>CM062296.1:616407148-617084244 GCA_031216915.1 Pictodentalium vernedei
AAACCACTCTCTATGTATCTTATGTGACATGATTTCATATTTATCTAACAATCATATAGATTCTGGCCTGAAAACCACCGAGAAACGGTACATATCACATAATGTGTTCCGATTGCGTATCATATAGACGACTCATTTTGATTCCGTATTATATAGATGACTCGTTTCTGGAAATGCGATGGGCTATCATAACAGATGATTATACACTCGTAAATTCAAGCGTGTCATCATAGGAAGTGATACTGACACTGAATAATTGGACAGCACTACTTTGAAAATTGTGGTGACAGCGTTACTCATTGCTTGTTAGAGAGCACAACAATATAGTTCCATAAAATATAGGGGTTTTTTTTTTAAAGTTTTTCTCACCCAACATTATGTTCCAAAACTGTATTAATAATTTAAGATTTAATCGGTTTATGTGACAGAATTGTTAGAAAAATGAATTATCATGATAATGTGCACGTCCTGTGATTTGCTTCAGATTCTCGGTGGTGTCCAAAAATGGGATCACAACTTGCCAGAAAAGCCGACACGTTGAGATCCCATTCTGGACACCACTTCGAATCTGATACAAATCACAGAACATGTACATTATTATGATAATCTATATGTATCTTATGTTGCATTATTTCATAGAACTTTTACAATCTGAGAGTGTCCAAATAGTTAACATTTCTATAACTGATTAACTGGGAGGGTTCTAAATTATTTCCATTGCTCAAAAATTATTCATGAGGAATTATTTTGTTACAATTTATTGGAGAGTGCCTATGTGCACTCTCCAATGAATAGAAACAAAACTAACAGAATATTTTTGCTATTAACAAAGCAACTTTTTCAGTAGAGCACAAATTTTGGTTCCAAGCACTCAACCAGTTAACCCTTTACCAAACGTAATGGTCAAAACCGGTCAGCGCTATTCACAAAAATCGCCAATTAATTTTCATTATTTTTTTCATTTTTTGTCTCAAAAACATAGGTTATGACCCCTCTCTGGAACGAGCTCAAGCTCGTTCCAAAGAGGGGTCATAACCTATGCTTTTTAGACAAAAAAATTTAAAAAGTTAAAAAATTTATAGTAATTTATATATTTTTTATACTTACCAATGACCCAGACATAGCTGGTGCTAACTCTTAAAATTCTAGGGCCAAACACAAATTTTGCCCCCCAATCCCCAAAATTTGCATCTAAAACCAAAAGAAATCATGTCCTGAAGGACCTCCATACTTTGCCCTCACTGCGCATGCGCAGTGTCAAGGACGTCCCGAAATTGGTGCCAATTATCATTCTTACAAGCAGTGCCTGGTCAGCGCTATGTACTCAGCGGGGAGGTATGAGTTCCCAACTCCTGGGAGGGCCATCCCCGTCTGGGTCATTGGTAAGTATAAAAAATATATAAATTACTATAAATTTTTTAACATTTTTATACTGTACCAATGACGCAGACATAGCTGAATAGTAAAAAGGCTGGAGGGCCTAGGACATAGAGGAAAATCCAATAAGCTCAACTATATCAATAGAGTCAACCCCTCAAGGAGAAAAGGAGTATTAGGCTTTACATGTATCTTTCTTATTTTATGATAAATTAGAAAGATACAATACCCTTCATAATTAAGCACAATAACATTCATGTTCTCTATTAACATCCAGTATAACCCCTTATACTAATTATTTTTAAAGTAAGCCAATAAATAAAGTTAGTCCAGAGAATTGAGACTCTTTATATTCTTTTAAAAGTGTCCGAGGATTGTATATTAACGCCCGTTTGACACTTGGCATATACAAATGCTTCACACCGAGCTACACTTTAAAAATATGACATGAATGAATTTTTAATATTAATATTACACTTTAAAACCATCCCGGTAACGACTCAGAATTACTGACTCCGGAGGAGGAATCCCCTTGCTTTTCATTATAAAGCAGGTGACCTAAGGGAACACCCTCCCCCCCCCCCCCTTCCCCTTGCCCTGGGTCAAATAGCCCAGAGCGAAGAGGGCAGCAGGACGGAGTCACTGCCGGAACAGAAAGCCTGCATAACTATAGTTGCAACTGTTTAGTGGACGACATTCTGAGCAACAGATAACAGACCTAAACAATGCAGGTCTCCAGAAATGGACTCAATATTTCTGAGATAAAAATTTGTGAATGTGGATGGCTGAGACCAATAAGCAGCCTTCATTAAATCTGTAATAGCAACACTATTTGCGTAAGCCCAAGATGTAGAAAGAGCTCTTACTTCATGAGCCGAGATCTTAAGCACAGACTGCTGAGTAGAAGATAGATTATCATAAGCAGTACGGATAGTTAATTGAATCCATCTAGCAATAGAATGGACCGAAATGTCCTTTCTATTAGGCATCAGAGACAGAAAGAAGCATTTTCGTCCCTTTCTGATAAACTGAGATCTTTGTTTATAAATACGTAAAGCTCTAACAGGACAGAGTAAAGGCCTACGCCCGTCTGAAGATGGCAGAGCCTTAATAACAATAGGTTCCGGATATTTATTAGGAGCCTGATTCTTAGCTAAAAATCCAACATTAGTAGTGAAGGTGATAGTGTTCCCGACACTACGATAGTGAGAATCGTCCACCGATAGTGCATGAAGCTCACTGACTCTTCTAGCAGAAGAGAAAGCTAAGAGAAAAGCTGTCTTATAAGACAAGAATTTGAAATCTACTGTCATGGTGACACATACATCTGCAACTGATTGTTGAGATGTGTCGCAAATAAGTCTATCATTGGCCGTTCCCATTGGTAGCAAATCTGATTGAATACCTGTTTGTTGAGAGTCCACTCTGACGGCAACAAGCGACCCTTCCGTGAAAGGGAGTCTGCTAGTACATTCAGACAACCCGGTATATGACGGACCGAAAGTAGAACTTGGTGTTCTAGAGCAAGCAGAAGGATTCTTTCCGTTAAATTGAATAACGGAACGGAATGAGTGCCTCCCTGGTTCCGGATATACGCCACTACTGTCGTGTTGTCGGACAGGATTTGGACATGAGCTTTGTGAATAATGTCCATCCAATGGCGTAACGCAAGCCAAATTGACATCATTTCCTTGATGTTTATGTGCTTGCTTAGAAACTGAGGATCCCAAAGACCCTGGCACCTCGAATCCGTTGGGATCAATGTTGCACCCCAACCTGTTTGACTGGCATCCGTCATAATCGTAAAACTCAGATCCGGCAACTGCAGTGGAACTCCCTGAGTCAACCACTGAATGTTTGCCCAAGTCTGAATCTCTTGTTTCACTTGATCTGACAAGAGAACGTCTATATCGAGCGAATGAATCTTCACACTCCAATTCTGAGTCAAGAAAATTTGGAGAGGACGAGTGCGCAACCGCCCTATCGGAATGAGATCCGCAGCGGCTCCGCACAGACCTATCAGTCTCATGAACTCCCTCGCTGTGACTTTGTCTGCATGAACACAATAGCGAGCGTAACAACTGATTAACTTCGCTCTGGTTAACGGCAGACGAACGAGATTGTTGTGCGTCTCAAAGCTCATTCCCAGATGAGTGAATGACTTGGACGGCACCAGATCCGACTTCTCCTCGTTTATAACAAAACTGAGACGTCAGAGCAATAGAAGCAGATTCTGCACATCGTTCTGAAGCGTTAACTCGTTGCCGTACCTCTGAAGAATGTCGTCCAGGTAGGCCAATGTTACCGCAGACGAATGAGCTCGGAAATACATCATTACCGAGTTCATTACTCGAGTGAAAGCCCAGGGCGCTAGGTTCAATCCGAAGCACATCGCCCGGAATTGATATACAACTCCTAGGACTGCGAAGCGTAGATACTTTCTGAATGTCGGATGTACCATGACGTGAAAGTACGCATCTCTGAGATCTATGCTTGTAGCATAATCGTTCACCCGAATACTCGCTCTGACCGATCGAATCGTCTCCATATAAAACTTCGGAGCGACGATCAGCTTGTTTATCCAGCTCAAATCTATGACTGGACGGAACGAGCCATCTGGTTTCGGAACCAGAAATAGATGGCTGTAGAACCCCGGTGATTCCTGGTCTTCTACGACCTCTACCGCGTTCTTCATCAAAAGAGACTGTACCTCCGATAAAAGAGCGTCTCTTTTCTGCGGATTTGACGGAAGTTGAGTCCATTTTGGACTTCGAGTTAATGGAGGCTTTCGTTTGAAGGATATTCTTAGTCCTTCCGAAATCACCCCTCTCACCCAAGGGTAGTCCGTAATCGATGCCCACTCTTCTGTAAAACTCGACAACCTTCCGCCAACCGGAACACAATAGAGGTTCAAACCATCACCTCCTGGACCTGCGAAGCCTGCGGGAGGAGAAACCACGTCCTCCACGACCCGCACCTCGTCCTGTCGACCTCGGGACGTCAGACCAGTTGTCTTGGCCCGAAGAACGTCCCGCACGTGAGTCGCTGCCTTGACGGTCTCTAGAATAAGACCAAGAGGACGCAAAGGAACCTCTATAGGAACCTCTCTTGGGCGTATTTGTCCCAGAAGTGCATGTCTTACTCTTATCTGCTGAATCCGATTTTTTGGAAGCGGATTTAAAAAGCAGAGAATCCGAAGCTTTCTTAGTTATTTTATCATAGATTGCTGAAAGCTTGCCATCGAAGAGAAGCTCTCCGGAGACCGAAGCGACTCTGAGAGAGTTCTTCACCTTACTATCCACGCGTGTGGATGTAGCTAGGGCTGCGTCACGTCGAACCAACTCCAGGTTTGCCACTGAAAGGGCGGAGTTATACGTAGAATAAGCCACTGCCCTTGAAAGAAGTCTTAATGAGGATTGTATATCCTGGAATTCTTTCCCTTGAAGACGCAGTGATAACGCCTTTGTAAGGTGGTCTGCGTATGATAAAGCGTCTACGCTGGCTCTGTTAGACGTAATTGTCATTTCCAACGCCGCGGTTGGAATGGACATAGACGACGGTAATGACAATTCCAAGTCTTCCGCCTCATCGTCTAGACGCAGAGGAACTCTCGGTATGCCCTGTCCTGCCATATCGAATTTATTCCTTGAATTGATGAAAGGCAGGTTAAGAGCATTGGCGGACAAGAAACCAGCTTTGCCTGTTTTGGAAGCAAGCTTAAAGATAGCGTCGTTCAATAATTCGAATGTTCTTGTGACATTATTGGACTGTGACGGAAACTCAGGGACGATGTCTCTGAACCGCTCAAAAAATTCAGTGTCCAATGACGCTATCAGTCTCTTATCCGGCATCGCAGCAGTCTGGCCCGACGGAACAACTTGAGGAAGGTAGTGCCGGATGAAATCTACGGCAGCTTTATGTTGTTCCGAAAGGGATAGCTCCAAGTCCTCAGTATCCCTTTCGCCATCCGGTCGGACCTCATGATGCTCCCGGTCGTCCGCACCCGATGCTTCGGCGGAGCATACCGACCCAGCGCCGTCGGATAATTCCTGATCCGACAACGATTCTGTCGTTTGCTGGGATGCTGCGATAATTTGTGCTGTCTGAGCCAGCACGTCCGTCATCGAGACCTGCAGAGTAGCGGTCTTTCGCTGCTTAGCCGCCGGAAGCTCCGCATCAACTGACTCCCACATACTTCTCTTATGCGAACGTCTGGAGTCTACTGGCCTCTTGTCCCTGGCTACCGGATGGCGTGACCTGGTCGCCGTTGAATCCCTGATCGGCGAAGCTGGCTGAATATCCGCGGTCACGTAGTCAAGGTGCGGTCGTGTGCGCTGCTGAGAGGATGAGGAAGCCTGTACAGTCTCTCCGGACAGCCTATATAACGGAGCGTCCCGAGCGGCGGACGTAAGCTCCGCTTGCGAAACATTTTGTACCACAACATCTGGTCCCAGATATTGTTGTACGAGAGAGGGGCCTCTCTCGCTCGCGGCCCGGCTGGACCTGGACGAGCTAGGAACCGGACTACAAGGCTTCCTCCGATCTCTCCTCTTATCCGCCGTCACTGGGTGTGCACCATGTATGTTTATAGTGCTCGCATCACCCAAAACTCCTTCCTGGACCGCAACAGACGAACCCGGCTGCCGAACCATTCGGTGAATGGACGCTACACTGGGCGAGCTAGCGGACGACAGCGCCGTCGATCCTACTAGGGACCTCTTAGGCAACTGGCGTATCTCCATGAGCACTTTTGCCGCTAGCTCTTCATTTGATTGTGACGACGGAAGCGCACCTTTGGAAGATAACATGGAAACATCACCCTGTTCTTGTTCCTCTGAAATAGAAACTGATAAACTAGAGTGACCCTGCGGAGAAAGGACCGGCATAGCCCTTTCCCCGCTAACAACATACCGTGACACACGTTTCCAATGTCTGTCATCCCAATATTCACATACTGAACAGGAGTTAGTGCGAGTACACTGACTACAATTAATACAATGATCATGAAAGTCAGAGGAAGATTTCCTCTCATTACAATTTGAACAATATCCTTTCATTGTGAAAAGACAACAATAAGTCCTAGTACTCGCACGAACCCCTGAAAACAAAGATACATAATAACATGATCCATTAACATTAAAAAAACAATTGAAATCAAAAATAAATTTTGAAAAAATATTTTTTCAGCAAAGCCCAAGTTTCTGAAAAGTAATGTTGAGCCCCAATGGATCCCAAGGCTAAGTGTGGACAAAAATTTTAAAATTATTTTAAATAATTAATGCAACACTTACGAATAATAATAATGTATCTTGTAATAAGATAAACTAGTACAAAAGCAAAAAGCCCCCCTCAAAAGAGACTGTTGCCAATGTAAACAAGAAGTGTATAAACACCAGAAAACATGACTCCAGGCACTGACAATCCTGGCCCGAAATTAGTTACCAAAATATACACTATCTGATGCAAAACAGAGACTTCCAGGGAAGAATCTGCAGAACATCAGATGGTAGATGCAGAACACTACGTCTAAACACCCATGGGTGAGAACGTAAACATGGAGAAAATAACAGAATTCATTCTGTTACCAAGCTAAATCTCCCAAGAAATTTTAGTAGTAATCTTACTCAAAAATATGCCAAAAGCATGGGAGAATAGCAAGGGGGGACTTAAAGGACAAGGGGAGAGGAAACACTGAATAAGCAGTGCAACTTCATAGCAAGAATGACAACAACAGGCCCATGCCTCGAAAATAGGCAACTTAACATAATTTCATTACAAAATTTTAAGTTACAGCCCTGAATATTTTCTGTCACTCCTTTTTCCTCTCCTCCTTCTATATCCTCCTTAGAATCACCATTTCTCCAATATTTATGTGCCTGGCTTCATTTAAACTGAGATTTACAAGCACAAAGATCAGTGAGATGTTAACTGATGAAGGGCCAAACAAAGAATGATAATTGGCGCCAATTTCGAGACGTCCTTGACACTGCGCATGCACAGTGAGGGCAAAGTATGGAGGACCTTCAGGACATGATTTCTTTTGGTTTTAGATGCAAATTTTGGGGATTGGGGGGCAAAATTTGTGTTTGGCCCTAGAATTTTAAGAGTTAGCACCAGCTATGTCTGGGTCATTGGTACAGTATAAAAATATTAGTTATTCCAGAATTTTGTTTGCAAGTGTCATCTGCTTTTCATGTTATGTAAAGGGTTAACTGTTTATTACTCCAACAGCTGCCTCTGAGTCAACAACAACTTATGAAAAACTGGAGCTACAATACCTTTCAAAATAAATATAGAGTGTACATACAATAAAACGTACCATTGTTTGGAGGTCTGAGTGATCTAGGAGGTAATAATGGTTGATGATTATGAAGCACTCCATGAGTAGCAGTTGTCCACCGCGGATGATGAACACCTGAAAAAAAGACAATTTATTGGACACATTTTCAAGATGTGCAGCCAATGCAGTAACACATTTTTAATATGTGAAAATGCCTCTTCTTCCACTGCCATCACAATATCTGATGTGACTGAAATTTTACATTCATAAAAACGATGACAGCTTTCATTGATTGTGCTCACATTCAAGAGCAAGGCTGCTGCTTGGCACTTTCAAGGGCATGTAGAGTAACTGTTTCCCAAAACATAAATAACCTATTCAAACAAGAAGGGCTGTTCATTGTCCAAATACGAAATCCTTGTTTCTCCCTCCCTCAACATTGAAAATCTGCATCATCAATCTTTTTTTTCACCTAGAAATCTCTTCAATGACATGACTTTGCACTTGAAGGACTACAAATATTAACCAACTATATCTTGCTTGTCTATGTACAGGCCTGTTGATTGTCCAAATATGGTATCACTTCTGATCTCAAAATATGACAAACAGCAATTACGTTTCCCTTAAAAAAATGAAAACAGTTTGAATACTTTGTTGAAACATGAACGCTTCTGCCAACCCGACTTGTCTAATGTCCTAGCCATGTTCTTGGATATCAGAAGCAACTTCAGCCATAGATAATTTTTATATAACTTGCCTCTGTTTACACCTATCACAAAAATGTGGAAGCAGACTTTCAGGTAGTCAAAACTTGAACCTAAAGACTATAATATAATTTTGGGGTTTGGTACATGTGTCTATCTCTCTCAAAACCAGATATATCTGATGCATAATTTGTTCCCTCTACCTTACCTTATTAGTACAGTACAACATATCCCAACGGCTGATGCTATGTGATCAAAATTCTGGTCAAGAATTTTTATATCAGAAACTGTTGGTCTCCTCATTATTTCTTAAAGGAAAAAGTTTTGAACTCTCGCTTCGATCATCAAAAACAAAAATCTGTCAGGTCTCTTTATACAGGAAGTGTTAAGTGACTGACTCATGACAGTCAGATGTATACAGACTGATTTCCACCAATGAGACCAATGAACGAGCTCGTCAAGCTTGTTCCAATGAGGGGCCATAACCTATGTTTTTGAGACAAAAAATGAAAAAAAAGAATTTTTGTTGAAAGTGTCGTCTGCTTTTCAAGTTAGGTAAAGGGTTAAAGGTGTTCACATTATACTTATTTCAGTAGCAAGAAAAATTCTATCTTTGCAGGATTATCAGCCGGCAGCTCGCAAGCCTAGCAGTTAAACAACAACTTGGTCGGTGTTTGACAGTGATTCGAGATGTTCCTTTATCAGGGACAATATTTATTTATTTATCGTGTACAGGATATAATTTTTCTGAAATTAACCTGTATGAATTTTGGGGTAAATTTATAACTCTTTAATGCCAAAGAAAATTATAAATTTAAAGTAATTTGCATATTTTTTGTACTTACCAATGGCCCAGATTAGCTAGCTGGTGCTAACTCAGTTTTCAAGGGCCAAACACAAATTTTGAACCCCACAATCGCAAAATTTGCTTGCAAAACCGAAAATTAAAAGTCCTATCTGGTCCTCCATACATTTACTCTCTGCGCATGCGGAGCCGTCAGGAAGTGACCGGGATTGGTGCCAACATCATTCTTTGTAGAAGAGAGTACTACATAACACTTCAGCAGGGAGGTATGAGTGCCCACTCATGGGAGGGCCATCTCCATCTGGGCCATTGGTAAGTATAAATGAAAGTGTCAATGACACTGTAGCTCAACTTGTCAAGACATGTACATGTATAGTATGTGACACAGCATTGACAAACATCTAGGTAATGACCTGATAACAAAGGTACATATAAAGTATTGTAACGGTCTGTACATAAATACTGACCGTAACCTGTGACAAATGTATAGGTAAAGTATTGTAAAGGTGGATGACAGTCAGATGCTAAACTAGAAAAGAAATCTTTGAGTCCCAGAGTGGGTCTGACTGAACCCCAAAATATTTGTTCTCATAGCACAGTGATAACAAAGGCACCCCAAAACACATTCGTTCCTGTCCGAAGGTGAAAACAAAGGTACCCCAAGAAGTTTCGTGAAGATCAGTTCATAAATACGAGCTGTATAAAAGTTGTGACAAAAAACTGATTGGATCTAATTTCGGTACAAAATGGCCACTGGCAGCCATCTTGAATTTTGGACCGCACCCAGAATCAACCGTTCTCGTCCAGAGGTGATAACAAAGGTACCCAAGAAGTTTCGTGAAGATCGGTTGATAAATACAGCCTCTAGCCCGAGCTGTATTGACATGTGCACTTACAGTGTATAAGTAGCACCGAATAAATCAAAGTTCATCTAATTTGCATAATTTCTGCACGAGAAAAAAAAACGTATTATATGTGATGTATTCCATGTTACTAAACATTCATACAAAAATTTATTCAACTCAGAACTTTCATATTTCACTAATTTTGGTACAAAATGGCTGGTGGTGGCCATCTTGAATTTTGGACCACACCCCAAAACACTCGTTCTTATCCCACGGTGATAACAAAGGTACCCAAGAAGTTTCGTAAAGATCGGTTCATAAATACGGCCTCTAGTCTGAGCCGTATAGAAGTTGTGTACAAAAAACTGATTAGACCTAATTTTGGTACAAAATGGCCACTGGCAGCCATCTTGAATTTTGGACCACACCCAGAAACACTCGTTCTCGTCCCAAGGTGACAACAAAGGTACCCAAGACGTTTCGTGAAGATCGGTTCATAAATACAGACTCTAGCCCGAGCCGTACTGGCATGTGTATTTACTGTAAGTAGCACTGAAAAAATCAAAATCAAAGTTCATCTAATTTGCATAATTTCTGCACGAAAAAAAACCCTGTATTATATGTGATGTATCCATGGTACTAAACATTCACACAAAAAATTATTCAAATCAGCGCTTTCATATGGAAGTTCTGCTCAAAAATCTGATTGCACCTAATTTTGTACAAAATGGCTGCTATCGGCCATCTTGAATTTCGGACCGGACTCAAAAACACTCGTTCTCGTCCCACGGTGATAACAAAGGTACCCAAGAAGTTTCGTAAAGATCGGTTCATAAATACGGCCTCTAGCCCGAGCCGTATCCAATTGCTGACATACAGACAGACGGATCAAATTTGGCTTCGCCAAAGTTGAGCTAAAACTACCTATATATGAGGACGTTGTCAATGTAAACTAGAGGTACTGTGAGCAAGCTCACAAAGTGATACTCCCCCGCACCTGAAATGTATAAGTTAGATTATCTCCCCTTGGAAATGTCAGAACGGAATTATATTGCTTCATGCACATCTTCATATGGAGTTCTTCCATTGTGTAAAGTTTCATGAAAATTCTTCAAACGCTTTAGGAGGAGTTGTGCTTATAAGGATGAAGAGGCGGACAGACGGACAGGGTGATTCCTATGTACCCCCCAAAACTTTGTTTGCGGGGGGTATAACAACGTCAATGTAGACAAGACATCAGGCACACAAAGAGGCCCAAAGTCAGAACCGATTTAAATGCTACATGATGCAAAGCTAGATCTTCATATGAAGAAAAAATGATACATCGGATAGAAGATGCAAGACTAAACGACCAAACACCCCTAGGGTGAGATGTAATCATGGGGAAAAAACAGAATAATATTCTGTAATACATGTTAAACTCCCAAGAAATTGAATAAAAAATTTCAATAAAAAATAGCCAAAAAGCTTAAGAGTTTAACAGGAAGGGTTCATGGAAGGATAGGGAAGGAATACTTAACAAACAGTGGAATAAGCATTAACAAAAATGATGATGTCAGGCGTATGTCCCGAAATTGGGAAACATAAAATAATTTTATAAATATTATGAAGTTACAGCCCGGCTGGACCTGGACGAGCTAGGAACCGGACTACAAGGCTTCCTCCGACCTCTCCTCTTATCCGCCGTGAACGATACTTCCCTTCCGGTCAGGTTTTCTCTCTTATTTGTTGCATGAAGCCTGTTTTCGGGTCAGAAAAAGTTGTCTGAAGGGCTATACTTGACAAAGATATTTGAATTCCAAAATTAAAGTGATGCGATCATAATTTTTTTCTCTTGAACGTTACAATGGTCGCCTATGGGAAAATATTTACTGCTGTAATACCTATAGGAAATATGTTTTTTTGCCTTTTTTGGCTTCCAAACCTGATTTAATTATTATTTTCTGCATTGGCAAACAAGAAGAATGTTACTAAGGTAACACATGCACCCCCCCCCCCCCACCCTTGTGACCTTCAACTTGCAGATGCGGCGGAAACTATTATACATGACACACCTTCTGACTGTCCTTAACATTTGTAAAAAGTTTAACAATTGTACTATGATTCGTTCTGAGTTATGGCTGAGACACGAATATTGACCAATTTTTAGTGTGACCTTGAAATGTGACCTTGACCTTGAAGGTACGAACCCGGCTATGGTGTGCGACACATCCTCTCATGGTCCTTTATAATTGTGTGAGGTTTGATGACTGTGGCCCTAACCGTTTTTGAGTTATTGGCTCGGACACACACACACACGGATGGACGGACGGACACACGCACACTTCAATCACTATATGCCACCCAACCTACGTTGGGGGGCATAAAAATAACATAATAAAGTAGCAAATGTGAATGAATGGCATTTGTGCATAGCTACCAATATAGTAGTCTTGTACTAGTGCTGTCATGGTTGCTATGGTACAGCACAAAACTACAATCACAGTTGTGAAATATTGTTGACTGCTTGAACCAAGTCCCCCTCCTTCCCATACTGAATCTCTCAGCTGATGGGAAACATTTGGAAATAATGTACAGTATGTTTTTGGAGACTGAATTTAATATCATACGACTCTTCTCATTATATTTTTCATTGCATGTCATTCAGAACTCTTATGTGGACTTTTAAAATGTGCAAGTCTATCTGTCTCTCTATCAGACAAGGTGGGGTTTTTTTTGTTTGCTTTTCATTTGCCTGGCTCAGCATTTTCAATAATTGTAAGTTGACTATCTTTCAGCCTCAACCCCCCACCCCCCCCCCCCCCCCCCACCCACTCCCCAGCATCAACACTCACACAAATATATTAAACATCAAAGACCACTCTATTTCAGAAGGAAATATCTGATTCATCCTCTTTGGAAACATATTTTCTACAATTTCACTCTTTTTGTCAGAATGGATGTCTGTGAGGCTTTTTTAGTCATCCCCCCACCCCCACTGCCAATTATTCATGTCTTTCACAACACTTATAAATTATGGACACAAACAGACTCAGAGTTGAGGAAATTGGGTTTTTTTGTCTCGAGTTTTAAAATGTTTTGAGGGGAGACCCCTCCACTATGTGGTTCGGACGCTCTTGCGCATTCTTTTCTGTATGCGCCCTTAGTAGTTCACCGATCTAAACATAGTGGCTATCCGACTTCATAGGGGGTAGCCACTACGTTCAGATCACTGAACTAGCCCCTAGATATTACTCTTGCCTCCCCCCCCCTAACTTTGATATCCTGGCTACGTGCCTGCATGTATAGTACATGTATTAAGTTTTATAGCAAACAGTCGCATAAGATAATGATCAGTCTCTGTAATTTCTAATAAATAAATTGTTCTTATACTATTACATAATGAAGATATTTATGAATTTTGCTACCCTTCAACAGTCGACATTCTTTGGCTTTGCAGTTGTGTCTAGGCAAGTCTTGGCTGCCTATACAGGCAGTCAAGACTTGCCTAGAAACAACTGACAAGGTTCCTGGGATGTAACTTGCAGGTGTATCTAAAAACTGCCTGTTGATGCAGCCCTGGTAACTCACCTTTGCAATCAGCAGTGCCAAAGAAAATGCTGAGGAAACAAAAATCATCCACAGCAAAAATACTGCTGAGGAAGGCTTCTTCAGAAAGCCTTGTGGTGGCAGAAATTGTACAACTTCCACGTTATTCAAAGAATCAAACAATGTGGGTTGCTCTACGCTGTATTGCTAATCTTACAATTTACAGTACAAGTTGCAGCAGAGCCACCAGAAACTATGTGTTCTGCTTCTTGTATGTTGATAACACCAGAATCTGACAGAGTTTTCCAGAAACTGATGTCAGATTCTGGTATTATAAAAATAGAAGAAGTGAGATACTTAGTTTGTGGTTATGCTGCATCTTATTTTCACTCATAATATACATATTGAGCAAGTCGCCTGCTTACTTTCAAGATTTTTGGTTCATGATTGAGTGAAAGATTCTGCACATTGACGATGATTATATACACATGTATCTCGAATTACTTTCATGTGTTAAAGTTGCTTGAAAGTTTTCACTTCACTGCACACTATATATACATTACATGGCAATTGAGACTATGCTCTGCCCCTTAATGATTTTTACACAATCGAACAGGCTTCAAAGCAATTGCCGTAGAAGCACCAGTTGTCCACAGCAATTTCTTTGCCGAGGAAACAAGGATGAATTACCAGGACTGTGTTGATGTACCTGTTTTCTTGTAGTAAAGTGATGAAAGTCAAAATTAGGCCTTCAAGAGTTAGAGAAGGATTCAATTTGTATTTGAATGAGGACTGAAATTAGGAAATTTGGGGTTTGTTATGGGAGAAATAATGCCAAAATGACATTGGGAATGGGTCCCATATTCAGCCCCCGTTAGACATTCAAAAGAATCTCTGAATTCAATTCTCTCTTATCCCTTCCAACTGTACAAGCTTTGTGAGGTGCTTGTTCCATCAATGGGATCATCATTTTGGAAACAAGGGATGAAATTTTTAATAATGAATGAACAACCTCCAAATGACTGACTGACAGACTATCCGTCCGAACAAATGAATGAATGGCAGCTTTCATCTCTTGAGTGCAACAAGATGCCATCTGCAATGCTAATGCATTTCAGATGATGCCTTGTTGCACTCAAGAGGGGATTTACAAGTGAAAATGATAAAAGATGTTTGTGGAGATTCTATCTCCAAAGCAATACTTACATTCAGCTGTTCTCAGAAGTGACAAGCTGCCTGCACCCAACAAAGACTGAACACCACTAATATTTGGTTTAATTTCCTTCTCGAGCAACGGACCAAGTCTCTGAACAATTTTCAGTAAATAGTCCTGTGAAATGTGACGATATGTCTCAACCTGTCAAATATTTAAAATATAGAATAAATAAATATAAAAAAATATAGACTGAAATATAGATAAATATAGAAGAAAAATATAAAGTATAGAAGAAATAGAATATTGTACAAGCACCTTCTACTCATGAAAGTAGGGCCCTGCGAAGCTTCGAAATTTAAAATGATTTGAAAGTGTCCCAATGATTTGATTTCAGCCACACCAATTTAGATATTTTTGAATTGCCGAGATGTTCTCCAAATCCTCTAAAGTGTCTCCCCTTGAACCCTTCTTCTATCATCAGGTCTCCTGTACAGGTGACCTGACGATAGAAGAATTCAAGGAGGTTCCTCTTACCGAACTACTGTGATTCCATTCTGGAATATTCCGCTTCTTTTGATTTATTTGCCCAAGCAGATGAGTCGCTATTGCATACAATACTTATTGAGTAGGGACCTACAACTAAAGGGATTGACATCTCATTTATTTCTGGCTTTTCAAAATTCTACTCAAAACATGCTATTAATTGAAGATAGAATATGTTTTCATTTTTGGAATTCACTTAGAAAAATTGTCCACAATCCAGTATAAGTATTTCCATTAGATCTTTGAATCCTGCACACTATGTAGCATATAACCAACTAACCCTGTGCATTTTTTACAGCCTTACTCAGTGTATATCTGCATGTAGTGTGTGATATGGCAGTTGTCAATTTTTTATAACCAGATAGTGTGACAAACCCTGTGCAATGCACAGGGTTAGTCACACTTTCTGGTTATAATTTTTTTTTTATTATTTACTGAGTAACTAACCCTGTGCATTGTACAGCCTTAGTTTAAATCTCATGTATATCAACTCTTTACCCAACTTAATGACCAAAACCAGCCAGTGCCTGAAACGTGTTCAAGCTCAATTTATGATCCCTCTTTGGAACAGATTGTTGAAACTTTTTCTTAGTGAAATCCCCAAATTAAAACATTTTCTCTTTTCAATTAATAGCTTGTTTCACGTACAGAGGATTTATTCATAACAAGAAGAAAGGTAACACATGCCCCCCCCCCCACCCACCCACCCACTCTTGTGACCTTTACCTTGCAGATGAGGCAGAAACTATTATACGCAACACACCTTCTGACTGTCCTTAACATTTGTAAAAAGTTTAACAATTGTACTATGATTCGTTTCTGAGTTATGGCTGAGACATGTATATTGACCGATTTTTAGTGTGACCTTGAAATTTGACCTTGACGGTACGAACCAGGCTATGGTGTGTGACACATCCTCCCATGGTCCTTTATAATTGTGTGAAGTTTGATGACTGTGGACCTAACAGTTTTTGAGTTATTGGCTCGGACACACACACACGGACGGACACGCGCACACTTCAATCATTATATGCCACCCGGCCTAAGTCGGGGGGCATAAAAAATTTATTTATTGACTCTCTGTATTCTCTAGTAAATTGTTACAACACAGCTTTTTAAAGTAACAGCCAAAGTCTCATGATGTAGTGTGTTAGACAATTTATTGCACTGAGGTACTACAAGTTTTTCATGTTTATTTCCTGCTCTCTATCTACGAAGAGACAACATGTATTATCTAAGTATTTTGGAAATGAGGCATCCTTGAAGACTTTGCAACAGTCCCTGTTTCAAGTGCACACACACTGCAAGCCAACATTCACCACGAGTCACCCACTGCCCACAACTCATTTTATGACAAGGACCACTGAGGCACTACAAGACACTGGAGTGAAACAGATTGCAAAATATTGCAACATCGCAAGGATGACAAATTGAGAGAGTGCAAACCTGATTTGTCTTGACTTGTCATGGCTAAGTGAGCCCAAGTCCAGACTTATCAAATATTCCAACTACATCATTCATGCCTTCATCGAAGGTATTCCTTGATGATGCTGTTGGAATATTAGTCAGTAAGGATTATAGTTAAACAAGAGATTGTCACTCGGAAGTGACTATGCCCCTGACGTGGCAATAACCTTGATCTGTGACCTTGACCTCCATGGAACAAAAAAAAAATGTGTGCACGACACATCGTCTCCCCATAAGCAGCATGTATGCCAAGTTTCAACAAAATTCAACGAAGCATCTCTGAGTTATTGAGCGGGCCTGAAAATCTTCCTGACGTCCAGCTGACTTTGACCTGAGACCTTGACCTCTGTGGAACAAAAAGAAATTTGTGTGTGACACATTGTCTACCCATAAGCAACGTGTATGCCAAATTTCAACAAAATCCAAAGAAGCATTTCATAGTTATAAAGCAGACACGGAAATCTTCATGACGAACAGAGGACCCTGACCTCCATCGAACAAACAAAAACAAAAAAAATATGCGCGACACAACATCTCCCCATAAGCAACATGTATGCCAAGTTTCAACAAAATCCAACGAAGCATCTCAGAGTTGTGGAGCGAACACGTAAATTATAAATTCATAGTAATTTGTATATTTTTTATACTTACAAATGGCCCAGACTAGCCGGTGCCAACTCAAAAAATAATCCAGGGCCAAACACAAATTTTGCCCCTTAATCCACAAAATTTGCATGCAAAACTGAAAATTTTATGTCCTATCTGGTCCTCCATACTTTTGCGAACTGCGCATGCACAGTATCCAGAACGACACTGAAATTGGCGCCAACCATCATTCTTTCAAAAAATTGCCTGCTAAATGTTGTAAACAGCGGGGAGGTATGAGTGCAACTCATGGGAGGGCCATCCCCGTCTGGGCCATTGGTAAGTATAAAAAATATACAAATTACTACTAATTTATAATATTTTTATACAACAACCAATGGCCCTGACTAGCTGAATCGTAAACAGGCTGGAGGGCCTAGGACATAGAGGAAAATCCAATCACTTCATAAAGGATATCTCCTACAGGAGAAAAGGAGAGAAAGGAATTATATATGCCTTTCTCATTTGCAAGAAACGAGAAAGACATAACACCAACAATGTAACTGAGCATTACATCTAATATATAAATGTGAATGTCTATATCTCTATCTCTCTCTATCTTTGTTCCGGGTGAACTCCTCCATTTCTTGACCGATCGATCTCAAATTTTGTACACGGGGGTAATTCGTCCCTGCCAGTAACATGGGATGGGTACCGTGCCCGGGCTGGGTGACCTTGACTTTGAAATTGATGACCTTGACCTTTTATTTTGAAAACGACTGGGCCGATCGGGCTAAAATTTCATATGTGCGGGTATATTGGCCCATCAATCATTTTGACTTTATCGGGGTGCCCGTGCGGGGTGACCCTGACCTTGAAATTGGTGACCTTGACCTTTTATTTCGAAAACGCCTGGGCGAATTGGGCTAAAATTTCATATGTGCGGGTATATTGACCCATCAATCAGTTTGACTTCTTCGGGTTGCCTGTGTGGGGTGACCTTGACCTTGGTGACCTTGACCTTCTATTTCGAAAATGGCTGATATAACCATCTTCTCCCGTGCAACACCGGGTATCACCCACTAGTAATATGTAATTCTCCATTTAATGCCAGCATAACCCTTTATGCTAATTCGGTGAAGGGAAGCCAAACTATAAATACAGTCCAGAGAATGAGACTCTTTATACTCATTTAAAACTGTCCGAGGATTGTATATTAACGCCCGTAAAATCCTGTAAATTGCTTGCTGTGCAAGAAGGACCACACAACAGAAATACGCGAAGGTTGAGACCTTCCGAGTTGTGATGCAGTGCACGTGACTTCCCCTGATAAAGAAGGTCCTCTCACAGAGGAAGCTTCCGGGGAACGTCCCATAACAGACACCTGAGAAGATTGATCCACGGTTTCTGTGACGACAGAGATGCTACAAGCAGAATTTTGCAACGAGACTGTTTGATCTTTAACAGAATCTGCTGAATCAACGGAGTTGGAGGATACACATATCCTATCATTCCGTCCCATGAGATTGACAGAGCGTCTACTGCATACGCTCGATGGTCTGGACATGGCGACACATACGTCTACAACTGATTGTTCAGGTGTGTCATGAACAAATCTATCATGGGTCAATCCCACTGGTAGCAAATCTGTCTGAATACCCGGTTGTTGAGTGTCCACTCCGTTAGCAACAGGCGACCTTTCCGAGAGAGCGAGTCTGCTAGTACGTTCAAATGATCCGGTATATGACGGACTGATAGTTGAACATGATGATTCACGACATACAGAAGAATTTTTTCCGTTAGACTAAGTTCGCATAACGGAATCGAATGAGTGCCTCCCTGGATCCTGATATACGTTACTACTGTCAAGTTGTCCAACAATATCTGAACATGAGTGTCCGCTATAATGTGAATCCAATGTTGTAGCAAACCATATTGGCATCATCTCTTTGATGTTTATGTGTTTCTCTAGGAACCGAGGGTCCCAAAGACCCTGACACTTTGAGTCTGTCGGGCTCAGGGTCGCGCCCCAACCTGTTTGACTCGCATCCGTCATAATCGTGAAAGTCGGATCCGGCAGCTGCAGTGGAACTCCCTGAGTTAACCACTGAACATCTGCCCAAATCTGGACACTTTGTTTTACTAGGTCCGTTAAAACAATACTGGTCTTGAGTGAACGCGTCTTCACACTCCAGTTCTGAGTAAAGAATATCTGGAGGGGTCGTGTGCGCAAGCGACCCATCGGAATTAGATCTGCAGCCGCTCCGCACAACCCCATCAGTCACATGAATTCCCTCGCTGTTAATGTGTCTGAGTGTAGACAAAAGCTAGCATAACAACTGACTAATTTCACGCTGGGTAACGGCAGACAAACCAGATTATTTTGAGTCTCGAAGCTCATCCCCAGGTGAATGAACAACTTGGACGGAGCTAGATCAAACTTCTTCTCATTTACGATGAAGACAAGATGTCGGAGCAAAAGAAGCAGACTCTGAACATCGTTCTATAGATTAGTTTTGTGTTGCCGTATCTCTTAAGAATGTCATCCAAGTAAGCCGACATTACCGCAGACGCATGAGCTAGGAAGTGAGACATTACCAAGTTCATTATTCGAGTGAAAGCCCAGGGCACCAGGTTCAGACCGAACCACATCCCTCAGAAGGGTACGGGACAAGTCGCCATCGGGACAACTCGCCGTCAGACGGTGAGTTGTCCCGATTTTTACAGCGAGTTGTCCCGTTTTTTGTTTTTCAAAAAATGTAATTTATTCTTAATTTATTCTATTGAAATACTGTTTATCATTTACTTACCTGTAGAGTATTTTTACAAATAAATCCAACCTCCGTGAATTGAAAAAAACCCAATTAAATCCATGTTTTATGAAAGTACCAAAGTTGAACTAAATTGTTCATTACAACATTTTCAGAAGAATGAGATTGTTGAAAATAAAATCGTCAGCTTTCACATTGTTTTTTTGATATCGCTCCTAATTTGGAAAAAAACGAAATAAAAACAAAAATAAACAATCGTCATGTAGTTCTATGGTTAAGTATCTCATTTTTAATTTTGGACCGCCTTAACGATGTGTTTTAGAGGGACTTGCTGTATTTAGTATTCGAGGGGACTTAGGGACTTATTAGGGACTTTCTGTGTTGAGTACAACCGGAGTTGTGTGTTGTAATCACAGTGTGTTTTTAGAATGTTGTTTTTATCACCGATATAAAGTGATTGATTCTTAATTGTCGGCTACTACAGTATTGTTTCTTCAATGATTTTGTTTTGGTTGGGTGATGGCTTCTCAATTATTCGTGATCACAGTTATTACAGAGTGTTTTCAGAGTCCCCTTTCATTTGCCGACCTAATTTTATATAAATATAGTCAGACGGCAGAACTCACCATTTGCCCATTTCTCTTACCAAACACGGAGAAGAACTCTTGTAATTATGCAAATTCCTAGCCATTTTCCAGTTCGAGGTTCTCGGGGATCTCAACCCACTATCCTACTGCCAGTCGCACACTCAAACTTAATAATATTATTGGCTCTCGCTCCCGACTTTCATGGATTTATAAGCAAATAAAGCTATAAAGCAAATAAAGTTATTAGGGTCGCAAGGGATTTCAATCCCATATTGTCCCTGTGCACCTTCGGCGCGCTGAAACTTTTCATTCATTTTTCTCAGCATCATTTCAAAATGTCTTCTACTAATTGTATTCAATGCAACAGAGAAGTTAGAACTCGACAACATGCTGTTCAATTGTGATGGCTGTGGCCGCTGGCAGCATCGACTTTGCAACACTGGTATTGACCTCCAGAAAAACAGAAATGCCATGCACAGCAGAATTGACAGATATAAAATAATTTCCAATGAAAAGATGCATGCTGTACCCCTTTGTCTAAGCACGATCTGTAAAAGAGTAAATTTACTTGAAAATGTATTAATTATTTAATTACTGTCATTGATTTCAACGAATCATCTGTCACTCTGATTAATCTTGTTATGTTAGTAACTATTATTTTATATGTTATATTATTATATGTTATAGTGAACCTGTCTTGTTATATAAGTCATGAGTATTAATAAAGATAATTTAATCCTATGCCGCGTGTTGCTTATCAATTACTACTCCATGGCGACTTGTCTCGACGGCGACTCATCCCACCTCGGGTACGACAAGTTGTCCTGACGGCGAATTGTCCCGTTCCCCGCTCGGAACTGATACACTGTCACTTGCACGGCGAACCGCAGGTACTTTCAGTATGCCGGATGTACCAGGACATTGCCGCATAGTCGTTCACTCGAATGCTCGCCCTTACCGACCGAATTGTCTCCATATAAAACTTTGGAGCTACGATAAGCTTGTTTATCCAGCTCAAGTCTATTACGAGTTGGGATGAGCCGTCTGGCTTCGGTACGAGGAACAGGTGACTGTAAAAACCTTGAGAATCCTGATTCTCGACGACCTCTATTGCTTCCTTTGATAAGAGAGCCTGTACCTCCGCTAGGAGAGACTCTCTTTTGAAAGGATCCGCCTGAAGATTTGTCCAACGCGGACATCTTGTAAGTGGGGGTTTCGCTCGGAATGATAGCATATCAGGAGGGGACGTGTGCACCGACGGCCCATCGGAATAAGATCTGCAGCCACTCCGCAAAACCCCATCAGTCGCATGAATTCCCTCGCTGTTAATGCGTCTGAGTGTAGACAAAAGCGAGCATAACAACTGACTAATTTCGCTCTGGGTAACGGCAGATGAACCAGATTGTTGTGAGTCTCGAAGCTCATTCCCAAGTGAATGAACGACTTGGACGGAGCTATATCCGACTTTTTCTCGTTTACAATGAAACCGAGGAGTCGGAGTAATAATTCTGTTGTCGTATCTCTGTAGAATGTCGTCCAAGTAAGCCGACGATACAGCAGATGAATGAGCTCGGAAGTATGACATTACCAAAGTTCATTATTCGAGTGAATGACCATGGAGCCAGGTTCAGACCAAAGCACATTGCTCTGAACTGATAGACCTTCCCTTGTACAGTGAACCGCAGGTACTTTTTGAATGCCGGATGTACCAGGACATGAAAGTATGCATCCATTAGATCTACGCTTTCCGCATAGTCGTTAACTCGAACGTTCACCCTTACCGACCGAATGGTCTCCATAAAGAACTTTGGAGCCACGATAAGCTTGTTTATCCAGTTCATTACCGGTCGGAACAAGCCGTCTGGCTTCGGTACAAGGAACAGGTGACTGTAAAATCCAAGAGAATTTTGATTCTCGACGACCTCTATTGCTTCCTTTGATAAGAGAGCCTGTACCTCCGCTAGGAGAGACTCTCTTTTGCAAGGATTCGACGGAAGATTTGTCCACCTTGTTAGTGGTGGTTTCGCTCAGAATGTTAGCTGTTGGCTGTCCGAGACTACACTTCTCACCCACAGGTCTTCCGTAATTGTTATCCAGTTTGTTGCGAAATCTTGATAACCTTCCACCAAGTGACAAGCAATAGAGGTCCTGACCATCACCTGTAGGACCTGCAAGGCTTACAGGAGGAGAAACCACGTCCCCCTCGCGAAGAGCCTCGACCCGCCGGCTTAGGGGCATCTAACCGGTAGTCTCGATCAGACCTATGCCCCTTTCCCGAGTCAATGTATTGACGATCTCTAGAGAAATTACAGTAGGGTTTTCTATACCCTCGCGAGGAGTCCCCTTTAGACGATTTCTGTCTGGGACGTCCTTCATTACTCTTTTCTGCTGTAGTGGGTCGATTGGACGCCGACTTTAGAAGCAGAGTAGTAGATGCTTTCTTTGTAGCTTGGTCATAAACCAATGAAAGCTTGTCGTCAAATATTGTGTGTCCGGAGACCGGAGTGACCCGGAGAGAGTTTTTCACCTTGTCAACTATTAAAGATGACAACGTAAGGGCACCATCACGTCTGATTAACTCCAAATTAGCCACAGTTAAGGCAGAGTTATACGTGGTAAACATAACTGCCCTGGAAAGAACTCTTAAAGAGGTACAAACATCCTCAAATTCCTTCCCATTGAGACGTTGTGCGACAGCTCTTGAAAGGTGATCTGCGTAAGACATAGTGTCCAAATTCGCTCTATTTGAAGAAATTGCCATCTCAATTGTGTCCGAGCGAATTGTGAATGACCCAGGCAAGGATAGCTCTAGATCCTCGGCTTGTTCATCCAAACGCAGAGGAACTCTCTGGACATCTTCCCCAACCGTTTTAAATGAACGTGGTCCAAGAAACAGTAAATTTATGGAAGATGATGTCAAGAAACCGTCTTTCTTCTTCCCACTGGAGAGTTTGAATATGGTGTCGTCTAAATGGCCGAAGGCCTGCAACACCTGTCCAGGCTGAACCGGAAAAGACAGAACCTCCTCCTTTGTCCAGATAATGTCTGCATCCAACGATGACAGCGTTTTTTTTTCTAGTAGTCGCAGCATTCTGATTCGGCAGAACAAATTCAGGGTATTGTTGATGGATTAAATCCATCGCAACCATGTGCTGTTCCGAAAGGGAAGGGCAAACTTCTTCCATATCCCTTTCACCATCCGACTGAATCAGGTGGGAGTCTTGGTCTACGGCATCTGAACGTGCAGATGACTGGACGGACCCAGCACCGTCCAACAGCTCAGGTTCTGAGACTGCCGTAGGCTGCTCTTGCACTTGCTGGGATGCTGCGATGAGCTGCGCAATCTGCGACACCAAGTCTGTAACAGAGACCTGAGGAGCAGCGGTCTTCTGTTTCTTGGCCGCCTGCTGCTCCTGGGACGGTGTGTCTGAGATGGCTCTTTTCTCCAGATGTCCCGATAAACAAGGCCTCGTCTCCTTAGCTACCGGATGGTCCGACATTGCAGACGATGAGTGGTCCCTTCTCAGCAATGCAGGCTGGATATCCGAAGTCGTGTAGCTAAGGTGTGGTAGTGTGCGCTTTTTAGATCACGTTGTAGAAGCCTTAACTGCAGCCGAGGCCAGCTGCGAACTATATGGAGCGCCCCGGACAGAAGGTGCGGACATATGCTCCGACTCATGCAAGTTTCTAATCACAACACCTGGGCTCAGATGCTGCTGGGAAAGAGAGGGACCTCTCTCGCTCGTGGTCCTATCAGACCTCGCCGAGCTTCCCATGGTACTTGCCAGCTTCTTCCTCTGTTCCGTTGTCGCTGGGTGAGCATGTTTATGTTTTAAGGTGTTCGCTGTACCCAATCCACTCCTATCGACCGCAATGGACACACTCGGTGCCACGGTATCCATGGATGGAGTAACCACTTCACCAGTCGAGCTAGCTGGCAACAAGGGACTAAAACCACCGGCTAGTGGCTTTATCCCCTGCCTAATATTCATGAGCACCTTGGCAGCTAGCTTTGTTTGCTCATCTGAGCGCGACTACAGTAGCACACTATCTCTAGGTATCACGTAAACATCACTATGTTCCTGAACCTCTGAAAAAGAAACTGAGAAACTTGGTTGACTTTGTGGCGAGAAGACCAGCATTGGCCTCTCGCCGCCAATGTTTGTCATCCTATCCAACACAGGTTCGACAAGAATTAGTGGGAGTACATCGACTACAAGCAAGGCAACAAGCATGTAAATCCGAGGAAGACTTTCTTGCCTTGCATTTTGAGCAATAAACTGTCATAATGAAGCAAAACAAAGTTGACAGTACTCCCACAAACTCCACAATAAATATATGAAAAAGATACATAATAAATACATTCAAAATATAAATTGAAAAATTAATTTTCGAAAAATTTTGACAGGAGCCCAAGTTCCTAAAGGGAACAAGGCGAGCCCAAAGGTATCCCAATAGAGCCTAAGTGTGGGCAAAATTCCAAAAAATGATTTGCTACACTACCGGAATATTATAAATGTATCTTACAACAATCCTATCATGAAATAAATATGAAACTACATATATTTATACAATGTTGCCAATGTAAACGTCAGAAGAAAAACTGGAAACAAGACCCCAGGCACTGAATAAAGAGGCCCGAAGTCAGTAACAGAATGTGAACTATCCGATGTAAAGCAAGATCTTCAGAAGAAGAAAAAACGATACATCGGATGTAAGCTGCATGACCCAAAATGCCTAAACACCCCTAGGGTGAGGATGTAGCCATGGGGATATACAGAATAAACATTCTGTGTAACACGTTAAACTCTCAAGAAATTTATAAAAAAAAATTCAATAAAATAAGCCAAAAAGCTTGGGAGTTTAACTCGGGGGCTTCAAGGAAGGATAGGGAAGGTACACTTAACAAACAGTGGAAAAATCATTAGCAAGAATGATGACATCAAGCCCATGTCCCGAAATTGGGAAACATGAAATAATTTAGATAAAAATTATAAAGTTACAGCCCTGAACATTTCCAACCACTGTTGTTCCCTTCCATCATCCAATTATGTCCTTGGATCCACCAATTCTACCATTGATTTGTGTCTGGCATCATGAAAACTGAGATTTAAAAGCAGAGATGTCAGTTTGTTGTTACTGACTGGAGGGCCAAACAAAGAAATGATGGTTTGCGCCAATTTCGGTGTCTTCCTGGATACAGCGCATGCGCAAAAGTATGGAGGACCAGATAGGACATAAAATTTTTGGTTTTGCATGCAAATTTGGGGGATTGGGGGGGAGGGGACAAAATTTGTGTTTGGCCCTGGATTATTTTTTGAGTTAGCACCAGCTAGTCTGGGCCATTGGTTGTTGTTTAAAAATATCTTCCTGACAGATGGATGGACGGACGGAAATGATAAACACTATATGCCCCCTCTCCACCCCAATTTTTTTCGGGGGACATAAAAACTGTAGACTTCTGGGACATTTTTGCATATAAATATACTATACATCAGCAGTTATGACATAACTTATTTAATTAATCGACACTGTACTGGTACTCCAAATTGGATATGCTGGGCAACCAAAAGCTTGAATTGGGTATAAAAGACTTCCATTTGTGTGAGTCGTACGACGACGTTTCAATCCAATCTTGTTCATGATTGTAAGCAAGATTGAATCAATATCTATGACTCCAATCCAGAATAAATGTTCAGATTATCTCCAGAATTCAAGCAAAGTGGCCAAATCCCTGTTAATGCTTTAACCAACGTAACAGCCAAAACCAGCCAGTGCTATTCACAAAAATCATTTTGAAATTTCATTTTCATTATTTTTTCATTTTGGTCACAAAACATAGCTTATGACCCCTCACTGGAATGAGCTTCTTCTAAAGAGGGGTCATAAGTTATGTTTTTAAAAAAAATTAGTTATTCAAGAATTTTATTTACAGGTGTTGTCTGTCTTTCCTGTTAAGTAAAGGGTTAATAGAATACTCTGGTTGACTGAACAATTTTTAATTGGCAAAGTGATTCTTCAATTGACTGGTTTCCACTTTATCAAGGCAATTATATATATCTCCACCTTTCGCAATGGATAGATGAATGGATGGAAGTCAATATCCACTCTTTACCAAGGGTTGCACTAGGATTTCCCCGACAAGAGGACTCCCTATATTAAATTCTACATTAAAGGAGACAGTTTAACAATGGGGGCTATATCCATCCTCCCCTGGTGACAAGACTACTTTCGACTTTGTCAAAAGGTGATAATAGTGTATAAAATGTGTGGTAAAATGTTTTATGCAGATTTAGTTATTGGTGTTTAATGTCACATACTTATGCACAATGTCTAATCATGACCATGACAGTTTTACCTGTGGAGGAAGCTGGAGTACACCCAGAGAGAACCACCGAGCAGCTGCCAGCTCCCCAACATCGTAACTCAGCACTGCGACACACACAGGGTTAGATTGGTTGAAGACATGCGCACCATCAACGTGCAGTACGCCTAAGTACACAGCGTCATCATGCCCCCAGGTGGACAATCGAGGTTAAGTGCCTTGCCCAAGGACACAATGCGGGAGTCTGAATCGATTGCTCAGATGGCCACCCATCCGAGGACTAACTGGGCTCGACGTTGCTTAACTTCGGTGATCTGACAAGAACTGGTTACCGCAACGCCACCGTCCCCCCTTTTATGCAGATAAACAAAGAGGGATTTAAATAATATTCTATTAAGCTGTGTATAATTAAACTGTACTGCAGATTTAAAAATTAAGGAATTATGTATTTTAACTCTTTACCTAACATGAAAGGCATAGGACAGTTGCAAACAAAATTCTTGAATAACTTATTTTTTGTGTCAAAAATATAGCTTATGACACCTCATTGGAATGAGCTTGTTCCAATGTGGGGTGGGTAGTAAGTTATGTTTTTGAGCCAAAAATAATGAAAATTGAATGGTGATTCAAGATGACCGGTTTTGGCCATTATGTTGAGGTAAAGGTTTTAACCCTTTACCCAACACAGACGATTTCAAAATTTATTATTTTAATACCATTATTTAAATTTTTTCAAAAAATTTCAACAAAACCATATCATGTGACCCCTCTTTGGAACGAGCTTGTTCCAAAGAGGGGTCACATGATATGGTTTTGTTGAAATTTTCCGAAAAATAATATTTTTTCAGCTGCAGAATTTGCATATTACGCGGGCAGATGCCGGCACTTCATTGGGTAAAGGGATAAAAAGGATAATAAATATTATTATGTGCTAGCCTGTGAAATATCACAAATTATCTAAATGATATTCCTCAGTAGCTTCCTACATGACGTCAAGCTTCGGCACATGACGTCACCTTAAAGGAATGATCAGCAGATCTTTGTTATTGTCTTGAAACTGTCAGCAGTCGAATTGGGATGAATAAGTGTAGTGAAATTTCGCATAACAAAAAAGAAGAAAATCTATGCTATTTTAGTGAATATTGGGAATTATTTCCTGAGTGTGGACCAAAAGGTTTTATTTTTCATGAGCGCTTGCACGAGTGAAAAATATTTCTTTCAGGTCCACACACTTCGGCGCATGACATCGCCTTGTCTTGAAACTGATTGCAGTCGAACTGGGCTGAATACATGCAGTAAAATGTCATGTAGCATATAATAAAAAAAAAAATCTAAGCGATTTTAGTGAATATCATAAATTATCTCATTCGTGTGGACCTGAACGTTTTATTTTTCACGAGCGCTTGGTTCAGGTCTGCACTCATATGAGATATTTCCCGATATTCACTAAAATAGCATAGATATATAAATTTTATAGTAAATTTCCTTTCTTATTATACCTACTGCAATTGTTTACTACAGGCTTGCACTACAGTGGAAGACCCTAACTCGGATAAAATACTCTCTATTTTAATCTTTCCCAAGAGATTTGGGAAAGAAAAGTGGTGTAAAAAACAACGCTCTTCCCTTAGTACAATTCCATGACTTCCGTTAACCAGTGCGCAATGCAGTCATCAATTAATCATTCTTTTGAGTCCGCCAACATAGGAGTTATGTGATTAGCAGGGAGGAAGGATTCTTACCCGAATAAACAGACGGGAGAGCCTCCATGTAAACAATTGCAGTAGGTATAATAAGAAAGGAAATTTACTATAAAATTTATATTTCTTATCAACCTACCTTACAATTGTTTACTACAGGCTGAAAAGATAAAAGGATGGAGGGAATCACATAACCAACCCACACATAACTCAATTGCACTGGAATCGTGGACAGAGGAAGAGATCCCTAGTCCTGTCAAACCATAGCATCACAAACATCAGTAAAAGACAATGAGAGATGAGGCGTAAGGTGATGTGCGACGCACAGACAGAAAGGGCAGTAACAGAACGGAGCTGGAACTGACCTTGTAAGAAGCTGAATGGCTGGGATAGACAACCACCTGAGCAGAAGAAAAAGGGCCCGTAGAACAAAGTCCTCTGCCTGCTCCTGCAACTGTCGCAGATAAGTGGAGAAGGTAGCATTTCTCCAGTAGGCTGCCAGCACAACATTCGACAACATGACGGAGTTAGTATAAGACCCGAGAGGTAGACAATGCACACAGCTCGTGGCAGAAAAATGATTGGTAATACAATTGCCAGTCGTTAGACAAGCGGAAACTGCACGAATAGCAATGGATTCAGGAGAGATCTGGCATGTGAGAAAACGCATATCCACCTGGGATAAAGGTGCGAATGCCCTCCCCCCCCCCCCCCCCCCCCAGCAGAGCAGCACCGAAGAAAGTGTCCATCTTGGAGTAAATTGCAAAGTCCTAGGCCTTTTCAAGGGAAAGTGCAGAACAAGCTTGGAGAGGCAAGGATAAGTGACGATACGACGCTGTCCCACATATGAAAAAGGACTCCGAAGCATGGACTTGTACCCATTGCTGGAGAACCCCAGAATCAAACATATACCAGAAACTCTGCAATTGATGTGATCGAAGGAGTGACAGAAGCAACAGAGTGATCGCACACCATCGACAGAAGAACCTTCCACTTAGCCGCAGAGGCTAAACCAGTAGAGTGAGTGCCTCCTTGAAGAAGAAAAGCAACTCCATTGCTCGTCTTGAAAAAAACACTACAGAGGAGACTGGACCCGATAAAAGACATGCGTGAAGGCACAATGAAGTTGGGTCGACTTGAAACCTCCTCGGGCGACCTTGGCAAAGAAAGTCGCGACGTAGAGGGAGACATGCCGGAACCACCGCAAAAAGAGAGCGGAGCAGTTTGATCTACACCCACTGAGGCGACAGGGGTGCGACAACTGCAGGTTCGTATCTGGGCTAGAACCTGAGGCAGAATCGGAACCGGCAGGAAGGCGTAGCCAACAAGACCGTTCCAAAGGATGGACAGAGCGTCCACGGCGACACGAAAGTGTCCACCTGATGGTTCCAACGAGTCGCAAAGAGATTGATGTGGGGACGATACCTGAGATCGCAAAGAGACGAACAGCGCCATATGGAGCATCCACTCGGTGGAAAAGAACCTCCCCCGGCGGGACAGGGAGTCGGCTAGGAAGTTCAGACGACCGGCAAAGGGACGAACCACCACTCCGGCATTGACATCCTGAGCGAGCAGTAGAAGATCCTGAACCAATTCATACATGGGAACATAGTGCGTGCCGCCCTGGTTCAAATGTAAACAACCACCGTAGAATTGTCAGACCACAGAAGAACCTGACAAATCGAAAAGCAGGGGATCCACTGCAGGAAACTCAGAAGAAGAGCAAGAAGCTCCTTCTGGTTGACGTGAAGAGCTGCTAGATCCTGGTCCCATGACACGTGAAGGAAAAGACCTAGAGGATCCAACGTCACACCCCATCCGAGATCGCTGGCGACTGCCGTCGAAACACGATTGGACGTGGGGAAGTCCAGTGGAACTCCCTGCACAATCCACTGAACATCTATCAGGGGAGAAGGTGACGAGGAAGAGACTCTGGTAACAGAAGCACCAGAACCAGAGGATCGACATTCGTCCTCCAACGACTGAGCAGAAAGTGTTGGAGAGGTCAGACATGTAGTCGACATAGAGGATCCGTCACCGAAACGCAGAGACCAAGCAGTCGGGGAAGACTGAGCTGATGAAGTCCATCCCAGATGACAAAACGACGGAGAAGGGACCAGGTCCGAGTTCTCTCCGTTGACTCTGAACCCTACTGACGTGAGTAGGCTCAACAGTGTGACGACATCAGACTCCAGAAAAGCAGCATTGGATTGCCTCTGGAGGATATCAACTAGATAAGCCGAAGAAGACACCCTGGACTCTGTGCGATGTAAGACTAACACATGCGACATCAGACAGGTGAAGGGCCAAGGACCCAGGTCGAGGCCAAAGGGCATGGCCTTGAACTGGAAAACATCCTTGGGAATGGAGCGGCGAACTGATCTGAAAGCCTCCATACTGAACTGAGGAGCAATGATAGACTGCTTCAGAATACTCAGATCGAGAATATATATAATACACAGTCCTGTTATTATACAATCTTCAAATCCATAATTCCAGTCACAGGAAAACCATTATCGACAAGTTGAATTATCACTGTTTCGTAATGCAAATGGAGATGACACATCCTTCACGTGCCGCAGACAAAAAAGAATGTTTTATTGATGACTGCATTGCGCACTGGTTAACAGAAGTCGTGGAATTGTACTAAGGGAATAGCATCCCTTACTGGGTTGCACCGATGGTGTTCGGCCCAGTTTTGGCTTATTTTTTTCGTGGTGTTTTTTACACCACTTTTCTTTCCCAAATCTCTTGGGAAAGATTAAAATAGAGAGTATTTTATCCGAGTTAGGGTCTTCCACTGTAGTACAAGCCTGTAGTAAACAATTGTAAGGTAGGTTGATAAGAAATCCTCTATTTATGCAGTAGGTACAGAACTTAAGATGAAGAAACATTACATTTAGCTTCCTATAATGGATCAAGATTAACAAACTAAGTTATGGATCAGCTCTAGTAAACAGTAAAGGGGTGAAGAATTTCAGGGCTTCATTACACATTGCAATGCAGTGCATGAAGAAAATCAATCACATGAAGTCATGAATGGGAGGAGAGACACTGGTGGCAGGTCCATGGTTGCAAAAAGCACAATGACAGGGGGTAAAGCAAAGTAAAAGGATAAACAATGAGTGGTTTTGAAGTCTTTCTAAACATTTTCTAAAATGTGATGTGTATCTCCCTGAATCTAAGGCTATTACCACATAAAAATATAAACTTAGGTTCAGAGAATGAGGAACCAATGTTTACTTTTTTCCCCCGAGAATTGTGGAAAAGCCCACACTTACATGCTATTTAATATTTGTATAAAACTTCACCACTATTTATTTATTATCATCATTTTTTCATTTTATTTTATGTTTTTGTTTCATATTTGGTGTTTTCGTTTGTTTGTCAGGGGGAGCTTCAATAATCACTTTTCGTCCACGGTCCATCTGTTGTCCGGCATTAACTTTACATTATCTATTTATTTATTGGTGTTTAAGGTCACATATTTCTGCACAATGGCTAATCATGACCATGACAGTTTTTACGGGTGGAGGAAGCCGGAGCACCCGGAGAGAACCACCAAGCAACTGTCAGCTCCCCAACATACCAACTCCACACAAGCAGGGTTACCATTGGTTGAAGACAGATGCACCATCGATGTGCAGTACGCCTTAGTACACAACATCACCGTGCCCCCCACGTGGGCAATGGGGGTGAAGTGTCTTGCCCAAGGACACAACACGGTTGCCGCAATGTGGGATTCAAACCGAGCACCTCTCGGCTTGCAGCCTGCACCTCTACCAACTGAGCCACCGCCCCCCCCCCCCCCCCCCCCCCTTTACATTATCGATTTCTTCTCAGAAACTACTGGACCAAATTGAACCAAATCTGGCGTGCATGTTCCTTATCATATGTCAGTTCAAGTTTGTTCAAATAGAGTTGTCATGCCCACAGGGGGCACCAGAAAGGGCATAATTCTGAGTGTACCCATATATTGAAATACATTTTAAAAAATCTTCTTCTCCAGAATCACCAACTAGAATCTTTGGATACATGTATTTGATATACAACATCTCTGGAGGAGGGGGGGGGGGGGGGAAGGGGGGGGGGGGGTCAGATTCAAGTTTGTTCAAATTAAGTCCCTGGGTTAATATTTGGGCTCCTTATACAAGCCCATATTTTAACTTAGTACAATATGAGGAGATTTCTTTAAAAATATTCTTCTTCAGATCCACCAGTCAGAATGCTTTCATATTTGGTATACAACATCTCTATCGGGGGGGGGGGGGGGGGGGGGAAGGGGGGGGGGGCAGATTCAAGGTTGTTCGAATCAGGTCCCTGGATTAATGTTTGGGGTCTCTATTGGAGCCTACAGTTTAGCTGAGTGTAATATGAGGAAATTTCTTTAAAAATATTCTTCTTCAGATCCACCAGTCAGAATCCTTTCATATGTGGTATTCAACATCTCCAGGTGGGTTAGATGCAAGTTAGCTAAAATTGGATCCCTGAGTTAATATTTGGGCTCCCTATGGGGTGCCAATTTTAACTTAGTGCAATATGAGGGAATTTCTTGAAAAATCTTTTTCTTCTTTAAAGAAATTGTCTCACATTGCACTAAGTTAAAATTTGGGCTCCTACAGAGAGCCCAATTATTAACCCAGAGAATCGATTTGAACAAACTTGAATCTGCCCCTCCTAGAGATGTATACCAAATATCAAATGATTCTAATAGATGATTCTGGAGAAAACGATTTTTTCAAACTTTGGAAAACAATTTATGGGTGCCATCAGAGTAATGACCGTTGTGGTGCCCCTGTGGGCATGGCATCTTTATTTGAACAAGCTTGAATTGACATATGAAAAGAAAAATCGCGACATCGACGTCGTAGCTGCGACGGGTAGTGCAATCTGCGGAAGAAAAAATGATTCGCAGAAGCAATCTGCAGATAAGAGTGAAATGAAAAAAAAAAAAAAAAAAAAAAAAAAATTTTCAAGTTCATCAAGGGCCATAACTCCAAGAAAAATATTTGGAACAACACATGCATTAAACAGTGGCTAGACATCAATAAGATACACTTACATGCCAAATATAAAGTCATTCCATCAAGTATTTCAAAAGTTATTGCGTTTTGAAACTCGTTGGTCACAGACAGACCGACAGACAGACCGACATTGCCACTTATAGAGCTGCTAGTCGCAGCTAAAAATGTACATTGAATTTGGGTCAATTCTGTCCAGTGGTTTATGAGGAGAAGTCAATAATGTAAAGTTCATGCTGGACGGACAGACAATGGGTGGATGAGACAGAAAGTGATCACTTCAGCTCCCCCTGACTTTCAGTCAGGTGAGCTACCGTAATAAACCTGCATAACATTTTTTTATTGAAATCTGATGTTTATTTTTCCAGAAATCACATAAGCATTAAAAATTCAGATCTCGTTTCCTAATAAAAGGTCATATCCAGGGTCTTTGGATATCTTCAGCCAAATGGCTACTTTGGGACATAATTTTATTTTGTCATGTTGTGGATTTAGTAAATAATGCTCATTAATGGTGATATGGCCAACATAATCTGCTGATGGTCTTGATCGACATTGTGTACAGTTGTGTGGATTTCAGTCGATGGACACAGGACAGACGACAGGCAAAAGGTGATCACTTAAGCTCCCCCTGAAGTTCAGTCAGGTGAGCTAAAAACATGTTGGAAAACTTAACTATACTAAAATAAATATGATCAGGGAATGAAAAATGATGTTCCAAGTTTGTGGTAACTACATATTATGCGAGTGCTTTTTCACAAATATATTATTCCTATCAGCTATTGAAGTATACCAGAGTCAATTTTCTAGTCTACAGAATGTACATGTACAAATATTATTTTGTCATCAGGTATTAAAAATTACTGTCTGCAATTTTTTATGCTGATAACAAAATAATATTCGTGAATAAGCGCATACTTTGCTATCAGTAATTAACTACGATGGTGTTGTTTACAAATATTATTTCAACAATAAAATGAAATTTATGAACAAGCAGGCCTGAAAATAAGCAGTCTGACATTTGCAGAATGAGGTCCCCAGAAGGTGAATTTGATGATGCTATCCCATACAGTGGGCCAATTTATCCTCTGGGTACCTCTTTCTGGATAGTTTTGAGAACAGGGTAGCATCACTAAATTTACCCTCTGGGACTGCTGGGGACCTAATTTTGCAGATGACAGTCTGCTTATTTTCTGGCTTGTAAACAAGTACATGCCATTATAAATAGCAGAGACATGAGCTGATAATTAAATGACACATATATATGACCCAAGCACACAATTTCCTATGATTGGCAAACAAAGATTGTCACCTGATTATGTGTACTGAACTAATGTTTGGGTCAAAATGTAGCTGCCGGTTTGGGCAATAATGGCATAGGCTGTTTGGCCGATCGGTCTATTTGCAGTAAGTTCCTGAATTGCAATAAGTTCCCGAATTGCAGTAAGTAAATTTGCAGAAGTTCCTCGGTGTTATAAATCCACTATCTTGTTGGTTGTTAATCAGATTACAGAGTTGTCGCCAACATAAGTCTATTCTTAATCATTTGTATTTTTTAGTAATTGCATGTGAGATTCCCTTACGACTCGATTAGCTTTATATGCTTATGAATCCATGGGGAGGGGGGGGGGTGAGTTCAGAACAACACAAAACCCCCTCTGAATTACACTTAAGCAGTGTTTTGTGATGAATTGTTTTTATTTCCTATATTAATCCTTACAGGGGATTTTCCTTGCAACCTGAATAACTTTATTTGCTTAGGAATCCATGGGGGTGGGGGGTTGGGGGGGTGAGAGAGGTCTACTAAATACCAGGACCATTTTTAGATGTGATATTAATTCAATCAACGTTTGTCACAAAAAAACACTCTTTGACCACATTTGAGGGTATGAAATGTGCTTTTACTGCAGTGTTTTACAGCTGGTTATACTAACTCACCTTTGATGTGACACTCTGTATATCCAATGAGTGCACATATTGTATGGGACCATTCAACCGAGACTCTCTCTAATAAAGATGTGGAGGAATGGAGTCAGTGAGGATTGCCTCGTTACTCATTAAGAATTTTAGGATTGAGTCTGTGAGGACTGCCTCGCAACTATATGTGGGGAGTTGGCTACCAATAAACCCACCCTTCGCCCCAGCAACAATCACAATATACAATAGCAGATCCAAAAATCATTAAATGCTACCAGATATCTTTTTTCTGATTTCTCAGCTTGTGTCGAGCACCTGTGGTACTTCCGTATTCGTACCAGAACTGATAATACAATACTATTTCCTGAGTATTTTGTCCTATTCCCAAATGCAGTACTATCGCTGTATCTCAAAGTGTTTTGAATGCCTAGCTTTGTTCTTGGATATGTGAAGCACATTTGGCCACAAGTTGTTCTCAGGAAATAGTATTGTATTATCAGCTCTGGTACGAATACGGTAGCAGACTTTCAGGAACCAGTGGTGCATGCTGTCAACTCTATGAGTCGATTTCATATATTTTGTGTTTTCTATTCCTCCCAACCTTCAATTTGATGTATAATTTGTGTATATTTAATTTGAATTTAAGGAATATCAGAGGTGGGAATTTCAAAATAAACAAAATTCCATTACTTATATAGCACCTTAACAATTATAGACTTATTCAATGTTGCCGACAACACTGTAGTGTAATCCAATTAACTACCAGTTCCAACAAGACAAAGGATTAATATAACACCTTCGCGCACACCGAGGAACTTCCGCAAAGTTACTCACTGCAATTCAGGAACATACAGCAAATAGACCGACCCCTGTTTGGCCAGAGCAGGGAACGGATTTCATTTGGGTGTAAACGGAAGGCCGCTTGTTACTATTACAGTATCAGTGTCAATTGTGAATAGTGTTTAATTTTGCGCCACTAGGCACTACTGTACGAGATATCTGCTTCAGTTATGAATTTTAATTTCGCCGGTTGAGGCATTTTTAACAATGTCAGCTCAGCACTGAGCCATGAAAAAATACTGATAATGGAATTTGATTTTATTATTTTCGTTCCAACGAGAGAATATCACCAGAGGGCAACAGCTGGAGAAATAAACAACAATTGAATTGGTAAATAAACCCACGTGCCAAAATTGGCCTTCACCTTAACAAGGATTACGTTTACCCAATCAAAATGTGGAAGCATAAGTTGGAACAGTTGGCTTGACAATGTATGAATAAATGAGGTCACTCAGGAGTAGTGTGCTTTAATTGGTCGAAATTTGCCCACTGTTCGTGACGTCACTTTTAGGTGAATTTGCCAGGCAGTTATGATAATGTACATATTTGAAGGTTTTTTACTGAAAATGAAGAATACAATCTCTGAAGTTAATTCGGCATTTCATCAAATTATGTTTAAGGTGTCACATGAACCGTTGCAATGCAGCACTTTAGCTGGACTAAATATATTTTTTGATTAATATATCGAGTCCCTTTTCAACTAATGGCTGATAATAAAGTTTACCTCAAACTTACCAAGTTTTCGTAACTTCTAGCATGCCCCTCGCCTTCCCAATCGATTCTTCTCGGTAAAAGCTGAAAATTCGAACAGAAAAAAATCTCATGTAAATTTACATATATGACATGTATTATGACAAATGAAGGTCTTCTTATGAAAATTGAGCGAAAATTTGCCGCAAAAATGTACGAGAATAGTTGAAAACACACGCAAAACAGTGCTGTTTTCACAGTATCTCACTTTGGTAAACAGAGACGATACTCACCTTGTGTTCTCTGAGTTCTTCTTGAAAAACCTGGGGAAAGAAAGAAAAATTGTTAGTTGAAAGAACAAGAAGATAGATGAGAGAACCTGTAAGAAATATACTCACATTCCAAGTCTTCTTACATTGTCCGGACGACAGAAATCTGGCTATGAGAAAGTAGAGTTCTGAAATGAGAAAAAAATGGCACGTCATTCAAAGTGAATATTCATGTCAGTTCACGGAAAAAGAACACTGAAGAACGCCTCTTACCCGACTCAATTGTCGAAATAGATGCGTGTGCATCGTTTTCAGTTTTCATTTTGAAGAAAACTGCCACATATTTATGTACAAGTCACTCTAGTGAGCTGAGTCGACGATACAAGGAACTCAAAGCGCCATATTTGCATGAGCATTTATCGACCATTGAACATGGGTTGAAGCCGAACTATTTCCCGCGGAATGATATAAATCAATAACCAAGCAAGAAAGTGTTCATTTCGAAATAAGGAATCGCCTGAAAGCACTTCTATTATGAACAATTAAGTGCGGAAAATATGAAGCAACATGTTGCAAATGAAACTTATCTCAACGCCGTTTTGGTAGCGAACTATATTCCGATAAAATTCAAAATAGGATATGTTACGTCATCTCCGGGGATTTCCTCGTGTGACACACGTTGAGGTTTTACTTTACTGTGTAAATTATTTATGTCTTCTTACTTTCTTTCTCAAATAACTATTTCCTTTATTCAAAGCCAATGTGTTTTAAAGGTATCGTAGCATACAAAATATTCGACTTTTCTGTTTCAGCTTTTATTTTCGGGGAATAGTAATCTGGATATAAGCGAATTTGAGAATAGCGAATAGAGCGATAGCCAACGCGTTGAACGTGAATGTTGCCTACAGGCTATATTTAGAAGCGGCCAACTCCTCCAGTTCAGTGAGTGACTGAATGAGGTTGAGGATGTGCTGGTTGTTATGGTTCACAAGACATGGAGCCCTTCTAAAACCACGACGAAGTAAAGATTTATATGCTGACCTTTAATTGATTTTTATAAAAAATAAAAACAAAACAACAAAGTTTCAGCTAATGTAATGAACCTCCACTGCAGATTGAAGTTTATGGTGCTATAATGTTAGTAAATTATTAATATAAGTAGTAAGGGACATTTATTTACTTTTACTAGCTTAAGGTGCTATATAATGGAGTTTTGTTTATTTTGAAATTCCCACCTCTGATATTCCTTACCTTTCAATTAAATATACACAAATTATACATCAAAATGAAGGTTGGGAGGTATAGAACACGAAAAATATATGAAAATTTGAAATCAACTCATAGAGTTGACATCAGGCACCACTGGTTCCTGGAAGTCTGCTACCGTATTTGCACCAGAACAGATAATAAAATAATAGTCCTGGAAAACAACTTGTGACTAAATGTGCTTCAGGTACCCAAGAACAAAGCTAGGAAATCAAAATTTTTCAAAACATAAATTGCTAAATTCTCGGCTTTGTTTTTGTTGGCTGTTTGTTTGTTTGTTTACATTTGGGTCAAGGTCATCGAGTCCAAAGAAGCATCAACATGGAATGCCATCTATTAAAATCAAATAATGAGAAAGATCGCCTTCATACTACACACTATTATTATATGGAGACTGCATAGTTGCCATATTACTTGCAAGGTATCATGACACCTGTTTGCATTTCTTAGAATTGAGCGATTGTTTTCCGATGAAAATTTCGTGATATACACTGTATAATGCACATGTCCGTTGGTTGTGGAACCCATCTTCATTGAAAGATGCAGACAGTGTTGTCCATTCTGTAAATGCAGTACTGTCGCTGCATCGTGAAGTGATTTGAATGTCGAGCTTTATTCTTTGATATGAAGCACATTTTGCCACAAGTTGTTCTCCGGAAATATTATTTTATTATCAGTTCTGATACGAATATGGTAGCAGACTCCTGCTTCCCACTCTGTGAGTTGATTGCATGTATTTTTCGTTTTCTATACATCACAATCTTCATTTTGATGTATAATTTTGTATATTGAATTTGAATTGATGGAATATCCGAGATAGGAATCATGGGATTTCAAAGTAAGCAAATTTCCCTTACCTATATACCACCATAAGGCACAGGCATTCCTGAAACTTTCAGCTTGTTTTTTCACCATTAATATTGTGACTTAATGACTTGATGGAGACAACACTCTGCAGATGTTTTAGTGGTGACCCAAAATTTGTTCTCAGCCTTAGAATTAGGAGCATTCAATCATTTATCTCAACCTCGCCCTGGTAACAGAGGCAGAAGTGAGTTCCATTCCTTGACCCGAATTGTTCAAACGCGTTGTTCTCTATATTCAAGTGTATTGCTTGTAAACTCACCATCTCATATCTCCCTTGGGTGGTAAAGATATGTTCCCTGTTTCAAGTTGTTCCCCGTATCCGAGTCTATTACGCGCAAAATAACCGTATCATATCTTCCTTGGGTGGCAACAAGTAAAGATATGTTCCACGCTTCACTTTGCATTTTGTATTCAAGTGTAAATTATGCAAAAAATACCGTATAATATCTTCCTTGGGTGGCAACAAGTAAAGATATGTTCCGCGTTATTACGCAAAAACCAGATATTTCTAAAACCTCACTCAGGTAACAGAGGCAGAGGCAAGTAAGTTTGTATACCGTATTCACACATCCAACCACTCCTTGGCCTGAATCATCCAATCATTTAAAAGCACGCCTCCATATCTCCGCCCCAATACCCAACCCGCGTCAATCAGACATCAGTACCGCTGATGAAAAATAGAATCTTTTTATACCTTCCTTGTGTAGTAATAAAGCCCCCAACCCTCCCTCGCCGATCCTTCCAGGGGGTGTAAATGTCTTGTCCCCACCCACAATTGCAGCATATATATGCCCTCCACCACTGATCTAAGTGCAGCCCCTGCTATAATATCTACACTGACAATTGTAGGCTAGGGTTCCATAGGGATGTGTGAATACGGTATACAAACTTACTTGCCTCTGTCTCTGTTACCAGGGCGAGGTTTTAGAAATAGTGTCTAATTCATATTTGGTTTTTGCGTAATAACATGGAACATATCTTTACTTGTTGCCACCCAAGGAAGATATTATACCGTATTTTTTGCATAATTTACACTTGAATACGAAACGCAAAGTGAAGCACAGAACATATCTTTACTTGTTGACACCTCCACACCTTGTAGACTCTGATACGGGGAACAACATGAAACGGTTAACATATCTTTACCACCCAAGGGAGATATGATATGGTGATTTTACAAGCAATACACTTGAACATAGAGAACGCGTTTGAACAATTCGGGTCAAGGAATGGAACTAGCTTCTGCCTCTGTTACCAGGGCAAGGTTGAGATAAATGATTGAATGCTCCTAATTCTAAGGCTGAGAACAAATTTTGCACGTAATAACACGGAATATATCTTCACTTGTTACCACCTAAGGAAGATATGATAAGGAATTGTTTGTCTATAATTTACAGTTAAATAAATACAATGAACAACATGTAATGTGGAACATATCTTTACTTGTTGCCACCCAAGGAAGATTGAAACGGCGATTTTATAGATGGATTCGTGATTAGGAGCTGGGCGGCAACTTGCCAAATAATAAATCGATCTGTAAGACGTATGCCTATCTCAATCAATTTTATAATTCCCATTTAACAATTAGGATAAACGTGATGCTAAATTTTATGTTCCCATGATGCAATGCACATTGGTACGGCACTTAACATAACAGAATAAGAATTAGTCAAAAATGAAAGCCGCTTAGAAGGAAGTAATTTTCCGAGCATGGCAGCAAATTGACGAAGTTATATAAAATATTTGATGAATAATATATTAATGATATGTATGCCCCTGGCCCTGGAATCCCAAACAGCTATTCGGTACAGTACAGCCACTGTGGACTGGTCATTTTCCACTGATGGGCAATATTTCCACGGATGCAATAATATTAGATTCCAAACAAGCAGTCAGGACTCGATTTGATGAAAAATATTTAAAAAATGCTCAGTGGGTTTATAGTTAAATGTAAATTAAAATTATGCATGATTTTTCAATAAAAACACCACAGATATGAATATATTGGATCTCAGGCTTTGAGTACATGCTCATACAGAGTCCGCCCGTGAAAAGCATTTTGCATCATCATTGTCATATACGACACTGACACAACATGTTTATTCAGACATCATTTCACTCAGTGGTTTTTTAACCCTTTACCCAATATAATGGCCAAAACTGGTCAGGGCTATTTACAAAAATCACTAGACTTGGGATGATATCCCGGTACTCCGATACGTACTGATAAGGCAACCCATGATACTGGTACCGGTTCGGACGTCCAAATTTTGTCGTACCGCAATAACAATCTTGAAATCCAACTTTTTCACTCCCCATACATTCAACACATCACATTTTAGGCTTGGATGATTTGGCTAACTCAAATACCCTGCAATTCAGAATATAACACCAGGGTACACCTGAATACGATTATTAAATCAGGGTATTTTTTGTTTGGGTTTGCATCGCTGTTTGCGAAGCAAGATCTCCCAGATGTGATCTAATCACAAAAATTCCGCTCGCATGGTTCGATTCAATATTTTATGCACTCATCCAGCATTCCGATTCAAAAATGGTATAACTACAGATAAACAGTGCAACAATACACCAATTTCTTATGAACTTCTGTTGGTTATGCAAAATGATAAATTTTTAGCCACCATTTTACGAGTGTTTTCAAAGCAGTTGACAAAACTTCACTCATGTTTTCTACGATGTTGGTGCCTATTATTTAGCCCCCTTTCATTGTCAACCTACGGAACCAGGGTACTCCAGGTTTTTTTTTATGTATTTAGTTATGTCGTGATCATCAGCTGACTACTTGCCTATTTTTGTCATAATTACCAGCGCCTGTGACTAAAATCGTCTTTATTCTAAAACTGAAAAGTAGAAGGATGTGCTAAAACTCAGAAGGGCCTCTTGGTAACTCACATTTGTAAAGTTAGGGATTGCCTTATGCCAATCAGTGCAATATGTGAAGAATATGGGAAATTTGAGAGGGGATGAAATTGATCCCCCTCCTCCCTAACGTATCTTTGCTCCCCAACTATGAATTGCTGGCTCCATCATTGTCCCAGAGATCTTAACTGTAGCTTCAATACCAGGATGAATATCAAGATGCATATCTAGATAGGTATCGTGACTCGTGTACCGAGATACGTGTCATACCGTGAATCTGGTGTATCGTCCCAACCCTGAAAATCACCATTCAAAATTCTTCTTTTTTGTCTCAAAAACATAGCTTATGACACCTCATTGGAACGAGCTCGTTCCAATGAGGTATCAGAAGCTATTTTTTGAGATGAAAAAGGAAAATATCTAGTTATTGAAGAAGTTTGTGTGCAAGTGTCGTCTGCCTTTTGTGTTAGTTAAAGGATTAAACTTGGTTTATTTGTTGCATTGTTTGCTTCAATATGGAGCCCATAAGCTGGATTGCGTGCATCAGGGAAACTTTACTGAACTATATATGGCTGTAACACTGCAAAATTTTGAATTTTTTTTTTTAAAACTACGCACATTTTGGGTACAATTACATTTTGGGGGCACGGCACTTACCATCGTTATTTCTGGAATTGAAAAGCCTGTCTAATAGATTATTTGACTGTCATACATGTCAGTTTATTGGAATTACAGATAATACATGTGCCTGATTTGAGGCTACAATTCAAAGATGTCATGGTTACCTGAAGCAGAAAGACAGAAAAAGCCATGGTTTCAGAGGCTTTGTATCAGAATTTTAAAGTCTGGCCCCATTCCTAAGCATATTGCAATAATAATGGATGGGAACCGTAGATTTGCTGCCAAGAAAAGTATTGAAAGAGCGGAAGGACATTTGAAAGGATTTGACAAATTGGCAGAGGTATGTTGGATAACTTTTGACACAATTCTTATAATCTTTCTTTAACATTGACAACACCACCAACTAAATTTTGAGAGAAGATATAATCTGTCCTATTTTGTGATCACGGTACTATAACTTCCTACCCCTGATTGGAACGAGCTAAGTGAGGAAAGGTCTTGGGTGGGGAGGGTCATAAGCTCTGTTGTGGTGACAAACATTGATAATAAGAATAAAATTTGAATATGAATTTTTGTGTACATATATATCATATAAATGGTGAATGTTACAATAGGTTAGGTGAAGCGTTAAAACATTAATTACTCATTGGAACAAGCTGTCCAAAACTAGAAATCTACACTGGCAGAAAGATAGAGTTTTAAAATTTATTATTTTAAAAATTAATCTTTGGGCCCCAAAAAGTTAAAAATCTGTTTCTCATGCCCTCCCACATATTCCTTTTGGCTGCTGTATGCTCTCTTTTTATAACCAATGCAAACTAAAAAAATAATAATTTAATGGTTTTTGTCTGATATTTTACCCAAGTTAATAAAATTAATAAATTTGTCCCTTGTGTGCAAGAAGGCTTTGTAATGCTTTAGCAATGCTGAGCTTTCTTGCACTCAAGGGGTGAAATACATAACCACCCATGCTATTCCGTAGATTATGAGGCCTAAAACAAACCAAGAACATGAATTTTTGATGGTAAAGAAATAATTACAAGAATAAAAAATGAAATAAAAAAACGTGTGCAATTTTACAAAAAATGGCCTGAGAAACAGAAGATCTACTTTGTGGGGCCTTGTAATGTTTATGAAAATCTGGTTGAGTAAAAAATCAACATTTAAACAGATGTGATGATACATTTTTAGACTTTGGATTGGTGTCTTGATCTTGGGATTACAGAGGTTACCGTTTATGCATTTAGCATTGAAAATTTCAAACGTTCCAAAGAAGAGATTGACTGTTTAATGGAATTAGCCAGACAAAAATTTGCAAGACTTCTTGATGAAAAGTGAGTTTGTCTTTTAAGAAATTTGAATTACACAACACAGGGGTTCTTCTACCCTCTTTGGGAACGTGTCTGGGGTCCATGCAGTTGGGAAAATTCCCCAAGAAGGCTGCAATTGGGAATTTGTTTGGAGGAAGAAAAACACAAAGAATAAGAAATGTTACCTTCATATTGAGCTGAGAACATTAATACAGAAGCTATTACATGTCTAGAACATGTAGTAAGTTTTATAACAAACAGTCACATGAAATAATGATAAGTCTTTGAAATCTCTATTATAAATTGTTGTATATAGCAACCAAGACTTAGAAACAACTGACAGGGTTTTGGGGATGAAACTTGCAAAATTAAATTTTTATTTGAATGAGGACTGAGATTGGGAAATTTTTGCTTTGAATAAGAAGAAACATGCCATTGGGAAAGAGTCCCATTTTCGGACCCCGTAGTAGACACCCCAAACGATACCGGCAACAGATATAGTATTTCATCGCAAAGACAGATTTGTGGGAGTCAGGGATCCACCTGATTACAGATTATTTTTTGAGTTTTGTTGCAATGAGCTGATGAAATGCTGTAAAGTGGAAAGGGCTCAGGCTTTTCAGGCTTCTACAAAAATGATTGAAGCCAAATGCCCCATCACTTGCATGTTATTGCATACAAGCAAGATGAATAGCTACATTTACAGTGTAACCCTCTAAACTTGTAGAGTGCTGAAAGCACATAATTTCGCTTTAATTTGAAGTGCAGGTCACCCATCTTAAAGACTTCATATTCAGTGGATGTACTTGTATTATCCTTGAAGTAAAATTATTTAGTCTTCAAGGATTTGCTGTGTTACAGTTTATGGGAGAGTGCTATGGGCACTCTCCCCTAAATTTTAACAAGCTAAAGATATGTCAACAAATTTTAATGACCAAAAATAATTTCGCACTCTACCGTTAACTGAATAGCCACTTTGGCAGAAAAAATAGTCCATTAAAAGGAATTGAGGCATTTTGTCATTTTCTTACATTGTAGAGCAGGGACCAGCCTTGGAGTGAATTTTAGGGAGAAGTGACTTCTCCATCTCAGAAAAATAGAAGTGGAAAGCTCATCAGGGATAAGTGAAATTTCTAATGAAAGTCAGGCTGAGAAGAGAGTTTAATGTAATATTTCAAACTTAGTCAAGGGACCTGTCAAACACTAACAATCAAGTTAGTGGGGTCCTGTGGGGGCGCTATGGGTGCCCAGGGAGCCCAGCCTCTACCCTCCACCCAACTCCCACTTGCTCCCCCAAATTTTAAAGGAATTATGATTTCTTGGCCACAATGCAAGCATTTGTCCTGAGACCCCCCCCCCCCCCCCCCTCCACTCCCTTCACTAGCATGATTGATTTCAGACCATGGCTCTGCCACTGATGGGATCTGCCTTGTTCTGTCAGTGAGATTTGGTGCTTCAATTGGCAAGAAATGCTACATTTTAGCAAAAATCAGTATTTCCTTATTTTTGAGGAATCACTAAGCCCTTACCATGGGTTCGAAGGATAATATGCAATCGTTGTGCTTATTTTGGTAATCAGACATCACTTCAAGACACACCAAAAACTGTCCCTGTGTCTTTATGGTTCTCACTTCAAATGCCAGTGAAATAAAAGAAACACAACACAAATCGTATTTCTTATGATTTTGACAACTTTTATTGAAGAAAGTTGTGATATGTGAATCACTTTTGTTGGTTACTTACTCCAATGTTTTCACCAATATCTTTCCTAATTTCAACTGTTGAGGTTCGTTTTTTTTACATAAGTTAGAGTCTCAGATAGTTTTTATGTCCTTTGTTTTGTCATCTAACAGTAAATATAAGGGTTGCATCAAAATGACTCAAGATAAAAAACACTTTACTAACAGCAGCTTCTCAAAACCACAAGGCGACTTTGATTTTGCCCAAACATAGAAAGTAGGCAAAGTGGGCAGTGCCAAGGTGAATATATTGCCCACTTGGCTGGTCACTGTTATAGTGATAAGGAGACAATGTGTTCCTGGGGGGGGGGGGGGGGGCAGGCAATTCACAATGTCATCCCCACGCAGATCATTATTTTATAATATCATTTGTTTGACGTGGAGCATGCTGGCTCATTGGTTTGAACATTGGACTTCAAAGAAAAAGGTCCACACATACATGCAGTTGATCCTGACCAGCAGTAACTGTATTCTTTCCTTGGGAAATGCACTTAATCCTGATTGCCCTCAAGAGAGCACTGTGGTACTGTGTACTAAGTCGTTGTTACGGTATGGAAATATTATTGATATTGGTAACAGAAAGAAATTTGAGAATCAGCAACAATAACTATGAATTTAACTATTCTAAAATTTAATAAAAAGAAAAAATTAATATAAAAAAAGTGATACAAAGATCTTTTACACTGACTGGTTTACAGAAAATAAAAACAGTGGTACTTATCAATTATTGAATTAGTCCAAAGTACAGTTTGACAGAATCCAGTAATCCAGTGGTGGAGAGTCTTGTGAAGAAAGTTATCAGCTGGTAGTTTTAAATCCAAGAATGTCTCTTCGGAAACAGTATCCCGTCGATTTGTAATAAAATGTTCACTTAGAAATTTCAGCAGAAATGCTCTGCAAAATTCAAATGGAGTAAAAATCCACGAAGTATTGGCGCCACAGGTAATTTCCAAATAATCCAGTAGAATCCTGGCTTTTCACAAAATAATATTCTGTTTCACAGAAAGTATAAATTCTCTTTTCCAAGGTGAATAGATTCTCTTCAAAATTCTCTTTTGGAATCAATCTTCCAAATTCACAAAGAAGCACTGTTTCTATAATAAATGCACTGTCCTAGAACAATAATAATCTCCAATGAAAACAACTGCTGTGTTTTAACTGAAGTGAGTCTTTCTGAAATGGCTTTCTAAAAAAATGAGTTTTTGAATTCTGTTGACAAACCTTTATATAGTAACCAGATAGAATGTTCCAGAAGATGAAAATTCTAACAGTTTCTATCAGTCTCCAGGTGATTCTGTCACAATCCAAGTAAACAAGGTCCCTGACCTACTTAAACAATCAACAGCTATATGTACAAGATATTAGTGTAACAAAGATGTAAACAAAGGTCACTCAGTGCAAATGAGTCAGACCAGTCAGAAAATGCAAAAAAAATATCAAACTTAATATAATTATTCACTAAGGATACATCAGTCTCAATATAATATGGGGGCTATAACACACCCCGCCTTAAAAGAAAAAGTTTGAAGGTACTGAAAACTTTTTATATAACTTTAGCAGTCTCTGACTGGTTTACAATACACACGATAATCTTCACAAAAAATTTTAATAAACATATATATATACTTGAAGTGAATGGGAACTGATCAGATCATTTTAAATTAGGATATTCTGGAAAGAGCATCAGCTACAACATTATCTCTTCCCGAAATATGCCTAATCTCTAAATTACATTCTTGAAGGGCTAAACTCCACTGCAATAATCTTTGATTCTTGTTTTCCATTTTATTGATAAAAGTTAAGGGGTTATGATCGGTGTAAACTGTAATTGGGCATTGGGCGGTTCCTAGATACACATCAAAATGGGTTAGTGCCAAAATTAGAGCCAAAGTTTCTTTTTCTACTGTATAGTAATTCTTTTGATGTTTGAGAAATTTTCTGGAGAAATAACATACAGGGTGATCAATACCTTGGGAATCTTCCTGGGCAATATACCGACCTGCTCCATTATCACTCGCATCTATAAATAATTTGAAGGGCTTTTCATAATTGGGACTGGCCAGGACAGGGGAATTATTTAATAATGTTTTTATTCTGTTAAAGGATTTCTGGCATTCCTCAGTCCAAACAAACTTAACCCTTCTTCTCAATAAACTCTTCAAAGGGGAGTCAACATCTGAGAAATTTAAACAAAATTTTTTATAATATCCAGCCATGCCTAAGAATCTCATGAGCTCTTTTTTAGAGCTTGGTACTGAAAAATTTACAATGGCATCAACTTTTGCCGCAATCGGCCTCACCTGTCCCTGACCCACAACATGACCTAAATAATTTATAGTTGCTTTGCCAAATTTTGATTTTACCAAGTTAATAGTCAGGTTGGCTTGGGTCACTTTGTCAAAAAATTCTTGAATATGCTTTAGATGATCAGCCCAATTTGTATCTGTGTGTATAATAACATCATCAATATAAGCTTCACTGTGATCTAGGTCTGCAATTAAGTGGTTAACCATGCGCTGGAACGTTGCCAGAGAGTTTTTCATGCCAAAAGGGGTAACTTTATATTGATACAATCCAAATGGAGTAACAAAAGCAGATATTTTGCTTTTTCTGTTAAAGGGACTTGCCAATGACCCTTTAACAAATCAAATTTTGTCACAAATTTAGCATGGCCAAGTTTGTCAATGCAGTCATCAATTCTTGGAATTGGATAATTGTCTGTTTTGGTGAGGCTGTTCACTTTTCGGTAATCCGTACAAAATCGGTAACTCCCATCAGGTTTTGGGACAAGTATACAGGGCGAACTCCAGTTGCTATGGCTAGGTTCAATGATATCATTGTCCAGCATATACTGTATTTCCTTTCGCATGATCTCAGCTTTGAAAGGGTTCAATCTATATGGATGCTGTTTGATGGGATTTGCCTCTCCTACATCAACATCATGAAAAATAACAGATGTCCTACTAGGCACATCAGGAAATAAGTGTTGACATTTGAAAATTAAATCAACTACATCGTTTCTCTGGTCAAGCAGTAAATAATCTATTTTATTTTGTAGATCTCGCAGGACATCTGAGTTCTGTAACTTCAGAGGTACATTTTTGCCGCCTACATGAATATCCCGAATATTCTCCACAGGAATTTCCACCTCATCCATGTGGGAGACTGTTGAGACTGGTAGAGAGCTTGGTTCTCTCTCATAATATGTTTTGAACATATTTATATGGCACAGCTGAGTATTTTTGAGTCTATCAGGAGTCTCAATAACATAATCAGTATCACTGATCTTGTGCTTAACAATATAAGGTCCTGAATATCTTGCTTGTAAAGCATTGCCCTTTAAAGGGAATAATACTAGCACCTTGTCCCCAGGTTTAAAGGTGCGAAATTTCACCTTTTTATCATACCAGGTCTTCATATGATTCTGGGCTTTCTGTAAATGTTTATTTGCCATTTCTCTGGCCTGGTGCAATTTTTTCTTAAAAGTGGACACATAGTCCAGAAGAGAAATTTCGGATGGCTCTTCCTCGAGCCATTTCTCCTTCAAAGCAGTGAGTGCCGAGTGGACTGTTACGGTGTGGAAATATTATTGATAATGGTAACAGAAAGAAATCTGAGAATCAGCAACAATAACTATGAATTCAATTATTCTGAAATTTAATTAAAAAAAATTAATATAAAAAAAAAAATTGATAAAAAGATCTTTTACATTAATTGGTTTACAGAAAATAAAAACAGTGGTACTTATCAATTATTGAATTAGTCCAAATTACAGTTTGACAGAATCCAGCAATCCAGTGGTGAAGAATCTTGTGAAGAAAGTTACCAGCTGGTACATGTAGTATTAAATCCAAGAATGTCTCTTCAGAAACAGTATCCCATAGATTTGTAATAAAATTTTCACTTAGAAATTTCAGCAGTCTCCAATAAAATATAATAAAATGCTCCACAAAATTCAAATGGAGTAAAAATCCAAGAAGTATTGGTGCCACAGGTAATTTCCAAATAATCCAGTAGAATCCTGGCTTTTCATAAAATATTATTCCGTTTCACAGAAAGTATAAATTCTCTTTTCCAAGACGAATAGATTCTCTTCAAAATTCTCTTTTGGAATCAATCTTCCAAAATCACAAAGAAGCACTGCTTCTATAATAAATGCACTGTTATGAAACGATCATAATCTCCAATGGAAATAACTGAAGTGAGTCTTTCTGAATGGCTTTCTAAAAAAAATGAGTTTTTGAATTCTGTTGACAAACCTTTATATAGAAACCAGACAGAATGTCCCAGAAGAGGAAGTTTCTGCAATGTTCTATTAGTTTCTATCAGTTTGCAGGTAATTCTGTCACAATCCAAGTAAACAAGGTCCCTGACCTACTTAAACAATCAACAGCTATATGTACAATATCTTGGTGTAACAAAGATGTAAACAAAGGTCACTCAGTGCAAATGAGACAGACCAGTCAGAAAATGCAGAAACAAAAATATCAATCTATCCACTAAGGATACATCAATCCCAACATAATATGGGGCCATATAACACACCCCGCCTTAAAAGAAAAGTTTGAAGGTACTAAAAACTTTTTATATAATTTTAGCAGTGTTACGGTGTGGAATTATTAATGATATTGGTAACAGAAAGAAATCTGAGAATCAGCAACAAAACTATGAATTTAACTATTCTGAAATTTAATTAAAAAAAATTGATATAAAAAAAATGATACAAAGATCTTTTACACTAATTGGGTTACAGAAAATAAAAAAAAACAATGGTACTTATCAATTATAGAATTAGTCCAAAGTACAGTTTGACAGAATCCAGTAATCCAGTGGTGAAGTATCTTCTGAAGAAAGTTACCAGCTCCTAGATATAGTATTAAATCCAAGAATGTCTCTTCAGAAACAGTATCCCGTAGATTTATAATAAAATTTTCACTTAGAAATTTCAGCAGTCTCCAATAAAATATAATAAAATTCTCCACAAAATTCGAATGGAGTAAAAATCCAAGAAGTATTGGCGCCACAGGTAATTTACAAACAATCCAGTAGAATCCTGGCTTTTCACAAAGTATTATTCTTTTTCACAGAAAGTGTAAATTCTCTTTTCCAAGACGAACAAGTTCTCTTCAAAATTCTCTTTTGGAATCAATCTTCCAAATTCACAAAGAAGCACTGCTTCTATAATAAATGCACTGTTCTGAAACAATAATAATCTCCAATGGAAACAACTGCTGTGAAAATAAGTTCTTCTGAAATGGCTTTCTAAAAAATGAGTTTCTGAATTCTGTTGACAAACCTTTATATAGTAACCAGATAGAATGTCCCAGAAGAGGAAGTTTCTGCAATGTTCTATTAGTTTCTGGGGAATTCTGTTAAAGTTCAAGTAAACAAGGTCATTGACCTATTTAAACAATTAAACAATCAACAGCTATATGTACAATATATCAGTGTAACAAAGATGTAAACAAGGTCACTGAGTGCAAAAAGAGTTAGACCAGTCAGAAAATGCAGAAATAAAAAAAAATCTTTCTCACATAATTATCAACTTAAGGATATATCAATCTCAATATAATATGGGGGCTATAACAAGCAGTCTCTGACTGGTTTACAGTACACACGATAATCTTCACAAAATTTTTTAATAAACATATATATATACACTTGAAGTGAATGGGAACCGATCAGATCATTTTAAATTAGGATATTCTGGAAAGAGCATCAGCTACAACATTATCTCTTCCCGAAATATGCCTAATCTCTAAATTATATTCTTGAAGGGCCAAACTCCACCGCAATAATCTTTGATTCTTGTTTTTCATTTTATTGATAAAAGTTAAGGGGTTATGATCGGTGTAAACTGTAATTGGGCATTGGGTGGTTCCTAGATACACATCAAAATGGGTTAATGCCAAAATTAGAGCCAAAGTTTCTTTTTCTACTGTAGAGTAATTCTTTTGATGTTTGAGAAATTTTCTGGAGAAATAACATACAGGGTGATCAATATCTTGGAATCTTCCTGGGCAATATACCCACCTGCTCCATTGTCACTTGCATCTATAAATAATTTGAAGGGCTTTTCATAATTGGGAGTGACCAGGATAGGGGAATTATTTAATAATGTTTTTATTCTGTCAAAGGATTTCCGGCACTCCTCAGTCCAAACAAACTAACCCTTTTGCTCAATAAACTGGTCAAAGGGGAGACAACATCTGAGAAATTTAAACAAAATTTTCTATAATATCCAGCCATGCCTAAGAATCTCATGAGCTCTTTTTTAGAGTTTGGTACTGGAAAGTTTACAATTGCATCAACTTTTGCCGCAATCGGCCTCACCTGCCCCTGACCCACAACATGACCTAAATAATTTACAGTTGCTTTGCCAAATTCTGATTTTACCAAGTTAATAGTTAGGTTAGCTTGGGTCACTTTGTCAAAAAATTCTTGAATATGCTTTAGATGATCAGCCCAATTTGTATCTGTGTGTATAATAACATCATCAATATAAGTTTCACTGTGATCTAGGTCTGCAATTAAGTGGTTAACCGTGCGCTGGAACGTTGCCGGAGAATTTTTCATGCCAAAAGGGGTAACTTTATATTGTTACAACCCAAATGGGGTAACAAAATCAGATATTTCTTTTGCTCTTTCTGTTAAAGGGACTTGCCAATAACCCTTTAACAAGTCAAATTTTGACACAAATTTAGCATGGCCAAGTTTGTCAATGCAGTCATCAATTCTAGGAATTGGATAATTGTCTGTTTTGGTGAGGCTGTTCACTTTTCGATAATCCGTACAAAATCGGTAACTCCCGTCAGGTTTTGGGACGAGAATACAGGGTGAACTCCAGTTGCTATGGCTAGGTTCTATGATATCACTGTCCAGCATATACTGTATTTCCTTTCGCATGATCTCAGCTTTGAAAGGGTTCAATCTATATGAATGCTGTTTGATGGGATTTGCCTCTCCTACATCAACATCATGAAAAATAACAGATGTCCTACTAGGCACATCGGGAAATAAGTGTTGATATTTCAAAATTAAATCTACTAAATCTTTTCTTTGGTCAGGCAGTAAATAATCTATTTTCTTTTGTAGATCTCTCAGGACATCTGAGTTCCGTAACTTAAGAGGTACATTTTCCCCGCCTTCATGAAGATCCTCCACAGGATTTTCCAGCTCATCTATGTGGGTGACTGTTGAGACCGGTAGAGAGTATGGTTCTCTCTCATAATATGTTTTCAACATATTTATATGGCACAGCTGAGTATTTTTGAGTCTATCAGGAGTCTCAACAACATAATCAGTATCACTGATCTTGTGCTTAACAATATAAGGGCCCGAATATCTTGCTTGTAAAGCATTGACCTTTAAAGGGAATAATACTAACACCTTGTCCCCAGGTTTAGAGGTGTGAAATTTCGCCTTTTTATCATACCAGGTCTTCATATGACTCTGGGCTTTCTGTAAATGTTTATTTGCCATTTCTCTGGCCTGGTGCAATTTTTCCTTAAAAGTGGACACATAGTCCAGAAGAGAAATTTCAGGTGGCTCTTCTTCGAGCCATTTCTCCTTCAAAGCCGTGAGTGGACCCCTCACTGAGTGTCCAAACACTAATTCAAAAGGGCTGAACCCCAGAGATTCCTGTACAGTCTCACAGACTGCAAATAAGAGGAGATGTACTCCTTCATCCCAATCCTTCTCATTATCCTCCCTATAGGCCTTTATCATGGTTTTCAGTGTTTGATGAAAGCGTTCTAGAGCTCCTTGACTTTTGGGATGGTAGGCACTTGATGTGTACTGCTTAATTTTGAGCTCATACATCACCTGCTGAAAAAGGTTTGACATAAAATTTGAGCCTTGGTCCGATTGCACTGACCTGGGTAGACCGAAAGTTGTAAAAAATGTTATCAAGGCCTTAACTATAGTCTTAGTTTTAATATTTCTTAGAGGTATAGCTTCAGGAAATCGTGTAGAAGCACACATGATGGTAAGAAGATATTCATTTCCAGTTCTTGTTCTAGGCAATGGGCCAACACAATTAATAATAATTCTACTAAATGGCTCCTCAAAAGCAGGGATTGGTTGAAGGGGAGCAGGAGGAATCTTCTGGTTGGGTTTTCCTACATTTTGACAGGTGTGGCAGGTTTTACAAAATTCAACAACATCCTGTCGAAGCTTGGGCCAGTAAAAACATTGCTGAATACGAGAGTAGGTCTTCCTAACTCCCAAATGTCCAGCCATTGGATTTTCATGAGCCAGGCTTATTATTTCATTCTGGTATTTAGTGGGGACAACTATTTGATAAATAACCTCCCAATCACTATTGGAGGCTACTTCTGGTGGTCGCCATTTCCTCATAAGTCTCGGCAAGGTCAGGATCACTTTCCTGTTCCTGAATTAAAGAAGTCCGGGAAATGGCATTCAAGGAGGTCCCCCTATCACTCTCAGGTGTAGTGGCCTCTTTACAATTTCTGGAGGAGTCATCACACTGACTCAGAAATGTCTGAGACAAATCAATGTCTTCAGAATCTGTAATTCTGTGACTGTTCTTATCCTCAGCTTTGCTGTTTAAATCAACACAATTGAGGTTGTTATCAACCTCAGCTTTCTTTGCCATGGACCGAGTCACAGCACATGCTGGAAAGGCAAAAGGAAAACATTCCTTCAAAATAATAATACTTTCATCTGTGCTCGGCTTATCCACCACTTGAGGTTCTACAGTGAGTTTGTCACCAGCTGAATCATTTACCAATAATAAAGAAATACCTTTTACAGGTAGAGTAGGTCTGATTCCTACTGTCACAGTCCCATTTACTAAACTACTTTTTAAATTTATTTTATGAAGTGGGACATTTAAAGAGTTTGACTCAATACCTGATATTAGAAATTGTGCCCCTGTAGCACTTTCTTCAGAAAATGGCAAAATGCCTTCCAACATTAATGACTGAGTAGCTCCTGTGTCTCTCAGTATTTTTATTGGTAAGGAACAGTGCTTATCCCCCTCAAGGGAAACAAAGCCTTCAGAAATAAATGGCTTATAATTTTCTAAAGCGTCTTGCTTTATAACATAAATTTCAGGGCATGGAGCACATGCTAGTGCATTCGTTGAAGTTGAGGACTCATTTTTCCTTTTTAACAGCCAGCAATCAGATAATAAATGCCCTGGTTTCTTACAGTAATTACAAGTTTTAGTTGAACTGTTGGGTCATAATGGTGTAGGGCTGGCATTGGATGACTTATTCTCATTAGGCTTCCGATTAAATTTAGGTGGTGAAAAGTTTGTAGGATGGGAAGGATGATTGAAAGGATGAGTTTTATCTGAAGCTGGTCTAGGTCCACTTTGGAAAGAATTCTTCTGGGGCCCAAAATTTGTGGCGTTACGACTCATTTTATGAGTTAAGGCATAGTCATCTGCTAGTACTGCTGCTCTATTTAATGTGTCAACTTTTTGTTCATCCAGGTGGGCCTTTATATCTGAATGTATCTTTCCTTTAAACTCTTCAATCAGCATCATTTCCTTTAATTTTGTGAAATCTTTCCCTATTTCTTTTGAATGGCACCACCTGTCAAATAAATTTTGCTTCTCTCTGGCAAATTCCAATTTTTATAATAATTTCTGAATTTCTGCCTGTAGGCCTCTGGAACAATTTCATATGCCTTAAGTATAGCCTCTTTAACAGTATCATATTTATTGCTTTGCTCAGAAGATAGAGCGAAATAGATTTCTTGGGCCTTCCCTTTCAAAACGCTTTGCAATAGCAAAGTCCAGACGTCCCTTGGCCATTCTAAACTTGTTGCCACTTTTTCAAAATGTAAAAAATATTTATCAACTTCTTTTTCTTGAAAGGGGGGAACTAGCCTAACATGTTTAGTTGCATCAAATCTACTTGGGGAAATTACATTTGAGCCTTGATGCTGGGATTCTAATTCTTTAATTTTTATTTCCTTTTGGGCCTGAATTTCAATTTCCCTTAATTTTAATTCCCTTTCCTCTTTTTGAGCCTGAATTTGTTCCCTTTCTTTTTGAGCTAATTCTTTTAATTTAATTTCATTTTCTCTTTCTTCTTTTTCTTTTTGGGCCTGAATTTCAATTTCCCTCATTTTTTGTTGAATTTCTAACTTTTTTAATTCCAATTCTAACTTTTTGAGTTTAAGGGCATCAGTGGGTTGTGGTTCAGAGGGGAGAGTTTCAGACTGAGGCAAAAGGCCTTCCTCCATATAATGATTAACAATGAGCTGTTTAAGTTTATGTTTGTTCAGACCAGGGGTGGCAGGTAATTTTAGATAATGAGCAAGTTGGAATAAATCCTCCTTCTTAAAGAGATTCTAAAAGGGCCAAACTAGGAGAGCTTTCAAATTCAGATATAAATTCTGTCACAATAAATACCATGATGAAAAGGTTTTCTGGTTCTCAGATTATATATAATAATACTGAAAGTTTCTAAGAAAGTTTAAATGTTTTGAAAGTGAGCCAAAATAATAATTGAAATATGCAAATAAAGCTTTCTCGTTATCTAATATTCGATCTCGGCAATGAGCCCCCAATTTCTGTTACGGTATGGAAATATTATTGATATTGGTAACAGAAAGAAATCTGAGAATCAGCAACAATAACTATGAATTTAACTATTCTAAAGTTTAATAAAAAAAAAAAATTAATATAAAAAAAATGATACAAAGATCTTTAACACTGATTGGTTTACAGAAAATAAAAACAGTGGTACTTATCAATTATTGAATTAGTCCAAAGTACAGTTTGACAGAATCCAGTAATCCAGTGGTGGAGAATCTTGTGAAGAAAGTTACCAGCTGGTAGTTTTAAATCCAAGAAAGTCTCTTCGGAAACAGTATCCCGTCGATTTGTAATAAAATGTTCACTTAGAAATTTCAGCAGTCTCCAATAAAATATAATAAAATGCTCTGCAACATTCAAATGGAGTAAAAATTGAAGAAGTATTGGCGCCACAGGTAATTTCCAAATAATCCAGTAGAATCCTGGCTTTTCACAAAATAATATTCTGTTTCACAGAAAGTATAAATTCTCTTTTCCAAGATGAATAGATTCTCTTCAAAATTCTCTTTTGGAATCAATCTTCCAAATTCACAAAGTAATACTGCTTCTATAATAAATGCACTGTCCTAGAACAATAATAATCTCTAATGGAAACAACTGCTGTGTTTTAACTGAAGTGAGTCTTTCTGAAATGGCTTTCTAAAAAAATGAGTTTTTGAATTCTGTTGACAAACCTTTATATAGTAACCAGATAGAATGTTCCAGAAGATGAAAATTCTAACAGTTTCTATCAGTCTCTAGGTGATTCTGTCACAATCCAAGTAAACAAGGTCCCTGACCTACTTAAACAATCAACAGCTATATGTACAATATATTAGTGTAACAAAGATGTAAACAAAGGTCACTCAGTGCAAATGAGTCAGACCAGTCAGAAAATGCAAAAAAAAATATCAAACTTAATATAATTATTCACTGAGGATATATCAGTCTCAATATAATATGGGGGCTATAACAGTCGTACTGCACATTGTTGGTGCACATGCCTTCAACCAATGCTAACTCTGCTTGTGCCAAGTCAGTATGTTGAGGGGTTTGAGTTGATAGGTGGTTCTCGTCAGGTACTCCAGCTTCCTCCACCCATAAAACTTTTTGACACAATGTGACCCTGGCTGTCAAAAGCGTTATTAAACCACAATAAAAAATATATACCCCCCCCCCTCCCTCCCTCCAATGCTTGTATGGAGTTAGTATGTTGGGGAGTCTGACAGTTGCTTGCCACTGCTCAGTGCTCCTCTCTGAGTACTCTGTCTTCCTTCACCGATAAAATTGTCCGACATGAGGTGACCCTGTCTGTCAAAAGTGTTGTTAAACCCCACTTAATGGGTAAATTTTTATTCAGTTGACCCTCAGCATGCTGATGTCAAAATATTTTAATTTTGATCTGTAAATTTTTCCCATAATGCATCTATGGATTTATTCTCGTGAGAACCCTGGGAAGTGAAGCAGTGCTTGTTTACTGTGGGAAACAAGCTCTGGTTTACTGGTAAAATAGGACCTGATTATCAATGCCTGGAGTGGTAGACCTCTAAAATGGGCAACATGAACACGATTGGTTGGACTTGACTGTATCCATGTTCTGGTCACGATTAGTCATTGTGCACAAATATGGGACCTTAAGCACCACTAAATAAATAAATCTAAGGATTTAACAAATTCAGACTTGTTTGACAGAGCTCCCTGGATTCTGTCAAACAAGATTGAATTGGTTATATTCCAAGTTGCTTTATGAGTAGATGTAGAAATAGATGGTATTTAAATTTTAGGTTAGGCTTCGGTACTGGTATATTTCTGACCATAAACCTCGGTTTCTGTACGGTATTCGGTACCTACATAAAAAATAGCTCCAATGCTCCAAAATTTTATATTTGGCCCATAATCCCTTACTCAACTCAATGAAATAAACTAAAATTTAGATATTTTAAAAAAATTATCACTAATGTTGATAAAACCATACAAATATGTGTCCTAGGAACTGGCTCCTTGAGCCGGTTGCTATGACATCCAAATAATTTTATTCAGAATATTCCAAGCTATTTTGGCTGTCTTAGCCTTATTCTGGCTACTCACTGGGCTATAAATTGGCCATGCTGCATCAGATTCAGCATACTGGAAACTCTGGTGGTTCCTTCATATTTTGTATGTTTGTGGCAGGTATTTTAAAGTGCCGGGTTTTTGGTATATTCTTCCTCCCTTGGTTCAGTATTTCGGTTTTACTACCATACTTTTACCATTCAGTATACTGCCCACCTCTAATGAGTAAATTAGTTACTTCATGTTTTAGTATTTTGACATTAGTGTGCAGGGGTGCAACAGAAATTCACTCCATAACCTACATGTATATGCAATTAAAACGTCAAATTTGTGCTGATGGTATTGTAAATAGTTTGGTTTTTGGAAGTTATATGCTTTAGGCTGGGTTATTCCATTAGGAATTATCCAATTAAGTGGATACCACTTTCTATTTCAGGGAGTTGATTGAAAAGCATGGTGTGTGTGTCAGAGTTCTTGGAAACTTGACTTTGTTACCCAAAGATATACAAGAATTGGTTGCTGAGGCTATCCGCATTTCAAGACATAACACCAGGTAGGTAATCAATCTTATTCAGACATATGGTGCAGAAATAAATTTTAAGAGTGAGGAGAATTTTAACTCTGATTTCATCTTTTGATAATGAACATCCGTGGAAAAAGGTGCAAGATTTTCCTGGTTCATTAACAAAATTATGGGTACTAATGAATGGACCCATGCTATGCATGGTTTTTTGATAGTTGGCATTTTGAGTTACCTCCCTTATATCATAGAACGCTCTGAAGCTTAAAGTGCTTTACAAACACCTATCTTGAGACACAATTTCCGATTATCGGTAAATAACACAAAAAAAGTTGTCACCAAACCTGGCCGTTTAGTTATATCAGATAGAAATACATCTCCCTGCCAAGTGTGAAGTCGATCAGGCCTGCAGAGGTTGAGAAGATAGAGCACATTATGATAAACAGAAAAAACAAACAGATTAACTAAAATTATTGAAAAATGATGTTAATGCATAAAATTACCTCTGCCCCAGTCTGCTCAATTGAAGGGGAACATTTAGCTGAAAACTACAGAAATAAATAGATAAATGAATAACAATAAAAAAAAATTCTGACTCTCGATTCGGTTATTTGCAGATGCTGTTTTCGTCCCAGAGTACCTGAAAACATACAGAAGTTGTGGAAACTTATTCAAGTAGACACTGACAGCAATCATTGAGAATGAGAGTGTGTTGTTCGGTGGTAATGGCATTGGACCACAGTTCGATCCCCGCCCGGGGCAACTGCAATGTGTCATTGGGCAAGACACTTAAATTTGATTGCCTACGTGGGGGTACGGTGTGCTGTGTACTAAGGCGTACTGCACTTTGAAGGTGCACTTGTCTACAACCAGTGCTAACCCTGCTTGTGTGGTGTTAGTACATTGGGGAGTCTGACTGTTTCCTGTCATCGATCTGTAGTTCTCGCCAGGTACTCTGGCTTCCTCGACCTGTAAAACTGTCTGACATGAGGTGACCCTGATTATTGAAAGCTTTAACTCTTTCGCAGCCGAACATGACTAAAGTCGAGTTACCCAGTCGCGACTGAAGTCAAAATTTGAAACCAGATAGCAGTATGACTGTTCTAGGGGAAGTTACTCTCTTATTTTTTGTGAGTTACGACATCGTGTTGTTCTCTTTATGTTCAATGTCAAAAGTCAAGTACAATTTTGCACCTTAACCACCCACGAGAGGAATACAGTTTGGATCAAAACGTATGTTGGATTGTTTTGGCACGTCTTTCAGACAAAATGTCTTCGAAGAATTCTACACGGAAATGTTTAAAGACAAGTGAGGTTGTAGAGCGCATATTTAAAGACTCAGAAAGCGAATGTGGATCTGAAACTGAAGATGGGGAATCTCTCAACGATACGGCCTGTGATATGAACATATTAACCCCTCAAGGCCATGATTTGGTTCGAAATGGTGGTGCTGTTGGAAATTCAGCAGGATTAGAGGTAGAAAAGTTGTCAGAGTCAGCAAATGACCCAATTAGTTTTGACTGGCAAATATATGGTTTAGAAGATCAGTTTGATCCATGCTGGATTCAGCCATACAGACCATGACAAGGCATCTTGATTTTCAATATGCATGCACTTGTTTGATTCCGAAAGGGAACATTTTTAACCTGTCCTTATCCAAAAATGATTACACATGTCAAGGCCACCATTTTGATAAAAGTAAATGAGGCAAAAAAACATGTGTTTCAGATTTGTTGGCTGAAATTGGAATGAGCTTAATTTGTAAAGTATGTGGGCAGATTCATGTGTAAATGGTGAAACAGAATATTTTTATACTGTACCAATGACCCAGACTTAGCTGGTGCTAACTCTTAAAAATTCAGGGCCAAACACAAATTTTACCCCCCCCCCCCCCCCCCCCCATCCCCAAAATTTGCATCAAAATCCAAAAAATCAATGTCCTATATGGTCCTCCATACTTTTGTCCACTGCGCATGCGCAGTGTCAAGGAAGTACTGAAATTGGCGCAAAATCTTCATTCTTTGTTTGGCCCTTCAATCAGTAACATCTCACTGATATCTGTGCTTATATTCTCAGTTAAAATGATGCCAGACACAAAATCATGAAGGAAATGGTGGATCCAAGGATGAAATAAGAGGATGAGAGGAAGAAACAGTGGAAGGATGTGTTCAGGGCTGTAACTTATAATTTTTATGTAAAATTATTTCATGTTCCCTAATTTCGGGGCAGGGCCTGATGTTTTCATTCTTGCTATGAAATCTCCACTGTTTGTTCAGTGTTTCCTCTCTCTCTTTCCTTGATACTCCCTTGGTAATCTCCCATACTTTTGGTATAATTTTTTGAAATTTCTTGGGAGTTTTAGCATGGTTACAGAATGTTTATTCTGTTATCCCCATGGTTACGTCCTCACCCTAGGGGTGCTTAGGCGTTTTGGTCATGCATCTTCCATCCTATGTAATGCAGCTTCTTTTGTGGAAGATTCTGTTTTACATCGGATAGTGTTTTAAAATTGGTTACTGATTTCGGGCCATATTTTCAGTGCCTGGAGTCTTGTTTCTGGTTTTTATTGACTTTTTGTTTACGTTGACAACGGTTACTTTTGACAGTGATTCCTTGTCTTCTGTAAGGTTCAACTTATTGCCAGATACATTAATATTGTCCGTAAGTGTAACATTAATTTTTAGATATGTTTTAAAATTTTTGTCCACACTTAGGCTTTTTTGGGATCCAGTTGGGCTCATCGTTCCCTTTGGGAACTTGGGATCATGTCAAAATTTTTTCGAAAATTTTTTCTTTTGAATTATTTTTCGAAATTTTTGTAGTGGATTATATTATTATTATGTATCTTTGTATATTTTTATACTGTACCAATGACCCAGACTTAGCTGGTGCTAACTCTAACAAAACCAGGGCCAAACACAAATTTTGCCCCCCAATCCCCAAAATTTGCATCCAAAACAAAAAGAAATCATGTCCTAAAGGACCTCCATACTACGCCTCTACTGCGCATGCGCAGTGACGCAGACGTCCTGAAATTGGCGCCAATTATCATTCTCTGTTTGGCCCTTCATCAGTCAACATCTCACTGATCTTTGTGCTTGTAAATCTCAGTTTAAAGGATGCCAGACACGTAATTTTTGGAGAAAATGTGATTCTAAGGAGGATAGAAGGAGGAGAGGAAAAAGAAGTGACAAAAAATAATCAGGGCTGTACTTAAAATTTTTTGATGAAATTATGTTAAGTTGCCTATTTTCGAGGCATGGGCCTCTTGTTGTCATTCTTGCTATATGTTGCACTGCTTATTCAGTGTTTCCTCTCCCCTAGCCTTCTAAAGTCCCCCCTTGCAATTCTCCCATGCTTTTGGCATATTTTTGAGAAAGTTCATTTCTAAAATTTCCTGGGAGAGTTGCTTGGTTACAGAATGTTTTCTGTTATTTTCCCCATAGTTACGTTTTCACCCATGGGTGTATAACGTTGTGTTCTGCATCTTCCATCTGATGTTCTGCAGATTCTCCCCTGGGAGTCTCTGTTTTGCATCAGATAGAGTGTAATTTTGATGACTGATTCCGGGCCAGTTTTTTCAGTGCCTGGAGTCATGTTTTCTGGTGTTTTACACTGTTTGTTTACATTGGCAACAGCCTTTTTTGAGGGGGGCTGTTTGCCTTTGCTGTAGTTTATCTCACTATAAGATACATTTATATTATCCGTAAGTGTCTCATTAATTATTTAATATAAATTTAAAATTTTTGACCACACTTTGCCATCGGATCCATCGGGGCTCAACGTTACTTTTCAGCAACTTGGGCTTTGCTGAAAAAATATTTTTTCAAAATTATTTTGATTTGTAATTGTTTTTTCATTTATTAATGGATCATGTTATTATGTATCTTTGTGTCAGGGGTTTGTGCGAGTAACTAGGACTTCTTGTTGTCCTTTCACAATGAAGGGACATTGTTCAAATTGTAATAGGAAGAAATCTTCCTCTGACTTTCATGATCATTGTATTAATTGTAGTCAGTGTTCTCGCATTAATCCCTGTCCTATATGTGAATATTGGGATGAGAACATTGGAAACGTGTGTCACGATATGTTGTTTCTGGAGAAAGGGCTATGCCGGCTCTTTCTCCGCAAGGTCACTCTACTCTCTCAGTTTCTATTTCAGAGGAACAAGAACAGGGTGATGTTTCCATGTTATCTTCTACAAGTGTGCGTCCGTCGTCACAAATGAATTCAGAGCTAGCGGCAAAAGTGCTCATGGAGATTAGACAAATGTCGTCCGCTAGCTCGCCCGGTGTAGCGTCCATTCACCGAATGGTTCGGCAGCCGGGTTCGTCCGATGCGGTCCAGGAGGAAATTTTGGGTGATGCGAGCACTATAAACATAATAGATGCACACCCAGTGACGGCGGATAGTAAGCGAGAACGGAGGAAGCCTTTGAGTCCAGTTCCTAGCTCGTCCAGGTCCAGCCGGGCCGCGAGCGAGAGATGCCCCTCTCTCGTACAACAACATCTGGGACCAGATGTTATGGTACAAAATGTGTCGTTAGCGGAGCATACGTCCGTCGCTCGGGACGCTCCATTGTATAAGCAGTCCGCGGAGACTGTTAAGGCTTCCTCTTCTCGTCAGCGCACACGACCGCACCTTGGCTGCGTGACCGCCGATATATTACCAGCTTTGCCGATCAAGGATTCTTCGGCGACCAGGTCACACCATCCGGCAGCCAGGGATTCGAGACCGATGGACTCCGGACGTTCGCATAGGAAAAGTATGCGGGAGCCATCTGATGCGGAGCTGCCCTCGGCAAAGCAGCGAAAGACTGCGCCTCCGCAGGTCTCGACGCCGGACATTCTTGTGCAGATAGCACAGCTTATCGCAGCAGCCGACAGAAACGGTGTCGGATCGAGAATTATCCGACGGCGCTGGGTCGGTATGCTCCGCCGAAGCATCGGGGGCGGGCGACCGGGAACGTCATGAGGTCCGACCGGATGGTGAAAGGGATACGGATGATTTGGAGCTATCCCTTTCGGAACAACATAAAGCTGCCGTGGACTTCATCCGGCACTTTCTCCCTCAAGTTGTTCCGTCGGGCCAGACTGCTGCGGTTCCGGACAAGAGGATTATAGCGTCATTGGACTCTGAATTTTTTGAGCGGTTCAGGGACATCGCTCCCGAGTTTCCGTCGCAGTCCAATAATGTTGTAAGAACATTTGAATTATTGAACGACGCTATATTTAAACTTGCTTCCAAGACGGGGAAAGCAGGTTTCTTGTCCGCTAATACTCTCAACCTGCCTTTCATTAATGCAAGGAATAAATTCGATACGGCAGGACAGGGTATCCCGAGAGTTCCTCTGCGTATGGACGACGAGGCGGAAGACTTAGAGCTATCATTACCGTCGTCGGCTTCTATTCCAACCGCGGTGTTGGAAACAGCTATTGCGTCTAACGGAGCCAATTTAGATGCCTTATCTTACGCAGATCACCTTACTAAGGCGTTATCACTGTGCCTTCAAGGGAAAGAGTTTCAGGATATACAATCCTCTTTAAGACTTCTTTCAAGGGCAGTAGCTTATTCCACGTGTAACTCCGCCCTTTCAGTGGCAAATCTGGAGTTGGTTAGACGTGACGCAGCCCTAGCTACATCCACACTCGTGGATACTAAGGTGAAGAACTCTCTTAGAGTCGCTTCGGTCTCCGGAGAACTTCTCTTTGACGGCAAGCTTTCTGCTATTTATGATAAAATTACAAAGAAAGCTTCGGATTCTCTGTTGTTTAAATCTGCTTCTAAGAAGTCGGATACAGCAGACAAGAATAAGACAGGCACTTCTGGGTCTAATGCGCCCAAGAGAGGTTCCTATAGAGGTTCCGGTGCGTCCTCTTGGTCTTATTCGAGAGACCGTCAGGGTAGCGACTCTCGTTCGGGACGTCCTTCGGGCCGGGACAATCGGTCGGACGCCCCGAGGTCGACGGGGCGAGGTGCGGGTCGTGGAGGACGTGGTTTCTCCTACCGCAGGCCTCGCAGGTCTAGGAGGTGATGGCTTAAACCTCTATCGCGTACCGGTTGGCGGAAGGTTGTCGAGCTTTTCACAAGAATGGGCGTCGATTACGGACGACCCTTGGGTGAGAGGAGTGACTTCGGAAGGTCTAAAGATATCCTTCAAACGAAAGCCTCCATTAACTCGAAGTCCAAAGTGGACTCATCTTCCGTCAAATCCACAGAAAAGAGACGCTCTGCTATCAGAGGTGCAGTCTCTTTTAATGAAGAACGCGGTAGAGGTCGTAGAAAACCAGGAATCTCCGGGATTCTACAGCCATCTGTTTCTGGTTCCGAAACCCGACGGCTCGTTCTGTCCAGTCATAGATTTGAGCTGGATAAACAAGCTGATCGTCGCTCCGAAATTTTATATGGAGACGATTCGGTCGGTCAGAGCGAGTATTCGGGTGAACGATTATGCAACAAGCATAGATCTCAAAGATGCGTACTTTCACGTCATGGTACATCCGACATTCCGAAAGTACCTACGCTTCGCAGTCCTAGGAGTGGTGTATCAATTCCGGGCGATGTGCTTCGGATTGAATCTAGCACCCTGGGCTTTCACTCGGGTAATGAACTCGGTAATGATCTATTTCCGAGCTCATTCGTCTGCGGTAACGTTGGCCTACCTGGACGACATTCTTCAGAGGTACGGCAACGAGTTAACGCTTCAGAACGATGTTCAGAATCTTCTTCTATTGCTCCGACGTCTCGGTTTTATAGTAAACGAGGAGAAGTCGGATCTGGTGCCGTCCAAGTCATTCACTCATCTGGGAATGAGCTTCGAGACGCACAACAATCTCGTTCGTCTGCCGTTAACCAGAGCGAAATTAGTCAGTTGTTATGCTCGCTATTGTCTGCGCACAGACAAAGTCCCAGCGAGAGAATTTATGAGACTGATAGGTCTGTGCGGAGCCGCTGCGGATCTCATTCCGATGGGGCGGTTACGCACACGTCCTCTTCAAATTTTCTTGACTCAGAATTGGAGTGTGAAAATTCATTCGCTCGACGTAGACATTCTCTTGTCAGATCAAGTGAAACAAGAGATTCAGACTTGGGCAAACATTCAGTGGTTAACTCAGGGAGTTCCGCTGCAGTTGCCGGATCCGAGTTTTACCATTATGACGGATGCCAGTCAAACAGGTTGGGGTGCATCATTAATCCCAACGGATTCGAGATGCCAGGGTCTTTGGGATCCGCAATTCCTGTGCAAGCACATAAACATCAAGGAAATGATGTCAATTTGGCTTGCGTTACGTCACTGGATGGACATTATTCACAAGGCTCATGTCCAAATCCTATCCGACAATACGACAGTAGTGGCGTATATACGGAATCAGGGAGGCACTCATTCAGTTCCGTTGTTCAATCTAACGGAAAGAATCCTTCTGTTTGCGCTAGAACATCACGTTCTTCTTTCGGTCCGTCACATACCGGGTCGTCTGAATGTGCTAGCAGACTCCCTTTCACGAAAGGGTCGCTTGTTGCCGTCGGAATGGACTCTCAACAAACAAGTATTCAATCAGATTTGCTACCAATGGGAACGGCCAATGATAGACTTATTTGCGACACATCTCAACAATCAGTTGCAGACGTATGTGTCTCCGTGTCCGGATCCAAGAGCATTTGCAGTAGACGCTCTGTCGATCCCTTTGGACGGAATGATAGGATATGCGTATCCTCCAGTGCCGTTAGTTCAACAAGTATTGCTAAAGATAAAACAATCTCAATGCAAGATTCTGTTGGTAGCATCTCTGTCGCCACAGAGACCGTGGATAAATCTACTCAGGTGTCTGTTGTGGGACCTACCGCGAAAGCTTCCTCCACGGGAGGATCTTCTTTCGCAGGGGAAATCGCGCCAACTCCATCACAACCTGCAAGGTCTCAACCTTCACGTTTTTCCGTTGTGCGGTCCTTCTTGCATGGCAAGCACTTTACAGGACGAGCAGTGGACGCGATTTCTAACTGTAGGAGGAGCTCCTCTTCGCTAAACTATGCGGCTAAGTGGAAGGTTTTTCGTCGTTGGTGTAGGGATCATTCTGTAGATATATTCGATCCCTCTATACCAGACATTGCAAACTTTCTAGTATACTTGTTTGACAAAATCAAACTGCAGCCTGTTACTATAAAGGGTTATAGGTCTATGTTATCTGATACCTATGCACATCATGATAGTTTACAAATTGGATCTAATGTCTCTTTATCTAAGTTGGTTAGAAACTTTTCGATAAATAGACCCAGAACTCTTAGATTAATTCCTAAGTGGAATTTAGCTTGGGTTCTTCTTAAATTGAAGGAAAAGCCATTTGAACCTCTTGGGACAGTAGATTTCAAATTCTTATCTTATAAGACAGCTTTTCTCTTAGCTTTCTCTTCTGCTAGAAGAGTCAGTGAGCTTCATGCACTGTCGGTGGATGATTCTCACTATCGTAGTGTCGGGAACACTATCACCTTCACTACTAATGTGGGTTTTTTAGCTAAGAATCAGGCTCCTAATAAATATCCGGAACCTATTGTTATTAAGGCTCTTCCGTCTTCAGACGGGCGTAGGCCTTTACTCTGTCCTGTTAGAGCGTTACGTATCTATAAACAGAGATCTCAGTTTATCAGAAAGGGACGGAAACGTTTCTTTCTGTCTTTGATGCCTAATAGAAAGGACATTTCGGTCCATTCTATTGCTAGATGGATTCAGTTAACTATCCGTACTGCTTATGAGAGTTTATCTTCTTCTCAGCAGTCTGTGCTTAAGATTTCCGCTCATGAAGTAAGAGCTCTTTCTACTTCCTGGGCTTATGCTAATAGTGTTGCTATTACAGATTTAATGAAGGCTGCTTATTGGTCGCAGCCATCCACATTTACGAATTTTTATCTCAGAAATATTGAGTCCATTTCTGGAGACCTGCATTGTTTAGGTCCGTTATCTGTTGCTCAGAATGTCGTCCACTAAACAGTTGCAACTATAGTTATGCAGGCTTTCTGTTCCGGCAGTGACTCCGTCCGGCTGCCCTCTTCGCTCTGGGCTATTTGACCCAGGGCAAGGGGAAGGGGGGGGGGGGGGGCGGGTGTTCCCTTAGGTCACCTGCTTTATAGTGAAAAGCAAGGGAATGCCTCCTCCAAGTCAGTATTTCTGAGTCGCTTCCGGGATGGTTTTAAAGTGTAATATTAATGTTAAATTCATTCATGTCTTATTTTTAAAGTGTAGCTCGGTGTGAAGCATTTGTATATGTCAAGTGTCAAACGGGCTTTAATATACAATACTCAGACACTTTTAAATGACTATAAAGAGTCTCAATTCTCTGGACTACTTTATTTATTGGCTTACTTTAAAAATAATTAGTATAAGGGATATACTGGATGTTAATAGAGAACATGAATGTTATTGTGCTCAATTATTAAGGGTAGTGTATCTTTCTAATTTAATATTAAATAAGAAAGATACATGTAAAGCCTAATACTCCTTTTCTCCTTAAGGGGTTGCCTCTTTACTATATAGTTGAGCTTATTGGATTTTCCTCTATGTCCTAGGCCCTCCAGCCTGTTTACTATTCAGCTAAGTCTAGGTCATTGGTACAGTATAAAAATGTTAAAAAATTTATAGTAATTTATATATTTTTTATACTTACCAATGACCCAGACGGGGATGGCCCTCCCTGGAGTTGGGAACTCTTGCCTCCCCGCTGAGTACATAGCACTGACCAGGCACTGCCAGTAAGAATGATAATTGGCGCCAATTTCGGGACGTCTGCGTCACTGCGCATGCGCAGTAGAGGCGTAGTATGGAGGTCCTTTAGGACATGATTTCTTTTTGTTTTGGATGCAAATTTGGGGGATTGGGGGGCAAAATTTGTGTTTGGCCCTGGTTTTGTTAGAGTTAGCACCAGCTAAGTCTGGGTCATTGGTAAGTATAAAAAATATATAAATTACTATAAATTTTTTAACTTTCAAGGGTTAGTGTGAGTACTACGGCTGTTTAATATTTTTTTAAATATGAAAGAATATTGTTCAAATTGTAAATCGAGGAAGTCTTCCTCTGATTCTCATGCTCATTGTATTTGCTGTAGTCAATATACTCGCACTAATTCTTGCTCAGTGTGTGCCAATTGGGATGACAAACATTGGAGACGTGTGTCACGGTAAATTGTTAGTGGTGAGAGGTCCATGCCGGTCCTCTCGCCACAGGGTCACTCTAGTTTTTCAGTCTCTTTTTCAGAGGAACAAGAACAGGGTGATGTTTCTGTGATGTCTTCAGGGTGTAAGCTTCCGTCGTCGCAATCAAATGAAGAGCTAGCGGCAAAAGTGCTCAAGGAAATTCGACAAGTGCCTAGATCCTTAATAGGATTGATGACCTTGTCGCCAGCTAGCTCGCCCGGTGAAGCTATCACTCGTAGATTGGGTGATGTGATGCCGGGTTTGTCCGTTGTGGTCCAGGAGAGGAGAAGGGGTGTTGCGAGCACTATAATCTCGGATCAAGCACACCCGGCGACAACGGATCGGAGGGTGGAACAGAGGAAGCCAGTCAGTCCGGTAGCTAGCTTGTTCAGGTCTACCCGGACCGCGAGCGAGAGAGGCCCCTCTCTCTTACAACAACATCTGGAGCCAGATGTTGTCGTACATAACGTTCGTCAGTCGGAGCATACGTCCACTCCTCCTGCTCGGGATGCTTCGTCTCATAGACAGCTGGGCGCGGCTAGTCTATTGGCTTCCTCTTCTACATGCCAGCACACACGACCACACCTTGGCTACGTGACCTCAGATATCCAGCCTGCTTCGCCGACCAAGAATTATGCAAGAGGCACCGTCCCAGGAGCTTCCAGCGACCAAACAACGTAAGACCGCAGCCCCACAGGCCTCCGTGACGGACTTGCTATCGCAGATAGCACAACTTATCGCAGCAACCTTCGGAAACTCTTTCAGATCAGGATCTGTCTGAGGAAGCTGGGTCAGTATGCTCCCCTGCAGTGCCAGATAGGGACGACCGAGATTCACATTTGGTCCACTTGGATGGTGAAAGGGAATCTGTGGAGTTGGAGATTTCCCTTTCAGAACAACATAGGGTGGCCGTAGATTGCATCCAGCAACACCTTCCAGAAGTTGTTCCTTCAGACCAGAGAGCTGCGATACCAGATAAGAGACTGATAGCGTCACTGGACACAAACTTTTTCGGCCGAGGTAAGGACGTCGCGTCTGAATTTCCAGCCCAGTCCAGCAATGTTTCACGGACGTTTGAATTGCTGAATGACGCTATTTTCAGGCTGGCCTCTAAGACTGGCAGATCCAGTTTCTTATCGTCTCATGCTCTACATCTGCCGTTCATCAACAGTAGAAATAAATTTGAAAATGAAGGACAGGGCGTTCTGAGAGTTCCTCTTCGTTTAGACCACCAGGCAGAAGATTTGGAGTTGTCATTGCCGGCATCTATGTTGATTCTCTCCAGTATGTTGGAGACGACAATCTCGTCTAACAGAGCCAGTTTAGATGTCTTATCTTACGCAGATCACCTTACCAGAGCATTATCACAATGTCTCGATGGTAAAGAATTCCAGGATTTTCACACTTCCTTAAGAGTTCTTTCGAGGGCAATCGCATACTCCACGTATAACTCCGCCCTTTCAGTGGCAAATTTGGAGTTAGTCAGACGTGATGCTGCCCTGGCTTCATCCACGAGGGTGGATTCTAAGGTGAAAAACTCTCTTCGAGTCGCTCCGGTTTCAGGAGAGCTTCTCTTCGATGGTAAGCTTTCACTAATCTACGATCAGATTACCAAGAAAGCTTCGGACTCTCTGCTCTTTAAGTCTGTTTCGAAAAAAACGGACTCAGCAGAGAGGAGTAAGTCAGGGACTTCTGGGGCGAGTATGTCCAAGGGAAGTTCCTATAGAGGATCTAAGAAAGCCTCTACGCCTTACTCTAGAGACCGTCAGAGTAGCGAATAAGGTAGGGGACGTAATGCTGGCCGAGACAACCGGTCAGATGCCCCTAGGTCAACTGGTCGAGGTGCGGATCGGGGAGGACGTAGTTTCTCCTCCCGCAAGCCTCGCAGGTCTAGGAGGTGAAGGTCAGAACCTCTTGCGCTCCAGGGGGCGGAAGGCTGTCGAGATTCCAAACCAATTGGTTGTCAATTACGGATGACCGATGGGTTCAGGAGGTTATTTCGGAAGGTCTAAAACTGTTCTTCAGAGAAAACCCTCCATTAACACGAAGTCCACGATGGACTCAGCTTCCGTCAAACCTTCAGAAAAGAGATTCACTTCTATCAGAGGTGCAATCTCTTCTGGAGAAGAACGCAATAGAGGTCGTAGAAAACCAGGAATCTCCCGGTTTTTACAGTCACCTGTTCCTGGTACCAAAACCAGATGGCTCGTTCCGTCCAGTTATTGATGCGTACTTTCACGTCATGGTACATCCGGCGTTCAGAAAGTACCTTTGCTTCGCTGTCCTAGGAGTCGTTTATCAGTTCCGAGCAATGTGCTTTGGACTGAATCTAGCGCCCTGGGCCTTCACTCGAATAATGAACTCGGTAATGACTCATTTCTGAGCTCATTCGACTGCGGTAATGTCGGCCTACTTGAACGACATTCTTCAGAGGTACGGCGACAGATTAACGCTTCAGAACGATGTTCAGAGTCTGCTTCAACTGCTCTGACGTCTCGGTTTCATAGTAAATGAAAAGAAGTCAGATCTAGTTCCGTCCAAGTCGTTCATTCACTTGGGAATGAGCTTCGAGACGCACAACAATCTGGTTCGTCTGCCGTTACCCAGAGCGAAATTAGTCAGTTGTTACACTCGCTTTTGTCTACACTTAGATGTAGTAACATCGAGAGAAGTCATGCGACTGATAGGTTTGTGCGGAGTCACCGCAGACCTTATTCCGATTGTGCGCCTACGCACTCGTCCACTCCAAATATTTTTTACTCAGAATTGGAGTGTGAAGATTCATTCGCTCGAAACGAACATCGTCTTGTTGAACCAAGTAAAACAAGAGATTCAGACTTGGGCAGATATTCAGTGGTTAACTCAGGGAATTCCACTGCAACTACCGGATCCGATTTTTACGATTATGATGGATGCGAGTCAAACAGTTTGGGCGCGACTTTGAGCCCAACAGATTCGAGGTGCCAGGGTCTTTGGGATCCGCAATTTCTGAACAAGCACATAAACATCAAAGAGATGATGTCAATTTGGCTTGAGCTACGTCATTGGATGAACATTATTCAGAATTCACATGTTCAAATTCTGTCCGACAGTTCGACAGTAGTAGCGTATATTCAGAACCAGGGAGGGGGAGGCACTCATTCCATTCTGGTGTTCAACTTAATGGAAAGAATCCTTCTGTTTGTCCTACAGCATCAGGTTCTTCTGTCGGTCCGTCATATTCCGGGTCGTCTGAACGTTCTAGCAGACTCCCTTTCTCGGAAAGGTCGTATGTTGCCATCAGAATGGACTCTCAACAAACGAGTATTCAATCAGATCTGCTACCAATGATAGGATCGTCCGATGATAGACTTGTTTGCGACGCATCTCAGCAATCAGTTGCAGACGTATGTGTCGCCATGCCCAGATCCTCGAGCATTCGCAGTAGATGCTCTCTCGATCTCTTGGGACGGAATGATAGGATACGCGTATCCTCCGGCTCCATTGATTCAACAGATATTGCTAAAAATCAAGCAATCTCACTGCAGGATTCTGTTGGTAGCATCTCTGTCACCCCAGAGACCATAGATAAATCTACTCAGGTGTCTGTTATGGGACATTCCTCGGAAGCTTCCTCCATGGGAGGATCTTCTTTCGCAGGGGAAATCGTGCTCACTTCATAACCCGCAAGGTCTCAACCTTCACGTATTTCCATTGTGCGGTCCTTCTTGCACAGCAAGCAATTTACAGGACGAGCAGTGGACGCAATTTCTAACTGTAGTAGGACCTCCTCTTCGTTAAATTACGCTGCTAAGTGGAAGGTTTTCTCTTGTTGGTGTAGGGATCATTCTATTGATATCTATGATCCCTCCATTCCAGACATTGCTAATTTTTTGGTCTACTTGTTTGACGAGATCAAACTGCAGCCAATAACTATTGAGGGTTATAGGTCTATGCTATCGGATACTTATGCTCATCATGATAGCTTACAAATTGGATCTAAAGTCTCTTTATCTAAGTTAGTTAAAAACTTTTCGATAAATAGACCTAGAACCCTTAGGTTAATTCCTAAGTGGAATTTAGCTTGGGTTCTTCTGAAGCTAAAAGAGCAACATTTGAACCCCTGGATACGGTAGACTTCAAATATTTATCTTATAAGACAGCTTTTCTCTTAGCCTTCTCTTCTGCTAGAAGAGTTAGTGAGCTTCATGCTCTATCTGTTGATGATTCTCACTATCGTAGTTTTGGTAATACTATTTCTTTGACTACTAATGTTGGATTTTTGGCTAAGAATCAGGCTCCTAATAAGTACCCTGAGCCTATTGTTATTAAGGCTCTTCCATCCTCAGACGGCCTTTGCTATGTCCAGTTAGAGCTATGCATATTTACAAACATAGATCTGAGTTTATCAGAAAGGGACGAAAACGTTTCTTTCTGTCTCTGCTGCCTAATAGAAGGGACATCTCGGTCCATTCTATTTCCAGGTGGATTCAATTGACTATTCGTACTGCTTATGAAAAATTATCTTCTTCCCAGCAGTCTGTGCTTAAGATTTCAGCGCATGAAGTAAGAGCGCTGTCTACATCTTGACCTTATGCTAATAGTATTGCTATTACCGATTTGATGAAGGCTGCATACTGATCTTAGCCTTCTACGTTCACAAATTTTTACCTTAGAAATATTGAGTCTATTTCTGGCGACCTTCGTTGTTTAGGTCCGTTATCTGTTGCTCAGAATGTCATCCACTAAACAGTTGTAACTATAGTTATGCAGGCTTTCTGTTCCAGCAGTGACTCTGATCTGCTGCCCTCTTCGTTCTGGGGTGATTGACCCAGAGCAAGGGGGGAGGGAAGGGATGGTGTTCCCTTATATCACCTGTTTTATAGTGAAAAGCAAGGGAATACCTCCTCGGGAGTCAGTAATTCCGAGTCGGTGCTGGGATGGTTTTAAAGTATAAAGCTAATGTCTATCTCATTTATGTAATATTTTTAAAGTGTAGCTCGGTGTGAAGCATTTGTATATGTTACGTGTCATACGAGCGTTAATATACAATCCTCGGACACTTTTAAATGAGTATAAAGAGTCTCATTCTCTGGACTATCTTTATTTATTGGCTTTCCTTTAAAAAAATTAGTATAATGGGTTATACTGGATGTTAAGAGAGATCATTGATGCCATTGTGCTCAATTACGGATTGGTAATATGTCTTTCTTTTTTTGTATAAACAAGAAAGATATATGTAAATCCTGTTTCTCCTTTTCTCCTTGAGGGGATAATTCTGTTTTATATGTAATTGAGCCTATTGGATTTTCCTTCATGTCCTAGGCCCTCCAGCCTTTTTTCTACTCCTCTAAGTCTGGGTCATTGGTACAGTATAAAAATATGAAAAAATTTATAGTTATTTATATATTTTTTATACTTACCAATGACCCAGACGGGGATGGCCCTCCCATGAGTTGGGAACTCATACCTCCCCACTGATTATATAACATTTACCAGGCACTGGTTGTAAGAATGAAAATTTGGTGCCAATTTCGGTACTTCCTTGACACTGCGCATGCGCAGTGGACAAAAGTATGAAGGACCATATAGGACATTGATTTTTTGGATTTTGATGCAAATTTGGGGGATTGGGGGGGCAAAATTTGTGTTTGGCCCTGAATTTTTAAGAGTCAGCACCAGAAGTCTGGGTCTTTGGTAAGTATAAAAAATATATAAATTACTATAAATTTTTTCATTTTTTGAAATTCTGAATTTTTACTTAGAAAACAGAAAAGAAAAGCCAAGTTCAGTATTCATATTTTTGTTTAAGTGCGTGGCATTTTATAGTAAGAGCCTTTAATTGTAGAAAAATGTTTATTTGCCCCAAAGGGAGGCATCTTAAATCAAGGTTGTCCATCCATCCTTTTGTATGGATTTTTTCTGTCTATCCGAAAACTTGTCATAACTTTATAATGGCTGGGTGAATTTTCAGAAAACTTCCCACATGGGCAAAAGACAAAGGGAAGTGTGTTGTTCAGCACAAAGTCTGAATAACTAAGATCATCATGGTAACACGATTATAAGAACTCATATCTTCAAATTTATCAAGTTTTAAAGTTTGCAAAACATTTTTATGTCATTTGCATATCTACCCAACTCAGCATTATTTTCTGAAAGTAATTCAACAAATGCTAACACTTAATTATCTCACCTGAATGAAGCTCAAGGGGAGCTTTAATGATGACTTTCCACCTGTCGTCTGCCATCTGCCCATCATCCATGCATCCATCTGTCCAGCACAAACTTTACACCATCGACTTCTCATAACCTATTGGGCTGAATTGAACCAGGTTTTATATGCATGTTCCTTATCACATGTCAATTCAAGTTTGTTCAGATAGTGTTGCCATGCCCACAAGGGGCATAATCCTGTTAGCACCCATAAATTTTTTTTCACAAAATTAAAAAATCTTCTCCAGAACTACCAACCAGAATCCTTTGATACTTGGTATACAATATTCTTAATATATTTATAACCCAAATTTTAACTTGGTTCAATATGAGAAAATTTATTTAAAAATCTTCTTCTTGAGATCTACCAGTGAAAATCTCTTGATATTTGGTGTACTGTATCTTTTTTTTTGTGTGTGGAGGGGGGGGGGGGGGGAATTTTCTTGACGCTTGTTCAAATCAAGTCTCAGGAGTCATATTTGGGCACCGTGGGAGCCCTAATTTTAACTTGGTGTAATATGAGGATGATTTTTTTAAAAGTCTTCTGCCTTCTTCAGTCAGAATCTTTTGATATTTGGTGTATAGCATCCTTAGTGGGGTGAGATGCGGGTTTGTTCAAATGAAGGCCTTCGGTTAATATTTGGGCACAAATTTTAACTAAGTCTAATATGAGGAAATTTTTTTAAAAATCTTCTCAGATCGACCAGCCAGAATTTTTTGATGATTGGTATGGAGCATCCATGCGGGGGGAGGGGGAGATCCAATTTTGTTGTAATATTTTGGCTCCCTGAGGGAACTCGAACTTTAGCTTAGTACAATATGTGGAATATCCTTTAAAAATCCTCTTCTCATATCCACCAGAATCTTTTGATATTTGGTTTGCAGTATCCTTAGTCGGGTCAGATTCCAGTTTGTTCATATCATGTCCCCAGGTTCATATTTGGTCTCTCTATGGCAACATAAATTTGAACTTAGTGCAATATAAGAACTATTCTTTAAAAAATCTTACTATTCTTTAAAAAATCTTCACGAGTTAGATTCTTTTATTACATAGTATTGACGTCCTTAGTAGTGTGGGAAGATTCAAGTTTGTTCAAATCAAAGCAAGTCTCTAGGCTTCCTGTGGGCGCCTAAATTTTAACTTGGTGCAGAATGGGGAACTTTTCTTTTAAAATTTTCTTATTCAGACCCACCAGGAAGAAACTTTTTATATTTGGTATATAGCATTACTATGACTCCTAGATAAAAGTTTGTTCAAAGTGTTATGCTTGAGTGATTTTGGTTGACACCAGAGGGGGTTGAAATTTAACACCAAACCCAAAGGAGAATTGACTTGATTTGCAGTACACAAGTCCGTTTTTTTTTATTCGACCTTCCCAGACACTCACCCATCCCTAAAACGTAAGATTTTTCTTATTTTCTGCATATTTTATCTGGTCATTTTGAACACCCACCTCATACCCAGAAAAAAAAAAAAATTTCCAACATATTTTGGATACCACACCTCTCACCATGATATATCAATTTTTTATCACTTTTTGAATGTTAGATACAAGTTTGTTAAAATGAAACCCATTGGTTCGTATTTGGGCTCAATACAGGAACCCAAATTTTTCACTTAGGACAATATGGGGAATATTCTTTAAAAATCTTCTTCAGAACCTCCAGTCAGAATCTTTTTGATATTTGGTATGAAGCATCCTTAGGGGGTGAGATTCAAGTTTGTTGAAGCCAAGTCCTTGGGTTCATATTATAGGGAGCCCAAATTATAACTCCGTTCAATATGATAACATCATTGTTATGAGGGTCAGATTCAAGATTGTTCAAGCCAAGTCCCCAGGTTAATATTTGGGTTTCCTATGGAAGCCCAAATTTTAACTTCGTGCAATATGGGGGATAATTTTTAAAAAATCTTCTTCAGATCCACCTGTCAGAATGCTTTCATATTTGGTATACAACATCTCCGGGGGAGGGGGTCAGATTCAAGTGTGTTCAAATCGGGTCCCTAGGTATATATTTGGGCTGGCTATGGTAGCCCAAATTTTAACTGCAATATGAGAAAATTTCTTTAAAAATCTTCTTCAGTTCCACCAGTCGGAATGCTTTCATATTTGGTATACAACATCTCTAGGGGGGTCAGATTCAAGTTTGCTCAATTCGAGTGCCTTGGTTAATATTTGGGCTCCATATGGGAACCTGCAATTTAACTTAGTACACAATATGAGGGAATTTCTTCAAAAATCTTCTTCAGATTCACCAATCAGAATCCTTTCATATTTGGTTTATAATATCTCTAGGAGAGTCAGATTCAAGTTTGTTCAAATTGGTTCCCTGGGTTAATATTTGGGCTTGCTATAGTAGCCCAAATTTTAACTTAGTGCAATATGAGGAAATTTCTTTAAAAATTTTCTTCTTCAGATCCACCAATCAGAATGTTTTCATATTTGGTATACAACATCTCGAGGGAGGTCAGCTTCAACTTTGTTCAAATTGAGTGCCTGGGAATTGGTCATGTAGCAGAAGAATTAGAAATTTTGTATTCAGTACCCTCTTGAGGTGTGTAACTAAGATTAATCCACATAGGTTGTATGAAGGAGCTTCATAGGGGAGCTCCACATTTTACATTGTGATCAAGTGAAGAAAAGGCATGATGTTTGGACTATTTTTGTCAATCCTGAGGGGCTCAAGGATTGACAATATATCCTATGGAGATTGCTTCATGAAGATTCATTCTTGGGCTCTGTTTATATCGTGTTCTGTTCAAGGTGAGCGCTTCAGGCCCCATGGAGCCTCTTGTTAGCTCACCTGACTGAAAGTCAGGATAAGCTATTCTGATCACTTTTCATCTGTCGTGAAGGTGGTGTTTGGGTCATTTTAGCTCGCCTGACTTTCAGTCAGGGGAGCTTTTGTGATCACTCGCTGTTCGTCGTCTGTGTACATGGTGTTTGCGTCTTCTCCTCCCAAACCGCTGAACCAATTTGATTAATATTTGAGATAATAATTTGTTATGACATAGCATTTTGATTTTGTTCAAATCAAGTTGCCTCGCCCCTCGGTAGGGCCACGCCCCAAAAGTGCTTAAATCTTAAAAAATCTTCTCATGAACTAGCAGTAGCAGAGTCTTGATATCAGGTGTGCAGCTTCCTTTTGAGGTGTAGACTCAGATTTGTTCAAGAGAAGTTCGAGGAAGTATATTTGCCTTCGTTATGGGAGGGGCAAGAATTTTTGCCCTGCCCCACCCCAAATTTATATTTTCTAAACCAAGAGGCAGATTTGAACCAAATTTGATATGAGGGCTTATTGGGTCATAAGTACTTAATTTATGCCAAAAACAAATTTCCCGTCACCCCATGGGAACCGCAGGAGCTAAAAATAGAAAAAAATTAAAATGCGCATATCTCCAAAACTGCACAGCACTGGGAATTCTTATTTGGTGTGAAGCTTCCTTAGGACCAACAGAATGGAATGGTCCAAAAAAATTGATATCGGTTTTTATCATGGGGTACTTTTTTGGGACTTTGAAAAAGTGCTGAGTCAGCATTTTTTAATACTTGTGGGTAATGGGAAAACCATTTTAAGACTCTTCTTCTCCCAAACCACTGCTCCAAAAGCTTTCAGATTTTACATATAACATCTTTGGAAGATTGTTTCACAGGTTTATTGAAATCAAATCCCTGGGTCCATATTTGGGCTCTCTGTGGGAGCCCATATGTTTAAATTAGAGCAGTATGAGGAATATTCTTTAAAAATCTTCTTCAGATCTACCAATCACAATCTTTTGGTATTTGGTATGCAGCATGCTCAGGGGGTGAGATTCAAGTTTGTTCAAGCCAAGTCCCTGGGTTCATATTTAGGCTGAAAATTTGGGGCCCCATTCCAGACTTAGAAATTTTGGACCAAAATCCGGAATTTTTGTTTGGTTTTTTATGTTTTGGTCAATTTTAAGACAAAAAAAAAATATTTTTTTTACACTGAAAATTTGGGGTCCCAATGGGACTTGCAAAATTTTGGACCAAAAACTGGAAATTAGTTTTTTGTTTTTTTCTGTGTTTTAAGAAGAAAAAAAAATTTTAGGCTGAAAATATTTTGTTTGGGAAAAAAATCTGTTTTTTATGCGTTTATCTCAATTTTGGGACGTAAAAGTGCAGGAACTGAAAATAGAAGGAAAATCCTGTGTATTGTGTGGGCACAATCGCTTCATCTAGTTGGTATATGCTTTTCTTAGGAGGGGCGTATGCAGCTTATTCAAGTCAAGTCCCTGGTTTGATATTTAGACTACCATGTCAGGTGAGTGCCCTCCGGCCCCCTGGGGCCTCTTGTTATTGAAGTTTTTTATAAAAATTTCTTGGATATTTAGAGTGTTTACAGAATGTTTTTTCTGTAAAAATCTCCTTGGTTACGTCCTCATCCGGTCGGTGTTGGGGCATGTTGGTCTTGCATCTTCTATCAGATGTATTATTTTCTCTTCATAGGAAGACCTTGCTTTACATCTGATAGCTTGTAAATCAGTTACTGACTTCGGGCCATTTTTTGGTGCCTGCGGTGTTGTTTCCGGTTTTTTCCTCTGATGTTGTTGACAGTTGCAACGTCTCAAATATATGTGGTATGTTATATGAGTATAAATTACTGTAGAATGCATGGATTAATTATTCCGGTTGTGTAGCAAAAAAATTGGAATTTTGTCCACACTTAGGCTCTACCGGCAAGCCTTTAGGCTTTGCATGTTCCCTTTGGGAACTTAGGCTTTTTAAAAAAAAATATTTTTTTCGGAAAAATTTTTTTTCAAATTTTTCCGATTGATATTTTGATTGCTTTATTCATGTATCTAATCATATATTTTTTGCAGTTATGGGGGTGCCATTGACTTTAATTTTTATATTGAATTAAGAAAACTTTCTGCTGTAAATGCAAGGCGAGGAAATCAGCCTCAGATTTGCATGCTTGTTGTCTTGCTTGTAGTCGATGCACCCCCAAGGATTGTTGTCCCACATGTGAACACTGGGACTTGAAATGTTGGAGACGGGTGTCACGGTATATTGTTGGTGGTGGTATTTCCATTCCGGATCCCTCACCACAAGGTAATTCAAGCCTCTCAGTTTCTTTTTCAGAGGAACCAGAAATTGATACTGAAACCATAACATCCATTCAGAGTGTGCAATCATCATCACGCTCAGAGGAGCAAACTGAGCTGACTGCAAAGGTGCTCTTGAATATTCGGCAAGGAATGAGGCCTCTCGTTCCAGTGCAAGCAGCCAGTTCGACCGGTGAAGCGGCTTCTCCACCTGGAGGAGTTGTAACACCGGGTAAGTCCATTGTTGTTGAAGGAAGTGATGATTGGGTAGAGCGAGCACCTTAAAATATAAAGCTCACCACCCAGCGACGATGGAGATGGGGAGGAAGTCGGCAGGTTTCTTTTCTGGAGGCTCAGCGAGGTCTAATAAGGCCGCGAGCGGGAGAGTCCCCTCTCTAAACCAACAACATCTGGGGCCAGATGTTGTTTTGAGAAACCTGCACGAGTCGGACCATAGGTCCACCCCCGTTCGGGACGCTCCTTCTACACCGAAGCCTGGGACAGCTACAGTTTTGACTTTCTCTGCTACGTTTTTAATAGACACACAACCACAAGCTACCTCTGCGACCTCTCAGTTCCAGCCAACAGTGCCAAGTCGAAGTCACTCTTCGCTTCAGAAGTCAAGTCATTCAAAAACTAGTGAACCGAGGCAGCCATTGACGGGACAATCGGAGAAGAGATCCACATCATCGTCCCAGGAGCTTCAGGCGGCGAAGAAACAGAAGACCGCCGGTCATCAGGCCTCGGTTACAGACTTGCTGGTGCAAATAGCACAACTTATCGCAGCATCCCAGCAGACACAATAGACTTCCACAGTTCCCGGAAGCGAACTGTCAGACGATGCTTGGTCGGTCCACGAATCTGTACAGCCAGATACAGAGGACCAGACATCACAGCTGATCCAACCGGATGACGAAAGGGACAAGGAGGAGGATTACCCTTCCCTTTCGGAGCAGCATATGGAGGCCATGGATTTCATCCATCAGTTCTACCCTGAAGCTGTTCCAAGTGATCAACATGCTGTGACGTCGAGGGAGAAACCATTATCGTCTCTGGATGAAGAGTACGTACGGAGGAAAGAGGACGTTCTTTCTTTTCCGACGCAGTCCAGACAGGTGTCGATGGCCTTTGGCCATGTTGACGATGCCATGTATAACCTCTCCAGTGCCAGGAGAAAGGGCGGTTTCCTGAATACATCTTCTATTAATATGTCGTTCCTTGGGCCACGCTCTTTTAGAACTGTTCCTGAAGATGTTCCTAGAGCTCCACTGCGTTTGGATGAGTGGGTCGCAGGCCTAGAGATGTCCTTACCCGCATCATTCAATGTTCGCTCGGAAGTGATGGAATGTGCAATTTCGTCAAACAGAGCGAATCTGGATGCATTGTCCTACGCGGACCACCTTACCAGAGCCTCGGCGCAACGTTTTAACAGAAAGGAATTTGAAGACGTTTGTTCCTCACTTGGAGTCCTTTCCAGGGCAGTGATGTATGCCACATACAACTCTGCACTAACAGTGGCTAATTTGGAGTTGGTAAGACGTGATGCTGCCCTTGCGTCTTCATCTCTGATAGATGATAAGGTGAAGAGCTCTCCCCGAGTTGCTCCGGTTTCCAGCAATACGTTATTTGACGACAAGCTTTTGTTAGTATTCGAGCAGGCTACTACGAAGGCTTCCAGTTCACTACTTTTGAAGTCGGTGTCTCAACAGCGTACTTCATCAGTCAGGAGTTATAAAGGACGTTCCACTCCGAAAAAGTTTTCAAAGGGGAACGCCTCATGAGGGAATAGTAAACCCTTGTATGACTACTCCAGACGTTGTCAGTATAGTGACCCGGGTAAGGGGGGCAGGTCTGATCAGGGATATCGATCAGACGCCCCTAGGCCGACGCGACGGGGTGCTTCACAAGGAGGACGTAATTTTTCCCAACGCAAGCCTCGCAAATTAAACAGGTGATGGTCCAGACCTCTATTTCGGGTCATTTGGTGGAAGGTTATCAATCATTGCGAGAAACTGGTTAGTCGTAACGGAAGATCAGTGGGTGAGAAGTGTAGTCTCGGAAGGCCTTTGGCTGTCGTTCCAGGAAAAACCCCCACTTACCCGATGACCGCGATGGACCAATCTTCCGGCAGATCCTTTCAAAAGAGAGTTGCTCCTACAAGAGGTAAAGGCTCTCATAATATTAATAAAGGAAGCAATATAGGTCGTAGAAAAACAGGATTCTCCAGGTTTTTACAGTCACCTACCTGTTCCTTGTTCCGAAACAAGACGGCTCGTTCCTACCGGTGATAGACTTGAGCTGGATAAACAAGTTAATCGTGGCTTCAAACTTCTACATGAAAACCATCCGGTCAGTAAGAGCGAGCATTCGAGTGGACGACTATGCAGTAAGTATAGCTCTAAAAGATGCCTACTTTCACGTCCTGGTACATCCGGCTTTCAGAAAGTACCTGCGCTTTGCAGTACAGGGGCCGGTTTATCAGTTCCGAGCAGTGTGTTTCGGTCTGAACCTGGCCCCTTGGGCATTTACTCGAATAATGAACTTGGTAATGTCTTATTTCCGGGCTCATTCATCAGTGGTTACGTCGGCTTACTTGGACGACATTCTACAGAGATACAGCAACAGAAACATTCTTCAGAGCGACGTTCAGAGTCTGTTGCAACTGCTCCGACGTCTCAGTTTTATCGTAAACGAGAAAAAGTCGGATCTAGTTCCGTCCAAGTCGTTCATCCACTTGGGAATGAACTTCGAAACCCACAACAATCTAGTTCGCCTGCCGTTATCCAGAGCGAAATTAGTCAGTTGCTTTACCTTAGCGGATCTTATTCCGATGGGTCGTCTCCGCTCGCGTCCCCTCCAGATTTTCTTTACTCAGAACTGGAGTGTGAAGACACATTCACTCGAAACCAGTATTGTATTAACGGAACTAGTCAAACAAAAGATTCAGATTTGGGCAGACATTCAGTGCTTAACTCGAGGGGTTCCACTGCAGCTGCTGGAGCCGGCTTTCACGATTATGACGGATGCGAGACCGACGGGCTGGGGCGCGACCCTAAGTCCAGCAGACTTGAAGTGCCAGGGACTTTAGGACTCCCGGTTCTTAGAGAAACACATAAACATCAAAGAGATGATGTCAATATGGTTAGCACTACAGCACTGGAACGGATATTTTCTAAACGCCCATGTTCAGATTCTGTCGGACAACTTGACAGTAGTGTCGTATCTCAGGAACCAAGGCAGCACTCATTCGATTCCTCTCTGCGAATTAACAGAGAAAATTCTTCTTTACATGCTGAATTGTCACACTTATCTCTCTGTCCGTCATATACCGGGTCGTTTGAACATATTAGCAGACTCACTCTCTCGGAAAGGTCGCCTGTTGCCATCGGAGTGGACTCTCAACAAGCGAGTATTCAATCAGATTTGCTACCAGTGGGATCGTCCCATGATAGATCTGTTTGCGACATACCTCAACAATCAGTTGCCGGCATTTGTGCCACCCTGTCGAGATCACCGAGCATACGCAGTAGACGCTCTGTCAATTCCATGGGACGGGATTATAGGTTACACATATCCTCCAACTCCATTGATTCAGCAGATTCTGTTAAAGATCAAACACTCTCATTGCAAAATCCTGCTAGTAGCATCTCTGTCGGCACAGAAACCTTGGATCAATCTTCTCAGGTGTCTTTTATGGGACATTCCCCGGAAGCTTCCTCCACGAGAGGACCTTCTTCATCAGGGGAAGTCCCAAACACTGCATCACAACCCGGAAGGTCTCAACCTTCACGTTTTTCCATTGTGCGTCCTTCTTGCACAGGAAACAGTTTACAGGACGAGCAGTGAACGCAATTTCTAAATGTAGGAGGGCCTCCTCTTCGTTGATTATGCAGTGAAGTGGAGGGTTTTCTTCCGTTGGTGTGTGGATCAGTCGATCGATGTATTTAATCCATCCATTCCACAAATCGCCAATTTCCTGGTCTACTTGTTTGACGAGCTTAAACTGCAGCCCATTACTATTAAGGGCTATAGGTCTATGTTATCAGACACTTACTCACATCATGATAATTTGGCCATTGAATCACATGTTTCTTTATCCAAATTAGTTAGAAATTTTTCTGTTAATAGAACTGGAACCCTCAAATTAATTCCTAAGTGGAATTTAGCTTGGGTTCTGCTGAAGCTTCAAGAAGCTCCTTTTGAGCCATTGAATGATGTAGATTTCAAATTCTTGACATACAAAATGGCGTTTCTCTTAGGCTTTGCTTCTGCCAGAAGAGTTAGTGAACTCCATGCATTATCTGTTGATGATTCTCATTATCGTAGTGTGGGTAATTCCATTACCCTTACTACGGAAGTGAGTTTTTGAGCTAAGAATCAAGATTCCAGATAAGCGGCCGGAGCCTATTGTCATTGAGGCTTTACCGCCATCGGATAACCGTAGACCATTACTGTGTGCAGTCAGGGCAATGTGCATTTGTAAAAGTCAATCGGATTTTCTCAAAAAACGTTTCTTTCTTTATCTGATTCCTAATAGAAAAGATCTATCTGTTCATTCTATTTCTAGATGGATTCAGTTGGCAATATGTATTGCCTACGAAAATCTATCTTCGAATCAACGTTCTGTCAACAAGATTACAGCGCACGAAGTTAGAGCTCTGTCCTCTTCCTGGGCGTATTCTAACAGTATAGCCATTACTGATCTCATGAAGGCTGCTTACTGGACACAATCATCTACATTTACGAGGTTTTACCTTAGAAATTTAGAGTCCATCTCTAGTGACCTTAGATCTTTGGGTCCTCTTTCTGTTGCTCAGTGTCGTCCATTAAATATTCATCTAGAAGGTCTTTAGGCAGTCTGCTCGAGCTTTGACTCTGTTCCGCTGCCCTCTTCGTTCTGTGGAAAGTTACCTCAGGACAAGGGGAAGGGGGAGGAGGGATGGTTTTTCCCCTATATCATCTAGCTTTATAGTGAAAAGCAAGGGAATACCTCCTCTGGAGACAGTGATCCAGGGTCGGTGCTGGGTAGTTTTAATCTGTAGCTCGGTGTGAAGCAAATAATATGTCTCATTTATGTATTGGTTTTTAAAGTGTAGCTCACTGTGAAGCATTTGTATATGTTGCATGTCAAACGGGCGTTAATATACAATCCTTGGACACTTTTAAATGAGTATAAAGAGTCACATTCTCTGGACTATCTTTATATATTGGTTTTCCTTCACCAAATTAGCATAAAGGGTTATGCTGGCATTAAATGGAGAATTATATATTATGTAATACTCAGTTACATTGTTGGTGTTATGTCCTTCTCTTTTCTTGAAAAAGAGACAGACGTACATAATTCCTATTTTCTCCTATTCTCCTGTAGGAGCTACTCTTTAGAAAAGTAATTGAGCGATTGGATATTCCTCTAAGTCCTAGGCCTTCCAGCCTTTTTACGATTCAGCTAGTCTGGGCCATTGGTTGTGGTATAAAAATATGAAAAATTTCAAGTAATTTGTATATTTTTTATACTTACCAATGGCCCAGACGGGTATGGCCCTCCCATGAGTGGGCACTCATACCTCCCCACTATTTTAACATTTAGCAGGCACTGAAGGAAAAATGATGGTTGGTGCCAATTTCGGACCTTCCTGGACGCTGCGCATGCACAGTGATCAAAAAGTATGGAGGACCAATTAGGACTTAAATTTTAGTGTTTTGATGCAAATTTTGGGGATGGGGGGGGGGGGGTCAAAATTTGTGTTGGGCCCTGAATACCATAAAGTTAGCACCAGCTAGTCTGGGCCATTGGTAAGTATAAAAAATATACAAATTACTTATATTTTTCATTTTCCTCAACTTCCGTCAAAAGATGTTCCCGCTGGCAATGACCTTCGATGATCTTCATGCAGTTGTGCATCAATATTTCCATTTGGCGCACCCTGCAGTGCACATTTTTGACTGGATTGTTTTGAAACTTGATGTGCTTGTTTGGGGGGACCTCTAGATGGGAGCTATCGATTTTCTTCCATTTCCGTCAAAAATAGGTGCTATTCGCAACAACCTCTGATGAACGTAGTAAAAACTTAGTGCAGTTATGCATCAATATTTCCCTTTGACACACCCTGAAGGGCACATTTATGATTGGATCGCTTGGAAGCTGGTTTGCTTGTGTGGGGTGATATCTATATGGGGGTTATCGATTTTCTTCTATTTCTGCAAAAAAATGTTGCCGCTGTCAAAAAAGAAGTATGCTCGTTTATTAATTTTTTTCCCCTATTATTACTGGTAATTTATAGCATAAAACAGCTGGTGCAGTTGATTCCAGTTTTGGGGGGATTTAGATAGACTCCTCCACTCTCTGCACCATGTAATACAGTGGCCAATAATTTGATGATACTGCGAAGCTGATCAAGCTCAGCAAATATGACTTAAAACTCAACTCATATGGGTTGAGTTTGAAGTCATATCTGCCGAGCTTCATAATTGGCAATTCTGGGAAAGAAAATCATGTCTATTAAATAAGCACTTGTAACATGACTCAAACCTCAATCAATTGATCATTTTAATCAAAAGTGGTATGTATGAATTCACCAGTATTTATACTTTTTAATTTCAGGGCTACACTCAATGTTTGTTTCTCTTATACATCAAGAGAAGAAATATGCATGGCTATGCGAGAAGTTGTGGAGGGTGTTGAAATGGGTTTCATTCAAGAAAGGTCTGTTGAACTTTTTTTGCTGCCATCTCTGCGACTGCAGAAATCTTGCTTTATTACATGCCTGTTCTATGAAATCCTCATCTTCAGCAACACAAGACCATGCAGAAAATGAAAATCTGTTCCGCACATATGTGCGGAACGGAAATTGTTGACAGACTATTTTTAAATAGAAGCAAAATTTAACTGGAATTTTCTACAAATCGTTCAATGCAATTACAATTAGAATCGCTAGCGATAGCTGAAAATCATCCCCTGAGTTCCAATGTGTTCTATGTGCCTGTAGGCACATAGAACACAGTGGAACTCAGGGGACGAAATAGTAACACGGGTTCCCACTCGTAAATTTGGTTGGCGATAAAATGTGTTGTTTTTGTTGGCAGTTGTCAAATGAATTTCTGAGTGTCCTTCTAATATTTGTTTTTATAGACATGAAGGCATATAATAAACACAGAACGACACACGCGTGTGAATGGGTTAATCGATATGGCACTTGTGTCATCGCAGAAGGATAAAACCCGAGGCCTGAGGCCTCTCGTTTTATCGTTCCGCGCTGGCACTCATGCCATATCGATCAACCCATTCACATGCGAGTGTCGTTCTGTGTATATAAAGCAGAGTTTGTAAATTTTCTCCCCAAAAATGAATATGTTATCATATATATTTATGATCATGTGCTCAGTGAAATTTGAGGCACTTGCTCAGGCCAGTGCAAATTGGGCATATCATCACAGGGTTGGCACATCCTTGAAAAGTTCTTGAATAATAGTCCTTGAATTTTCAGAAAATGCACTTGGAAAGTACTTGAAAATTCCTTGAGTGTCCTTGGTTTTTACCTGTGTCGCAAGCGGCAGAGCAGGTCTAGTAACCGCTCGACTCCGTCCGTCAGTCCGTCACATCCGTCAGTCCATCCAAAACACTTTTTCCGTCAAGCTTTTCTTGGCTTCTATGGAAGGGAATGATTTTATATTTGGTGTGCTGCTTCATAATGATGAGTTGTATCGTGTAAGCAATTTTCAGATCTGCCGTGCAGCCACTTCCTGTTTGCCGATACTTTGAAATTTTACTGTACCCACTGAACATTGAAATTTTTCATCAAACTTTTCTCGGCTTCTATGCAAGGGATTGATTTTATATTTCATCTGGAGCCTGATAATGATCAGTTGTATTGTGTATGCAATATTCAGATCTGCCGTGCAGCCACTTCCTGTTTGCCGATTCAATTGTATGCAGCGATGCAGGTCCAGACCCGGTATTGGTCTTGGCTTGTTTCCTACTGTTGTTTCAGCTTGTTTAATTGAGTCCAACTTTGGACCAAATTTTAAATTTTAATTTTTTTAAAAAGACAGGGAAAGAAAACATGCATATCAAAATAAGTGAGGGTACTTCGCTGAAGTCTTCCTATTCTTTGCTCGTGCTCAATATTCACTCAGTAGTAAATGTACTAAATGATACTTTTTTGCAAATTGGTTTTCTTTATTATAAATCATTGGAGAGTGCCTCCAATAAAATTTAACCACCAAACTTAATGTAGCACTCGGCCAGTTGTGCAAGAAATAAATTTTAAATGCAGGTAAGATTTTTTGAAATGACAATCTGTCATAAAATGCTGCTTGATAAATGGTTATTTGTTCTTGAAATGTACTTGAATTTTTTCTCTCCTTGGGTGTATGAATCCTGGACCATTTCGTTTGTCTATTGTTTGCATTGAAAGTAATAGGGAGACCAATTTTCTGTTGATCTCAGTATACAAGACCTAACTTCACCTTAAGGAAACAGCAAGAAAGTTGGCATGATTTTCCTCTGGTATGGTATTCATTTACCATCTCACCCTGTACCTTTACTGACTTTAAAATATTGATGAAACCGGGTGTTCCTTGATTTTGGCCAATAAATGCCATTGTGTTACACATTGGAAAGGGCACTCTCAGCCATCTTAAGGAGTGTGTTACATCTCAGCATATTGAAAAAAACTCTGGATCTGAGCTGTTTTATTCAAGTTATTTATCTTGCATTGCATGAGTCTCATAACTCCATACATGCTGTTGGTGGCTTTTTTTAGGACAGCTGACAACACATCACTTGCTTCTAGATTAAGGATAATTTGAATACATATAACCAAACTTTTCCCCTGTAAATTGAATCAACTTTCCCACCATTGATGTTTTTCGTCAGATGCTTTTGAATTTTTTCATCAACTCTAGTCATGGTTGCTTGACAACAGCCATGACTAGATTTGATGAAAAATATTTTTTAAAATACTCTGACGGTTAACCCTTTACCTAACATGAAAACCAGATGACACTTGCAAAAAAAATTCTTGAATAACTAATTTTTTTCATTTTTTGTCTCAAAAACATAGGTTATGACCCCTCGTTGGAACGAGCTCGACGGGAACGAGCTCGTTCCAACGAGGGGTCATAACCTATGTTTTTGAGACAAAAAATGAAAAAAATAATGAAAATTAATTGGCAATTTTTGAGAATAGCGCTGGCCGGTTTTGGTCGTTACGTTGGGTAAAGGGTTAAGAGATAAATATATATATTGGTATTGTGTTGCCTTTCTTTTGCTTAAAATGTTGAATGAAAAAGGGTCACCTGAAAAAAATATTTTGGTAACTTTAAGTTTTTTTTTTTTTTTATTTCTGCAGACCTGTGGAAGTATTCCAGAATTTTCAGTCTTCATATTCCTTAAATCAAAATGGCTTGGCAGTGATTCCTAGCCAAATCTTGACTGCTCTTAGAGGCTGCCAAGACTTTACTACTAGAAACTACCACCTGGAGAATTTAATATTTCTCTCCAAGACTTCCTTATGATGCATACAGGAGTACATGTTCTGATCTCCCAGCATTTAACAAGGGTTTGAGAATTAAAGGGTTATTTCAAATGGTGCATTAAATTGTTGATATTTTGTTCAGGGTATCACAGGCCTTTATATTACCCCAAATTCAAGCCGGTAAAGGGTGTCCCCAAATTAGGAGATGGCTACCAACAGCTTGTAACATTCTAAAATGAAGATGTTTGTTAATTACTTTTGCTCAATGCAAAATAGGTCTTGGAAAGCCCTGTATTATAGTCTATTTGTATGTAAATTGACTAATCATGTAGTTTTTCATATTTTGGGGACATTTTTTACTTGAATCTGGTGTCCCCAAATTAGACCAATCAAAAGCCCTAGGTATCATTTAAACAACCATGATAACATTGGTTTGAGGAAAATTGTTAAAATTGTTTTATTAAATTTTCCCTTCATGGGAACCCCAAACAGTGAAACAGAGCTTGTGAAAAGAGTTTTGTTTCACTTTTTAACTCTGTAAATAGTTGATAATATATTTTCTCCCACTCCAGGCCTTGACAATTCCATATTTTTGATTAACCCATTAACAGGTTACCCATTTAGTTGTTCATTAATCTTTTCTGAAGGTTACATAAATTTGTTTCATTAACCTGTTGGTTAACCAAAAATCCAAACACGATATGCCACAGGCATATCCCGAAAGCTGTAGGCCTACTCTGGTGGGAGGGTTTGAGAGGGAAATGTAGAGTTATGCCCCTTCTGTTGGCAGCATGTGATGACTTCCGATGATAAAAATATCAACGAAACAGAAGTACGCAATCACTAGAAATATAGAGTTGTGCCTCTTCTGTTGGCAGCATTGCATATAAGAGTTGTGCCTCTTCTATTGGCAGCATTGCATATAGCAGTGAATAGGTCCAGAATTTATTCGGCTGTGGCCCCATGATACATCAGGTCGCAGTGCATTTCAATTTCCATAAACTGTAACATGTTTCTAATTATGCTTACAGTAGTCCAAACATGGCCTGAAAGTCCGTAATATAATTTTTTTTAGCTTGGTACGTCCTTTCAAGGATGTACCAAACCAAAAAATTATATAACGGATTTTCAGGCCGTGTTTGGACTTTGCTTACAGCCGAATAATAAGCAATAATTTAATATTTGTATGTGTACTACTTTCTGTTGAGGCATCTAATATGCTGATCGTTAAAAAGTTTGTTAACCGATGGATCGTTTTGGTTAACAGATAGTCCGTTCGTGTTAATTTTGTTTGCGTAACCTCTAGGGGAACGGAACGATCATTTGCCTGAATTGTCGAGGCCTGCCACTCTCAAACAACCATGTAATGTTGGTTTGTGAAAAGGTTGTTAAGATTCCTCAAAGTTGATCTTCTGTTTCTCAGGTAATTTTTTGCAAAATTGCATGTGGGAGGGGTTTTTTTTAGCTCACCGAAGGGAGCTCAACTTATCACTTGCCGTCCGTCGTCCATCCGTAATGAACTTTCTTCAAATGACTTCTCCTCTGAAACCGCTAGGTCGATTTGCTCGAAACTTGGTATGGATGTTCATTACCATATGTCAATTCAAGTTTGTTCAAATGAAATGGACATGCCCACTTGGGGCTCCATACGGGGCATAACTCCGATAGCACCCTATGTATTTTAGAGAAATTACTAAAAAATCTTTTTCTCCAGCACAAATGGGCAGAATCATTTGATATCTGGTATACAGCATTATGGGGTGGATCTGATTCAAATCTGTTCAAATCGGCCCCCTGGGTTCATATTTGGGCTCAGTATAGGAGCCCAAATTTGAACTTAGTGCATTTCAGGCAAATTTCTTTAAAAATCTTCTTCTCAAGATCCAGCAGGCAGAACTTTTGATATTTGGTATGCAGCATTGTGGGGTGTATCTGATTAAAGTGTGTTCAAATCGGCCCCCTGCATTCATATTTGGGCTCACTTTTGGAGCCCAAATTTGAACTTAGTGCATTTCAAGGAAATTTCTTTAAAAATCATTTTCTCCAGATCCAGCAAACAGAATATTTTGATATTCGGTATGCAACATTGTGGAGTGGATCTGATTCAAGGTTGTTCAAATCGATCTGGGTTCATACTTGGGCTCACTATTCGAGCCTGAGTTTGAACTTAGTGCATTTCAGGCAAATTGCTTTAAAAATTTTCCTCTCCAGACCAGCAGGTAGAATATTTTTTATATTTTGGATGAAGCATTGTGGGGTAGATCTGATTCAAGTTTGTTCAAATCAGCCCCCTGTGCCATCCGTCCGTCGCCGGGAACTTATTTCAAACGACTTCTCCTCTGAAACCGCTTGGTCGATTTGGTCGAAACTTGGCATGGATGTTAATTACCATATGTCAATTCAAGTTTGTTCAAATGAAATAAACATGCCCACTTGGGGCTCCATAGGGGGCATAACTCTGATGGCATCCTATGTATATTTACTAAAAAATCTTCTTCTCCAGCACAAGTGGGCACAAGCGGGCAGAATCATTTGATATTTGGTATGCAGCATTGCGGGGTGGATCTGATTCAAGTTTGTTCAAATCGGCCCCCTGGGTTCATATTTGGGCTCAGTAAAGGAGCCTGAATTTGAACTTTGTGCATTTCAGGCAAATTTTTTTAAAAATCATCTTCTCAAGATCCAGGAGGCAGAATCCTTTGATATTTGGTATGCAGCATTGTGGGGTGTATCTGATTAAAGTTTGTTCAAATCTGCCCCCTGCATTCATATTTGGGCTCACTATTGGAGCCCGAATTTGAACTTAGTGCATGTCAAGGAAATTTCTTTAAAAAGTTTCTTCTACAGATCCAGCAAACATAATATTTTGATATTTGGTATGCAACATTGTGGAGTGGATCTGATTCAAGTTTGTTCAAATCGACCCCCTGGGTTCATATTTGGGCTCACCGTTCGAGCCTGAATTTGAACTCAATGCATTTCAGTCAAATTGCTTTAAAACTTTTCCTCTCCAGACCAGCAGGTAGAATATTTTTTAGTCCCCTTCCGACATCGCTGGAGGGGACTATAGGTTTGCACTCTGTCCATCCGTCAGTCTGTCAGTCTGTCAGTCACACTTTAGTTTTCCAGACTTTTTTTGGAAATGCTTCAACCGAATGATTTCATTTTTAGCTCACCTGACTGAAAGTCAGGGTGAGCTTTTCTTATCACTCTTCGTTAGTTGTCCGTCCGTCGTCCTGCGTGAAGGTGGTGTTTGAGCCTCTTTCTCCTAAACCACTGGCCACATTTTAATTAGTCCCCTACCGGCATCGCCGGAGGAGACTATAGGTTTGCACTCCGTCCATCTGTGAGTCTGTATGTCTGTCAGTCTGTCAGTCACACTTTAGTTTTCTGTAGTTTTTTTGGAAACGCTTCAACGGAATGATTTCATTTTTGGTACACTACTATAGAACGATGACTTACAGATCAAGCTTGAGTTTCATGCTGATTGCATTATTCTTGTGTGAGTTACAGCCCTTGGAAGTATGGGAAAAAGCACCAAAATATCAGTTTTCCGGAGTTTTTTTGGAAACGCTTTAACGGAATGATTTCATTTTTGGTAAACTACTATAGAACGATGACTTACAGATCAAGTTTGAGTTTCCTGCTGATTGCCTTATTCTTGTGTGAGTTATTGCCCTTGAAAATATGAAAAAGCACCAAAATATCAGTTTTCCAGACTTTTTCTGGAAATGCTTCAACGGAATGATTTCATTTTTGGTAACCTACTATAGAACGATGACTTACAGATCATGTTTTATTTACACTCTGTCCATCCATCCGTCAGTCTGTCAGTCAGTCTGTCGGTCATACTTTAGTTTTCCGGACTTTTTTTTGGAAACGCTTCAATGGAATGATTTCATTTTTGGTAACCTACTATAGAACGATGACTTACAGATCAAGTTTCATTTGTACTCTGTCCATCCATCAGTCTGTCAGTCAGTCTGTCAGTCATACTTTAGTTTTCCGGTCTTTTTTTTGGAAATGCTTCAACCGAATGATTTCATTCTTGGTAACCTACTATAGAACGATGACTTACAGATCAAGTTTGAGTTTCATTCTGATTGCATTATTCTTGTGTGAATTATGGCCCTTGGAAATATGAAAAAGCGCCAAAATATCAGTTTTCTGGACTTTTTTGGGGAAATGCTTCAACGGAATTCGTGCTGATCACATCTAGGTTATAACATTTGTATAATTATTAATGCTCATTAGTCCGGTAGGGGACATTGTATTGCTTCAGCGATACCTGCGCTCTTGTTATATTTCATGTAAGTAGTGGTTATATAGGGGCATTTTGATTTTTATGCAAATTAGGTTTCGGCTCATATTGAGCAGAGGGGTGGGGAAAAAATGGCCCAATTTTTTGAAAATCTTCTAATGAACCACCAGTAGCAGAGACTTGATATGTGGTATACAGAGTCCTTTTGAGGTTTAGAATCAAGTTTATTCAAGAGAAGTTTGTCGGGCATTGTTTGTCTTCGTTATGGGAGGGGCAAGAATTTTTGCCACTCCCAAAATTTCTGTTTTCCAAACCGAGAGGCAGATTTGAACCAAATTTGATATGAGGGCTTTTTGGGTCATAAGTACTTAATTTATGCCCCAATTTTTTTCCTGTCGCCCAATGAGAACCGCAGGAGCTAAAAATAGAAAAAAATTAAAACACCCATATCTCCAAAACTACACGGTACTGGAAATTCTTATTTGGTGTGAAGCTTCCTTAGAATGGAATGGTAAAAAAAAATTGCTATCGGTTTTATCATGGGGTACTTTTTGATGACTTTAAAAAAGTGCTGAGTCAGCATTTTTTAACACTGTGGGTAATGGGAAAAAACATGTAAGACTACTTTTCTCTCAAACCACTGCTCCATAAGCTTTCAAATTTCACATATAACATCTTTGGAAGATTGTTTCCCATGTTTATTGAAATCAATTCCCTGGGTCCATATTTGGGCTCTCTATGGGAGCCCAAATGTTTAAATTAGTGCATTATGAGGAATATTCTTTAAAAATCTTCTTCTTCAGATCTACCAATAAGAATCTTTTGATATTTGGTATGCAGCATCCTTAGAGGGGTGAGATTCAAGTTTGTTCAAGCCAAGTCCCTGGATTCATATTTAGGCTGAAAATTTGGGGCCCCATTCCGGACTTGGACCAAAATCCGGAAATTTTTTTTTGTTTTTTATGTGTTTCGGTCAATTTTAAGACAAAATTTTTTTTTTTTTACACTGAAAATTTGGGGTCCAGGTGGGACTTAGAAAATTTTGGACCAAAATCCAGAAATTATTTTTTTGGTTTTTTATGCATTTTAAGAAGAAAAAAAAAATTTAGGCTGAAAATATTTTGTTTGGGAAAAATTTTTTTTTTAAAAATCTGTTTTTTATGCGTTTATCTCAATTTTGGGATGTAAAAGTGCAGGAACTGAAAATAGAAGGAAAATCCTGTGTATTGTGTGGGCACAATCGCTTCATCTAGTTGGTATATGCTTTTCTTAGGAGGGGCGTATGCAGCTTATTCAAGTCCCTGGTTTGATATTTAGACTACCATGTCAGGTGAGCGCCCTCAGGCCCCCTGAGGCCTCTGGTTGGTAACCTACTATAGAACGATAACTTACAGATCAAATTTGAGTTTCATGCTGATTGCATTATTCTTGTGTGGATTATGGCCCTTGGAAATATGGAAACGCACCAAAATATCAGTTTTCCGGACTTTTTTTGGAAACGCTTCAACGGAATGATTTCATTCTTGGTAACCTACAATAGAACGATGACTTACAGATCAAGTTTGTGTTTCAGGCTGATTGCATTATTCTTGTGTGAGTTATGGCCCTTGGAAATACGGAAAAGTGCCAAAATATCAGTTTTCCAGACTTTTTTGGAAACGCTTCAAAGGAATTCCTGCTGATCCCATCTAGGTTATAACATTTGTATAATTATTAATGCTCATTAGTCCGTTAGGGGACATGGTATTGCTTCAGCGATACGTGAGCTCTTGTTATATTTTGTATGCAGCATTGTGGGGTAGATCTGATTCAAGTTTGTTCAAATCAGCCCCCTGTGTTCATATTTGAGCTCACTATATTAGCCCGAATTTGAACTAAGTGCATTTCAAGGAAATTTCTTTTAAAATCTTTTTCTTCAGATCCAGCAGGCAGAATCTTTTGATATTTAGTATGTAGCATTGTGGGGTGTATCTGATTCAATTTTGTTCAAATAGGCCCGCTGAGTTTATATTTGGGCACACCATAGAAGCCCAAATATGAACTTCAACTGCATTTCAAGGAAATTTCTATAAAAATCTTCTTCTCCACATCCAGTGAGCAGAATCGTTTGATATTTGGTATGCAGCATTGTGGGTGGATCTGATTCACATTTGTTCAGATCGAACCCCATGGCTTATATTTGATCTCACTATAGGATCAATTCCCTGGGTCCATATTTGGGCTCTCTATGGGAGCCCAAATGTTTAAATTAGTGCAGTATGAAGAATATTCTTTAAAAATCTTCTTCTTCAGATCTACCAATAAGAATCTTTTGATATTTGGCATGCTGCATCCTTTAGGCTGAATATTTGGGGTCCCGTTCCTGACTTAGAAATTTTGGACCAAAATGCGGACATTTTTTTTTGTTTTTTATGCGTTTCGGTCAATTTTAAGACAAAAAATTTTTTTTTTTTTTACACTGAAAATTTGGGGGCCGGGTGGGACTTGAAAAATTTTTGGACCAAAATCCGGGATTATTTTTTTGTTTTTTATGCGTTTCGGTCAATTTTAAGACAAAATATTTTTTTTTTTTTTTACACTGAAAATTTGGGGTCCGGGTGGGACTTGAAAATTTTTTGGACCAAAATCCAGAAATTTTTTTTTATTTTTTATGCGTTTCGGTCAATTTTAAGACAAAAAAATTTTATTTTTTTTTACACTGAAAATTTGGGGTCCGGGTGGACTAAAATCCGGAAATTAGTTTTTTGGTTTTTTATGCTTTTTAAGAAAAAAAAACAAAATTTAGGCTGAAAATATTTTTGTTGGGGAAAAAAAATCGTTTTTTATGCGTTTATCTCAATTTTTGGGACGTAAAAGTGCAGGAACTGAAAATAGAAGGAAAATCCTGTGTATTGTGTGGGCACAATCGCTTCATCTAGTTGGTATATGCTTTTCTTAGGAGGGGCGTATGCAGCTTATTCAAGTCTCTGGTTTGATATTTAGACTACCATGTCAGGTGAGCGTCCTCAGGCCCCCTGGGGCCTCTTGTTTGGTTTTTTATGTGTTTTTTGGTCAATTTTAAGAAAAAAAATTTTAGGCTGAAAATATTTTTGTTTGGGACTTTGAAAATTTCCAAACAAAAATTTTAAAAAATCTGTTTTTTATGCGTTTATCTCAATTTTGGGACGTAAAAGTGAAGGAACTGAAAATAGAAGGAAAATCCTGTGTATTGTGTGGGCACAATCGCTTCATCTAGTTGGTATATGCTTTTCTTAGGAGGGACGTATGCAGCTTGTTCAAGTCAAGTCCCTGGTTTGATATTTAGACTACCTTGTCAGGTGAGCGCCCTCAGACCCCCTGGGGCCTCTTGTTTTATTTTATTTTTAGCTCACCAAAGGGAGCTTAACTTATCACTTGCCGTCTGTTGTCGTCGCCCGTCGTGAACTTTACATCATTGACTTCTCACAAACTACTGTTCTAAATTGAACCAAATCTGGTGTGCATGTTCCCTATCATATGTCAGTTCAGTTTTGTTCAAATAAACTTACCATGCCCACAGGTGGCACCACAAGTCGCATAACTCTGATAGCACCCATAATTTTTTTTTAAAAATTCAAAAAAATCTTCTTCAGATCCACCAGTCAGAATCTTTTCATATTTGTTATACAACATCTCTAGGGGGTCAGATTCAGGTTTGTTCAAATCGAGTCTCCAGGTTAAGATTTGGGCTCTCTATTGGAGCCCGAATTTTTATCTTGGTGCAATATGTGGAATGTTCTTTAAAAATCTTCTTCTTCAGATCTATCAGTTGAAATCTTTCGATATTTGGTATACAACATCTCTAGGGGGGGGGGGGTCAGATTCAAATTTGTTTAAATCGGGTCCCTGAGTTAGTATTTGGGTTCTCTATTGGAGCCCAAAGTTTAACTTGTTACAATTTGAGGAAATTTCTTTTTAAAATCATCTTCTTCAGATCCACCAGTCAGAATGATTTCATGTTTGGTATACAACAGCTGTAGGGGGAGTCAAGATTCAAGGTTGTTCAAATCTAGTTCCTGAGTTAATAACTGGGCTCCCTGTAGGAGCCCAAATTTTAATTTAGTGAAATATGAGGACATTTCTTTAAAACTCTTCTTCTTCAGATCCACCAGTCAGAATCCTTTCATATTTGGTATACAACATCCCTAGGTGGATCAGATTCAAATATGTTAAAATCGGGTCCCTGGGTTAATATTTTGCGCTCTCTATTGGAGCCCAAAGTTTAACTTAGTGCAATGTAAGGACATTTCTTTAAAAACCTTCTACTTCAGATCCCCAGTCAGAATTCTTTCATATATTTGGTATATAACATCTCAAGGGGGATCAGATTCAAGTTTGTTCAAATTTGAGTCTAATATTTGGGCTCTCTAATGATGGGGGGGGGGGGGGGGGGGGGGGGGGGGTAGGTTCAAGTTTGTTCAAATCTTTTCCTTATTTTTTTTCCATAAAATTTGCCTTTCATGACTTCATTCTTTTGTAGTGTTGATGAACCATGTCTAACTGGATGTGACCCCAAATACTTGTTTGAACCACTTTGTCAGGTGAGCGATTAAGATCCCTTGGGGCCTCTTTTTTGCTTCAAATTTAAAACAAAAATTCAACTTTTAAAACCATATCTTGTGACCTCTCACTGGAATGGGCTTGGCGAGCTCATTCTAGTGAGGGGTCACTTGATATGTTTTTGTTGAAATTTTTTTTTTTTCAATCTCTCATTTTGTATAAATTATGTGGGTGGATGTGGATGATTTGTTAGGTGAAGAGTTACTTGAGTATTTTTTCAAAGCAAGGGAAGCCTTAGTTTAGCAGATTTTATTCTCTGATAGTTGTTTTATTACCATTTATTGACTTGTGATGGGAGCACAGAAATTATGGCATTGAACTTCAAACCGAAAAGGTCCATGGTTCGATCCCCACCAGGGGTAACTGCATTGTGGCCTTGAGCAAGGCATTTAATCCTGATTGCCCATGTGGGCGCATGCTTGCACTTTGTACTAAGGCGTACTGCATGTCTATGTGCACTTGTCATCAACCAATGCTAACCCTGCTTTTGTGGAGTTAGTACGTTGGGGCGTAAGACAGTTGCACGCCCTCTGCTCGGTTGTTCTCTCTGGGTACTCCAATTTCCTCCACCTGTAAAACTGTCCGACATGAGGTAACCCTGGCTGTCGAAAGTATTGTTAAACCCCAGTAAGTAAATATTGAAGTGTGCCAGTGGGCACTTTCCATTACATTATTACAAAACAATTTTACACACTTCTCTTTTTTTCTACAGTTGAGCAAACAACAAGCTAATGTATACAGTGTAAAGCCACTAAAGGGGCTTTCAGCACATTTCAATAAAGTCATGATGGAGGCTAATAGCACTCAACCACTTAACCTGAGGTCCATATATTGTTTGAAGTCTTTTAAGTTTTCATTATCATTTTCCTTTTAGTGACATATCAGAAAACCTGCTGGAGCACTGTTTGTACACCAGGTACTCACAACATCCTGATTTGTTAATAAGAACGTCTGGTGAAGTTAGACTCAGTGATTTTCTTCTGTGGCAGGTATTCACCTTTGTTATATAACTAGCCAAATGAACATAATTTATTCCCAATGGCCTCTCAGTAGGGAATTTATTTGCTGTTCTCATGCTCTTTGACCCATGTGCTAAAAGTTTTATAATGCATTATAACTCCAGCATTGGTTGTTGGATTTTAAGGTCCTTTGGTATGGTGATAGACCTCTTTGGGATAAGGGATATCTTCATATTGTGGGTATGCATACTTCCCACATTTATGTCCCTTTTTAGACTTTAAAAAAAACCCTGTTCATTTGAAGCTTTTACATTGTTTTTTGTCCATTAGTGTATTTTTTGTTGAATGGTAGCAGAAACTTGAATAATTTTTGTTTTGCTTGTGTTGGCTTTGTAGGAGGGACCATATGCAATGTTTTGCATTGCACTAGTGTCTTGTTAGAATTGTTTAAATACAGTTAATTGGTATGTGTAAAAATACCAGAGATGCAGAATGAGATAAAGGTCACTGATTACATCTTCTGTTTGGAATTACGTCCGTCCATCACAAACTTTGTCTGCTTAACTCCTCCTACAGTTTTCAGTGGATTTTTACGAAACTTGGTCTGAAGTATCAGTATCAAGTGTAGATGAGCAGGTGGTCAGGAATTTTCGATGTGATGAATTTTGCGTGGTTACGGCCCATGGAAATAGTAAACTTTCCCCATCACAAAGTCTTGTCTGCTTAACTCCTCCTACATTTTTTACAGATTTTTACGAAACTTGGTCTGAAGTATCAGTATCAAGTGTAGATATGCCTGCGATCAGGAATTTTTGATGCGATGAATTTTGCGTGGTTACGACCCTTGGAAATAACAAAATTTCCATCACAAAGACTTGTCCGATCAACTCCTACATTTTTCATTGGATTTTTATGAAACTTGGTCTGAAGTATCAGTATCAAGTGTAGATGTTCATTTGTTCAGGAATTTTTGATGCAACATATTTTACATGGTTACGGCCCTTGGTAATAGCAAAATTTTGGTCACAAATGCTTGTCTGCTTAACTCCGCCTGCATTTTAACAAAACTTGGTGTGCAGTATGAGTATGATGTGTACATGTGCATATGGAAAGGAAGTTTCGATTTGAATAATTTTTCCAGAGTTATAAGCCCATGTCATCTTGAATTTATCAAAATTGCAGGTTCTTGTAAGATATTTTCAGTTGCTATGAAAGAAATTAAATGTTATTTGGTGAATGACATTATTGGGTATGAATTCATGTCCTGGTCGATAATGAGATTGTTTCTATCAACATAAAAGTCGGTGGGGGATATGGATTTCGATAGACTTTCTTATTATACATGCATCCGTCTGTCTGTGCATCCGTGTGTGAGTCCATCCGAAAATATTCATAACTTTCATAACTTAAGTAAATTATTATTTTCTATAATATTTGTTGGTCATAGGTATGCCCACACTAGTTATTTTTTTTTTTATTACTTGTTTTTATTACTTGTTCACTTAGAAATTGTGTCCGTCTGAGCCAAATTTTGTCTGTTCAGCCTGTATCTCGGGTATCGAATGTTTGATTGCAATGAAATTTGCTTTGAACACTGCTTATGGTGTAGACTTTAAAAAAAGGATTCATCGATATTTCTAACATTCTCCTTTTTAGAGTTATCCCCCTTTTTTGACCTAGAAATTGTAGGAAATAGACATTATTTGTCTGTTCAGCCTGTATCTCAGGTATGGGTTATCAGATTTCAGTGAAATATGGCATGCAGTTTACCTATGACAAAGGCTTCTGCCTTATTGCATAAAACTTCCAAATACCAAACAATTTACCATACCTTTTGACTTAGAAATTGTTGAAAACCTTCGAAGAAAATGGGGGGGGGGGGGGGGGTATACTGAATTACATGCACCCGTCCGTCCGTCCGTGTGTGAGTCCGTCCGAGAATATTCATAACTTTCATTATTATACCCCACGCAACGAAGTTGCTGGGGTATAATGTTTTTGACTGGTCCGTCCGTCAGTCCTACTTGTTTTCCGGACTTTTTTTCTGCACGCTTCCAGATATTGAGCTGATTTTTGGTATGTGAGTCTAACATGGTGGCCTACAGATCAAGTTTGCATTTTTTTCCGCTCCACTGATTTTTACCGAAATTACGGCCCTTGGACTCTGAAAAATTCCTCAAAATTACAGTATTTTTATACTGTACCAATGACCCAGACTTAGCTGGTGCTAACTCCACAAAAACCAGGGCCAAACACAAATTTTGCCCCCCAATCCCCAAAATTTGCATCCAAAACAAAAAGAAATCATGTCCTAAAGGACCTCCATAGTACGACTCTACTGCGCATGCGCAGTGACGCAGTCGTCCCGAAATTGGCGCCAAATATCATTCTCTGTTTGGCCCTTCATCAGTCAACATCTCACTGATCTTTGTGCTTGTAAATCTCAGTTTAAAGGATGCCAGACACGTAATTCTTGGAGAAAATGTGATTCTAAGGAGGATAGAAGGAGGAGAGGAAAAAAGAAGTGGCAAAAAATAATCAGGGCTGTACTTAAAATTTTTTGTTGAAATTATGTTAAGTTGCCTATTTTCGAGGCAAACGCCTCTTGTTGTCATTCTTGCTAATTGTTGCACTGCTTATTCAGTGTTTCCTCTCCCCTAACCTTCTAAAGTTCCCCCTTGCAATTCTCCCATGCTTTTGGCATATTTTTGAGAAGTTTCATTTCTAAAAATTCCCTGGGAGAGTTGCTTGGTTACAGAATGTTTTCTGTTATTTTCCCCATAGTTACGTTTTCACCCATGGGTGTATAACGTTTGTGTTCTGCATCTTCCATCTGATGTTCTGCAGATTCTCCCCTGGGAGTCTCTGTTTTGCATCAGATAGAGTGTAATTGATGACTGATTCCGGGCCAGTTTTTTCAGTGCCTGGAGTCATGTTTTCTTCTGTGTTTACACTGTTTGTTTTCATTGGCAACAGCCTTTTTTGAGGGGGGCTGTTTGCCTTTGAGGTAGTTTATCTCATTATAAGATACATTTATATTATCCGAAAGTGTCTCATTAATTATTTTAGATAATTTTAAAATTTTTGACCACACTTTGCCATCGGATCCATCGGGGCTCAACGTTACTTTTCAGCAACTTGGGCTTCTCTGAAAAAATATTTTTTCAAAATTATTTTGTTTTGCAATTGTTTTTTCATTTATTAATGGATCATGTTATTATGTATCTTTGTGTCAGGGGTTTTTGCGAGTAACTAGGACTTATTGTTGTTCTTTCACAATGAAGGGAACTTGTTCAAATTGTAATAGGAAGAAATCTTCCTCTGACTTTCATGATTATTGCATTAATTGTAGTCAGTGTTCTCGCATTAATCCCTGTCCTGTATGTGAACATTGGGATGAGAAACATTGGAAACGTGTGTCACGATATGTTGTTTCTGGAGAAAGAGCGATGCCGGCTCTTTCTCCACAAGGTCACTCTACTCTCTCAGTTTCTATTTCAGAGGAACCAGAACAGGGTGATGTTTCCATGTTATCTTCTTCAAGTGTGCGTCCGTCGTCACAATTAAATACAGAGCTAGCGGCAAAAGTGCTCATGGAGATTAGACAAATGTCGTCCGCTAGCTCGCCCGGTGTAGCGTCCATTCACCGAATGGTTCGGCAGCCGGGTTCGTCCGATGCGGTCCAAGAGGAAATTTTGGGTGATGCGAGCACTATAAAAATAATAGATGCACACCCAGTGACGGCGGATAGTGAACGAGAACGGAGGAAGCCTTTTAGTCCGGTTCCTAGCTCGTCCAGGTCCAGCCGGGCCGCGAGCGAGAGAGGCCCCTCTCTCGTACAACAACATCTGGGACCAGATGTTGTGGTACAAAATGTGTCTTTAGCGGAGCATACGTCCGTCGCTCGGGACGCTCCGTTGTATAAGCAGTCCGCAGAGACTGTTAAGGCTTCCTCTTCTCGTCGGCGCACACGACCGCACCTTGGCTGCGTGACCTCCGATATTTTGCCAGCTTCGCCGATGAAGGATTCTTCGGCGACCAGGTCACACCATCCGGCAGCCAGGGATTCGAGACCGATGGACTCCGGACGTTCGCATAGAAAAAGTATGCAGGAACCATCTGATGCGGAGCTGCCCTCGGCGAAGCAGTGAAAGACCGCTCCTCCGCAGGTCTCGACGTCGGACATTCTAGTGCAGATAGCACAGCTTATCGCAGCATCCCAGCAGCCGACAGAAACGGTGTCGGATCGAGAATTATCCGACGGCGCTGGGTCGGTACGCTCCGCCGAAGCATCGGGGGCGGACGACCGGGAACATCGGGAGGTCCGACCGGATGGTGAAAGGGATACGGATGAATTGGAGCTATCCCTTTCGGAACAACACAAAGCTGCCGTGGACTTCATCCGGCACTTTCTTCCTCAAGTTGTTCCGTCGGGCCAGACTGCTGCGCTTCCGGACAGGAGAATTATAGCGTCATTGGACTCTGATTTTTTCGAGCGGTTCAGGGACATCGCTCCCGAGTTTCCGTCGCAGTCCAATAATGTTGCAAGAACATTTGAATTATTGAACGACGCTATTTTTAAACTTGCTTCCAGGACGGGGAAAGCTGGCTTCTTGTCCGCAAATACTCTCAACCTGCCTTTCATTAATGCAAGGAATAAATTCGACACGGCAGGTCAGGGTATACCGAGAGTTCCTCTGCGTATGGACGACGAGGCAGAAGACTTAGAGCTATCATTACCGTTGTCAGCTTCTATTCCAACCGCAGTGTTGGAAACAGCTATTGCGTCTAACAGAGCCAATTTAGATGCCTTATCTTACGCAGATCACCTTACTAAGGCGTTATCACTGCGTCTTCAAGGGGAAGAGTTTCAGGATATACAATCCTCCTTAAGACTTCTTTCAAGGGCAGTAGCTTATTCCACGTGTAACTCCGCCCTTTCAGTGGCAAATCTGGAGTTGGTTAGACGTGACGCAGCCCTGTCTACATCCACACTAGTGGATTCTAAGGTGAAGAACTCTCTTAGAGTCGCTTCGGTCTCAGGAGATCTTCTCTTTGACGGCAAGGTTTCCGCTATTTATGATAATATTAAAAAGAAAGCTAGTGATTCTCTGTTGTTTAGATCCGCTCCTAAAAGGTCGGATACAGCAGACACGAATAAGGCGGGCACTTCTGGGTCTTATCCGCCCAAGAGAGGTTCCTATAGAGGTTCCGGTGCGTCCTCTAGCTCTTATTCGAGAGACCGTCAGGATAGTGACTCTCGTTCGGGACGTCCTTCAGGCCGGGACAATCGGTCGGACGCCCCGAGGTCGACGAGGCGAGGTGCGGGTCGTGGAAGACGTGGTTTCTCCTACCGCAGGCCTCGCAGATCCAGGAGGTGATGGCTCAAACCTCTATCGCATTCCGGTTGGCGGAAGGTTGTCGAGTTTTTCTCAAGAGTGGGCGTCGATTACGGACGACCCGTGGGTGAGAGGAGTGACTTCGGAAGGTCTAAAGATATCCTTCAAACGAAAGCCTCCATTAACTCGACATCCAAAGTGGACTCATCTTCCGTCAAACCCTCAGAAAAGAGACGCTCTGCTATCAGAGGTGCAGTCTCTTTTAATGAAGAACGCGGTAGAGGTCGTAGAAAACCAGGAATCGCTGGGATTCTACAGCCATCTGTTTCTGGTTCCGAAACCAGACGGCTCGTTCCGTCCAGTCATAGATTTGAGCTGGATAAACAAGCTGATCGTCGCTCCGAAGTTTTATATGGAGACGATTCGATCGGTCAGAGCGAGTATTCGGGTGAACGATTATGCAACGAGCATAGATCTCAAAGATGCGTACTTTCACGTCATGGTACATCCGACATTCCAAAAGTATCTACGCTTCGCAGTCCTAGGAGTGGTGTATCAGTTCCGGGCCATGTGCTTCGGATTGAATCTAGCACCCTGGGCTTTCACTCGGGTAATGAACTCGGTAATGATCTACTTCCGAGCTCATTCGTCTGCGGTAACGTCGGCCTACCTGGACGACATTCTTCAGAGGTACGGCAACGAGTTAACGCTTCAGAACGATGTTCAGAATCTTCTTCTATTGCTCCGATGTCTCGGTTTCATAGTAAACGAGGAGAAGTCGGATCTGGTGCCGTCCAAGTCATTCACTCATCTGGGAATGAGCTTCGAGACGCACAACAATCTCGTTCGTCTGCCGTTAACCAGAGCGAAATTAGTCAGTTGTTACGCTCGCTATTGTCTGAATACAGACAAAGTCACGGCGAGAGAATTTATGAGACTGATAGGTCTGTGCGGAGCCGCCGCGGATCTCATTCCGATGGGACGGCTACGCACACGGCCTCTTCAAATTTTCCTGACTCAGAATTGGAGTGTGAAAATTCATTCACTCGATGTAGACGTTCTCTTGTCAGATCAAGTGAAACAAGAGATTCAGACTTGGGCAAACATTCAGTGGTTAACTCAAGGAGTTCCGCTGCAGTTGCCGGATCCGAGTTTTACCATTATGACGGATGCCAGTCAAACAGGTTGGGGTGCATCATTAATCCCAACGGATTCGAGATGCCAGGGTCTTTGGGATCCGCAATTCCTGTGCAAGCACATAAACATCAAGGAAATGATGTCAATTTGGCTTGCGTTACGTCACTGGATGGACATTATTCACGATGCTCATGTCCAAATACTATCCGACAATACGACAGTAGTGGCGTATATACGGAATCAGGGAGGCACTCATTCAGTTCCGTTGTTCAATCTAACGGAAAGAATCCTTCTGTTTGCGTTGGAACATCACGTTCTTCTTTCGGTCCGTCACATACCGGGTCGTCTGAATGTGCTAGCAGACTCCCTTTCACGAAAGGGTCGCTTGTTGCCGTCGGAGTGGACTCTCAACAAACAAGTATTCAATCAGATTTGCTACCAATGGGAACGGCCAATGATAGACTTATTTGCGACACATCTCAACAATCAGTTGCAGACGTATGTGTCCCCGTGTCCGGATCCAAGAGCATTTGCAGTAGACGCTCTATCGATCCCTTGGGACGGAATGATAGGATATGCGTATCCTCCAGCGCCGTTAATTCAACAAGTATTGCTAAAGATAAAACAATCTCAATGCAAGATTCTGTTGGTAGCATCTCTGTCGCCACAGAGACCGTGGATAAATCTACTCAGGTGTCTGTTGTGGGACCTACCGCGGAAGCTCCCTCCACGAGAGGATCTTCTTTGGCAGGGGAAATCGCGCCAACTACATCACAACCCGCAAGGTCTCAACCTTCACGTTTTTCCGTTGTGCGGTCCTTCTTGCATGGCAAGCACTTTACAGGACGAGCAGTGGACGCGATTTCTAACTGTAGGAGGACCTCCTCTTCGCTAAACTATGTGGCTAAGTGGAAGGTTTTCCGTCGTTGGTGTAGGGATCATTCTGTTGATATATTTGATCCCTCTATACCAGACATTGCTAACTTTCTAGTATACTTGTTTGACGAAATCAAACTGCAACCTGTTACTATAAAGGGTTATAGATCTATGTTATCTGATACCTATGCACATCATGATAGTTTACAAATTGGATCTAATGTCTCTTTATCGAAATTGGTTAGAAACTTTTCGATAAATAGACCCAGAACTCTTAGATTAATTCCTAAGTGGAATTTAGCTTGGGTTCTCCTTAAATTGAAGGAAAAGCCATTTGAACCTCTTGGGACAGTAGATTTCAAATTCTTATCTTATAAGACAGCTTTTCTCTTAGCTTTCTCTTCTGCCAGAAGAGTCAGTGAGCTTCATGCACTATCGGTGGATGATTCTCATTATCGTAGTGTTGGGAACACTATCACCTTCACTACTAATGTCGGTTTTTTAGCTAAGAATCAGGCTCCTAATAAATATCCGGAACCTATTGTTATTAAGGCTCTTCCGTCTTCAGATGGGCGTAGGCCTTTACTCTGTCCTGTTAGAGCACTACGTATCTATAAACAGAGATCTCAGTTCATCAGAAAGGGACGGAAACGTTTCTTTCTGTCTTTGATGCCTAATAGAAAGGACATTTCAGTCCATTCTATTGCTAGATGGATTCAGTTAACTATCCGTACTGCGTATGAAGATTTATCTTCTTCTCAGCAGTCTGTGCTTAAGATTTCTGCTCATGAAGTAAGAGCTCTTTCTACTTCCTGGGCTTATGCTAATAGTGTTGCTATTACAGATTTAATGAAGGCTGCTTATTGGTCTCAGCCATCCACATTTACTAATTTTTATCTCAGAAATATTGAGTCCATTTCTGGAGACCTGCATTGTTTAGGTCCGTTATCTGTTGCTCAGAATGTCGTCCACTAAACAGTTGCAACTATAGTTATGCAGGCTTTCTGTTCCGGCAGTGACTCCGTCCGGCTGCCCTCTTCGCTCTGGGCTATTTGACCCAGGGCAAGGGGAAGGGGGGGGGGGCGGGTGTTCCCTTAGGTCACCTGCTTTATAGTGAAAAGCAAGGGAATGCCTCCTCCAAGACAGTATTTCTGAGTCGCTTCCGGGATGGTTTTAAAGTGTAATATTAATGTTTAATTTCATTCATGTCTTATTTTTAAAGTGTAGCTCGGTGTGAAGCATTTGTATATGTCAAGTGTCAAACGGGCTTTAATATACAATACTCGGACACTTTTAAATGATTATAAAGAGTCTCAATTCTCTGGACTACTTTATTTATTGGCTTGCTTTAAAAATAATTAGTATAAGGGTTATACTGGATGTTAATAGAGAACATGAATGTTATTGTGCTCAATTATTAAGGGTAGTGTATCTTTCTAATTTAAATATTAAATAAGAAAGATACATGTAAAGCCTAATACTCCTTTTCTCCTTAAGGGGTTACCTCTTTATTTTATAATTGAGCTTATTGGATTTTCCTCTATGTCCTAGGCCCTCCAGCCTGTTTACTATTCAGCTAAGTCTGGGTCATTGGTACAGTATAAAAATGTTAAAAAATTTATAGTAATTTATATATTTTTTATACTTACCAATGACCCAGACGGGGATGGCCCTCCCTGAGTTGGGAACTCTTGCCTCCCCGCTGAGTACATAGCGCTGACCAGGCACTGCCAGTAAGAATGATATTTGGCGCCAATTTCGGGACGACTGCGTCACTGCGCATGCGCAGTAGAGTCGTACTATGGAGGTCCTTTAGGACATGATTTCTTTTTGTTTTGGATGCAAATTTTGGGGATTGGGGGGCAAAATTTGTGTTTGGCCCTGGTTTTTGTGGAGTTAGCACCAGCTAAGTCTGGGTCATTGGTAAGTATAAAAAATATATAAATTACTATAAATTTTTTAACTTTCCGGACTTTTTTTCCACACGCTTCCAGATATTGAGCTGGTTTTTGGTATGTGAGTCTAACATGGTGGCCTACAGATCAAGTTTGCATTTTTTTCCGCTCCACTGATTTTTACCGAAATTACGGCCCTTGGACTCTGAAAAATTCATCAAAATTACAGTTTTCCGGACTTTTTTTCCACACGCTTCCAGATATTGAGCTGGTTTTTGGTATGTGAGTCTAACATGGTGGCCTACAGATCAAGTTTGCACTTTTTTCCGCTCCACTGATTTTTACCGAAATTACGGCCCTTGGACTCTGAAAAATTCATCAAAATTACAGTTTCCGGACTTTTTTTCTACACGCTTCCAGATATTGAGCTGATTTTTGGTATGTTAGTCTAACATGGTGGCCTACAGATCAAGTTTGCATTTTGTTCCGCTCCACTGATTTTTACCGAAATTACGGCCCTTGAACTTTGAAAAGTTCATCAAAATTACAGTTTTCCAGACTTTTTTTCTACACGCTTCCAGATATTGAGATATATTTTGGTATGTTAGTCAAACATGGTGGCCTACAGATCAAGTTTGCACTTTTTTCCGCTCCACTGATTTTTACCGAAATTACGGCCCTTGGACTCTGAAAAATTCATCAAAATTACAGTTTTCCGGACTTTTTTTCTACACGCTTCCAGATATTGAGCTGATTTTTGGTATGTTAGTCTAACATGGTGGCCTACAGATCAAGTTTGCATTTTGTTCCGCTCCACTGATTTTTACCGAAATTACGGCCCTTGAACTTTGAAAAGTTCATCAAAATTACAGTTTTCCGGACTTTTTTTCTACACGCTTCCAGATATTGAGATGATTTTTGGTATGTTAGTCTAACATGGTGGCCTACAGAACAAGTTTGCGTTTTGTTCCGCTCCACTGATTTTTACCGAAATTACGACCCTTGGACTCTGAAAAATGCATTAAAATTACAGTTTTCCGGACTTTTTTTCTACACGCTTCCAGATTTTGAGCTGATGTTTGGTATGTTAGTCTGACATGGTGGCCTACAGATCAAGTTAGCATTTTGTTCTGCTCCACTGATTTTTACCGAAATTACGGCCCTTGAACTTTGAAAAGTTCATCAAAATTACAGTTTTCCAGACTTTTTCCTGCATGCTTCCAGATATTGAGCTGATTTTTGATATGTTAGTCTAACATGGTGGCCTACAGAACAAGTTTGGGTTTTGTTCCGCTCCACTGATTTTTATCAAAATTACGGCTCCATAGACTTTGAAAAGTTCCTCAAAATTACAGTTTTCCGGGCTTTTTCTTTGCTTGAATTCTTTCAATACCGTTGAAACTACAGAACACTGTTTTCTGCAGTATTCCTAGAATCTATGTTTATTTTTAAAAAATGATTAGAGCTTGAATATCAGGGCGCGTGGGGTATGTGAGCGTGCTCACTGAGGTTCTATATTTTTCTATAATATTTGTTGGTCATAGGTATGCCCACACTAGGCGGCACACCACGCGGGGGTATTTACTGGATGACAGTCCAGCTCTTGTTCAAACTTGGAATGAATTATAAACAATAGAAACCTGTGCACCTGTGATTTTGAGGGTGGTCAGATGAACCTGTCCAAAGTTATGCTCTCAGAAGTCTGTAAACCTTTTATGTCCTGTGGTTTTCTCAGTCGTGTTTCAACTGATCATCTCCAAACTTGGCCTGAATAATAACCACAATAGAAACCTGTGCACCTTTGCTTTGGAGGCTCCTCAAATTAACCCTATCAAAGTTATGTCCAGGTGGACTTGGATTTTTCACCACTCTCGGAATTGCTACAACTCGATTTTGCTCAGTGGGCGTATTTAGCCATGCCGGGCATTGAAGCAAAAGTGCAAGATGTCACCGTCTGTCATCCATCCAGCCTTCATCTTTCGTCCGTCAACACCATGTTTTGGTCTTCTCCTCCAAAACCACTGGGCCAATTAACTGAAAGTTTGTGTGAATGATGGTCCCGAAGGGGCATTGCATTTTTGTTCCGCTCAACATGTCCAGCCCCATAAGGAGTGGTGGGGCAAAATGCTCCAAAATATTTTTAAAATCTTCTTCTCATGAACCAGTGGGGACAATGACTTGATATTTATTATGGAGCTTCCTTTTGAGATGTAGAATCAAGTTTGTTGGAATGAAGTTTGTGAACCAATATTTGGCTTTGTAATGGGAGGGGTGAGATTTTTGGCCCCGCCCAGAATTTTTATTTTCTGAACCAATGTTCCAATTTTAACCAAATATGGTATGTGGTATTATTGGGTCATAAGTACTTGTCACCTGCCAAAAAAAAAAAAATTCCTGCATCCCCATGGGAACCTCAGAAGCTGAAATTAGAAATATTTTCAAACGCCCATATTCCACAAACCACATGGAACAGAGAGCTGTTATTTGGTATGAAGCATCCTTCGGACCAGAAGAATTGAAAGGTAAAAAAAAATTGCCTTCGGTTATGTTAGGGTGTTCTGTAGAGGGCATCAAAAAAATGTTGAGTCAGCATATTTGCAAAAATTAAAAAAAATCTTTTCTCCAGAATCAGTGATCAGAATCTTTTGATATTCGGTATACATCATCCATTGGGGGTCAGATACAAGTTTGTTAAAGTAATTCCATTGGTTCATATTTGGGCTCAATACAGGAGCCCAAGTTTTTAACTTAGGGCAATATGGGGAATATTATTTAAAAATCTTCTTCTTCAGAACCGCCAGTCAGAATCTTTTAATGTTTGGTATGCATCATTGTTATGAGGGTCAGATTCAAGATTGTTCAAACCAAGTCCATAGGTTAATATTTAGGCTTCCTGTGGAAGCCCAAATTTTAACTTAGTTCAATATGGGGGATAATTTTTTTAAATCTTCTTCTTCAGATCCACCAGTCAGAATGCTTTCATATTTGGTATACAACATCTTTAGGGGGTCAGATTCAAGTTTGTTCAAATCGGGTCCCTAGGTATATATTTGGGCTTGCTATTGTAGCCCAAATATTAACTTGGTGCAATATGAGGAAATTTCTTTAAAAATCTTCTTCAGATCCACCAGTCGGAATGAATTCATATTTGGTATACAACATCTCTAGGGGTGTCAGATTCAAGTTTGTTCAAGTTGAGTGCCTGGGTTAATATTTGGGCTCCATATGGGAACCTGAAATTTAACTTAGTAAAATATGAAGGAATCTTCTTCTTCACCTGTCAGAATCCTTTCATATTTGGTTTAAACATCTCTAGGGGAGTCAGATTCAAGTTTGTTCAAATTGGTTCCCTGGGTTCATATTTGGGCTCCTTATGATAGCCCAAAATTTTAACTTCGTGCAATAGGGGGCGTGGTGGCTCAGTGGTTAGAGGTGCAGGCTGCAAGCCGAGAGGTCCTCGGTTCGAATCCCACATGCGGCAACCGCGTTGTGTCCTTGGGCAAGACACTTCATCTCCATTGCCCGCGTGGGGGGCACGATGACGCCGTGTACTAAGGCATACTGCATGTCGATGGTACGCATGTCTTCAACCAATCTAACCCTGCCTGTGCTGCTGTGCGGAGTTACGATGTTGGGGAGCTGGCAGTTGCTCGTCGTTGCTCGGTGGTTCTCTCTGGGTAATCCGGCTTCCTCCACCCATAAAACTGGCACGGTCATGATTAGCCATTGTGCATAAATATGTGACCTTAAACATCAATAAATAAATAAATAACTTTGTACAATACGAGGAAATTTCTTTAAAAATCTTCTTCAGATCCACTAGTCAGAATGCTTTCATATTTGGTATACAACATCTCTAGGGGGTTCAGATTCAAATTGAACTCATAGGTTAATATTTGAGCTTGCTATGGTAGCCCAAATTTTAACTTAGTGCAATATGAAGAAATTTCTTTTAAAAATTTTCGTCTTCAGATCCAACAGTCACCACAATGCTTTCATATTTGGTATACAACATCTCTAGGGAGGTCAGATTCAATTTTGTTCAAATCGAGAGCCTTGGTTAATATTTGGGCTCCATACGGGAGCTGGAATTGGCCATGTAGCTGAAGAATTAGAAATTTTGTTTTCGGTACCCTCTAGAGGTGTGTAACTAAGATTAATCCACATAGGTTGTATCAAGGGGCTTCATAGGGGATCTCCACCTTTTACATTATGATCAACTGAAGAAAAGGCATGATATTTGGACTATTTTTGTCACTCCTGAGGGGCTCAAGGATTGACAATGTATCCTATGGAGATGGATTGCTTAATGTAGACTCATTCTTGGACGCTCTTTATATCGTGTTCTGTTCAAGGTGACCGCTTCAGGCCCTGTGGGTTCTTGGACGCTCTTTATATCGTGTTCTGTTCAAGGTGACCGCTTCAGGCCCTGTGGGGCCTCTTGTTTTGTAATTGTATCCATGATATTGCAGGAAGGGGCATGTGCCATGCTTCGCGTTGCTCTTGTTTAATGAATGTTACCTGAAACAAACTATTTATTTATTCCCCATTATTCAAATAAGAGACTGCAAGATTTTGTTGTGAAAGAAAACAAAAATTTTGAAAGTGTATTTCTATTTATATTTGAACTCTGTTAATTGAATAGCCACTTGTCGGTAAAAATATTCAGTTTAACAGAATTTGGTTTTTTCCCTCAATTTTGGTGATAAATTTGGTAATTTAGACAAAGCTCATTTGAGCTCTGACAGACAAGATATCTGAAAATAAAAGGTTACATTTTTAGAGCCAAATTGACCTGTAAAGCTAAGGAATTAGAGGAAGGACATATATTTTGACGGGAATCCGCGAATCAATTCACGCAAAGATTCATGCAACAAAACCAGCGAGAATCCATGTAGATTATTGCTGTGCATCTACTAGGATACGCATGAAAAGAATTTAGTCGATTAAAACTTCAAACTCCAAAAAAATAATTTCGTAGGTGTAAAGAGTGTTAACCTGTTCATGAATAAGTTATATTGAACACAAAAACAGCTTTCCCCGTAAAAATAACGTTAAATGACATGCTGCATGTTTGTGAAAAGGCATGTTTTGCACGTGGAGAGTCTGAAAATTCATGCAGCAGTGTGAATCCTTGGGTATTTAAACACTAAATTAAGGCCTTCCTATCATTCACATTCAAACTTGCGTTGCTGTTGAAACGACTCCACTTTAGCATGCCAAGATTGACAATGAATCAACGTCTCCTTGCCTGGGTATGATTAGAGCTGGCAGAACACACCGAGAGGTTGCCCAGCATTTGAACTGCCACCGTAACACTGTAGACAGGCTAGTCCATCGACATGCACAACATGATGACGTTCGAGACTGACCTCGCTCCGGGAGACCCCGAGTTACCACCCCTGCACAAGATCGGTATATCCGTGTCGTCCATCTCCGGAACCGGCAACAAACAGCAATGACGACAGCCAGGAACATCCCTAACCTGAGACGGATACATCCTCAAACAGTAATCAACCGGCTGAGAGAATACGGCTTATGTCCTCGAAGACCTGCAATTCGTCCGATTTTGACGTTACGTCATCGTCGTACTCGTCTGCAGTGCTGTAGAGTAGGGTTAGGGTTAGCCTAACCTAACCCTACCCTACCTAACCTAACCCTACCTAACCCTACCCTAACTCACTTCCATGCTAACTTGTTCGCTTCCATGAGGCGTAGATGCACAGCAGTAGTCGATGCAGACGGAGGTCATACCAGATATTGAGTGTGTGACTTTTGTGTTTGACCCTCAGTGTCTTTGACTCTCCATGGCACCAAGAGTATTCGTCGTAGCATAATGAAATTTCTCGTGTTGATCACAAATTGATTCAACTGTGATTGAATAAAATTTCCATGAATGAAAATGATATATATCTTTTTTTAGTGTTATTTTTTAGCATGCACACTTTCTTTTTTGGGAGTGAATATAATTAACAGGGCTATTCTTTTAATTAGTATACAGCCAGGGATTCTTCTGCCATCTTTGGAAAAGGGTTCAGGGCCCATGCAACTGGGAAATTTGCATCATGACGACTCCAATTGGAAATTTGTTAAGTTTGTTCAAACGAAGTTCGTGAAGCAATATTTGCATTTGTAAAGGGAGGGGCAAGATTTTTGCCCCAGTCCAAAATTTCTATTTTCTGAGCCGATGGTCCTGTTCAAACCAAATTTGGTATGCAGTATTATTGGGTCATATATACTGGAATTATGTAAAAACAAATTTCCTATGCCTCTGTTTGAACCCCAGGAGCTAAAAATAGAAATATTTTCAAACGCCCATATTTCCAAAACCACATGGAACAGAGAACAGAGAACTGTTATATGGTATGAAGCATCCTTGGGGCCAGAATGGTAAAAAGAAATTGCCATCGGTTATGTCAGGGTGTTCTGAAAATGCTGAGTCAACATATTTGCAACTTTGTACAATATGAGGTAATTTCTTCAGAAATCTTCTTCAGATTCACCAATCAGAATCCTTTCATATTTGGTTTACAACATCAGATTCAAGTTTGTTCAAATTGGGTCTCTGGGTTAATATTTGGGCTCCCTATGGTAGCCCGAATTTTAACTTAGCACAGTATGAGGAAATTTCTTTTAAAAATCTTCAGATCCACCAGTCAGAATCCTTTCATATTTGGTATACAACATCGTTAGGGGGGTCAGATTCAAGTTAGGTCAAATCGGGTCTGTAGGTTAACATTTGGGCTTGCTATGGTAACCCATATTTCAACTTAGTGCAATATGAGGAAATTTCTTTAAAAATTTTCACCTTCAGATCCACCAGTCAGAATGCTTTCATATTTGGTATACAACATTCTGGAGGGAGGGGGGGGGGGGATTTGTCAGATTCAACTTTAAATCGAGTGCCTGGGATAATATTTGGGCTCCCTATAGGAGCCAGAATTGGCCATGTAGCTGAAGAAGTAGAAATTTTTTTATTAAGTACCCTCTAGAGGTGTGTAACTAAGATTAATCCACATAGGTTGTAAAAGGGGCTTCATAGGGGAGCTCCACTTTTTACATTATGATCAACTGAAGAAAAGGCATGATGCTTGGACTATTTTAGTCACTCCTGAGGGGCTCAAGGATTAACAATGTATCCTATGGAGATTGATTGCTTAATGTAGATTCATTCTTGGACTCGGTTTATATCAGGTTCTGTTCAAGGTGAGCACTTCAGGCCCCATGGGGCCTCTTGTTCTTTATCTGACTTCCTCCACCCATAAAACTGTCACAGTCACAATTAGCCATCGTGCATAAGTATGTGACCTTAAACACCAATAACTAATAATAATAATAAATAATAACTGAAATGTCAACAAAAGCATTATTTATGCAGGATATAAGTTATATGGGGGACATAAAACTTGATTCGAAAATATTTCCCTCCATGCAATCATGATTTCAGATTATTTTATGAAGGTGTAATGAGTGTCACACCCCTGGTTAATTACCTCCCGCTGACAAAGTGGGGAGGGGATATTGAAATGGTGTTTGTCCAACCATCCATTCATCAAAATTTTGTCCTCTTAACACCTACATATTTTTACACTGTAAACCAATGGCCCAGACTAGCTGATGCTAACAATAATAATAAAAATATGCACATTTATATAGCGCCAAAATTATAGTTCAGAAGATATAGAACCATATTTTAAGGCGCTGTACATGTTACTGAGCGCATGCAAATATACAAACAGAATATATACAGTATCTTACAGTCCAGAACATCACTTATAGGCTTTTTGAAACAGGTATGTTTTGAGATCTTTCTTGAAAAGGTTGACATTTGACAGTCTTTATAGGTGTTCTGGTAAATTATTTCACAAGTGAGGACCAGCAAATGAGAACGACCTATCTCCAAATGTCTTACACCTATGTTTTGGAATATGTAGCAGCATTTTACCATCGGACCTCAGGTTGTATTGACACACATTCTTGGTATTAAGGAGTTCTTCTAAGTTGGCTGGTGACATGTTGTTTTGTGTCTTAAAAACTAATAATAAAGTTTTGAAAATTATTCTGTATTTTACTGGCAGCCAGTGCATATCCCTCAGAACAGGAGTGATGTGTTGAGATTGTGGTACCCGACATACCACTCAGGCTGATGCATTTAGTACCATCTGCAGGCGAGAGTACTGATATTGTGGAAGATTGAACAGTAAGGCATTACAATAATCCAAATGTGAAGTTACAAAGGCATGAACTAGGGTTTTTGTTGAGTCTTTGGTGAGGAACTGTCTTATTTGTTTAACTTTGTATAGACCTCTGAAAGCCTTATTGCACATATTTGTAACATGTCTGTCCATAGACATGGTAGAGTCCAAGAAGATTTTGTACACTGTTACTTGCACTGATGGCAGAATCTCCTACCTTCACTGAATTGATGTCAACTTTAGTGAGTTGTTGTCGTGAACAAATTATTAAGAATTCAGTCTTATCATCATTTATCATTAATTTGTTTGAAACCATCCATGTGCGAATGTCCGAAATACATGATTCAATAGTTTCTAGAGCTTTAGTTTGATCCTTGATTGATGGTCGAAAAGAGAAATAGACCTGTGTGTCATCAGCATAACCATGGACGTCAGGCAGGTGAGATTGAATGATGGTGAACATTTTTGAAATATAGAATAGAAACAGAACAGGACCGAGGCAACTGCCCTGTGGGACTCCATATTCAAGATGGAAGTCTTTTAACAGATTACCGTTTATTGATACACGCTGCTGTCTATTCTTGAGGTATGATGATAGCCAGCTAGCAGCAACACCATTAAGTCCAAAATCAGAATTCATTGTCTCTAGCAGAGTTTTATGACAAACAGTGTCAAAAGCAGCACTAAGGTCTACAAGAACAAGCAATGTTATCCTTCCAGACTCCATGTTAAGGATGATGTCATTCTGAACCTTGAGTAATGCCATTTCAGTTGAGTGAAATTTTCTGAATCCAGACGTGTTGGCCGGTAATGGAGCATGCATGTCACTATGTAACATTAGTTGGTCAATTGCGGCTTTTTCACACGGCTTAGAGACGAATGGTAAGTTACTCACTGGTCGGAAGTTTTTAAACACAAGTTCCGCACCTTGTTTCTTCAGAAGAGGATTAACAATGGCTATTTTCCACGCATCAGGGACATATCCTTCTAGTAGAGACATGTTAATCATTTTTGTGATTACAGGAGCCAAAGAGTCTACAATGATTTGACAATAGATGTTGGCATTGGGTCGAGTTGATATGAGGCATTTGAGGATTCTTTTATTAATTTGGTTACCTCGTGGATTTCTAAAGGTCGAAAAGTTGAAAGCTCTTTTTCTGATGGTCTCTGTTTGATGTCAATTTTTGCCAAATTGATCAGCTAGCTTTGATGGATCATCATGTGGTGGAAATGACACACTTTGTTTTTCTGTACACAGATTTTTAACAACTTTAAACTCAAAGTTATAAAGGGCCAAACACAAATTTTGAACCCCCCCAATCCCCAAAATGTGCTTGCAAACTGAAAATTAAAAGTCCTATCTGGCTCTCCATACATTTACTATCTGCACATGCACAGCCGTCAGGAAGTGACCGGAATTTGTGCCAACATCTTTCTTTGTTTGGCCCTAAAGTCATCAACAATGAAATGACATCTGTGCTTTAAAATCTCCTTTTTAGCTCACCTGAGCACAGCTCAAGGGGAGCTTTACTGATCACTTTCCGTCCGTCCGGTGTTAACTTTACATTATCGACTTCTTCTCACGAACTGCAGGATCAAATTCAATAAAATTTGCTGTGCATGTTCCCTATCATATGTCAATTCAAGTTTGTTCAAATCAAGTTGACCTGCCCCCTTAGTAGGGCCACGCCCAAAAAGTAAGCCGAAATCTTAAAATATCTTCTTCTCATGAACCAGCAGTAGCAGAGAATTGATATTAGGTGTGCAGCTTCCTTTTGAGGTGTAGACTCAGATTTGTTCAAGAGAAGTTGTAGGGGCTATATTTGCCATCGTTACGGGAGGGGCAAGAATTTTTGCCCCGCCCAAAATTTCTATGTTCCAAACCGAGAGGCTGATTTGAACCAAATTTGACATGAGGTTTTATTGGGACATAAGTAGTTAATTTATGCAAAAAAATGTTTTTTCCATTGCCCCATGAGAACCGCAGGAGATAAAAATAGAAAAAAAATTAAAATGCCCATATCTCCAAAACTACATGGCACTGAGAATTCTTATTTGGTGTGAAGCTTCCTTATGACCAACAGAATGGAATGGTAAAAAAAATTGCTATCGATTTTATCATGGGGTACTTTTTGGGGACTATGAAAAAGTGCTGAGACAGCATTTTTTAACACTGGATAATGGGAAAAACATTTAAGACTACTTTTCTCCCAAACCACTGCTCCAAAAGCTTTCAAATTATCATATAACATCTTTGGAAGATTGTTTCACATGTTTATTGAAATCAATTCCCTGGGCCCATATTTGGGCTCTCTATGGGAGCCCAAATGTTTAAATTAGTGCAGTATGAGGAACATTCTTTAAAAATCTTCTTCAGATCTACCAATAAGAATCTTTTGATATTTGATATGCAGCATCCTTAGGGGGATGAGATTCAAGTTTGTTCAAGCAAAGTTTCTGGGTTCAAATTTTGGCTCGCTGTGGGAGCCCGAAGTATAACTTAGTTCAAAATGAGAAATTTTCTTAAAAAATCTTCTTCTTCAGATCCAGAGGTCAGAAAGTTTTGTTATTTGGTATGTAGCATCCTTAGGGGGGTGAGATTCAAGTTTGTTCAAGCCATGTCCCTCATGCTCAAATTGTAACTTAGTTCAAAATGAGGAATTTTCTTTAAAAATCTTCTTCTTCAGATCCAGCAGTCGGAATGTTTTGATATTTGGTGTGCAGCATCCTTAGGGGGGGTGTGATTCAAGTTTGTTCAAGCCAAGTCCCTGGGTGGACATTTGGGCTCCCTGTGGGAGCCCGAATTATAACTTCATTCAATATGAGGAATTTTTCTTTAAAAATCTTCTTCTTTAGATTCAGCAGTCGGAATGTTTTGATATTTGCATGCAGCATCCATAGTGGGGTGAGATTCAAGTTTGTTCAAGCCATGTCCCTAGGTTCATATTTGGGCTCACTGTGGGAGCTCAAATTGTAACTTAGTTCAAAATGAGGAGCATTCTTTAAAAATCATCTTCTTCAGATCTGCCAATAAGAATCTTTTGATATTTGGTATGCAGCATCCTTAGGGGTATGAGATTCAAGTTTGTTCAAGCCAAGTCCCTGGGTTCATATTTAGGCTGAAAATTTGGGGTCCCGTTCAGGACTTAGAAATTTTGGACCAAAATCTGGAAATTTTTTTTTTGTTTTTTCATGTGCTTCGGTCAATTCTAAGACAAAAAAATTTTTTTTTTTTACACTAAAATTTGGGGGCCAGGTGGGACTTGGAAATTTTTTTACCAAAATCCGGAATTTTTGTTGTTGTTTTTTTATGCGTTTCGGTCAATTTTAAGACCAAAAAATTATATTTTTTTTTACACTGAAAATTTGGGGGCCAGGTGGGACTAAGAAAATTTTGGACCAAAATCCAGAATTTTTTTTTTTTAGTTTTTTATGCATTTCGGTCAATTTTAAGACAAAAAATTTTTTTTTTTTTTTTTTTTTACACTGAAAATTTGGAGGCCGGGTGGGACTTAGAAAATTTTGGACCCGAAATTTGTTTTTGTTTTTTATGCGTTTTGGTCAATTTAAAGAAGTTTATGCGTTTATCTCAATTTTGGGACGTAAAAGTGCAGGAACTGAAAATAGAAGGAAAATCCTGTGTATTGTGTAGGCACAACTGCTTCATCTAGTTGGTATATGCTTTTCTTAGGAGGGGCGTATGCAGCTTATTCAAGTCAAGTCCCTGGTTTGATATTTAGACTACCATGTCAGGTGAGCGCCCTCAGGCCCCCTGGGGCCTCTTGTTTGAGGATGCCAGACACAAATCAATGCAAGAATTGGTGGATACAAGGCTGTTATTGGGTGAAGAAAGTGTTCAACAGTGGTTTTGGACGTTCAGGGCTGTAACTTCATAATATTTATAAAATTATTTTATGTTTCCCAATTTCGGGACATATGCCCGACGTTATCATTTTTGAAAATGATTATTCCACTGTTTGTTAAGTATTCCTTCTCTTTCCTTCCATGAACTCTTCCTGTTAAACTCTTAAGCTTTTTGGCTAATTTTTATTGAAATTTTTTATTAAATTGCTTGGGAGTTTAACATTTATTACAGAATATTATTCTGTTTCTTCCCCAGGGTTACGTCCTCATCCTAGGGGTGTTAGGTCGTTTAGTCTTGCATCTTCTATCCGATGTATCGTTTTTTCTTCGTATGAAGATCTAGCTTTGCATCTGATAGCATTTCAATTGGTTCTGACTTTGAGCCTTTTTGTGTGCCTGATGTCTTGTTTACATTGACGTTGTTTACATTGTCAATGTCCTCATATATAGGTAGTTTTTTATATTCTGTTACTGTAGTATAATGTTGGATACATGGATTATTATTCCGGTAGTGTAGCTCAAAAAAATTTGGATTTTGTCCACACTTAGGCTCTATCGGGATGCCCTTGGGCTCATAATATTCCCTTTGGGAACCTGGGTGTTTTTTCAAAATTTTTGGTTCACAAAAAATATTTTGAATTTAATTATGATTGCTATTATTCTTGTATTTCAGTTATATATATATTGTTGTGGAGTTTGGAGGACTGATATCGACTTTAGTTGATACACTCCTGCGGACTCTTGTCATTCTTGTGTTGCACTGGGATGACTGATTTTGGAGTCGGTGTCACGGTACGTTGTTGGCGGTGAGGTTCTGAGGATCAGAGCCTCTCACCGTATTTTAATTCATTATGTCAGGTCAGTTTCTATTTCAGAGAAACATGAACATGGTGATGATATTCTGACACCCATCCAAGTGTGCTACCGTCGTCGTGCTCCATGGAGCATATAGAGCTAGGTGCAGTGCTCATTATTGCAAAGAGTTAGGGCCTTTTATTAAAGGTTTTAATCTCTTGCAAGCAGCTAGCTCGACCGGTGAAGTGGTACTCCGTCTGTGGGTGCCAGGTAAGTCTGTTGCGGTCTAAGAGGTGGATTGGGTAGAGCGAGCACTATAATATAAATAGCTCACCCAACCACGATGGAAATAGGGAGGAAGTCAGCAAGTTCTTGTACTCAGCAAGGTCCAGGGTTGGGGCGAATACATTGTAAATGTATTGAATACGAATACGAATACTTTGAAATTTTATGAATACGAATACGAATACACAAATTTCAAATGTATTGAATACGAATACTTTACAATGTATTCATGAATACAAATATGAATACTTGAATACTTTTCAAAATTATTTTTTGTAAATGGATGATAATTTGATCATTCTTATTGGGATTAAGGGTATAAGGGATTATAGGTGAAGAATTAGTTTTTTCAGAGGGTGGATCTCTTAATCCTTTAGAATCCAATCAACAGACATAAGTTAGTATTAATGACAAACAAAAGAAATAAAAAAAAATTTCAAATATCAATTTATTTAGAAAACAATTAGCAAAATGTGCACAGTACTCATCCAATGTTTTCTTGTTTAGTGCATACACAGTAATCATTAAATAGAGAACTGTGAGAAATTTACACAATTTTAAGGGTATTTTTTAAAGTTTTTTTCTTCTAAACTGCATTTTATGACCCCCAATAATGTCTATTAATTGTGGATTCTTTGCTTCATGTCTTTTATTAATATTTAAACATACATTGCTGGTGAGAATAAAAAAAACTGACCAGTGCTATTCACAAAAATCAATTAAGCAATTACTGCACTATTGGAAAAATGTTGCACAATAATTTTACAAATCTATCAGTCTGCACCTTATTTCCACTATTACTGTAGAAAAACATTAGATTAGTATTAATTGGATAATGGAGTTGTTTAGGAATTAAAAAGCCACTTTGGCCAGACTGATATCCTTTGTCCAATGAATAATCTGTGCAATTACTATGTTCAGTTTACAATGAAACAAATTTTGAACAATGAAGAGTTTGCTATCAAAAGGCAGATAAATAATTGAACTTACCTTCATGTGTAGTATGAAGTTTGATGTACTATTTGATGGACCTGATATGTGCACTTCAAAAGTATTAGTTTAATTCTTTACTACTTTCTAATAGAGATAATCACAATATTTTTTTCACAAATACTGTATACATGTGTATTAAAAACAAGAAAAGTATTCAAAAAGTATTCATGAATACACCTCAAATTTGACTATTCGAATACGAATACTTTAAAATTGCATGAATACTGAATACATTTGAATACTTGAAAAAATGTATCGAATACGACTGAATACCGAATACGCATACCCCAACCCTGGCAAGGTCTGATAGACCGCAAGCGGGAGAGACCCCCCCTCTCTAATCTAGAAACGTCTGGGGTCAGATGTTGTTTTGTGAAACTTTCACAAGCCGGAGCATATGTCTGCCCTCCACTCGGGATGCTCTGTTTAGTCTGCAACCTGGGTCAGCTTCAGTCAAGGCTTCCTCCGCTACGTTTCACAAGGCTGAAATGAAGTTTTCTGGTTGGAAACTTGCACGAGATGGAGCATATGTCCGCCCTCCGCTCGAGACGCACTGTCTAGTCTGCAGCTGGGGTTGGCTTCAGTCACGACTTCCTCCGCTGTGTTATTTAAGCACACACGACCGCATCCTAGCTACTCAACTTTTCGGACATCCAGCCTGTTGCACGAAGAAGGAACCACTCTTCGCCCCAGAAGTAGGACATCTGGTAGCTGGGGAGACGAGGCCTTGATCATCAGGACGTTTGGAGAAAGGATCTGTTTCCGACACACCATCCCAGGAGCGGTATGCGGCTAAGGAACGGAAGACCGCTGCTCCTCAGGCCTTGATGACAGACTTGCTGTCGCAGTTTGCGCAGCTGATTGCAGCAATCCAGCAAGTGCAGATGCAGCCTCCCTCAGACTCTGAATCTGAGCTGTCGGACAGGCCTGGGTCGGTCCAGTCGTCTGTTCACGCAGATGCAATGGACCGAGATTCGCAATTAATTCTCTCGGATGGTGAAAGGGATAAGAAAGAAGATTACCCTTCCCTTTCGGAACAGTACATGGTTGCGATGGCTTTCATCCTTCAATACTACCCTGATTTTGTTCTCGCCGAATCAGAATGCTGCGACGACAAGAGAGAAACCACGGGCATCATTAGGCGCAGACTTTATCCGGACAAAGAAGGAAGTCCTTTCTTTTCCGGTTCAGTTTATGCAGGTGTCGCAGGCCTTCGGCCATATAGACGATGCCATATTTATCCTCTTGAGTGCGAGGAAGAAGGTGGTTTCTTATCTTCATCTTCTGTATACATACTATTTTTTGGACCACATTCATTTAAAAACGGTCGGGGAAGATGTTCAGAGAGTTCTTCGGCGTTTGGATGAGCAGGCCGAGGATCTAGAGGTATCCTTACCTGTATCATTCACTATTTATTCAGACACAATTGAGATGGCATTTTCTTCAAATAGAGCGAATCTGGAAGTTATGTCTTATGCAGATCACCTTACAAGAGCTATGGCGCAATGTCTCAAGGAAAAGGAATTTGAGGACGTTCGTACCTCTCTTAGAGTTCTTTCCAGGGCAGTTATGTATATTACGTATAACTCCACCCTAACAGTGGCTAATCTGGAGTTAATCAGACTTGATGTTGCCCTTGCGACGTCATCACTGATAAGATGACAAGGTGAAAAGCTCTCTCCGAGTCGCTCCGGTTTCCAGACATTTTATTTTCGACGACAAGCTTTCGTTAGTCTATGAACAGGCTACTAAGAAAGCATCTGGTGCTCTGCTTTTGAAGTCGGCGTATCAACGATCCACTTCTGCAGACAAGAGTAAAGGAGGGCGTACAAGAAACCCTCTTATAATTACTCTTGAGATCGTCAGTATAGCAACTCGGGAAAGGGGCGTAGATCTGATCAGAACTGTAGATCAGATGCCGCAAGGCCGACGTAACGAGGTTTTTCGCGGGGAGGACGTGGTTCCTCCTCCCGTAAGCCTCGCAGGTCATACAGGTGATGGTTTAGACCTCTATTGCTGGCCAGTTGGCAGAAGGTTATCAAGCTCCGCAAAAAACTGGATAATAATCACAGAAGATCAGTGAGTGAGAAGTGTAGTCTCGGACGGCTTATGACTATCATTCCAAGCAAAAACCCCACTAACAAGTTGTCCGCGTTGGACAAATCTTCCATCAAATTCTTTCATAAGAGAGTTTCTCCTACCGGAGGTATAAGCTCTCCTATCAAAGGAAGCTATACAGGTCGTCGAGAATCAGGATTCTCAAGATTTTTACAGTCACCTGTTCCTCATACCAAAGCCAGACGGCTCGTTCCGACCTGCAATAGACTTGAGTTGGATAACAAGCTTATCATGGCTCCAAAAATTTATTTATAGAGACCAATCGGCCGGTAAAAGTGAGCATTCTAGTGATCGATTATGCGGCAGGCATGAGGATGCGTACTTTCATGTCCTGGTACATCCGGCATTATAAAAGTACCTGCGGTTCGCCGTACAAGGGAAGGTGTATCAGTTCAGAGCAATATGCTTTGGTCTGAATCTGGCTCCCTGGGCGTTCACCCGAATAATGAACTCGGTAATGTCAAACTTACGTATTATTCTTCGGAATAATGTTCAGAGTCTGCTTCTATTACTCCTGACGTCTCAGTTTCATCGTAAATGAGAAAAAGTCGGATCTAGCTCCGTACAGGTTGTCTATTCACTTGGGAATGAGCTTTGAGACACACAACAATCTGGTTCATCTGCCGTTACCCAGAGCGAAATTAGTCAGTTGTTATGCTCACTTTTGTCTACATTCAGACGCATCAATAGTGAGGGAATTCATGAGACTGTTGGAGCTGTGTGGAGCAGCTGTAGATCTCATTCCGATGGGCTGCCTGCATGCACGTCCCCTCCAGATATTCTTTACTCAGAACCGGAGTGTGAAGACGCTTTCGCTTGAACCAGTATTGTTTTAACGGACCTAGTAAAACAAGGGTTCAGATTTGGGCAGATATTCAGTGGTTAACTCAGGGAGTTCCACTGCAACTGCCGGATCTGGCTTTCATGATTATGACGGATGCAATTCAGATGGTTTGGGGCACGACCCTAAGTCCCGCAGTCTTGAAGTGTCAGGGTCTTTGGGACCCTCGGTTCCAGGAGAAACACATAAACATCAAAGAGATGATGTCAATATGGCTAGCGCTACAACATTAGATTCACATAATAATGGACGTCGATGTTCACATTTGGTCGGACAACTCGACAGTAGTAGCGTACATCGGGAACCAGGGTGGCACCCATTCATTTCCGTTACACCAACTAACGGAGAAGATTTTTCCTATACGTCTTGAATCATCACGTTCATCTTTCTGTCCGTCATTTACCTGGTCATCTGAACGTACTAGCAGGCTCGCTCTCTCGGAAAGGTCGCCTGTTGCAATCGGAGTGGACACTCAACAAGCGAGTATTTGGGCAGATTTGCTACCAGAGGGAACAATCAGTTACCGTCGTTCGAGTCGCCATGCCCAGTCCATTGTGCATATGCAGTAGACGCTCTGCCGATCTCATGGGGATGAATGATAGGATATACATATCCTCCAATTCAGTTGATTCAGTAGATTATGTTTAATCAAACAATCTCGTTGTGAATCCTACTAGTAGCACCTCTGCCATCACAGAAACCTTGGATCAGTCTTCTCAAGTGTCTGTTATGGGACGTTCTCCGGAAGCTTCCTCCACGAGAGAACCTTCTTTATCAGGGGAAGTTTTTGTTCTTCACGTCCTTCTCCGCCCATAGTGGCATAATGGAGTCGGTTAGAAGTGAGGGAACCATTGCGGTTCCTATATTATTTTATGACTAACACAAGAACGATTAAGTAATGCGGGTGAGGAGGGTTTGATATGATTTTGAATCCCCTCCCCCCTCCCTCCCCCCACGCCAATGTGTTTGGAGGCAATTACTGTGCAAGACGTAGTTTTCTTCCCGCTAGCCTCGTATGAGTCTAAATACATACATGCATTTCATTACTTCTCGATTGGCGGCTGGGTCGTGTTATGGCGACCTCATGGGCACATCCACTTTTTAGTTGGTTGGTTTCCTGTGGTTGTTTGTCTATATGTCATATACGAGCACATAATTCATCATAAATAAATGGGTACCTCGGAGGCTGCCTAGCCAGTTAACTGATATTCAGATGATTACATGTAGGATTTCAATGCTCACGCTCATAATAATTAATTATTAGGCAGACACGTTATTGTATGTTATGGACCTTAGAAATTATGAATTATTTCGGGGGAGGGTCCGTGTCGGGCCTGTTAATCATACCTACTTCCATTTCTAGATCCAGGTTTCTATTAATGTTGCTACTCAATCGAATACACCTTGTTTACACTCTTGTATATTCGCACGTTTATACTGTCATAGATATCGGATAGCACACGTCAGGGAGTGTTGTTACTGGAATTTATTGTACGCCTGAATGGGGTCGCCTGTGGGTTACCTCGGAAGTTTTGTTTACTTTCCAGAGACCGTTCATTGTGGTTTTATTGGACATGTGTGTGTTATATATTATATCTCCGGTTTTCGACCTATTTGCGTATGCCAACTCCGGTGTATGTTATATAGCGGGTGATATTAAATATTAATTACCAGGATCGTCAATATAGCCTTAGCTTCTGAAGTGGCGTTAAGCACCATTTATTAATAATAATTAATACCCGAGTGCTTGCTCGACAAATATTGACATTGTTTTTTGGGACCGCATTTACTGATTCCAGAGCACTCCCCTCTTTCTTTTTGAAGATTCCTTCAAAAAAAAGGGGGGGGGGGGTTTACCTCTCCTCCGGCTTGATAAGTATGTAACTATGAGGGAAGCTGTTTTGTCTGTAATTATATCCTGCATACAGCTGGAGTTTTATTGTATAATGCATATGTTTGTGGGGGTATTCTCTCATTCTCAAATACGCCATCCTTATTTTTGAGGCTTAGTCCAGTCTAGCCTTAAAAATTGGGAACTTGTTACATCCAATTAGCATAGTCTTCATGCTAAGTTTACAGAATTACTTGAACTGGGCTCCTTTGTTATGATATGTCTTCTCTATTACTGTATAGAGAGACATACATGTAATTCCTAATAATTTTAATTTCCTTTCACCTTGGATTACAGGATTGGAACTATGTTGATCTACAAATTCTGAAGTCCTTGGCCCTCCGCCTTTTTATGATTCAGCTAGTCTGGGCCATTGGTTTACAGTGTAAAAATATTATACATTCAAAGTAATTTGTATATTTTTTATACTTACCAATAGCCCAGATGGAAATGGCCCTCCCATGAGAGGGCACTCATTCCTCCCCACTGAATTATTATGTAGTACTCTCTTCTACAAAGAATGATGTTGGTGCCAATTCCAGTCACTTCCTGACGGATGCACATGCACAGAGAGTAAATGTATGGAGGGCCAGATAGAACTTTTAATTTTCGGTTTTGCAAGCAAATTTTGGGGGATTGGGGAGTTCAAAAGTTGTGTTTGGCCTTTGATAACTTTGAGTTAGCACCAGCTGGTCTGGGCCATTGGTAAGTATAAAAAATATATAAATTACTTTGAATTTATAATTTTTTATAGGATTTTTACTAAACTTGGTGTGAAGTATCAGTATGAAGTATAGACGAACATGTGTGCAGAACAATTTTTGTGTAGTTACGGCTTAGTTTGCTGTTTGTAACAATGCATTCACCACCTTAGTGTGTGAAGGACCATTTTTGAGTAGTTACATCTCAGTTTGCTGTATGTAACAATGCATTCACCACCTGAGTGTTTATCCAAGTGTTCATCTTTCTTGATTTCCTCGTATGCTTACTCCTATGATAACTCATTAAGTCAGAAAGGGGATATAGATGTCGGTTGACTATCTTGTTAAATTAAATGGAAAAGGGTTCCATATTCAGCACCTATAGTTACCCTAAAAAATCCCTGACAGCGAAATGTGATCCACTGATTTACATGTGCTGAGTATAATTGATTGCTCTGTTGAAAATAGAATGGAAGTTTCAGAAATATGAATAAATATTTTTGTATTCATTAGAGTCATTTCTTTTATTGATGTGCATCTTGAAATGTATATACTTTATTTTACAGAGCTGTTACAGCGTTCTTGCATTTGTGAATGTTTTGTGGCCAGAGTTTAGTATTTGGCATTTATTTGCTGCAGTGCTACATTACCAAAGGAATTATAACCCAGTCCAGGTAAAACAAAATTAATTATCCTTTATCCATTTCAATGATTGTGTAAAATTTACCTTGCTAATTTTACCCCCCACAATGACAATGAGTGGTGGGGGTGGGGGGGGGGGGGAATACTGGAATTAGCCTGTCCATCCGTCCGTCTGTAGACATAATTTTGTCCAGAGATTTTCTCAGACATTTAAGGACCATTCTGCTCGAAACTTGGTATGGGAACCTGTGCACCTGCGATTATAGTTCCGGTCAGATTATTTTTGCCAGAGTTATGCCCCTTTTTAACTTGAAAAAGCAGGCCTAGAATTTTGTCCGGAGATTTTCTCAGATGTTTATTGGCCAATTCCTCTGAAACTTGGTATGGATGTTTACTGCCAGAGTTATGCCCCTCTTTGTCTTAGAATACCTGAATTTCCTTGAAGTTTGGCCAAAGCTTTTCTCAGATGATTATGGGTCAATTGCATTGAAATTTGTAAGGTTGTTCACTACCATGGGAACCTGTGCACCTGCAATTATAGTTTTGATTTGGACTTTTTTTTTGCCAGAGTTGTGCCCCTTCTCATCTTAGAATGCCTGAATTTTGTCCGGAGATTTTCTCAAATGTTTATGCATCGATTCCTTTGAAACATGGTATGGATATTCACTACCATGGGAACCTGTGCACCTGTGATTATAGTTTTGGTCAGACTTTTCTTGCCAGAGTTATGCCCCTTTTCTTCTTAGAATGCCTGAATTTTGTTCGGAGATTTTCTCAGATGTGTATGGGTCGATTCCTTTGAAACTTTGTGGGGATGTTCTCTACCATGGGAACCTGTGGTTATAGTTTTGATCGGACTTTTTTCCCCCCCAGAGTTATGCCCCTTTTCATAATAGATTGAATTTTGTCTGGAGATTTTCTCAATTGTTTATGGGTTGATTTCTTCGAAACTTGGTGTCGACATTCACTACCATGGGAACCTGTGCATCTTCGATTATATAGTTTCGATCTGACATTTTTTTTTACCAGAGTTGTTCCACTTTTCGTGGTGGCGGGGGGTATGGACAGGCCCATCTGGGACAGTCACACCTCTAGTTCTGACTAGTAGATTATGATCATTTGACTTAGGCCAAGTCTTCAAATAAACAGCCTGATGTGATCATTGACAGGCGCAAATTGAATGTTTGATTGGCATCAATTCACTTGTTCTGACATTATGAGAAGTAGAGATGGGCATTTTGAGTTTGGTATCAGTTTTGGAATTTTTAGGGGATATACCATGGTACAGTACAAGTCAAAATAAGCTGTAGGATAATATCTATAAACTATGTATCTTTTTCTTCCTACACTGATAAGACCAGAAGCCGACATCATTTTCTGGAAAGCTCTCACTGAGTGCTTTCCAGAAAATGTCGGATTCTGATCTTATAAGTGCAGAAGCAGCAGTATACTTAGTTTATTGCAGTTATGCTACAACTTATTTTGACTTGTACTGTAATAATAATAATAATAGTGCCAAAGGAGAATTCACACCATGGAAATACAGAATACGTTCTTGTATTATTCCACCACAGTGCAACAAATGATCTCGGAACATGGGCCATTAACATGCCATCATTTGGAGGTCCTGCTAACAATATTCATATCACATGGGCACTGATTTATGGGAAAGTCTTGGCCAGAAATTACTGCTCGGTAACTGGACATGTACAGGTTGTAGTCCAATGGGAATTAGGACAATTGCCTAGTCCCTTATGGGTTAACAAAACTGAAAAAAAAATCAGTCACGTCTTTCATGAACATTAACATTTCAGCTGCTTTCAATCCTCAACAAGGCTTTATAAATAGCAAATGTATGAAAATTCAAAAATATAGACACTTTGAATATTCAATGATTAGTTCAGTTTATTTTTAGCTCAACTTGACAAAGTCAAGCTGAGTTATTGCCATAACTTCTCATCCGTTGACGTACATACGTAATGTTTGTACGTATAAGTTCTCAGCTCAACTTGACAAAGTCAAGCTGAGCTATTGCCATCACTTCTCATCTGACGGCGTACATACGTATGTTCTTAAATACGTCCATCCGTACGGGTCTGTACATACGTCCACAATTTCCTTTGGCACACCGCACAGGTCGCATTTATGATCAGATCTCTTTGAAACCTGGTATGCTTTTTTTGGGGTGACCTCTAGAAGGGAGCTATCGATTTTCTTCCATTTCCATCAAAAAATGTTGCCGCTGGCAACATTCTTATAACTTAGTTTAGTCAGATCTCAATATTTCCCTTTGGCACACCCTACAGGGCACATTTATGATCGGATTGCTTTTGCTTTGAAACCTGGCATGCTTGTTTGGGGTGACCTCTAGATGGGAGCTATTGATTTTCTTCCATTTCCATCAAAAAATGTTTCCGTGGGCAACAACCTTTGAACTTAGTTTAGTCTTGCCTCAATATATTCCTTTGGCACACCTTACAGGGCACATTTATGATCAGATCGGTTTGAAACTTGGTATGCTTTTTTGGGGTGACCTCTAGATGGGAGCTATCGATTTTCTTCCATTTCCATCAAAAAATGTTGCCGCTGGCAACATTCTTAGAACTTAGTAAAGTCAGACCTCAGTATTTCACTTTGGCACACCCAACAGGGCACATTTATGATCAGATTAATTTGAAACCTGGCATGCTTGTTTGGGGTGACGTCTAGATGGGAGCTATCGATTTTCTTCCATTTCTGTCAATGACCTTTGAACTTAGTTTAGTCAGGCATCAATATATTCCTTTGGCACTCTGTGCAGGGCACATTTATGATCAGATCGTTTTGGTATCCTTGTTTGGGGTGACCTCTAGATGTGAGCTATCGATTTTCTTCCATTTCCATCAAAAAATGTTGCCTCTGGCAACATTCTTAGAACTTAGTTAAGTCAGACCTCAATATTTCACTTTGGCACACCCTACAGGGCACATTTATGATCGGATTAATTTTAAACCTGGCATACTTGTTTGGGTTGACGTCTAGATGGGAGCTATCAATTTTTTTTTCATTTCCGTCCTCCTAAAAATGTTGCTGCTGTCAATGACCTTTGAACTTACTTTAGTCAGGCATCAATATATTCCTTTGGCATTCCCTACAGGGCACATTTATGATCAGATCGGTTTGAAACTTGGTATGCTTGTTTGGGGTAAGCTCTAGATGGGAGCTATCAATTTTCTTCAATTTCTGTCAAAAAATGTTGCCGCTGGCAATGACCTTCGATGAACTTAGTGCAGTTATGCATCAGTATTTCCCTTTGGCACACCCTGCAGTGCACATTTTTGACCAGATCGCTTTGAAACTGTGTGCTTGTTTGGGATGACCTCTAGATGGGAACTATCGATTTTCTTCCATTTCCGTCAAAAAATGTTGCCGCGGCCAACGTTCTTAGAACTTAGTTTCGTCAGACCTCAATATTTCCCTTTGGCACACCCTACAGGGCACATTTATGATTGGATTGCTTTGAAATCTGGCATGCTTGTTTGGAGTGACCTCTAGATGGGAGATATTGATTTTCTTCCATTTCCATCAAAAATTGTTGCTGCTTGCACTGACCTTTGAACTTAGCTAGTCAAGCATCAATATATTCCTTGGGCTTGCCCTACAGGGCACATTTATGATCAGATCGGTTTGAAACTTTGTATGCTTGTTTGGGGTTACCTCTAGATGGGAGCTATCAATTTTCTTCGATTTCTGTCAAAAAATGTTGCCACTGGCAATGACATTCAATGAAGTTAGTGCAGTTATGCATCAATATTTCCATTTTGGCGCACCCTGCAGTGCACAGTTTTGACCAGATAACTTTTAAACTTGGTATGCTTGTTTGGGATGAGCTCAAGATGGGAGCTATCGATTGTCTTCCATTTCTGTCAAAAAATGTTGCCTGTGGCAATGTTCTTGGAACTTAGTTTAGTCAGACCTCAATATTTCCCTTTGTCACACCCTACAGGGCACACATATGATTGAATTGTTTTGAAACCTGGCATGCTTGCTTGGGGTGACCTCTACGTGGGAGCTATCGATTTTCTTCCATTTTCCATCAAAAAATGTTGCCACTGGCAATGACCTTTGAACTTAGTTTAGTCAGGTATCAACATATTCCTTTGGCATGCCCAACAGGGCACATTAATGATCAGAATGGTTTGAAACTTGGTATGTTTGTTTGGGGTTACCTCTAGATGGGAGCTATCGATTTTCTTCAACTTCTGTCAAAAAATGTTGCTGCTGACAATGACCTTCAGTGATCTTCATGCAGTTATGCATCAATATTTCTCTTTGGGGCAGCCTGCAGTGCACATTTTTGACCGGATCACTTTAAAACTTGGTGTGCTTGTTTGGGGTGACCTCTAGATGGGAGCTATTGATTTTCTTTGATTTCCGTCAAAAATACTTGCCATTGGCAATGACCTCTGATGAACTTCAGCATCAATATTTCCCCTTAACACACCCTGCAGGGTACATTTATGATTGGATCGCTTGCAGACTTAGTGTGCTTGTGTGGGGTGACATCTATACAGGAGCTTTCGATTTTCTTCCATTTCTGTCATGAAATGTTGTTGCTGACCTTTGAACTTAGTTTAGTCAGATCTCAATATTTCCCTTTAACACACCCTTCAGGGCACATTTATGATCGGATCACTTTGAAACTTGGTATGTGTATTCGGAGTGACCTCTAGATGTGAGCTATTGCTTTTTATCATTTCCATAAAAAATTATTGTCATTATCACCAGCCTTTGAACTTACTGCATTTGTGCATCAGCTTATCCCTTTTGCACTCTCTGCAGGGTGTAGTTATGAATTTCCATAAAAAAAAAAAAACATTGCCACAAGCAATGACCTTCAAACTTAGTGCATTTGTGCATCAACATCTTCCTTTGGCATGCCTCAGAGGGCACATTCATTATCAGGTTGTTTTGGAACTTTGTATGCTTGTGCACGGTGACAAAGATAGGAGCTATTGATTTTCTTTTCATTTCCATCAAAATCTGTTGCTGTTAGCAACAATCTTTGAATTTATTGCATTTGTGCATCATCAATATTCTTTTACATGGCCTATAGGCCACATTTATCATAGGATTGTTTTTGAACTTGGTGTGCTCATTAGGCAAGACCTTTAGATAAGAGCTATTGATTAGCATTATTTCTGTGAAAAAAGTTGCCATTTACAATAACCTCTGAACTTACTGCATTTGTGTATCAACATTCTTCCTTCAGCCAGTCTTAAAAAAACCATGTGCATCATTGACAAATTTTTAAAAAAATTTCAACAAAACCATATCATGTCCCCCTTCATTGGAATGAGCTTGTCAAGCTCATTCCAATGAGAGGTCACATGATATGTTTTTGTTGAAATTTTTTAAAAATTTGGAAAAAAAACAACAATTAAAATAATAAATTTTGATACCCAGTGCATTGGGTAAAGGGTTGAATAAGATAAGAATAAATACTCAATTTATCACTAGAATACAAGAAAATTACCAAATTCTGATTTCTAAAAAAATTGACCTGGTAAACATTTTTTATATTCTCTTTTTCAGATAGCTAAACAGAGCAACGACATTGAACGAGAACGTCGTGTACGTGACTCTGATCACAAATGTGTTCTGGACATTTTAGAAGATAAAAATACAGTGAATAGGAAGCATTCCACAGACAGTGCAAACATTCAACACCGTGTACAACAGTATGCAATTCAGAGAGAAGAAAGAATTACAAATTTCTTAAGCTATTTAAAGAATAAGGAGGAAATATTCATTGACAGTCTGACATCCAAAAAAACATGTGCATCATTGACAAGTACCTCAAGTACACAGGTGTGCTGACATTTGTTATTGTTATTGTTAGCATCAATTCGCTGAATTCTGTTGAGTATTTTATCCCTTGCTGACAAAGCTAACAGGGGACAGGTAAATGGAGTTCACCAATTTGTTGATTCATCTGCCCTTTGCACCATCACTTTTTTTCCTGGATTAATGTGAAACTTGTTAAAAACAGTATGATGAATTCATGCACATAATCAGGAGCTTTGTCTTATTTGGGGATATTTCCAATTGGACAGTTATTTCTAGCATCATGACTCGATCGATTTTCGATTACAAAAGCTTCTCCACTTAACCCTTTAGCATTACAGGCGATATAAAAAATTATGCTTTTAAAAATTGTTTTGGGGGATTTTCCTAAAGGGAAAATCTATTTGTTATTGCATTGATTATTTTTTTTTTATTATTCTTCCACACTTTTATTTTCACTATTTCTCGAAAACGCTCTTGACGATGTTTTTAAAGTTTGTGTACTCATAAAGGGTCATAAGTTGTAAGCCCTTGTCATATTCCCATTTTTCTGAAAATGTTTTTGTTAACCCTTTAACAAAAATAGTCGGCAGCTCATATCTTTGGACTGAAAAGGGCGATTGACTTGAAATTTTCGCAAACATGTCAGCTATACACCCCTCTATCAGCATATGGTACAAAAATGTATGTAGTTAACACCTTTCTGCCAAAACGTTTTTCAAAACGAAAAAAAATTTCAAAATTTGACCATTTTTGAACCCAATCTCGGGACAGGGATATGCTGAACCATCTAAAATGGCTTAGAAATGAAGACTGTATCACCGAATTGTAAAAACCATCGAAAAAATTTCGATTCAAATTTCCGACAATCCAAAATGGCGGCCGAAAAATCGTATTTTTATTTTCCGTTCTTTATGCATTTCAGGCCATTTGGAGATGAAAAAAAAATTTTTTTTTTGCACCAGAAAAATTTTCGGTTTGGACTTAGAAATTTTTGACCAAAAGTCGGAAATTTTTGTTACAACCGGGCTACTTTGACGTCACAGTACTCAACAACGGGGATGATTTGAAGCTTCTGAGGTTATAAATGTTGAATTCACAGTGTACATGAACAGTTATCGTCTTTTGGAGTTGGAGTTGTTCTTCGTTTGGCTTCTGCTAGCAGTCAAACATGGCTTCGGGACATTGTGACCAAAAATTGAAAAAAAATTTCTTGTGTTTTTTTTTACTTTATTATATCTAGATTCATTAGTTCTCATAAATAAAAACTATCAATGATGGCCATGAGTCCTAATAAATAAAACCATCAGTAGTTGGGGCAAAATGTTTCTTGTTGGGCAAAAACGCCCAATGCTTCATAGGCCAATATCTCATGAAGGAAAAAAGCTATCAACTTAATTTCTCAACAGACTTGTCAGAATTACTCTTGTCTAAAACAAACACAATCAGTATTTTTTTCCATTTTTTATGTTTTCTGCCAAAATTTTTCACAAAACGGAAAGTTATCTTGAAAATCGGCCACTTTGGATTGAAATATCGAGATTTAAATATAATGAGCCCTCTAAAAGGGATCCAGATTGAAGGCAGTAATACCGCTTTATGAAAAATCGAAAGAATTTCATTTCGTTAATCCAAAATGGCGGCCACAAAATCGTAAAAAATTTTTGTTCGTTTTTTATGCGTTTCGTTCAATTTTGAGAAGAAAATTTTTTTTTTTTTTACACTGAAAATTTTCGGTCCGCTTCGGACTGAAATTTTCAACCAAAAGTCGGAAATTTTTATTACGACCGGGCTACTTTGCGGTCACAGTACTCAACAACGGGGATGATTTGAAAGCTTTTAAGGTTACAAATGTTGAACTCACAGTGTACATGAACAGTTATCGTCTTTTGGAATTGGAGTTGTTCTTCGTTTGGCTTCTGCTAGCAGTCAAACATGGCTTGGGGACACTGTGACCAAAAATTGAAAAAAAATTTCTTGTGTTTTTTTTTTTACTTTATTATGTCTAGATTCATAAGTTCTCATAAATAAAACTCTGCATATTGCGGAAAATGTTTTTCCGGCCAAAAACGCCCAAATATGCGGGAGCTGATATCTTTGAACTTGAAGGGGCGATTGACTTTAACTTTTCACAGGAATGACTGTAATACACTTCTCTATTAATCAAGGGCACAAAATGGTAGTTGGTTAACACCTTTCTGCCAAAACATTTCACGAAACCGAGAAAAATTAAAATTTTTATTTAGTATCAAGCTCCCTTAGGACTTGCTGAGTAGAACAGTGAGTAAAACCACTAAGGAAAATCCTGTGCATTGTTCTGAAGGTACAATCACTTCATCTAGTTTTCAATTTAAAATTTTTTTCTCAACAAAACCATATCACCTGACCTGTCATTTGAACAAGCTTGATGGGCTCATTCCAATAAGGGGTTACATGATATGGGTTTGTTTAAATATTTTTAAAAATAATTTTTTTCAACTACTGAATTTCATATTACATGGGTGAATGCCCCCAATTTGTTAAGTAAAGAGTTAACACTTTCTGACAAATTTTCACAAAATGGTGTGAAGTGTACATAGACAATATGTAGTGTTTTTGAGTGGGTACCCAAAATTATCTCATGAGTGACCGAGACAAATGTTGTTTTTTTTGCGAGTGCTTGCACAATCGAAAATAACTATTTGTCCTAGTCACGGGTGAGATAATTTTCGGTATACACTCAAAAACAAGATTTTCATTTTATTATATGCTTTTTATAAGAATCTGATTATTCCTATCGATAATTCTACTGGTTTCAACCTTGAATTGATGCATGAAAGTAAACAGCTGATGCGCATTGATACACAGAAGAGATTTGATCGATATCCAGAACAGGTAGCGTCTTGCGATCTGATTCAGTTGGCGGGTTTCAAGCATCAATTCAAACTGAATACGTGTTGAATTATTGCTGGAAATGATTGGTATACACTCAAAAACACTAGATTTTCTTTACATTATACATTTCTGGAGCAAATTGATCATTTCCAGTGATAATTTGACTTGTATTCACCTTGAAGTGATGCTTTGAAAGCCGCCATAAAATGTCTATATCTTCACAGTGGGGGGTACGATTTCTATCTTTCCGCAATTTTTTCCATAATCTATCGATTAGCATATAATAAATTTGCTTTCTCACTTTTTAACAATTTTCTCATGTAAAGAATAGAGTACTTATCTTCTCAGTCTGTTTTGTTTCCAGATTTAGGGCCCTTTAATTAATTTCCTGTAAATCTTCTTAAACCTTTACCCAACAAATCGGCCACATCCGCCTGCATCCATTCAGCAGCTGAAAAAATATTATTTTTCAAAATATTTCAACAAAACTCTATCATGTGACCCATCTTTGGCACGAGCTCGTTGAGCCCGTTCCAATGAGGGGTCACATTATATGGTTTTGTTGAAATCTTTCGAAAAAGTTTTTAAAATGATATTTAAAATAATAAATTTTGATATCGTCTGCGTTGGGTAAAGGGTTAACTCCGGACATATTCTAACAAATTTTTATGGAGCTATTTTTCCCTGTGGGAGCCACAACAAGTGGTTACAACGTTAAACCAGCTATGTTTTACTGGTATAAAATGACCTGATAACCAACACTCGGGGTGAGGAGTCCTCTAAACAGGGAAGCCTTAATGTAGACGGAGGCCTGAACTTGACTTTATATTTGTGTTGTGGTCATGATATAACTATACATGCTGAATATGAACTTCAAAACCATCCATTAAATTAATAAATATGGAGAGTGGTACATAGTGAACATGGTATTTGTACTAACATCCAGGGCTGCCACAACAATCAGTTTTCAGATTTGACAAATCGGTCATCATAGTTGACAGCCAGTTGATTTAGCATCCATATTGTATACCCAATATAACATATAAAAATTAAACCTCAAAATCCTTTAGAGTTGACACAGAAGCTTCTAATATATTTATCGTAACGTCAGGTGTTTTGATTGCTTCCATTTCATAAACTTTTCAACAATCTTGATACTTCAATTTCAGAATTCAGTCATATTGACCGACTCCTAACTGATCTGTCAGGTATATTTTATTTTGAAGGGTTTTTTTTACCTATCACCTGGTGCCCCGTGAAAGCTTTGAGATTCAATTCAATTTCGAATCTTAAGTTGGCATTCAGATTGATTCGAAATCAGCTGTCCAATTTGTTTTTCTTCGAATCTTTTCACTGAAATTTCGTTTGGTATCAGTCATCTTTGTCATCTCAAAAAATGTACAGCTGAGATGGAAATTCATAAATAATGTTAAAAATAAAGACTAAGTGTAATTTCCGCAATATTAACATAAAAAACATCTGTACCCATGCCACCATCCATGCTAATTTTAGTTTCACTAGTCACTACTACTGCTGAAAGCAAATTTATAGTTTCCAAGCAATATCGATAATGAGCTCATGGTTGCTGGCTGCTAGCCTCTGTGCAGTGTCCAGTACAGAATTCTCACACCCGTTTCTGTTTTTGAACAAAAATCCTCTCTGGGTAATATTGCAACTACATCATCAAGTGTTGATGGTGTTACTGGAATATTTTATCAGTTACGACTTCAAGATGCCAGTATTCGATTTGATTTTGAATAATAGACTTGATTCGATTTGAATTGAAAATATGATTTGTTGGAGCATACTGTCACCACTGCACTCAGTTTCTGACGGTTGGCTACTGATGGATGGAAGAACAATTAGAGCCCTGATAATCAAACATTACTCAACATTGTTGTTTGTCACAATGTTATGTCCGGCAATATAGTCAACTCCAGCATTGTGTTTTGCATTCTGCAACATTAAATATCTTTCAGCTCACAGGATGGTGATGCATTCATTGTCTTACAAATTTGTGGATGACTTTGCAAATGAAAATAATAGTTAACAGTGGCATCTGTCAGCAGTTAGTCAATTACTCTACAAATTATGGTAGGCCATCTCACTAGTCACTCTTTTTTGTGTCCAAGCAAGTCAAATTTAAGCAGATAGACCACACTTTGAGGAATCCCAGGAAGTGGAGCAGTGCTTTTTTTACCTAGAAATCTCTTCACTGATACTGTTTTGCACTTGTGCGACTATAAATTTAAACCAACTATATCTTGTTGACACTACTTTGCATTGGTGGACTAAAAATTGAACCAACTATATCTTGTTTGGCAGAGCTCATTGAGCCCTGTCAAACAAGATATAGTTGGTTAACTGGTAGAGTGCTACATTATTTTCGGTTATCAAAATTTATTCACTAGTCTTTGGCATGTTAAAATGCAACAAGGCAAATCATTTCACTTCAAAGATAATACGAAGCAGAACCACAGAGTATAAAGCCTTAAATTGTTGTACCTGCACTTCAGAATAAAGCCCAAATATGGGTTTCCAGCTCTCTACCAGTTAAATTTGCAACTGCATTGTGGGAAATTTCACTGCTGAAAAAAATCTGTTTTTCAAATTGTGACCTGCAGTTATTTGTTAAATATTTATATTTCACCTGCTAGCCACTCGTGAAATAACTATGTGATCCAATCATAAGCCATAGCTATCCTCTATATAATTAATACTTGCTGGTAAATGTAGATCAAGTCAAATCGAATCTTTCACATTGAGTTGAAGTCTTGACTTGTTTCAGCACATTTCTATGCAAATGCATTGTAAAACCACCAGGTTCTCATGTACAAACACTGGTAGGAGTAATTTTTTTACATTTCCTTCATGACAACAGCAATACTGGATGAAATCTGAAGCATTCTGTGTTCTGTTTAACCCTTCGATTCCTTTTCAGTCACAAACTGCCACTTTTATGTTGCTTTGAAATGGTTGCTCAAAGTGTTTTCTTCCTTGAGAACTCTGCTGGTAGACTGCATTTATCTTGACAATGTTTTTACATTATTGTTGACTGCCTGCACAAGTAGCCAACAATAAAATGAAAACACTGTTAAGTCAACTAAAGCTGTGTACGTGTACTTATGGTAGTCATTGTAAAATTAATCTGAGGGCTAACCCTTTACCTGGCGAATCGGTCACATCTGCCTGCAGAATTTACAATTTTACAAATTGAGTAGTTGAAAAAAAACTATTTTTTTCCAAGAATATATTAAGAAAACAATATGTGAACCCTCATTGAAAGAAGTTTTTTGAGTTGTTCCAATGAGGGGTCACATATGATTTTCTTGAATATTTTTGAGAAAAACTGAAAAAATAATATTTAATATAATAAAATTTAATATTCTGTGCCTTGAGTAAAGGGTTCGAGACACACATGTGGGATATGTGATGCTACATCACCACAGGTAAGAAACATTTTGATTGTGTTGAGTGAGAATATGCAGTATGTCTTGATTGATAGTAAACATAATCTTATGATGTTCAATTCCTCGCTTACATTTGCTTTGCATTAAAGTTTTACATCCTGCTGTCAGTAGCCAGTTGCTCAAATCCAAACTTATAGAAGCATGGTGATGCACAAATTCTGTCAAGTACCTCAAATTTGAAGGCTTGCTTTGTGACTCGTGACATCATTGTCTTTTTCAGAAAATGTAAAAATGCCTTTCCATAAAAAGTTCCGTTTTGCCCTGAAAGGAGTCTGCAGAAATTGTCGCAGGTGATTTTTTAAAAAAGTTGTTTTTCCTTTCTGAATATAGCTAATGGCCTCCTAATTAGAAAGAACTTTTGCTCATTCCTTTGAGGGCTGTTGTATTGTTTTAAAAAAAAAAAACATGAAATTTTCAAGTTATTTGAGAATGGATATGAGATACATCCGCAGGCTGACAAACTTGATAAGTTGAGTTAAATTCTCTTTCAAAAATTATAGTATAATGTAGCTGTCATGGACTGGTCACTTTCCACAGGTGGGCAATATTTCCACAGACGCAGTAATATTAGATTCAAAACACTAATTATATAAATAATCATCAAAAATTCAATTAATGAAGCACTGGGTAAAACCCAGTGCTTCATTGATTAAAATATTGCCTCCGATGATTTTTATTACCTATTAAACGCATGCATGGGCATCACAGCCCACATGTGGATTATGACCAGTCCATAGCAGCTGTACTGTACGCATAGGTATTGTTGTAATGGTATTGGAAATACACACAAAATTCTCTAGTTTGAATGTCCCAGAAACATCAGTATTTTTATTTGCGTTCAAAGCATTGATATTATCAAACCACTGGGCATAAACTGCACACAAAATGAATTTATACTTATGGTAAGAAAGCGTAATACTTCACAAAGGAGCGTGGTGGCTCAGTGGTTATGACATTGGAAGACAAACAGAATGCTCCACAGTTCGATCCCCACCAGGGGTAACTGCATTGTTTCCTTATTTACAATAACCTCTGAACTTACTGCATTTGTGTATCAACATTCTTCCTTTAGCCAGTCTTACAGTTTACATTTAAAAATGCATGGATTACTCTGACGTTGTGCACACACAATGCTGTTATGTTGAAATTTCATCAAATAACATTGGTACCAATGATCTTCAATTTTGCCATTTCATTTATAACTTACCAAGTTCAAGTTTGTCAAGTTGAGCTACAGTGTTATTGACACTTTCATTTAGAACTAGTAGTAATTTACTGTTGCTCGTATCAGCAAGTTGAAGGATTATTTATTATTTTCTCTTATCTATACAACTCCTGCTATTCAGAAATGTTACTTCAGAGTATTTATTTTGAAAATAAAGTTAAATTATTTCAATTGAAATTACTGTTGTTTTTGTTTGTATTCTGACGTCTGTATACAACTTTTTTTATCTGGATCATTAACCCCCCTGAAAGTTGATGTCAAAATGGCACAGTTTTCAGCAGCAAATATTTCCTATAATACAGTTTGATATATAACCAAATATACCTTGTTTGATAGATATAATTGGTTCAGTTCATAGTTAAACAAGAGAAGGAGTGATTGGTGAAAATTCTGTTGCACTGCCAGAGTGCTAAGGGTTGAATGGGTGAGCAAGCACCAGATCCTCCAAACTAATCAAATTCATTTTAAAGGGAAAGACTCAATGAAGATCACTGTTGGTAAGGCAAAACAAAATAAATGGTTTGGTCCAGGTTACCTGCAATAGAATGAAAGTGTCAATGACACTGCAGCTCAACTTGTCAAGACAAAGACATGTACATGTATAGTATGTGACACAGCAATGACAAACATCTAGGTAATGACCTGATAACAAAGGTACATATAAAGTATTGTAACGGTCTGTACATAAATACTGACCGTTGCCTGTAACAAATGTATAGGTAAAGTATTGTAAAGGTGGGTGACAGTCAGATGCTGAACTAGAAAAGAAATCTTTGAGTTCCAGAGTGGGTATGACTGAACCCCAAAATATTTGTTCTCATAGCACAGTGATAACAAAGGCACCCCAAAACACACTCGTTCCTGTCCCAAGGTGAAAACAAAAGTACTCAAGAAGTTTTGTGAAGATCAGTTCATAAATACGAGCTGTATAGAACTTGTGACAAAAAACTGATTGGACCTAATTTCGGTACAAAATGGCCACTGGCAGCCATCTTGAATTGTGGACCGTACCCAGAAACACTCATTCTCATCCCAAGGAGATAACAAAGGTACCCAAGAAGTTTTGTGAAGATCGGTTCATAAATACAGCCTCTACCCTGAGCCGTATTGACATGTGTGCTTACATTGTGTAAGTAGCACTGAATAAATCAAAGTTCATCTAATTTGCATAATTTCAGCACGAAAAAAAACCCCTTACAATATGTGATGTATTCCATGTTACTAAACATTCATACAAAAATTTATTAAAATCAGAACTTTCATACAGAAGTTCTATACAAAAGACTGATTGCACTAATTTTGGTACAAAATGGCTGCTGGTGGCCATCTTGAATTTCGGACCACACCCAAAAACACTCGCTCTCATCCCACGGTGATAACAAAGGTACCCAAGAAGTTTCATAAAGATTGGTTCATAAATATGGCCTCTAGTCTGAGCTGTATAGAAGTTGCGTACAAAAAACTGATTAGACCTAATTTCGGTACAAAATGGTCACTAGCAGCCATCTTGAATTTTAGACCGCAACCAGAAACACTCGTTCTCGTCCCAAGGTGATAACAAAGGTACCCAAGACATTTCGTGAAGATCAGTTCATAAATACAGACTCTAGTCTGAGCCGTATTGACATGTGTACTTACTGTGTGTAAGTCGCACTGAAAAAATCAAAGTTCATCTAATTTGCATAATTTCTGCACGAGAAAAAAACCTGTATTATATGTGATGCATCCCATGGTACTAAACATTCACAGAAAAAAATTATTCAAATCAGGGCTTTCATATGGAAGTTCTGTGCAAAAATCTGATTGCACCTAATTTTGTACAAAATGGCTGCCATCGGCCATCTTGAATTTCGGACCGGACCCCAAAACACTCGTTCTCGTCCCACGGTGATACCAAAGGTACCCAAGAAGTTTCGTAAAGATCGGTTCATAAATACGGCCTCTAGCCCGAGCCGTATTGGCATTTCACTTACAGTACTGAAAGTAACCCCAAAAAACATCAAAATTAGTCTAATTTGCACAATTTACGTACGAGAAAAAAACCCGTATTATATGTGATGTATCCCATGGTACTAAACATTCATACAAAAAATTATTCAAATCAGAGCTTTCATATGGAAGTTCTGTACAAAAAACAGATTTCTGCATCGTCGGTACAAAATGGCAGCTGGCAGCCATCTTGAATTTCTGACCGCACCCAAAAACACTCGTTCTCATCCCACGGTCATAACAAAGGTACCCAAGAAGTTTCGTAAAGATCGGTTCATAAATACGGCCTCTAGCCCGAGCCATAGCAGCTTGGCACTTACAGCTCTGAAAGTAACACTAAATAAATCAGTCAGTCTTTGCATAATTTACGCACGAGAAAAAAACCCGTATTATATGTGATGTATCCCGTGGTACTAAACATTTATACAAAACTTTATTCAAATCAGAACTTTCATACAGAAGTTCTGTACAAAAAACTGATTTTTGCATCATCGGTACAAAATGGCCACTGGCAGCCATCTTGAATTTCGGACCACACCTAAAAACACTCGTTCCCGTCCCAGGGTCATAACAAAGGTACACAAGAAGTTTCGTAAAGATCGGTTCATAAATACGACCTCTAGCCCGAGCCATAGCCAATTGTTGACGTACGGACAGACGGACGACGGGCCATGACAATAGCTCAAATTTGACTTCGTCAAAGTTGAGCTAAAAATAGGGTCAGTTTTTTTTTTAATTATTGTAATAATGTAGTATTTTCTTATACCATCGCTTAACCCTTCATGGACATAGTCAAAATTGGCTAGTGCTGTATACAAAAAACCTCCATCATTTTATATCTTTTTTCTTCAAAAACATAGCTTATGACCCCTCAATGGAATTACCTTGTCAAGCTCGTCCCAATAAGGTCTCATAAACTATGTTTTGAGGTAAGAAAAAATTAAAGGTTTTTTGTGATTTAAGAATTTTTAGCTCAACTTTGACGAAGTCAAATTTGAGCTATTGTCATGGCCCGTCGTCCGTCTGTTCGTCTGTCCGTACGTCAACAATTGGCTATGGCTCGGGCTAGAGGTCGTATTTATGAACCGATCTTTACGAAACTTCTTGTGTACCTTTGTTATGACCCTGGGACGGGAACGAGTGTTTTTAGGTGTGGTCCGAAATTCAAGATGGCTGCTAGCGGCCATTTTGTACCGATGATGCAAAAATCAGTTTTTTGTACAGAACTTCTGTATGAAAGTTCTGATTTGAACAAAGTTTTGTATAAATGTTTAGTACCATGGGATACATCACATATAATACAGGTTTTTTTCTCGTGCGTAAATTATGCAAATTAGACTGACTTTGATTTATTTAGTGTTACTTTCAGAGCTGTAAGTGCCAAGCTGCTATGGCTCGGGCTAGAGGCCGTATTTATGAACCGATCTTTACGAAACTTCTTGGGTACCTTTGTTATGACTGTGGGACGAGAACGAGTGTTTTTGGGTGCGGTCCGAAATTCAAGATGGCTGCCAGCTGCCATTTTGTACCGACAATGCAGAAATCTGTTTTTTGTACAGAACTTCCATATGAAAGCTCTGATTTGAATAATTTTTTGTATGAATGTCTAGTACCATGGGATACATCACATATAATACGGGTTTTTTTCTCGTGCGTAAATTATGCTAATTAGACTAACTTTGATGTTTTTTGGTGTTACTTTCAGCACTGTAAGTGCAAATGCCAATACGGCTCGGGCTAGAGGCCGTATTTATGAACTGATCTTTACGAAACTTCTTGGGTACCTTTGTTATCACCGTGGGACGAGAACGAGTGTTTTGGGGCCCGGTCCGAAATTCAAGATGGCCGATGGCAGCCATTTTGTACGAAATTTGGTGCAATCAGATTTTTGCACAGAACTTCCTTATGAAAGCGCTGATTTGAATAATTTTTTGTGTGAATGTTTAGTACCATGGGATACATCACATATAATACGGGTTTTTTTCTCGTGCAGAAATTATGCAAATTAGATGAACTTTGATTTTTTCAGTGCTGCTTACACACAGTAAGTACACATGTCAATACGGCTCGGGCTAGAGTCTGTATTTATGAACCGATTTTCACGAAACATCTTGGGTATCTTTGTTATCACCTTGGGACGAGAACGAGTGTTTCTGGGTGCGGTCCAAAATTTAAGATGGCTGCCAGTGGCCATTTTGTATCGAAATTAGGTCTAATCAGTTTTTTGTACACAACTTCTATACGGCTCAGGCTAGATGCCGTATTTATGAACCGATCATTACGAAACTTCTTGGGTACCTTTGTTATTACCGTGGGGTGAGAATGAGTGTTTTTGGGTGTGGTCCGAAATTCAAGATGGCCACCAGCAGCCATTTTGTACCAAAATTAGTGCAATCAGTCTTTTGAACAGAACTTCTGTAGGAAAGTTCTGATTTTAATAAATTTTTGTATGAATGTTTAGTAACATGGAATACATCACATATAGTACAGGTTTTTTTCTTGTGCAGAAATTATGCAAATTTGATGAACTTTGATTTATTCAGTGCTACTTATACTCTGTAAGTGCACATGTCAATACGGCTCGGGCTAGAGGCTGTATTTATGAACCGATCTTCACAAAACTTCTTGGGTACCTTTGTTATCACCTTGGGACGAGAACGAGTGTTTCTGGGTGCGGTCCAAAATTCAAGATGGCTGCCAGTGGCCATTTTGTACCAAAATTAGGTCCAATCAGTTTTTTGTCACAACTTCTACACAGCTCATATTTGTGAACTGATCTTCACGAAACTTCTTGGGTACCTTTGTTTTCACCTTGGGACAGGAATGAGTGTGTTTTGGGGTGCCTTTGTTGTCACTGTGCTATGAGAACAAATATTTTGGGGTTCAGTCAGACCCACTCTGGGACTCAAAGATTTTTTCTAGTTTAGCATCTGACTGTCACCCACCTTTACAATACTTTACCTATACATTTGTTACAGTCTACGGTCAGTATTTATGTACAGACCATTACAATACTTTATATGTACCTTTGTTATCAGGTCATTACCTAGATGTTTGTCATTGCTGTGTCACATACTATACATGTACATGTCTTTGTCTTGACAAGTTGAGCTACAGTGTCATTGACACTTTCATTTTTCATGTGTCCTTTGCTATTCGGGTTAGGTAAATAGTTAAAATGTATGTCCTATATTTGCGATGTACCTTTATTTGATGCCAGGGCCATAAAAAAATCTTCAGATATTTTAAATGGACACATGTATAACATTTTTCTGTCAAGAGCTCATAAAAAGATTTTGGTCAGGTGTGAAAATTAGAATCGGTTGGAAAACCTGAACCAATTCATCTTTTTTCTTAGTCTAACACATTTTTTCTCGCACCTAAAATATCATCAGAAGGATATATATAGACCGTGAGCTGAGAAAAGGGACCTTACAGGATATCTAATGAAAAAAAAAAGACTTGAAAATTATTGTGATCGATTAAATTTGAGAAACATTTGCCAATTTGTTTAGCTTAACTTGACAAAGTCAAGATAAGCTACTGCCATCACACTTGCATAAGTCTGTCAGTCTGTTCACATTTTCTTTGGTACAGGCTCCACCCTGTAATTCTTGTCCGATCATTATGAAATTTCATATGCATCATCATGAAATTTCATATGTAGGTTCGAGGTCATGTCTACAAGAGAATGTCCCCTTTTGGTAGCGAACAGTCAACTTTGATGGCTACAAGGGCCTGAAACCTGAAATCCTTTAGCACAGTCCAGAGGTTGTATTTATGAAGGGATTTCATTGTAACTTGGTAGGATGACTCTGTATAATATCTAGATGAGAATGTCCTCTTTTAGTCGTGATTGGACAACTGTGATGGCTATGTGGGCCCGAAGCTCGAAAACCTTTAGCATAGTCTACAGATCATATTTATGAAGGGATTTTATTGTAACCGTGACAGCCTCAAAGGCATGTGACGTAGATTTGTTTAGGACGGTCTGCAGTTCATATTTATGAAGCAATTTCATTGTAACTTGGAAGGATAAATTGGTATGATATCTAGATGCGACGCATATTTTGGTCACTATCGGTCAGTCATTACCGCCGCCTGGTCACTTGATCTAGATTCCTTTAGCACTGCTTACATGTTGTTTTTATGAAGGAATTTCATTGTAACTTGTTAGGATAACTTGGTATGATATCTAGTTGAGACTCTCCTATTTTGGTCATGATCGGTCAACCGTGATTGCCAAACTGTCACATGACCCAGATATCTTCAGCAAAGTCTACGAGTTATATTTATGAAGAGATTTCATTGTAAGTTGGTAGGATGTCTCGTTTTGAAATGATTTTACTGTAACTTGGTAACTTTGGTTGACATACATTAACTGTGAGGGCCACATCAACCCAGATCTTAATTCTTTAGTACAATCCACACTCAAATTATTTTTATTGAAAACATAGCATACAGGGAACAGAAATTAACATATTCTAAATTATCACAATTCTTGTATTTCTTAATCCTTTCATAAACATTGAACATTATCCTTTTCATCAAGCACTACACTCAGGCATTTTCAGCTGCAGTGTCATTGACACTTTCATTTTCTAGTATTGGGATGCAAGCACAGAAATAATGCCCAGATTTTCAGTAATGGAAACCTGAAGGATGTTGTATACCAATTACCAAAAGATTCTGACTGGTGGTTCTGGAGAAGATTTTGAGAGTATTACCAATTTTGAAATATTAGCCCCCCCCCCCCCGACTCCCATAGGGAACACAAATATCAACCCAGGGAGTTTATTTGAACAAATTGAATCTGAGCCCTCAAAAGATGTTGTATACCAAATATCAAAAGATTCTGATTGTATCTCAAGAAGCAGATTTTTAAAGATTATTCCTCATATTGGACTGTTAAAAATTTGGGCTCCAAAAGGGAGCACAAATATTAACCTAAGGACTTGATTTAAACAAACTTAAGATCCAACCTCCCTAAGGATACTGTATACCAAATATCAAAAGATTCTGACTGGTGGATCTGAAGAAGAAGATTTTTAAAGATTATTCCTCATATTGAACTAAGTTGAAAGTTGGGCTCCCTTAGAGAGCCCAAATATCAACCCAGGCACTCTATTTGAACAAACCTTAATCTGCGCCCCCCTCCCCTCCCGAGATATTGTATACCAAATATAAAATGATTCTGACTGGTGAATCTGAAGTAGAATTTTAACCCGTTAGCTGACCAAATATTAACCCAGGCACTCAATTTGAACAAACTTGAATCTCACCACCCTAGAGATGTTGTCCAGCAAATATGAAAGAATTCTGATTGATGGATCTGAAGAAGATTTTCAAAGAAATTTCCTCATATTGCACTAAGTTAAAATTTGGGCTCCCAAAAGAGAGTCCAAATATTAACCCAGGGATCTGATTTGAACAAACTTGTATCTGTCCCCCTAGAAATGGTGTATACCAAATATGAAACGATTCTGACTGGTGGATCTGAAGATATTTGAAGAAATTTCCTCATATTGTACCAAGCTGAAAATTTGGGCTCCCTAAATATTAACCCAGGGGCCTGATTTGAAGACATTTGATTCCGACCCCTCTAGAGATGTTGTATACCAAATATGAAAGCATTCTAGCTGGTGGATCTGAAGAAGATTTTTAAAGGAATTTTCTCATATTGCCCCCCCCCCCTCCGAGATGTTGTATACCAAATATCAAAAGATTTGGACGGGTGGATCTGAAGAAGATTTTTAAAAGATTATTCCTCATATTGAACAAAGTTAAAAGTTGGGCTCCCTTAGAGAGCCCAAATGTCAACCTAGGGACCTGATCTGAACAAACTCGAATCTGACCCCCCTCCCCCTAGATGTATACCAAATATGAAAGCATTCTGACTGTTGGATCTGAAGAAGATTTTTAAAGATTATCTCACATATTGCACTAAGTTAAATTTCAGGCTTCCATAGGAAGCCCAAATATTAACCAAGGAAGTTCCTTGATTTGAACAATCTTGAATCTGACCCACCTGGAGATGTTTTATACCAAATATGAAACCATTTTAACTGGTGTTTCTTTAGAAGATTTTTGAAGATTATTCCCCATATTGACCGGAGTTAATAATTTACACTCCTGTCTTGAGCTCAAAAATCAACCAAGGGACTTCATTTTAACGAACTTGTATTTGACACCCCTATGGATGCTGTAAACCAAATATCAAAAGATTCTGACCAGTGGTTCTGGAGAAATTTAAAAAAAAAATGTTTGCAAATATGCTGACTCAGCATTTTTTTTTTATGCCACCCCCCCCCCCCCCCCCAACCTCACACACACATACAGAACACCCGAACAAAACCAACAGCAGAGTTTTTTTCACCATTCAATTCTACTGGTCCTAAGGATGCTTCATACCAAACAACAGTTTTCTGTTCTGTGTGGTTTGGGAAATATGGGTGTTTGAAAAAATTATATTTTTAGTTCCTAAGGTTCCCACAGGGTTACGGGAAATCTTTTTTGCATAAATCAAGTACTTATGACTCAATAATACCACATACCAAATTTGTTTCAAATAGGACCATCGGTTCAGAAAATAGAATTTTGGGGCAGAGCAAAAAATCTTTCCTCTCCAATTAAAAAGGCAAATATTGCTCCACAAACTTTGTTTGAACAAACTTGATTCTACACCTCAATAGGATGCTCCATACCAAATATTAAGCCATTGTACCCTCGGGTTCATGAGAAAATTCTTAAAGAATTTTGGAGCATTTTCCCCCACCCCCTCCATATGGGGCTGGGCATGTAAATTTCAATAAAAACAAAATGCGATGTTAGAACAAGCACCCACCTCAAATTTAAACGCGCGCACATATCGCTGAAGCAATACAATGTTCCCTACCGGACTAATGAGCAATAATAATTATACAAATGTTATAAGCTAGATGTGATCAGCATGAATTCCGTTGAAGCGTTTCCAAAAAAGTCCAGAAAACTGATATTTTGGCGCTTTTCCATATTTCCAAGGGCCACAACTCACACAAGAATAATGCAGTCAGCATGAAACTCAAACTTGATCTGTAAGTCATCATTCTATAGTAGGTTACCAAGAATGAAATCATTCGGTTGAAGTATTTCCAAAAAAAAGTCTGGAAAACTAAAGTGTGACTGACAGAGCGCAAATGAAACTTGATCTGTAAGTCATCGTTCTATAGTAGGTTACCAAAAATGAAATCATTCCGTTGAGCGTTTCCAAAAAAAAGTCCGTAAAACTGATATTTTGGCACTTTTCCATATTTCCAAGGGCCATAACTCACACAAGAATAATGCAATCAGCATGAACCTCAAACTTGATCTGTAAATCATCGTTCTATAGTAGGTTACCAAAAATGAAATCATTCCGTTGAAGCGTTTCCAAAAAAAAGTCTGGAAAACTGATATTTTGGCGCTTTTCCATATTTCCAAGGGCCATAACTCACAGATCAAGTTTGAGTTTCATGCTGATTGCATTATTCTTGTGTAAGTATTCGTTCTATAGTAGGTTACCAAAAATGAAATCATTCCGTTGAATCGTTTCCAAAAAAAGTCCGGAAAACTGATATTTTGGCACTTTTCCATATTTCCAAGGGCCATAACTCACACAAGAATAATGCAATCAGCATGAAACTCAAAACTGATCTGTAAGTCATCGTTCTATAGTAGTTTACCAAAAATGAAATCATTTCGTTGAAGCGTTTCCAAAAAAAGTCCGGAAAACGAAAGTGTGACTGACAGACTGACGGATGGACAGAGTGCAAACCTATAGTCGCCACCACGATTTACCGAGAGGAACCGGTAGGTACCGGTAGGTACCGAGAGGTATGGAAAAAAAGTTTTTTTTCAAATTATTTTCACAATAAATTGAATGCAAACGATATATTTCATGCATTTTGTGCATTTATTTTTGGAAATGTGGCCATTAGTGATGCAATTTGTCGCGATAATCATAGTTTGGAGTTATTTATTGAGTAGCGCGGTTGACCTCTCGGCAAATCGTGTTTTCTCGGTTTGACAAAAGGCACCGAGAGGTACGCAAAAAAAGCTTCTGGAAAATTATTTTCACAATACATTGAATGCAAACGTATATTTCATGCATTTTATGCATTTATTTCGGGGATTTGGTCATTAATGATGCAATTTGTCGCGATAATCATAGTTTGGAGTTATTTATTGAGTAGCGCGGTTGACCTCTCGGTAAATCGTGTTTTCTTGGTTTGACAAGAGGCACCGAGAGGTATGCAAAAAAGCTTCTTGAAAATTATTTTCACAATAAATTGAATGCGAACGGTATATTTCATGCATTTTATGCATTTATTTCGGGGATTTGGTCATTAATGTTGCAATTTGACGCGATAATCACAAAAAGTTTTTTATAAATTATTTTCACAATAATTTTAAATTGCATGCAAACGGTATATAAAAAATAACTTAAAGTCAAATTATCAATGTTTGTTTTTATTCTATATAGATAATAAAGACAACTTTCAGAATTATTTCAGTACTTATTTACTTTATTTATTATAATTATTTACTGGTGTGGGGATATATTCAGAATGTGTGTATATTCTTGAAATTTGTGGTTACCTCTGGCTGCCAATTTCGCTAATTAATTAGATGTGCCTACCCGACTCAGCCTACTGTCTTGTCGCCTACATGCGAGTCTACTTTCATCCACACCGACGGCTACCAGTATTATCCGATGGCGGGCAACTTCCCAAGAACGGGACGACGCAATACAGAACAAAACTGCAGCCATGCGAGGGCAAGACAATAACAAATATTGCCATTTAAGGGCCTTTGGACAACTTATCCTACTTTTTAACTTGCAGGCGTTACGCAGTCTACTCCGATGACGGGCACGATCCCAACGACGGGACAACTTAAGACAGGAGAAAGATTGCGGCCTCATTGGAGCCACATACTACGGCCTATAAATTATTTATTTTCAAACGATAGTAGAAATAAATAAATAAATTAAATTTTTTTTTAAACCAGCCAAGTCTCCGACTTGCAGGTCCAATGCTCTGGTAAATGGTGATGGGAATTGTTTGGTTTTTTTTCAACTTACGGCATTGTCAAGCCGAGAGGACACGATTTTCCGAGAGGTCAATCGCGATACTCAATAAATAACACCAAGCTGTGATTATCGCGATAAATTGCATCATTAATAACCAAATCCCAGAAATAAATGCATAAAATATACCGTTTGCATTTAATTTATTGTGAAAATAATTGATAAAAAGCTTTTTTCCGTACCACTCGGTACCTCTTGTCAAACCGAGAAAACACGATTTACCGAGAGGTCATTCGCGCTACTCAATAAATAACACCAAGCTGTGATTATCGCGACAAATTGCACCTTTTTTGCGTACCTCACGGTGCCTCTTGGCAAACCGAGAAAACACGATTTACCGAGAGGTCAACCGCGCTACTCAATAAATAACTCCAAACTATGATTATCGCGACAAATTGCATCATTAATGGCCACATTTCCAGAAATAAATGCATAAAATGCATGAAATATATCGTTTGCATTCAATTTATTGTGAAAATAATTTCTAAAAAGCATTTTTACCGTACCTCTCGGTACCTCTCGGTACCTACCGGTACCTCTCGGTAAATCGTGGTGGCCACCTATAGTCCCCTCCGGTGATACCAGTAGGGGACTAATAAAATTGGTTCACACCATATTCACGGACGACGGATGGTGAGTGATCACTGTAGCTCATTCTGACTTTCAGTCAGGTGAGCTAACAAGAGGTCCCAGGGGGCCTGAGGGCGCTCTCACCCGACATGATCGCCTAAATATCAACCCAGGGAATTGATTTGAACAAGTTGTATCTGCCCCTCCTACGAAAAGCTTATACCAAATATGAAGATTCTGACAGGTGGATCTGAAACACTAGAGGCTCTACAGAGCCTGTAATCGCTCACTTGGAACTACATATGAAAATGTGATTTCTCATAGTCTTTCCATGATAACTATGAGCTACAATTGTGGCCATGTTCGCTAAATTACATAAACATTACATGAGGATCATTGGTAGGTGTCCCAGTCTTCAATGACGTGAAGATTCAAAACATTTGAATCCATCAAACAGAATCATAGAATGTCTCTGGTGGCCATATTTTTTTCCAACCAACAGGAAAAAAAAGAGGATAGTTTGTAGAGGGTCTCCTATAGACCATTCTTGACAAGTTTTGGTTCACGGTGGCTCAGTGGTTCCAGAGAGAAGATGAAAATGTGATTTCCCATAGGGTTTTTCTATAGTAACTATAAACCGCAATTGTGGCCATGTTTCCGAAACGATCAACATTAAATGAGGATCGTTGGTAGAGGGTGTCCCAGTCATCAACCATGCAACCTTTCAAAACATATGGCCCTGTGGTTTCAGAGGAGAAGAGTTTTTCAAAATTGACCAATCAGAATCAAAGAATGCTTCTGGCGGCCACGTTTTTTCACCTAACAGGAATAAAATGAGTAACAGTTGTAGAGAACCTCTCATAGACCATGCCTGCCAAGTCTAGTTCACATTGGCTCAGTACTTTCAGAGAAGATGATGAAAATGTGCTTTCCTATAGGGTTTCTATAGTAACTATAAGCCACAATTGCAGCCATAATTGCACCCCGATGAAGATTAAAATGAGGATCATTGGTAGAGGGAGTTAGTCATCAGTCACACTAAGTTTTCAAACCATTTGGCCTTGTAGCTTCAAAGAAGATTTTCTTGAAAATGCACACATTTATGAATTCTGTGTCAACAAAAAAAAATCGGTATAAGAAGGTTAAATATTTGGAAAATTACAATTTTCTCAGACAGTATTCTCTTTCAAAATAGCTTTGGATAGGTAAAGAGTTTCAGGAAACACATTTTACTTCAATTTTGTCAGATCTTAAAAGATATATATAATTACTTTCATCTAAGCTGACATGATATAAATAAAAAACTTTCCTGGCATTCCAAACACCTGTCATCATTCAGTTAGCATTTTCTGATAAGTAACTTGACACCAATAATCAACATATACAGTTGCAATTGTTTACAGTAGTACAAGTCAAAATAAGTTGTGTAGGATAATCCTATAATCTATGTATCTTTCTCTTCCTACACTGATAAGACCAGAAGCTGAAATCATTTTTCTGGAAAGCTCTCACTGATAGCTTTCGAGAAAATGTCAGGATTCTGATCTTGTCAGGGCAGGAGCAGCAGTTTACTTAGTTTATTGCAGTTATGCTACAGCTTATTTTGACTTGTACTGTATACACAATATTTTGGGGTTTTTTTCCCAGTTCTCAGTGGAGAAAACTGGAACCAACCCTTACTAGAGTCTCAAAAAACAATTATTTTTCTGACAGTACCGATCTTCGTGCAGACAGGAGAGGCATTGGGTTAAGCATTAGAATATAGCCTCTGGTGGCCACATATTTCCATCCTCTCATAGACCATTCTTGCGAAGTTTGGTTCATGTGGGATCAGTGGTTCCGGAGATGAAATTGTGATTTCCCATAGGGTTTCTATAGTAAATATAAGCTGCAATTGTGGCCATGTTTACAACCCGATCAACATTAAATGAGGATCGTTGGTAGAGGGGGTCCCAGTCATCACTTATGTGAAGTATCAAAACATTTGGCCTTGCAGTTTCAGAGGAGAGGATTTTTTAAAATCCACCAAATAGATCAAAGAATGCCTCTGGCGGCCATGTTTTTCAACCCACGGGAACAAAATGAGGATCGTTTGTAGAGGTCCTCCCATAGACCATCCCTGTGAGGTTTGGTTCGCTTCGGCTCAGTAGTTCCGGAGAATATGAAAATGTGATTTCCCTTAGGGTGTCTATAGTAACTATAAGCCGCAATTGTGGCCATGTTTACAACCCGATCAACATTAAATGAGGATCGTTGATAGAGGGGGTCCCAGTCATCATTTATGTGCAGTATCAAAACATTTGGCCTGGCAGTTTCAGAGGAGACGATTTTTGAAAATCTACCAATCAGAATCAAAGAATGCCTCTGGCGGCCATGTTTTCAACCCACGGGAACAAAATGAGGATCGTTTGTAGAGGACCTCCCATAGACTATCCTTACCAGGTTTGTTTTCACGTCGCCTCGGTTTTTTTCCAGAGAAGAGGAGGAAAATGTGATCTCTATGTTTGTGACCCAATCAACATTAAATGAGGATCGTTGGTAGAGGGGGTCCAAGGCATCATTTATGTGAAGCTTCAAAACATTTGGCCGGGCAGTTTTAGAGAAGATTTTTGAAAATCCATCAACCAGAATCAAAGAATGCCTCTGGAAGCCATGTTTTTCCTCCGACAGGAACAAAATGAGGATCGTTTGTAGAGGTCCTCCCGTAGACCATTCCTGCAAAGTTTGGTTCACACCGACTCAGCGGTTACAGAGAAGAAGATGAAAATGTGAAAAGTTTACAGACGCCAGACGACGACGGACGCCAAGTGATGAGAAAAGCTCACATGGCCTTTTAGGCCAGGTGACCAAAAAAAAAAGATTTTTAAAGAATATTCCTCATGTTGAACTAAGTTATAATTTGGGCTCCCACAGGGAGCCCAAATATGAACCCATGGACTTTGCTTGTACAAACTTGAATCTCACCTCCCTAAGAATGCTGCATACTAAATATCAAAAGATTCTGATTGGTAGATCAGAAGATTTTTAAAGAATATTACTGATATTGCACTAATCTGAACATTTGGGCTCCCATAGAGAGCCCAAATATAGACCCAGGGATTTGATTTCAACAAACATGTGAATGAATCTTCCAAAGATGTTATATGTGAAATATGAAAGCCTTTGGAGCAGTGGTATGGGAGAAGATTCTTTAATGTTTTATTCCATTTTGCACAGTGTTAAAAAATGATGACTCAGCATTTTTTCAAAGTCCTGGAAAAATACCCTATGATAAAAACGATGACAATTTTTTTGGACCATTCCTTTCCTAAGGACACTTTTGGAGATATGGGCATTTTCAAGTTTTAGCTCCTGTGGTTCCCATGGGGCGACGGGAAATATTTTCTGGTATAAATTAAGTACTTATGACCCAATAACCCTCATATCAAATTTGGTTCAAATCAGCCTCTCGGTTTGAAAAATATAAATTTTGGGTGAAGCCAAAATTCTTGCCCCTCCCATAACGACGGCAAATGTAGCCAATCGAACTTATCTTGAACAAATCCTAAGTCTACACCTCAAAAGGAAGCTGCACGTCCCCTTTTTGTTGCGATCGGTGAACTGTGATGGCTACACAGGCCCAAAGCCCCAAAACCTTTTGCACAGTCTACAAGTCATATTTAATGTGGAGGGATTTTATTGTAACTTGGTAGGATGACTCCAGATAATGCCCAGATGAGAACGTCCCCTTTTGGTCGCGATCATTCAACCATGATGGCGGCCCAAGCCCAAAACCTGAAAAACTTTAGCACAAACTACAGGTCGAATTTATGAAGGGATTTCATTGTAACTTGGTAGGATGACTCCGTATAATGTCGAGATGAGGACGTCCCCATTTGGTTGCGATCGGACAACTGTGGTGGCTAGACAGGCCCGAAGCCTGAAAACCTTTAGCACAGTCTACAGGTCGTATTTGTGAAGGAATTTCATCGTAACTTGCTAGGATGACTCATTTTCCAATAATTTCACTGTAACTTGGTAACTTTCGTTAACATACATTAACTGTGAGGGCCACATTAACCCATCCCTCAATTCTTTAGTACAGTCTACACCTCATATTATTTTTATTGAAAACATAGCATCCAGGGAACAGAAATTAACATATTCCCAATTATCACAATTCTTGTCTTATTTCATAATCCTTTCATAAATATTGAACATTATCCTTTTCATCAAACACAACACACAGACAAGTTAAGCTAGTGTCATTGACACTTTCATTTGATTTGCTATGACACAACCAAAGGCAACTTTTTGGCCATTCATTTCTGCTGGTCCTAGGAAAGGTTCCTAGCAAGCTCTGTTCTGTGAAGTATTAAAAAACAACCAAAATCTTTGTTTTGTGGTTCTCTTTAGCCCCCCCCCCCCTCCCCCCCCCCTTCACAAAAAAAACAAAAAACAAGCAACACGATTCAAATATGAAAGGAACCTCACTGGTGGACCCGAAGAAGAAGAATTTTCAAGAAATTTTCTCATATTGCACTAAGTTTCCAAAAAAAAGCCCAAATATTAAAAAATTTTAATTAAATTTTGTTTCTTAACATACCTACCATAATTGTTTACAATTGGCTGTAACGTAAGTGCCAGCCCTACTTCGGAACTAACTCAAGCTTAAGAAACTTTTCCAAACAAGTTGGAAAAGTAATAGAGTGCAAAAGCACAAAAAAGATCGAAAAAGGGTCGAGCGAGACCGGCGCTCGACATTACAGGTACTCCCTCTGCACACCTCTTGCGTTTACCGAGCGCATGCGCAACAGCCATGACGTCAATTCCGTATTTCCGCCAACGAGAAGTTTGTGATTTAGCGGGGAGGCATTTATATCAAAGATATCCGCAAGGAGGGTGGGCCTCCGGTAAACAATTGTGGTAGGTATGTTAAGAAACAAAATTTACTAACAAATTTTAATTTCTTTTCAACCTACTCACAATTGTTTGCAATTGGCTGAATAAACAATAGGAGGAGGTGAATCACATAACCAATACCAACAAGAGCAGAAGAAAGAAAAGCAAGGAGGGCAATAGCGAAACCTGTAAAGAAGAAAGAGAGAAGGCACCTGAAAAGAACAAGGCTGAGCGGAGCACAAACCCGATAAAAACAAATTTAACGAGGGCGCACAACAGCCTGAGCAGCAACGAGAGGGCCTAAAGAAAAAAGGTCCTCAGATTGCTGCTGAAGGTGCCGAAGATAAAAGGAGGAGAAGGTGGAAGCATTCCTCCAGTAAGCCGCATTCATAACATCCCAAAGTGAAACAGAACTGGCGAACGAACGCCCAGGATGTAGAAATGGCACGAACCTCATAACCATTAAACCGGTTCGAAACAAGATCCGAAGCAGACAAGCTGGAATAATCCTGCTTGATTGCAAGACAGATCCACCTGGAAATAGAATGGGAAGAGATAGACTGCCTCCTAGGAATGAGAGACAGAAAGAATCTCTTCCGACGACTCCGAATGAACTGAGTGCGAGTAATGTAAGTCTTGATCGCAGGAATAGGACAAAGAAGAGGCCTCCGGCCATCGACAGCAGGGAGAGCACGTATGCAGATGGGAGGAGGTACCGAATCAGGAACTTGATTCTTGGCCAGAAAAGAGCAATCAGTAGTGAAGGTGACACTGTTAGCCTCATTTCTGAAGAAAGCAGAATCAACAGATAGCGCATGAAGCTCACTGACACGTCGGGCAGAAGCAAACGCTAGAAGGAAAGCCGTCTTATAGGTGAGAAAACGCATATCGGTCTCAGATAAAGGCTCGAATGGCACCCGCTTCAAACAGTGCAACACCCATGCCAAGTTCCACTTGGGGTAAGACGCAAAACTCGAGGCCTCTTCGAAGAACAGTGCCGAATGAGTTTGGAGAGAAAAAGATTACGACCGATGCACCGCTTTCCCACATAACAGAAAGTATCGGACAGCATAGACCGATAGCCCTTTATCGTAATAGGCTGGAGGCCCTTGGAGTCAAAATTTTTTTTATCTGTACACCAGCGGCAGAAAACCTTCCACTTCGCAGCACAAGTCATGCCAGTGGAATGTTGCGTGATGCAGAAATGCACTCCACTGTTCGCCTCAAAAAACCTCTACGTCGGAGACAGGACCTGATAAAAGACAGGCGTGAAGGGACAGGCTCGCCAGGTTCTTGTGATACTTCCTGGGACGACTCTGGGAAAGAAGATCGCGACGTAGAGGTAGACGAATCGACCGATCTGCCAACAGAGGCTGTAGCAGATTGATCCACACCCTCTGTGGAGACAGAGGTGTGATCAGAATGATCCTGCAACTGCAAGCACGAATCTTTGCCAACACTTGAGGAAGAATCGGTGCAAGACATAGCCGATCCAACCTGCCCAGTCCAGAGACAGAGCGTCTACCGCAAATGCTAGAGGATCTGGACAAGGAGAGACAAAGGTCTCTACCTGATGATTCCAGCGAGTGGCGAAAAGGTCGACCAGAGGACGCCCCACCGCTCGCAAATCGCCTGAAACACCGACCGATGCAGCATCCATTCGGTCGGAAGGACACTGTCGCGTCGGGACAGGGAGTTTGCTAGGACGTTGAGACGCCCGGGAATGTGCAGAATGGTCAACCGAGCGTTTGCATCCCGCGCCAACAGTAGAAGATCCCGAGATAGCCGATACATGAGAATCGAATGTGTGCCTCCTTGATTCTGTATGTAGGCCACTACTGTCGAATTGTCCGAAAGACGTAGGACAATGTGGTCCGACAGGTGAGAGATCCAAAGCCGAAAACTCAACAGAAGAGCAAGGAGCTCCTTCTGGTTGATATGAAGGCCCACCTGCTCGCAGTCCCACTCGCCGTGAATGGACAGACCGAGAGCATCCAATGTCGCACCCCAGCCCCGATCGCTGGCATCTGCAGTAAGGATGCGATCGGCCAAAGGAAGATCCAACGGGACACCCTGTGTCAACCAGGGAACATCGGCCCAAGGGTGGAGGTGACAAAGCAGGGATCGAGGAATAAGAAGTTCCAGGTCCAGGTGATCTACATTCGGACGCCAATGATCCAACAGGAAGTGTTGGAGAGGTTGGAAAAACAAGCGACCGAGCGGAATGAGATCTATCACCGAACCGCAAAGGCCCAGCATCCGACGGAAAGTCCTGGCCGGCCGGGACCGAGGAAGATTGGAGCAGGTTCAGAGTCAAGGCGGAAAGAATCGTCGCCCGAGCATTGGGAACCGACACCACATTGTGAAGTGTCGAAATCCATTCCCAAATGACGAAATTGCTGAGGAAGGAAGGAGATCCGACTTCTCGCGATTGACTCTGAAACCCAGCGACGCTAGTAGGCAAAGCAACTGCCGGACATCGGACTCTAGAACAGCAGCATTGTGGTGCCGTTGGAGGATGTCGTCCAGGTAGGCTGACGAAGTCACAGCCGTCTGAGTACGGCGAAAAGCAAGCACATGTGACATCAGTCGGGTGAAGGCCCAAGGAGCCAGGTTCAACCCGAACGGGAGAGCTCTGAATTGATAGATTCGATCCCAAAACGAGAACCGAAGGTATTTCCGTGACGCCAGATGAATGGGTATATGGAAGTAGGCATCTTTCAGGTCGATACTGGCAGCAAAGTCGCCCTGATGAACTGAACGTCGAACCGACCGGAAAGTCTCCATACTGAAACGAGGTGCTATAATGGACTCATTCAGGATACTCAGATCGATGACAGGACGAAACTGGCCATTTTTCTTCGGCACCAAGAAAAGTCTCGAGTAAAACGCCGGTGAAAGGGTGTTCCTGACCACCTCGATCGCCCCTTTGGAGAGGAGATTGTCGATCTCCTGCACCAGAAGGTCCTGACGCAGAGAATCGGAAGGGACCTGAGTCGGGATGGGCACGCGAGATAAACAGGGGTGCCGACGGAAGGACAGTCGCAGACCGGATTGGATGTAGTCGAGGACCCAAGTGTCCGACGTTATCTCTGTCCAACGGTCGAAAAACAGCGACAGCCTTCCACCGACTGGAAGCGAATCGAGGTGAGGACCTTCATTTGCGGCCTCGACGAGGCCCCCGAGAGGAGAAATCACCCCCCTCGGGAAGCAACAGAGTCCTGAGACTTTCCTCCCTGAGGCTGCCATCGAGCCTGGCCGCGTCGGCGCTTCTTCTGAGCAGAAGGAGCGGATGGAGCCGAAGACGTAGCCGACGCCGCTGATGTGGTAGACGCAGCAGGACGCTTGGCGGGCCCGGAACGACCACCACCCGCAGCAGCAGGTTGGTCCAGCTGTCGTAGCAAAAGTTGGTCCTTCGAATGACGAAGAACCTCACCATGGACAGCTTCCACGGAACCATGGAACAACTAAGGTCCAACCAAAGAAGTAGACCTCAGAACACCACGCTGCTCAGAAGGAAGGGATGGAAAAGAATCCAACACCGCATCCCGGTGTGCCAGCTCCAAATTAGCCGTATTACAGGCGTGAGCGTGTGTCAAGTCATAAGAGCCTGTGACAAAATGCGAAAAGGCGCCTGAGCATCATCAAACTCCCCTGGTGGAAAATATTCAGCCAGGGCAGTGACGACATGGTTCGCGAGAGATAACATACCCAGCATCTCTCGGGACAAGCCCACCATAGACTCAACTACCGACATCGGGAGAACAGCCGACTTAGGCTCAGTCAACCAGAGGGAAGAAGAATCCTCATCCACAGTAGTCATCCCTTGGAAGACTGGTGGACAGACGGAATCGTAAACACGAAACCGCGACGGAGGCAGAAAGGCATCAGTTCGAGAAAAGAAAGAACATTTGAGTGCCTAAGAATGCATTTTGGCGTCAAGCCCTGGAAGGACTCAACAACCTGAGCCGATTGCAGAGGACGCAAAGCCCCAGAGCTAGAAGGCTCAACAGGGTTACGGCGCTCCACAGAGGACCACGGCCGGACGGTCACTGATGGCTGGTCTGAAGGCTGAATGTCTGGCAATAAGCCAAAGACAAAATCCAAAGCCTGCCCCAAGACTGACGAAGGGGGCCCATCGCCTTCAAGAAAATTGTCATCCTCTGTAGCAGAAGAGACGTAGCCCAACTCGGGCTGACCAGCAGAAACCTCCTGTGAATACTGTGCAGTATCCAAAGGGCCAGGCGAGGAATCTCGGCGACCGACCAAAGGAGGTTGTGCCCCAGGAGGCACAGGGAAGCCAACTTGAGGGTTGCTAGAAAGCAACCGGTTGAGCGCCAAAACGGCCTGACGCAGCTCGCCCTGAGAATCCGTCGTAGCAGCATCGCCCGACGGAGTGTCTTCCCAATGGACCCTTCCAGCAGAAGAACCCAAATCCTCAGAAGGGACCAACGACGAACGTCGATCAGCAGACAGAATAGTGAGACGGTGAGAAGACACTGGAGGATAGTCCCGATTGTGATGCCCAGGGGCAATCACTGACCTCTGCGGAACAGAAGGCCCTGCCTGCAAATCCTCTAAAGAGACCGACGGCGTACGTACCTGGGACACGATGAGAAGACACCGGATTGTCCCAAGAATGACAGGAATCAGTCATTGGCCTCTGCGCAGCAGAAGGCTCCAACTACCCATCCTCTGAGACCGACGACAAGCACCGATCGACAGCCAGACTCGGAACACAGTGAGGAAATTCCGGAGGAAGGTTCCAAGAGTGACAACTAACCGGAGCTGTCACTGACCTCTGCCGAACAGCAGGCCCTGGATGCCAATGTCCCAGCCCCATCCTGCTAGTCGGCACACTAACAGGGAAAGGCAGAACAGCAAACGATTCGCTCGAGGGACGAGGAATCGCTGCCGAAGCGACTGAACGACCCAACCGACCAGGAGCAAACCTAGCCAGATGAGACGGAGCAGACAGCAAACCCGCACAGCTTCGGCACGAAGCCAGGGGAGGCTGAGAGCTCAGAGACACACCAGCAGATACAGTGTCGGAGCTCCGAGACTGCACACCATCCCCAGAAGAGATGGAAGAGCCACCATCATACAGGATAGGATCTGTAGTAACAACTTCCTCAGCAACTGTCGACGGCGCAGGAGGCAAATCGGAGAGTGTCACTGAGCTGACCCTGGAGAAGCTCTCGACGAAAACAGACGCCTCAAGAGTGATATCAGAAGCCAATCAGACCACGGTCTCCACTTCAGGTATTACTGCAGTAGCACCGTCAACAGCTGCAGAGGAACTCGCCACAGAAAGAGACAGATCAGCATCCTGTGTGACAGAGTCACCACGTGTGCTAACAGAAATGCCTGATAAGGCACGCCTATCCTTACCCCGAGAACGAGGGGTTCTAACTCTAGAAAGAACCACCTTGTTTACGGATGCCCAGAATTTTGAGGACCAAACCCCACAAATACCACATGAACGGGCCTGTGTACAATTGTTGCAAGTGACACATGTGGAATGAGAGTCGTCCACATGTTTCACCTGCAAGCAAGAGGTACAAGGAATTGTTTTAGGCATAATATGAATATGATCAATGAAATCAAGCTTCCCACCGACGGAAAACAGAACAACAATGGTTGTGTTAACACGCGGGGTAAAAACAAGACTATGTGTGAGAAAACAAGCAAAAATGATCAAAAATATCATCAAATAGTAATCAATTTAGAAGCTTGAAAGGGATACAGTTCACTTGCACATAAACAGACAAGAAGCACCATGCAAATAAAGTTCACGAAGATAACAGCTAAATAATAGCACGAGTCACAAAATTTCCGACCAGCACAATGGCGGAAATAAAAGGAATTGACGTCACGGTTGTTGCGCATGCACTCGGTAAATGCAAGAGGTGTGCAGATAGAGTACCTGTAATGTCGAGCGCTGGTCTTGCTCGACCCTTTTTCGATCTTTTTCATGCTTTTGCACTCTTTTACTTTTCCAACTTGTTTGGAAAAGTTTCTTAAGCTTGAGTTAGTTCCGAAGTTGGGCTTGCACTTACGTTACAGCCAATTGTAAACAATTGTGAGTAGGTTGAAAAGAAATTAACCCAGGGACCTGATTTGAACAACCTTCAATCAAACCCTCCCAGAGGTGTGTACACCAAATATCAAAATAATCTGACTGCTGGATCTGAAGATGATTTTAAATGATAATTCCCCATATTGTACCAAGTAAATATTTGGGCCCCCTTGGGGAACCCAAATATTAACCCAGGAACTCAATTTGAACAAATTTGAATCTTACACCTCTAGAGATGTGACATATCAAATATAAAAGGATTCTCACTAGCAGGTCTGAAAAAGAAGATTTTTTAAGAAATTTTCTCATATTGCACTAAGTTAAAATTTAGGCTCCAATAAAGAGCCCAAATATTCATCCAGGGATCCCATTTGAACAAACTTGATCCCTAACCCCCCTAGAGATGCTGCATACCAAATATCAAAAGAATCTGACTGGAGGATCTGAAGAAAAAGATTTTTAAAGATTATTCCCCATATTGCACCAGGTTAATATTCTGGCTCCCATAGGAAGCCCAAATATTAACATAGGGACTCAATTTGAACAAACTTCAATCTGACCCCTGTCAAGATGTTGTATACCAAGTATCAAAAGAATCTGGATGTTTAATCTGAAGAAGATTTTTAAAGCTTATTCCCCATAGCTCCCTATGTTAATTATTTGGGCTCCCGTGTTGAGCCCAAATATGAACCGAGGGGCTTAATTTGAACACACTTGTATTTGACCATCCTATGGATGCTGTATACCAAATATCAAAAGATTCTAATCAGTGGTTCTGAAGAAAATCTTTTTTTCAATTTTTGCAAATATGCTGACTCAGCATTTTTTCAATCGGGGGCCCCCTACAGAACACCCTGACACAACCGATGGCCATTTTCTTATTTTAATCTATTCTACTGGTCAAAAGGATGTTTCGTACCAAATAACTTCTTTTTTCCATGTAGTTTGGGAAATGTGGGCATTTGAATTTTTTTCTATTTTTAGCCCCTGGGGTACCCACTGGGCTACAAAAAAACCCCAGAGGCTCAAGTGAGCCTAAAACGCTCACCTGCCTCAAATTGTCAAAACAGATGAGGGTATCAGCATGCGATCAGCAGCAAGAGCAATTTTTTTGATTTGCTATGACACAACCAAAGGCAACTTTTTTGGCCATTCATTTCTGCTGGTCCTAGGAAAGCTTCCTTGCAAACTCTGTTCTGTGAAGTATTAAAAAACAACAGAAAGAAATTTTTGTTTTGTTTTAAACTACTGTGGTTCTCGCTAGCGCCCCCCCCCCCCCCCCCCCACCCCCCTTTTATTTTTTTTTTTAAAAACAAGAAAAAACAAGCCAATCGATTTGAACAAACTCGAATTCGACACCCCCTAGAGATGTTACCGGGTACATACCAAATATGAAAGGATTCTCACTGCTGGATCTGAAGAAGAATTTTCAAGAAATTTTCTCATATTGCTCTAAGTTAAACTTTGGGCTTCAATAAAAGCCCAACTATTAAGCCAGGGACCTGATTTGAACAACCTTCAATCTAACCCTCCCAGAGGTGATGTACACCAAATATCAAAAGAATCTGACTGCTGGATCTGAAGGAGATGATTTTAAACGATAATTCCCCATATTGCACTAAGTAAATATTTGGGCTCCCTTGGGGAACCCAAATATTAACCCAGGAACTCGATTTGAACAAATTTGAACCTTACACCTCTAGAGATGTCACATACTAAATATGACAGGATTCTCACTAGTGGGTCTGAAAAAGATTTTTTAATAAATTTCCTCATATTGCACTAAGTTAAAATTTGGGCTCCAATAAAGAGCCCAAATATTCATCCAAGGATCCCATTTGAACAAACTTGACTCTAACACCCCTGAAGATGCTGCATACCAAATATCAAAAGAATCTGACTGGTGGATCTGCAGAAGATTTTTAAAGAATATCCCCCCTATTCCACCAAGTTAATAATCAGGATGTGATAGGAAGCCCAAATATTAACTCAGGGAGTCAATTTGAACAAATTTAAATCTGTCACAGACCAAATATGAAAGGATTCTCACTAGTGGATCTGAAAAAGAAGATTTTTAAAGAAATTTTCTCATATTGCACCAGGTTAAAATTTGAGCTCCAATAAAGAGCCCAAATATTCATCCAGGGATCCCATTTCAACAAACCTGAATCTAACCCCCCTAGAGATGCTGCACACCAAATATCAAAAGAATCTGACTGGTGGATCTGAAGAAGAACATTTTTAAAGATTATTCCCCATATTGCACCAAGTTAATATTCGGGCTTCCATAGGAAGCCCAAATATTAACCCAGGCACTCAATTTGAACAAACTTCAAATCTGACTGTATGATCTTAAGAAAAAGATTTTTAAAGCTTGTTCCCCATAGCACCCAAAGTTAATTATTTGGGCTCCTCTGTTGAGCCCAGGGGGCGCGGTGGCTCAGTTGGTAGAGGTGCAGGCTGCAAGCCGAGAGGTCCTCGGTTCGAATCCCACCTGCGGCAACCGCGTTGTGTCCTTGGGTAAGACACTTCACCCCGATTGCCTACATGGGGGCACGATGACGCTGTGTACTGAGGCGTACTGCACGTCGATGGTGCGCATGTCTTCAACCAATCTAACCCTGCCTGTGCTGCGGTGCAGAGTTCAGAGTTACGATGTTGGAGAGCTGACAGCTGCTCGTCGTTGCTCGGTGGTTCTCTCCGGGTACTCCGGCTTCCTCCACCCGTAAAACTGTCACGGTCACGATTAGCCATTGTGCATAAGTATGTGACCTTAAACACCAATAAATAAATAAATAAATAATGTTGAGCCCAAATATGAATCGAGGGGGTCGATTTGAACACACTTGTATTTGACCATCCTATGGATGCTGTATACCAAATATCAAAAGATTCTGATCAGCCAAATTCAAACATACATTGCACAAACCATCCCTGGGATATACCCTTTTCATTTTGTTTTTCTTCAGAACCGCTGATCAGAATCTTTAGCTCACCTGATTGGAAGTCAGTGTTAGCTATTGCCATCACTTGGCATTAGCTAACACTGACTTCCAATCAGGTGAGCTAAAAATTTGGGCATCAATCAAGTACTTTGGACCCGCTTATACCACATGCCAAATTTGGTTCAAATCAGCCCATCGGTTCTGAAAATAGACATTTTGGGCAGAGTCCAAAGTGGGTATGTGCCTACAGAGAGCCCAATTATTGATCTACCAACTTCCCTTGAACAAACTTTAATCTTCAACACGAAAGAGTGTTCCATACCATATATCAAGGCAATCTCTCTGGTGGTTCATGAGAAGATTTTTAGGCTTTGGCATCATTGACCAGAGCCCAAAGAAGGCAGCCGTTTCATTTGAACAAAATAGAAAGGGTATACTCCAGGGATGGTTTGTGCAATATATGTTTGAATTTGGCTGAATGGCTATGAAGAAGAAGCTAGTTTTGCAAAAGTTAACGGACGATGATGGACGATGGATGCCAAGTGATGGCAATAGCTCACACTGACTTGAAGTCAGGTGAGCTACCAAGACTACATACCCATACATACCCTAAACTACAAAACCACACCAACAACTGCCCTGAAACCACAACCCATTCATACTATAAAACAGAAAACAGCACACCCGGCAATACCCTAAAACGTGATCACTCACCCATAAATACCATAAACAAAATAAGACCACATGAGCATAAATACCCTAAAACACAACAAGACCATACACCCATAAATACTCTGAAACACAAGACCACACACCCATAGATACCCTAAACACAAGACCACACACCCCAAAACACCCTAAAATGAAAGTGTCACTGACACTGTAGCTTAACTTGACTGTGTGTTGTGTTTGATGAAAAGGATAATGTTCAGTGTTTATGAAAGGATTATGAAATACGACAAGAATTGTGATAATTGAGAATATTTCAATTCTGTTCCATGTGTGCTGTTTTCAATAAAAATAATTTGAGGTGTTGACTGTACTAAAGAATTGAGGGGTGGGTAAATGTGGCTCTCACAGTTATTGTATGTCAACCAAAGTTACCAAGTTACAGTGAAATTATTGAAAACGAGTCATCCTATCAAGTTACAATGAAATCCCTTTATAAACATAACTCATTGACTTTGCTTAAGGAATCTCGGCAGTCATGGTTGACCAATCATGACCAAAACAGGACAGTCTCATCTAGATATCTTACCAGGTTACAATTAAATCCCTTTATAAAAAGAACTTGTAGACAGTACTAAATGAATCCAGGTTGCATGACCAAGTGGCAGTAATGGCTGACTGATCATGACCAAAATAGGAAAGTCTCATGTAGACATCATATCGAGTTATCCTTCCAAGTTACAATGAAATCACTTCATAAATATGAACTATAGACTATGCTAAACAAATCTAGGTCACAGGCCAGTGTGGCCATCATGGTTGACCGATCACTGCCAAAATAGGATGTTCACATCCAGACATTATACTGAGTCATTCTACCAAGTCACAATGAAATCCCTTCATAAATATGACCTGTAGACTGTGCTAAAGGTTTTCGGGTTTCGGGCAGCCATCACAGTTGACAGACTGCGACCAAAAGGGGAAGTTCTCATCTAGACATCATACAGAGTCATCGTACCAAGCTACAATGAAATCCCTTCATAAATACAACCTGTAGACTGTGCTAAAGGTTTTCAGTCTTCGGGCCCCTGTTGCTGTCATGGTCGACCGATCGTGACTGAAAGGGGACGTTCTCATCTAGACATGATACTGAGTCATCATACCAAGTGACAATGAAATCCCTTCATAAATACGGCCTGTAGACTGTGCTAAAGGTTTTCTGGCTTCGGGCCTGTTCAGCCATCAAGGTTGACCGATCGCAACCAAAAGGGGATGTCCTCATCTAGACATTATACTGAGTTATCCTACCAAGTTACAATGAAATCCTTTCATAAATACAACCTGTAGTCTGTGCTAAAGGTTTTCGGTTTTTGGGCTCGGGCAGCCATCACGGTTGACCGATCATGACCTAATCATATAGACATTATACAGAGTCATCCTACCAAGTTACAATGAAATCCCTCCATAAATACGACCCGTAGACTATGCTAAAGTTTTGGGGTTTGGGGCTCAGGCAGCCATCACGGTTGACAGATCGCTGCCAAATGGAGAAGTTCTCATCTAGATATCATACAGAGTCATCCAACCAAGTTACGATGAAATCCCTCCATATTGAATATGACCTGTAGACTGTGCTAAAATTTTTCGGGGTTGGTCAGCCGTCATGGTTGACAGATCATGATCAAATGGGGACGTTCTCATCTAGACATTATACAAAATCATTACAATGAAATGCCTTCATAAATACAACCTGTAGACTGTGCTAAAGGTTTTTGGCTCAGGCAGCCATCACGGTTGACCGACCGTGACCAAATGGGGACGTTCTCATTTAGACATGACCTCAAACATGCATATGAATTTTCATGACTATCGGAGGAGAATTGTGGGGTGTAGCCTGTGCTAAAGGAAAATGTGAATGGACTCACAGACTAACAAACTTCTGCATGCGTTATGGCAATAGCTTATCTTGACTTTGTCAAGTTAAGCTAACAAAACAAGACCACACACCCAAAAATACACCAAAACAAAGACCACACACCTCAAAACACCCTAAAATCTAGACACACATACATAAACACAAGACACCCACAAAAACTCTAAAACACAAGACACAACCCCATAAACCCCATTAAACATCACATACAACACACTCATAAACATACCAGAACTCGACAAGATACACATCCATAAACACCCTAAACCCAAGACAGACACCCATAAACACTCTGAAAACAAGACACACACCCATAATCACCCTAAAACACAACACACACATACCAATAAACACCTTAAACACCAAAAGATACACACCCATAAAACCCTAAAACACAACAGCACACATCCACCCTAAAACAAGACCACACACCAATAAGTACATGAATACACAACAGGATATGTGCCCAAAAATACCCTAAAACACAACACATGCACCCTTACTGTAGAACACAACACACACACCCATAGATACCCTAAAACACAAGAGACAACACACATAAACATGCCAAAACACAAGGTCACACACCCATAAATACCCTAAAACACAAGACCACACACCCATAAGTACCCAAATACACAACTGGATATGCACCCAAAAATACCCTAAAACACAACACATGCACCCTTACTCTAGAACACAACACACACACCCATAAATACCCTAAAACACAAGAGACAACACCCATAAACATGCCAAAACACAAGGCCATACACCCATAAATGCCCTAAAACACAAGACACACTTCCATAAGTACCCTAAAACACAAGAACACACACCCATCAATACCCCAAAACACAAGACCACACACCTATCAATACCCAGAAACACAACAAGATCACAAAATTATTGTGATCGATTAAATATGAGAAACAATCGCCATTTTTTTATGTCACCACCATAACATGTCTGGGGGCATATGGTGTTACCCCCATACATACCATAAAACACAATACCACACATATAAATACCCTAAAACACAAGACCACACACCCATAACACCCTAAAACACATACACCCATAAATACCATAAATGTAAGATACACACCTATAAACACTCTAAATCACAAGAGCACACATCTTTAACCACCTCAAGACACAAGACCATACACTGATAAAGACCACAAAACACAAGACCATACACCCTAAAGCACAAGACCACACACTCATAAATACCCTAAATCAGAACAAGATCACACACCCATAAAAACACAAGATCACACATCCATAAATACGCGAAAAACGAGACCACACACGCATCAATACCCTAAAACATAAAACCACACACCCATCAATACCCTAAAGCACAAGTTGACACACCCATTAACACCTCAAAACACAAGACCCCCACACCCATCAATATTCTAAAACATAAGACCATAAACCCATCAGTACCCTAAAATGGAAGACACAAACCCATAAACACCCTAAAACACAAGAGCAAACTCCCATAAACCCCCTAAAACACAAGACCATACACCCATAAATACCCTAAAACACATACACCCATAAGCACCCTAAACATGTCAAGACCACACATCCATCAATACTCTGAAACATAAGACTATAAACCCATCAATACCCTAAAGCACAAGTCGACACACCCATCAACACCACAAAACCCCCACACCCATCAATAATCAAAACATAAGACCATAAACCCATCAGTACCCTAAAATGGAAGACACACACCCATAAACCCCCAGAAACACAAGACCATACACCCAAACATACCCTAAAACACAACACCACACACCCATAAACATCCCAAAACACGACTTCTCATTCATAAATACCTTGAAAATACAAGGCCACACACCCATAAATACCCTAAAACACAAGACACTTACACCCATAAACACCCTAAGACACAAGACCACACACCCTTAAATACCCTAAAACAGAACAAGACAACACAGCCATAAACACCCTAAACCACAAGATCACAAACCCATAAATACCCTAAAATGCAAGACCACACATCCATCAATTCCGTAAAACAGAAGACTACAAACCCATCAATACCCTAAAGCACAAGTCAACACACCCATCAATTCCCTAAAACACAAGACCATACACCCATAAATACCATGAAAATACAAGGCCATACACCCATAAATACAATGAAAATACAAGACCACAGACCCATAAAATACCCTAAAACATAAGACCACACACCAATAAATACTGTAAAACACAAGCCCACACAACCATAAAAAACCCTAAAATACAACAAGACCACCCTTAAATAACCTAATACACAAGATCAAGCATCCATAAATACACCAAAAGACAACAAAACCACACACCCATAAACACCCTACAACACAAAACAAACCCATAAATATCCTGAAAAACAAGACCAAACACCCATAAATACCCTAAAAACACAAGACCACACACCCATAAATGACCTAAAACACAAGACCACATACCCATAAAACACAAGCCCATACACCCATAAAACCCTAAAGCACAAAACTCCACACCCATAAATACCAAGAAAAATAAGACAATGCACTCATAAAAGACCACAACACCACACACCCATAAATCCTCGAACACACATCAAGACCACACAATCATAAATATCCTAAAACACAAGACCATACACCCATAAATACCCTGAAACACAAGACCGCACACCCATAAATATCCTGAAACACAAGACTTCACACTCAAAAATACCATGAAAATACAAGGCCACATACCCGTAAATACGATGAAAATACAAGACCACACACCCATAATTACCCTGAAACACAAGACCACACACCAATAAATACTGTAAAATACAACAAGCCCACACACCCATAAATGAAAGTGTCAATGACACTACAGCTCAACTTGACAAACTTGAACTTGGTAAGTTGTAAGTGAAATGGCAAAATTGAAGATCACTGATACCAATATTATTCAGTGAAATTTCAACATAACAGCATTGTGTGCGCACAACGTCTGAGTATTCCATGCACTTTTAAATGTAAACTGTAAGACTGGCCAACGGAAGAATGTTGATACACAAATGCAGTAAGTTCAGAGCTTATTTATTGTAAATGGCAACATTTTTCACAGAAATTAATGCTTATCAATAGCTCTTATCTGCAGGTCTTGCCTCATGAGCACACCAAGTTCAAAAACAATCCTATGATCAAAGAAGAAGGTCGATGCACAAATGCAATAAATTCAAAGATTGTTGCCAACATCAAAAGTTTTTGATGGAAATGAAAAGAAAACTGATAGCTCCTGTCTTTGTCACCCTGCAAAAGTATACAAAGTTTCAAAACAACCTGATAATGAATGCGTCCTCTGAGGCATGCCAAAGGAAGATGTTTATGCACAAATGAACTAAGTTTGAAGATCATTGGTTGTGGCAATGTTTTTTCTCACTTTTTTATGGAATTCATAAATATACCCTGCAGAGAGAGCAAAAGGGATAAGTTGCTGCACAAATGCAGTAAGTTCAAAGGCTGGTGATAACGACAATAAATTTTTAAGGAAATGAAAAGAAATCAATAGCTCACATCTAGAGGTCACCCCGAACACACATACCAAGTTTCAAATGATCCAGTCAAAAATGTGCACTGCAGGGTGTGCCAAAGTGAAATATTGATGCATAACTGCACTAAGTTTTTTTTTATAAACAATATTTTATTTGTCATGAAATGGTTTGGTAAACAGGCAGATGCCTATGTATATACCTCACTGATACATAAAATATATATTTTTATTTTAACAACAATGGTGCGTAAACAAGTGCAAAGTTGTGAAGTTTGTTCTGGACACAGTCCACCATCAATCATAGTTCCTGTCAAACTAACTTGTGGCATAAGTCTTGATAGGACTCTTCAATCTTATAATGTGATGGAATGACTGATTGAGGTAAGTTATTCTACTTCTCGAGTAATCATTGGAATCTCATCATTTGTTCGATATAGTTATGCACGGCTCCACATATGCAAATATTTTCTGAATCTGTTTTCATTTCATTTCCGGATAAGATAATGTTAATTTCTTCAATGGTGCAACCTATACTTTGAAACATAATTTCTCTTTGGGTATTATAAAATGGACAAAAAAGAAAGTAGTGTTCAGAGTCCTTGTATTCGTGATTACAAGAGCATTTCGGATCATCGCGCAGAAATCATTCATACATGTGACCATTTAAGTTGCTGCATCTTAATCTTAATTCGCAGTGCAGTATCTGGCCTCTTCTCCCGCCAGCATTATAATACCCTGGAATGATAGGGTCGTTTCTTCTAAGAATGTTTTTCAGTACCTGTACAGATCCACAGCTTCTCATATTTATATCCATATCATTCCAGAGTCTTACAGCAGACGGGAAAAAAAGAGTCATAAAAATGTTTAGTACGACATTGTATTTCGCGTAGGTTGTTTGATGAACAAAGTGGATAATTTGTATATTCCGACACTTGGGGCGGAATCATTGCAGTGTGATAATGAGGCACATTACCAGACATAGTAACTATTTTGTGTCTTTTTCTGCACTTTTGTAATGTAATAAAACCAGTTTCGAGATATATATGCTCGTGACTTGTGCCCCTGGGAATACCGCATATTATTCAAAGGGTGTCTAGTTATAAAACTTCGAGTTCATCTAGTTTACCTGCTGGACAGTTATCCCAAATAACATCGGCGTAGTCAAAAAGTGGGAGTTTGAAATGAGTATACAGAGTTTCCAAAGCTGATCTGGACAATTTATATTTTAAGCTACAGAGGCAGTTTATCAATAATACAATCTACGTGATTACCCCAAGATCCCGAGTTTTGAAACATTATCCTAATGCACTAAGTTCATCGAAGGTCATTGCCAGCGGCAACATTTTTTGACGTAAATCAAAGAAAATCGATAACTCCCATCTAGAGGTAACCCCAAACAAACATACCAAGTTTGAAACCGATCTGATCATAAATGTGCCTGTAGGGCGTGCCAAAGGAATATATTGATGCCTGGCTAAACAAAGTTCAAAGGTAGTTGCCAGCGGCAACATTTTTTGACGGAAATTTAAGAAGATCGACAGCTAGCTCCCATACAGAGGTCACCCCAAACAAGCATACCAGGTTTCAAAGCAATCTGATCATAAATGTGCCCCGTAGGGTGTGCCAAAGGGAAATATTGAGGTCTGACTAAACTAAGTTCAAAGAACGTTGCCAGCGGCAACATTTTTTTACAGAAATGGAAAAAAATCGATAGCTCCCATCCACAGGTCACCCCAAACAAGCATACCAAGTTTCAAAGCGATCTGATCATAAATGCGACCTGTGTGGTGTGCCAAAGGAAATTGTGTATGTATGTACGTACACCGGTGGACGAGAAGTGATGGCAATAGCTCAGCTTGACTTTCTCAAGTTGAGCTAAAAACCCTAAAATATAAAAGACCACACACTCTTAAAAACCCAAATATACAAGCCCACACACCCTTAAATACCCCAATACACAACAAGACCACAAACCCATAAATACCCCAAAAGACAACAAAACCACACACCCATAAATACCCTACAACACAAAACAAACCCATAAATATCCTGAAAACAAGACTAAACAACCATAAATACCCTAAACACACAAAACGACACACCCATAAATACCCTAAAACACAAGACCACATACCCATAAAACACAAGCCCGCACATCCATAAAACCCTTAAACACAAGACCCCACACCTATAAATACCAAGAAAAATAAGACAATGCACCCATAAAAGACAAGAACCACACACACCCATCAATACCCTAAAACACCACACACCCATAAATCCCCGGACACACATCAAGACCACATAATCATAAATATCCTAAAACACAAGACCATACACCCATAAATACCCCGAAACACAAGACCACACACCAATAAATACTGCGAAAACACAAGCCCATACATCCAATTTATTTATTTATTTATTTATTGGTGTTTAAGGTCACATATTTTTGCACAATGGCTAATCATGACAACAACATGAGTATCAACTCGAGACCAGGGGTGAGTGTTAATAAGTCATGTTGCCCATTTTAGAGAGGGTTTGCACCTCCCAAACATTGGTGACTGGGTCCTATTTTACCAGTAAAACAGAGCCTGTTTACCGCAGTGAACAGACACTGCTTCCCTTCCTGGGGTTCCCGCGGGGAGCCCACACATCCAAAAAAAACTCCTAAAATACAACAGGCCCACACACCCTTCAATACCCTAATACACAACAAGACCACACACCCATAAATACCCCCAAAAGACAACAAAACCACACTCCCATAAATACCCAACAACACAAAACAAACCCATAAATATCCTGAAAAACAATACCAAACACCTATAAATACCCTAAAAATACAAGACCACACACCCATAAATACCCTAAAACACAAGACCACATACCCATAAATACTGTAAAACACAAGCCCACACACCCATAAAACCTTAAAACACACAAGACCCCACACCCATAATACCAAGAAAAATAAGAACGCATAAAAGACAAGGCCACTCACCCATCTAAAGCCTAAAACACCACACACCCATAAATCCTCGGACACACATCAAGACCACACAATCATAAATATCCTAAAACACAAGACCATACACCCATAAATACCCTGAAACACAAGACCACACACCCATAAATATCCTGAAACACATGACCACACAACAATAAAGACCCTGAAAGACTGTCTTGTATACTACTCTCTAAAAATGGCCAGTGCAAGTTCAATGGGTGCAATACACTATGTTATAACCTATTGATTACACTTTGTGATTAGTAATGTGTCGAGTCTTAATGTGTAGTTTGTTTTGTAGGGGTTTGAAAGGGAGAGGTAACTTTTGAAGGCAAGAGCAGTTGAAAATAAAGAGCTGGTTGTCCCAGGTGGATGTAATAATTAAAGGTTGCCGACAAGCTCAGAACCAGGGGCTAATACTATAAAACTTTTACAATTGTATTTTCTAGTTATGACTTTAAATGGGTTGAAATGAATCAGAAGCATTTTCAAAGAAGAGACAATTTGCCAGTTGGCAAATTGCCATATCTTTTAAAATGCTAGCGATTCATTTTAGTCAGTTATATTAATACCCGGTAGGTAGAAAATACAATTGTAAAAGTTTTATAGTATTGGCTCCAGGTGGTGTGAGACACCTCTGTTGTACTAACACTATGGGAATAAAAGATAAGCAAGAGCACCGCCTAGTGGGGCAATATACACACATCACAAATTGGAACATGCACAAGTTTCTCTGGGGTAAAGTTTGAAATTTTTGTTGACTCGACTATTTCTGCCCCCCCCCCCCCCCCAATCTTTGCCCATTCCCCTGCCCTGTCTGGGGTAAAGAGTTTCAAATTGTATGCTTGTGTGCACACATTTCAAGACATATTGTTTTTGTGAAATTTTAGTATGCAGAATGGAAATGCAAACAATTTTTAGGTGCAGAAGATTCGTCTATTCATTGACATGTTAACTTCATTGAAAACAATTGACGATAGGTAGCGCCAAGTAAAAGGACATTTTGAGGAACATAACAGCTATAAACTGCGAGGATTCTCGTTGTTTAAAAATAAAATGGAGTTATCTGCTCCTGTCACATGCACGACAATTGATGATCAACGTGGGTGCAAAGTTTGAACAATAAAGTGTAATGTTTCAAATACTAAAAGGGGGCATAACTCTGGAAATACAAAACAGAGTTACCTGCTCTTGTCACATGCACAATGGCAATTGGTGATCAACATGCGTGCAAAGTTTGAACAATATAGCATGTAAAATGTTGAAGAAGAAGGCGACACAATACTGTGATGTTTCAAGTACTAAAAGAGGGCATAACTCTGGAAATACAAAATGGAGTTACCTGCTCTTGTCACATGCACAATGGCAAATGGTGATCACCATGTGTGCAAAGTTTGAACAATATAGCGTGTAAAATGTTGAAGGAGTAGGTGACACAATTCTGTAATGTTTTAAGTACTAAAAGGGGCATAACTCTGGAAATACAAAATGGAGTTACCTGCTCTTGTCACATGCACAACGGCAAATGGTGATCACCATGTGTGCAAAGTTTGAACAATATAGCATGTAAAATGTTGAAGGAGTAGGCGACAATACTGAGATGATTCAAGTACTGAAAGGTGGCATAACTCTGGGAATACAAAATGGAGTTACCTGCTCTTGAAACATGCACAACGACAATTGGTGATCAACATGTGTGCAAAGTTTGAACAATATAGCACGTAAAATGCTGAAGGAAGAGGCGACACAATACTGTAATGTTTTAAGTACTAAAAGTGGGGACATAACTCTGGAAATACAAAACAGAGTTACCTGCTCTTGTCACAATGGCAATTGGTGATCAACATGTGTGCAAAGTTTGAACAATGTAGCATGTAAATGTTGAAGGAGTAGGCGACACAATACTGTAATGTTTTAAGTACTAAAAGGGGCATAACTCTGGAAATAAAAAATGGAGTTACCTGCTCTTGTCACATGCACAACGGCAATTGGTGATCACTATGTGTGCAAAGTTTGAACAATATAGCATGTAAAATGTTGAAGGAGTAGGCGACACAATACTGTGATGTTTCAAGTACTAAAAGGGGGCATAACTCTGGAATACAAAATGGAGTTACCTGCTCTTGTCACATGCACAACAGCAATTACTGATCAACATGTTTGTAAAGTTTAAACAATATAGCGTGTAAACCTTTGGTGGAGTAGGCGACACAAAAATTGTTTACGCACAGACAGACAGACGGACAATGCCATAACATAATATGTCAGTCAAAAAATGACATGCGTATAAAAAGTAAATGTTTTACCTGTTATCTTTATTCACATTCTTTGTTGTTCGTGAAAAAATTTACCATTAGTCAGGACTGTAATTGTTAAGTATATTTGTAGCAGAGCGTAACTCTTTGCCTATATTATATATACAGGCCCGTAGTATTGGCTGTATCCATATATAGGGTGTATTGCCTCTACAAGCCGCTATTGTCGGGTGAAGAGTGTGGGGGGAGGGGGGCGGGGCTGATATTTTCAATCAGATAAGTTGTGATCGACAGGCCTCTTGAGTAATACATGGTTTGTTCTGTAGCTGTTATTGCTGTTGCCTGCAGAGGGTAATAGAGAGGTGGCAAATCTTTACTGGGTGTTTATTGTAGTGCTCTCAGTGCCAGATGCTTTTCTTGCAAATTTTGCAGGTCATAAAACCCCTTTAAAATGTTGAACTCGAATGTGGCATCGGAGGCCTTGTTTGGTCACGTACATAATTTCACAAATCTCACAGAAGGCCATCGTAGGTACTGTAGTGTCCAACGTAAAATGTCTCCTCTCTGATGAGACCAACTTTATGTGATCTGTATTCCGGCATCATTTAGATTCTGACATGAGAAGTGCAACCTAGAAAGAGCAGGAGGTGTATTAAGAACCGAAAGTATAAATATGAATAAGCATTACTAATAAACTGAAAGTCCTTTGTATTCAGTTGTATTGGTTGAAGTGTTCGGAGAGTGAATATTCAATTGATTTATCTTCTCCGACGTTGATCTTCCATGTTGGGTTGTTCGGGGCCAGAGTATGGGATCTGTACAATGTGGTAATATTATTATTTATTTATTTATTGGTGTTTAAGGTCACATATTTTTGCACAATGGCTAATCATGACCACAACATGAGTATCGACTCAAGACCAGGGGTGAGCGTTAATAAGCCATGTTCCCCATTTTAGAGAGGGTTTGCACCTCCCAAGCATTGGCGACTGGGTCCTATTTTACCAGTAAAACAGTCTGTCTACTGCAGTGAAAATCTAAATTTTATAGTAAATTTCCTTTCTTATTATACCTACCACAATTGTTTACTTCAGGCTTGCACTACAGTGGAAGTCCCTAACTCGGATAAAATACTCTCTATTTTTGTCTTTCCCAAGCAATTTGGGAAAGAAAAGTGGTGCAAAAGCACCAATAAAAAATAAGCCAAAACTGGGTCGAGTGCAACCGGCGCAGACCCAGTAAGGGATGCTCTCTCCCAAGTACAACTCCACGACTTCCGTTGCCAGTGCATATACTGTCTCTAAAGACTCATTCTTTTTGAATCCGTCAACGTTAGAGTTATGGATCAGCGGGGAGGAAAGATTCTTTACCCGTAAAGAAGACGGGAGGGCCTCCATGTAAACAATTGTGGTAGGTATAATAAGAAAGGAAATTTACTATAAAATTTAGATTTCTTATCAACCTACTCACAATTGTTTACTTCAGGCTGAAAAGACAAAAGGCTGGAGGGAATCGCATAACCAACCCACATATAACCCCACTGCACTGGAACCGTGAAGCAGAAGGAAGAGGTCCCGAGGCTTAACAACCATAATGTCGCAATCATTGGTAAAGGACAATGAAAGGAGACATATGGGCCTGTGTGACACACAGACAGAAAAAGGGCAGTAACAGCACAAGGCTGAAACTGACCTTCATGAAGCCTAATGGCTATGGCAGACAACAGCCTGAGCATAAGAAAGAGGACCCAGGGCAAAAAGGTCCTCCGACTGCTCCTGCAACTGGCACAAATAAAAGGTGGAGAAAGTAGAAGCATTTCTCCAGTAGGCTGCCTGCATAACATCCGACAACTTGACGGAGTTAGAATAAGCCCAAGAGGTGGACAGTGCCCGCACCTCGTGGGCAGAAATACGATTGGTAATACAATCGCCAGCTGCTAAACGACCATAAGCCGTACGAATAGCAAGACAAATCCATCGAGAAATGGATTGAGGAGAGATCTTCTGTCGACCCGGAATAAGAGACAGAAAAAAACGTTTCCTGCCTTTCCGTAAGAAGCGTGTCCGATCGAGATAAATGCGAATAGCACGGACCGGACAGAGCAAAGGGCGATTACCCTCAACAGAAGGAAGAGCCCTGATACAGATAGGAGGAGGAGTAGTATCTGGTAACTGATTCTTGGCCAAAAAGGAGCAATCAGTGGTAAAAGTAACACTGTTGGGAGAGCTCCTAAAAAAGGCCGGGTCAACCGAGAGGGCGTGAAGCTCACTAACCCATCTGGCCGAAGCAAATGCCATCAGAAAAGCCGTCTTATATGTGAGAAAATGCATATCCACCTGGGATAAAGGTTTGAACAGCGCCCCCCCCCCCCCCCCCCCCCAAGCAAAGCAGCAGCCACGAAAGACTCCATCGTGGAGTAAGCTGCAAAGTCTGAGGCCTTTTCAAAGAAAAGTGCCAAACAAGCTTGGAGAGGTAAGGATTAGTGCCGATACGACGCTTCCTCACATAAGAAAAAGTCTCGAAAGCATGGACCTGTAACCCTTGATGGTAACAGGCTGGAGACCCCGGGAATCAAACAGATATACCAGAAACTCCGCAATCTGTAAAATCGAAGGATTGGCATAATCAACAGAGTGATCAGCACACCATCGACAGAAGACCTTCCATTTAGCTACATAAGCTAAACCAGTGGAGTGCCTCCTTGAAGAAGAAATGCACTCCACTGCTCGTCTCGAAAAACCTCTACGGAGGAGACAGGACCTGACAAAAGATATGCGCGAAGGCACAATGAAGTCGGGTCGACGTGAAACCTCCTCGGGCGACCTTGACAAAGAAGGTCGCGACGTAGCGGAACCGCCGCCATCAGCGAGCGGAGCTGATTGATCCACACCCGCTGAGGCGACAGGGGAGCGATCAGAATGATTCGACAACTGCAGGTTCGAATTTTGGCGAGAACCTGAGGAAGAATCGGAACCGGCGGGAAGGCGTAGCCGACTAGACCGTTCCAATCGAGTGACAGAGCGTCCACGGCAAAAGCCAGAGGATCTGGACACGGGGACACGAAAGTGTCCACCTGATGGTTCCAACGAATCGCAAAGAGGTCGATGTGGGGACGTCCCCAGAGATCGCAAAGCGACTGGAACACTGCCCTGTGAAGCATCCACTCGGTGGAAATAACCCTGCCCTATCGGGACAGGGAGTCGGCTAGGACGTTCAGACGACCGGGAATGTGACGAACAACCACTCCGGAGTGAACATCCTGAGCGAACAGTAGAAGATCCTGAGCTAATTCGTACATCAGAACCGAGTGCGTGCTGCCCTGGTTCTGAATGTAAGCAACCACTGTCGAATTGTCGGATAGCAGAAGGACCTGGCGATTCGACAGGTGAGGGATCCACTGCCAGAAACTCAGAAGAAGAGCAAGAAGCTCCTTCTGGTTGATGTGTAGAGCTGCTTGATCCTGGTCCCACATCCCGTGTAGGGAAAGACCGAGAGGATCCAACGTCGCACCCCATCCGAGATCGCCCGCATCTGCCGTCAGAACGTGATCGGACGTGGGTAAGTCCAATGGAACACTCTGCGTAATCCACTGAACATCTGTCCAGGGAAGAAGGTGAGGATACAGAGATTCCGGAAACGGAAGCACCTGATCCAAAGAATCTACATTCGGCCTCCAACGACTGAGCAGAAAGTGTTGGAGAGGTCTGACACGCAGCCGACCTAGAGGAATGAGATCCGTCACCGAACCGCAGAGACCGATCAGAGACCTGCAGAGGCCGGAGAAAACTCTGAGCGGTCGCGGACGTGGACTGGGACAGAGTCAGAGCAAAAGCTGAGAGAATCACAGCCTTGGCCTGGGGAACCGCTACCAAATTGAATTTGGTTTGGAAAGACATCCCCAGATGACAAAACGACTGAGAAGGGACCAGATCCGACTTCTCCTCGTTGACTCTGAATCCTAGCGACGTGAGCAAGCTCAACAGAGTGGCGACATCCGACTCCAGTAAGGCAGCATTGGAATGCCTCTGGAGGATATCGTCCAGATATGCTGAAGTAGTCACCCTGGTCTGTGTGCGATGGAACGCTATCACATGCGACATCAGTCTGGTGAACGCCCAAGGAGCCAGGTTGAGGCCGAAAGGCATAGCCTTGAACTGGTAAACTCGCCCCAGAAAAGCGAACCTGAGATACTTCCGTGACGCCCGATGCATCGGAACGTGGAAGTAAGCGTCTTGCAGGTCGATGCTGGCTGCGAAATCTCCCTGGTGAATTGATTGGCGGACCGACCTGAAAGTCTCCATGCTGAACTTGGGAGCAATGATAGACTGGTTCAGGATACTCAGATCGATAACCGGTCGGAGTCGGCCGTCCTTCTTCGGCACCAAGAACAGGCGGGAATAGAAACCCACTGACTGAATGTTCTTGACGACCTCGATCGCCCCCTTTGCCAGGAGATTGGCAATCTCCGTGGACAAAAGTTCCCGACGTAAAACGTCTGAAGGAACTGTGGTTGGAAGAGGCACCCTTGACAGAGTGGGGTGCCATCAGAAGGATATTCGCAGCCCGGACCGAACAACATCTAACACCCACGGATCGGATGTGATGGTGGCCCAATGGTCTGCGAACTCTGCTATCCTTCCTCCAACCTGGGACGAGTCGAGGTGAGGACCTTCATTTCGAGCCCCGACGAGGCCCGCGAGAGGAGAAACCACCTCCTCTATTAAATGAAGAATGCTGAGACTTCCCTCGATTCTGCCGACCCTTACCTTTACCCCTTGAGTAAGAAGTAGAGGCGGCGGCAGAAGGACCAGCCTTTTGCTTCACAGAGGAAGCAGAAGGGTACTTGTTAGGCTTGGAACGGCCCTTGCCTCCCCTAGAAGGCTGATCAAGCTGACGAAACAGCAGCTGATCTTTGGAATGACTTAGGACGTCATCCCAGACCGTCGACACGGAACCATGGAAAAGTTACGGACCTGCCAAAGAAGCAGATCGAAGAGCAGCACGCTGCTCCTCGGGAAGGGATCGTCCTGTGTCCAGCACAGCGTCCCTTCGAACTAATTCCAGATTAGCCGTGTTACAGGCATGCGTGTGAGTATGGTGCATAAGCGCCTTGGATAGCACACGCAAAGGAGCCTGTACCTCGTCAAACTTATCTGGATGCAGATAAGCAGCCAAAGCCGAGAGGACGTGATCTGAGAGAAAAAGCATGCCAAGCATCTCTCTAGATAAGCCCAACATGGACTCCAGTCGTCATTGGAATGACGGCAGACTTGGGCTTGGAAAGCCAGAGGGAAGTGGAGTCCTGATCCAGAACTGTCAAAGTCTGGCAGACCGACGGATTGGCGGAATCGTAGGAACGATAACGCACAGGAGGCAAAAAGGTGTCAACCCTGGTGGAGAACGAAGTCTTCAAAGCCTTGGAATTCAGCTTGGAGTCCAATGCTGAAAAAGCTTCAACAACCTGTACCGACTGGCAAGGTCGAAGGCGCCCAGAAGCAGGTTGCTCCATAGGCTGTTGGCGCGCGACCGATGATCGTGGCCAGGCTGACACTGTCCGCTGGTTAGCAGGTTTGAGATCAGGCAGAAACCCAAACACAAAGTCAAGAGCTGCCCCCAAGTCCGAAGACTGCTGGCCCTCGACCTCTAGCATGACGGACTCCTCCCCAGAGTCAGAAGACACGTAGCCCATCATGGGCAAACCAGCCGACGCCTCCCATGGTGTCGGGACACCAGGGGAATCAGAAACCGGTCTGTTTCCAATCCCGGGAGGCGGCGCCATAGGAGGCGCCTGGAAACCACTCATAGCCTCGCTGGAAGGAACAGGAAGGCTCTTAGAAAGAACCTGAGTGAGTAAGGAGAGGGCCTCCCTAAGCTCACTGCCCGTACCGACCGGTTCGACAGGGGAACGAACCGGCAAAGTGGCTTCACCTCTGACCCTCTGAACCAGCGAAGGGTCATGATCCTCCAAAACACCCGACGCGGGATGACGGGCGGCAGCCGAAACATCTGAAGGCAGACGTGTATAGGGGTACGAGGCACCCCGAGGATCAATATGGCGAGAACTCATGAGAGTCACCGCGGACCTCTGCGGGGCAGAAGGTCCAGGCTGCACAAAAGGCGTTGGTCCCCCAAAACTGGTCGTGAGGCCAGAATGAGTAGACGGAAACGCCACAGAGTTCATAGTGTTTCCACTAAGAACATCCGAATCCAAAGACACAACTATGGTGCTCGACGGCGAAGAGACCACAGAGATGGGTTCAGCCGGCAGCCCCTTCCGACTTCGCCGAGTTGAAGTCAGGGAAGGCTGAGGCCGATATCCCACGTCTACAGTACCGGATATTCCTGCAGTCCCCTGCAGCGAAAAGCCGAGGCCGGCTGAAACTGACGACGAAGCAGACGGACCAGCAGTAGATACTCGGGAGTCGTTGAGGCTGGTGAAATAGTGGAGAGAGCACACCGGCTCGGCTCCGAAGGAGGAGTCACAACCCGAGTGACAGCCTCAGATGTCGACTGGAGGGGGACCGTAGTCCCGGAACCAGGCACCTCATCACCAGAACACTCAACGGCTCCCACAGTATCCACTACAGGAAAAGACTGCACATCCCCCACGGAGGATAAATAACTCTCACCAGACAAGGTCGGCTCGGGAGGCCCCGAACGACCACATTCTCCTTTCCCGCGGGAGCGGGAGGCACGGCCACGAGAACGAAAGACACGGTTAACTGACGCCCAGAAAGTGGATGATCATGATCCACAGACACCACATGGCCACTCGGCCGAACATCCATTACAGGAGGAACAAGACGAATGTAAATCGTCCACATGCTTTGGCAGCAGACATTGCCCACAAGGAATTGTCCTGGGCATGATAGAGGTGAGAGGAGCAGAGAAGGTGAAATCAGAAAACAGAAGAACACCCCCAAAGAAGAGAGAAAGGTGAAAGAAACAAAGACCGCAGACGCTCGACCGGGAACCACACAACAGGATGACTACTCTCAAAAGAAAGAAGAAAAACTGTAGGAGTGGTACCCCGCTGACACCTAACTCTAACACAATTAGAAAATTTAGCAAATAAAGCATTAACAATAATTGTGAAATAATATAAGTCCGAACCGCATGGCACACGAAATCGCGCGCGACTCGAGAGAGAACAATTAAATATACATTATGGATATATAATATAAAAGAGAATATAAAAACATTGTTCCTGAGAATACAAAGGATACACTGATGCACAATGAATCAGGAATCATCAAACATCGAGCTGGAGAAACACTGATAAGCGTGCAAAAACATCTCGACACGAAGCGGATTATAAAAAGAATGATTCTTTAGAGACGGTATATGCGCACTGGCAACGGAAGTCGTGGAGTTGTACTTGGGAGAGAGCGTCCCGTACTGGGTCTGCGCCGGTTGCACTCGACCCAGTTTTGGCTTATTTTTTATTGGTGCTTTTGCACCACTTTTCTCTCCGAAATTGCTTGGGAAAGACAAAAATAGAGAGTATTTTATCCGAGTTAGGGACTTCCACTGTAGTGCAAGCCTGAAGTAAACAATTGTGAGTAGGCTGATAAGAAATGCAGTAATCAAAGTTCGCTAAATTGATTGTTTTGGTTGAAGTGTATGGACACAGGTTATCACTCTTATGGTTAATGTCTGCCATATATTCGCAGATTTGAATATGGAAGTATCTTTTGGTTTCTCCAACACATTGTTTCTGACAAGAATTGCAGGTTATTAGGTAGATGCAGTTTCATGCCATACAGTTGTTCAGATGGATGGGTACACTTGGTATACAACACCCTAGCTGGGCTCTTGTTTGGGCTCCCTAAGGGGGCCTAAATTTTAACTCGGTGTAATATGATGAATAATCTTTAAAAAATTCTTCTTCGATCCACCATTCAGAATCTATTGATGTTTGGTATACAACATCCTGAGGGGAGGGGGTGGGGGAAAAAGTCAGATTATAGCTTGTTCAAGTTAAGTCCCTAGGTTGATATTTGTTTGGACTCCGAGTTTTGCATTACTGGAAATCTGGCATTATTTCTGTGGTGGCATCCCAATATTAGAAAAAAACTCATCTGGCATGGACAACAGAGTTATAAATAATTAAATAACTTCATTTCTCTGTAGTGTTAACTAGCCAGAAATGCTAATTAAATACTTCTTTGTTCATTGTGAGGGACTTGATTTGAACAAACTTGAAACTGCCCCCTCGTATAACGAAACCAAATATTACAAGATTCTGACTGGTGGTTCTGAAGAAGATTTTTAAAGATTATAACCCATATTGCCCCATGTTAAAATTTGGGTTCCTGTATGGAGCCCATAGAAGAACTGAGGGGCTTATTTGTAACAAACTTGTATCTGATCTCCTTATGAATGATGTATACCAAATATCAAAAGATTCTGATCAGTGGTTCTGGGGAAGAGAAAATTTGTTTAATTTTTTTGCAAATATGCTGACTCAGCACTCTTCTTTTTTTTACCATTCCATTTTTCTGGTCCTAAGGATGCTTTATACCAAATAACAGTTCTCTGTTCCATGCGCTTCAGGAATGTGGATATTATTTCTGTTTTTAGCTCCTGGGGTTCCCATGGGGGCACAAGATAATTATTTTTCCATGAATCAAGTTCTTATGACTCAATAATACCACACACCAAATTTGGTTGAAATCGGATCATCGGTACAGAAAAAAGAAATTGTTTGCATGGCCAAAAATCTTGCACCTCCCATTACAAAGGCAAATATTGCACCTCAAACTTCATTTGAACAAACTTAATTCTACACCTCAAAAGGAAGCTCCATATCAAATATCAAGTCATTGTACCAACTGGTTCATGAGAAAGGTTTTTCAAAATTTAGGAGTATTTACCCCCACTCCGTCCCTATGGGGCTGGGCAAGTTGATTTGAACAAAAACAAAATGTGATGTCAGAACATGCAATCACCTCAAATTTAACTGAAATTGGTTCAGCAGTTTTGGAGGAGAATGTGCAGACATCACAATAGCTCATCCCAACTTGCAGACAGGTGAGCTAATAAACAAGAGGCCCCAGGGGGCCTGAGGGTGCTCACCTGACACGATAGCCTAAATATAAAACCCAGGGAATTGATTTCAACAAGCTGCATCTGCCCCTCCTTAGAAAAGCTTATACCAAATATCCAAAGATTCAGACCAGTGGATCTGAAAAAATTTTTTTGTTTTTAAAGAATATTCCTCATATTGAACTAAGTTATAATTCGTGCTCCCATAGGAAGACCAAATATGGACCTGGGGACATGGCTTGAACAAACTTGAATCTCACCCCCTAAGGATGCTACATACCAAATATCAAAACATTCCGACTGCTGGATCTGAAGAAGATTTTTAAAGAAAATTCCTCATTTTGAACTAAGTTATAATTCGGGCTCCCACAGTGAGCCCAAATATGAACCCAGGGACTTGGCTTGAACAAACTTGAATCTCACCCCCCTAAGCATGATGCATAACAAATATCAAAAGATTCTTATTGGTAGATCTGAAGAAGAAGATTTTTAAAGAATATTCCTCAAACTGCACTAATTTAAACATTTGGGCTCCCATTTGGACCCAGGGAATTGATTTCAATAAACATGTGAAACAATCTTCCAAAGATGTTATATGTGAAATTTGAAAGCTTTTGGGGCAGTGGTTTGGGAGAAAAGTTGTCTTAAATGTTTTTCCCATTACCCACAATGTTAAATGAAAGTGTCAATACACTGTAGCTCAACTTGACAAACTTGAACTTGGTAAGTTATAAATGAGATGGCAAAATTGAAGATCATTGGGACCAATGTCAGTTTTTTTGCCAGTGGCAACATTTTTTGACAGAAACCGAAGAAAATTGATAGCTCCCATCTAGATACCTCCCCAAACAAGCATGCCAGGTTTCAAAGCAATCCGATCATAGATGTGCCCTGTAGGGTGTACAAAAGGGAAATATTGTGGTCTGACTAGACTAAATTCTAAGAACGTTGGCCATGGCAACATTTTTTGACGGAAATGGAAGAAAATCGGTAGCTCCCATCTAGAGGTCACCATAAATAAGCATACCAGGTTTCAAAGCAATCTAATCATAAATGAGCCCTGTAGGGTGAGCCAAAGGGAAATATTGTGGTCTGACTAAACTAAGTTCTAAGAATGTTGGCTGCGGCAACATTTTTTGATGGACATTGAAGAAAATCGATAGCTCCCATCTAGAGGTCACCCCAAACAAGCATGAAAGGTTTCAAAGCAATCCAATCATAAATGTGCCCTGTAGGGTGTGCCAAAGGGAAATATCGAGTCTTCTGACTAAACCAAGTTCTAAGAACATTGGCCACGGCAACATTTTTTGATGGAAATTGAAGAAATCGATAGCTCCCATCTAGAGGTCTCCCCAAACAAGCTTACCAGGTTTCAAGGCAATCAAATCATAAATGTGCCCTGTAGGGTGTGCCAAAGGGAAATATTGTGGTCTGACTAAACCGAGTTCTAAAAACGTTGGCCGAGGCAACATTTTTTGATGGAAATTGAATAAAATCGATAGCTCCCATCTAGATGTAACCCCAAACAAGCATGCCAGGTTTCAAAGCAATCCGATCATAAATGTACCCTGTAGGGTGTGCCAAAGGGAAATATTGAGTCTTCTGACTAAACTAAGTTCTAAGAACGTTGGCCGCGGCAACATTTTTTGACAGAAATTGAAGAAAATCGATAGCTCCCATCTAGAGGTCTCCCCAAACAAGCATACCAGGTTTTAAAGCTATCTGATCGTAAATGTACCCTGTAGGGTGTGCCAAAGGGAAATATTGAGGTCTGACTAAACTAAGTTCTACGAACATTGGCCGTGGCAACATTTTTTGCCGGAAATTGAAGAAAATCGATAGCTCCCATCTAGAGGTCACCCTAAATAAGCGTATATGGTTTCAAAGCAATCAAATCATAAATGTGCCCTGTAGGGTGTGCCAAAGGGAAATATTATGGTTTGACTAAACTAAGTTCTAAGAACATTGGCCGCGGCAACATTTTTTGACGGAAATTGAAGAAAATCGATAGCTCCCATCTAGAGGTCACCCCAAACAAGCATAAGAAGTTTCAAAGTAATCTGATCATAAATGCGACTTGTGAGGTGTGCCAAAGGAAATTGTGGACGTACGTACTAACGTACTAACATACTAATGTACTTTGTACTAACGTACGTATGTACGTACGTACGCCGACGGACGAGAAGTGATGGCAATAGCTCAGATTGACTTTGTCAAGTTGAGCTAAAAATGCTGACTCAGCACTTTTTCAAAGACCCAAAAAAGTACCCCATGATAAAAATTTTTTGACCATTCCATTCTGTTGGTCCTAAGGAAGCTTCACACAATATAAGAATTCTCAGTGCCATGTAGTTTTGGAGATATGGCGTTTTAATTTTTTTCTATTTTTATATTTTATGGGGCGACGGGAAAAAAAATTGTTGGCATAAATTAAGTACTTATGACCCAATAAGCCCTCATATCAAATTTGGTTCAAATCTGCCTCTCGGTTTGGAAAATAAAAATTTGGGGCGGGGCAAAAATTCTTGCCCCTTCCATAACGAAGGCAAATATAGCTCCTCGAACTTCTCTTGAACAAATCTGAGTCTACACCTCAAAAGGAAGCTGCACACCAAATATCTGCTACTGCTGGTTCATGAGAACATTTTTAAAGATTTTTAAAGCACCTTGGGGGCGTGGCACCACCCAGGGAGAGCGGCAACTTCATTTGAACAAATCCGAATTGGCATTAGGTGATAAACATTTACCCAACATTTGAATAAAATTGGGCTAGTGGTTTTGGAGGATAAGTCGGTTTTGTAAAGTTTACGACAAACGATGGACAACGGACGGAAAGTGATCAGTAAAAGCTCCCCTCGAGCTTCGCTCAGGTGAGCTAAAAATTACGATATCCACCTGCTTCCCATGACACTGATCTCTTGAAATTAAACAGCTTAACTCTTTGAACATGAGCGGCTGTTTTTCCGGCCAGGAACATGATACATCATAACGTTATTAAATAGGATGGCTGTTCAGTAAACGTGTGGGGTAAACCAATCAATATTTTCACCGTGTAGCACTGAGGCTGCACGTTGAAAATATTGATTGGTCTATTCCAAATAATGAATATGGACTCTTCTAATTGCTGCCATTGAGCTGGCATGGAAGATACCACTAGAGTTCAAAGGGTTAATGTCTCTTTCAAGGCCTTAAATTTATCTGTCCTAATGCATATAGAAATCACAAAGGCGCCAGGAAGCACCTGAATTGCACCAAATTACTTGCTTTGAGTGGGTTTATAAATGAGATGCACATCTATCACACCCTGCCCCAAGGTCAAGGAGCCTCATAACGAGTATCAGGGGCAAAAATAATACCCCAATTCATTGTAATTGATGCAGGAAAGCAGTGCTATAAAGATACAACTTGAGGCACAAATGATGAAAAACATTTTCCTTACTGTTTCAAGAGGTGATAGAGTATGCTTAAAATCGACTTTTAATCTATTTTTTCTTTCTTCAGAAGTTGATTATGAAATTTCATAATCACAGTGCCCCGCTCTAAAAAATTGTGAAGTTTTTAATCACATCATTTCTGGTCAAGGATCTTGGGCAAATAGAGGACTTTCCATGAAAGCTACAGCTTTCTTGAAGGTAACAGGCTGGTCCTGAGCCAGTTCCCAGCCTCTAGCATACAAAGTTTTCAAGATTGTTCTTCCAACAGGATGCACATCCCATTTGGTCCAAGTCGGTAAAAATCATTAATTCAGGAAAAATCCTGAAAACTTACATCCCTGTAATCACACCAGCTTTAAACAGGAGTATTCAATAAGCAGGGATATACTCAATTTCCTATAATCTAGAGTTCTGTCAAACAAGATATAATAGATTAAATGCCTCTATTGGATGTACTGAGGTCAAATAAGTCTTTAAATAAAGAGAATTTGGTCATTGTCAGGTACTTTTGTCAACATATAACAAGATTTTGTTTCCATTAATTTACTCTTTGCAATTAATGGGTTATATTGGTACAGAAAGGGAGCGTGGTGGTTCAGTTGTTATGGCACTGGACTTCATTGGTTCAATCCCACCAGGTGTAACTATGTGGTATCTTTGGGCAAGGCACTTAATCCCGGAGGCAAGATAGTGCTGTGTACTAAGGCATACTGCATGCAATAGTGTACCTTGTCTTCAACCAATGCTAACCCTGTTTATGCAAACTTAATACGCTGGAGAGTGTGGCGTCTGCTCACCGTTGCTTGGTGCTCTCTCCAGGTACATCGCCTTCTTCCATCAGTAAAAACTGTGCAACACAAGGTGAACCTGGCTGTCAAAAGTGTCATTAAACCCCAATAAATAAACTGGTACAGAAGATATGGTAAAGGGTTTTGTGCTTTAAAGTTATATGCACTTAGCAGGATTATTCAATTAAGATATATACATTTATGTGGGCTCTACTGTAGTTTCAGAACAGGAACCTACGAGTACTCTTCTTCTATCATCAGGTTTCATGTACAGGAGAAAGAGTTCAAGACCAGACACTAAGCAGAATTTTGAGAACATCATGATTTGAACATTTCAGAATCATTGTGACCCAAAACGAACCAAATTGAATCATCAGGTCAATTTTGAATCAAATCGAATTTTGTCGCTTTGTAGGGCCCTAACATGTATTGCCAAACTGCATTGCTCAGACTTGAAATTTTAAAACATTCATAACTGAACACATGTGCAAAGATGCCCCCTCCCATCAAATTATTATTTATTTACTGGCTTTAACCCTTTTCCCAACACAATGGACAAAACCGGCCAGCACTATTCACAAAAATTGCCATTCAGTTTCCATTATTTTTTGTTCAATTTTTGCTTCAAAAACATAGTTTATGAATCGTCATTGGAACGAGCTTAATAAGCTCGTTCCAATGAGGGGTCATAAGCTATGTTTTGAAGCAAAAAAGAGAAAAAAGAATTAGTTTTTCAATAATTTTGTTTGCAAGTGTTGTCTGCTTTTTATGTTAGGTAAAGGGTTAAAGGTCACATATTTCTGCACAATAGCTAATCGTGACTGCAACTTGGATATAAAGTCAAGTTTAGTCAATCGTTTATTCCCATGTTACCCATTTTAGAGGACTTCCACCCCAAGCATTGTTGACTGGGTCCCATTTTACCAGTGAAGCAAAGCTTATTTACCGCAATAAAGAAGCACTGCTCCAGTTCCTGGGATTACCACAGGGATTCTATCAAATTACATGTACTTCATAAATGTTTGTTATCAAAACATGTAACCCCCTCTTTCTGTGCAAGAGGACCACACAAATGACGACTAATGAAAAAAGCCTTACTCAGATTTTACACAGACCTATTTTTAAGTGGACAATTGCAAACAACTGTTTTGGTGTGAAAGGGAAATGAAATTCAACGACTTGCCCATTTGACACACATACAATTTGGGGGGAAAGATTCATGGGGATAAGCAAAAAAAACCCAAACATTCATCGAATTATGAAAAACGTTTCTTCACTAAACATATGCAAGCAAATGAGAAATCACAATTAAATTATACAAATACAATCTTCATTCATTATTATCACACACATATTAATGTAAAACAAGGGATTTCCACTGGTCTGCCGTACAATAAAAATCAAGTTGTATCGCACATGTGGTGATACAAAACACGTTCGATTTCGTTTCCAGCGTAAACAGAAAAGGGACCCATCTAAATAAATCATGTCAATCACTGGCCGAAACGCACCAGAGTCGAGTTCGCTAGGAAATTCAAAGTCCCTCATTTAGAATGGTTTACCAGGGATATTTAAACAATCAGATTTGAGAGAAAAATTTACAAAATAAAAATAACATTCTGACTGCCTGTTCCTTGACAAATCATATATAGTTATGGAGTGTGCAAAACTTATTAGCGATTTTGAAAACCTTTTGTACTGTTATTCTCTGCAGTTTAGTCAATATTTGAAGTTCGATCATCGTGACTGTGACACTGATCAGTGTCAACTGGTTTTGACCAATTGAATGCCAAATTAGGGTTGGTACCCCACCACCTAAACGCGATATCTTACTGACAACGAAAGAAACATGGAAATTAACCAGTTGAAAAGTGCTTTTAGTTCAATTTTCATGTAGACTGGTTCTTACATGGGAGGTGTGTAAATACAGAATTGCATGCACATATATTTTGAATGGGTTAAGAATTATCGCACTCTATTGCTCTGGCCCAGGATATCACCTGAGCCTTCGGCTCTCGTGATATCCTGGGCAAGAGCAATCTCGTGCAATAATTCTTAACCCATTCAAACGTTTGTGTGGATCTGTATATTTATTGCACAATCACAAATGGAACAAGTAGTTTCTCTGCACACTGATGGCATAGTTACATTACATTATCTGGTTGAGTGCTGGAAGCCCAAATTTGGACTTAATTCTAAAGTGCAGGTACCACAGATTAAAGGCTTCATATTCTGTGGATGTGCTTCAGATTACCTCTGAAGTGAAATTATTTACATGTATCCTGTGTTGGCCTTGATACAATTCATGGGAAAATGCCTGCACTCTCCCATGAACTGTAACAAGGCAAAGATATGTGAACAAATCTTGCTGACCAAAAATAATTTAGCACTCTACCAGTTGTGATACTGTCATTGTCTACAAAATTGTCTTTCATTCATAAAGCATTAGAAACACTGATGATATCCTGACAGATATCTGAGCATTTATTTGTGCTCCCATAGGCAGCCCAAATATTAATCAAGGGGCTTCGTTTGGACAAATTTGACCTCCAAAAGGATGCTATTTTACAATTGACAAAAATTTCTGACTAAGTAGTTCTGGAGCAGATTTTTAAAGAATATTCCCAATATTGCAATAAGTTAAAATTCAGGCTTCCAAAGGGAGGCCAAATATCAACCCAGGGACTTTTGAACAGACTTGGATTTGACCTCCCTAAGGATGCTGTACATCAAATAGCAAAAGATTATGACTGGTGGATAAGAACATTTTTAAAGATTATATTTCATAGTGCACAAAGTAAAAAATTCAGGGTCAACAAAATCAAACGAATGCAAACTTTTTTACACAAATTTAGCCTCCAAGGAGTTACAGTACAAGTCAAAATAAGTTGTAGCATAACCGCAATAAACTAAGTATACTGCTGCTTCTGCACTGATAAAATCAGAATCTGACATTATTTTCTGGAAAGCTCTCAGTGAGAGCATTCCAGAAAATGATGTCAGATTCTGGTCCAATCAGTGTATGAAGAAAAAGATACATAGTTTATAGTGTTTATCCTACAACTTATTTAGACTTGAACTGTACTTGTTGTAAGAATTATGAAACCAAAAATGCATTTTGTTTTTCATTGTTCATGTTTCTGAGACTCTGATCTTGCAGTTCCCACAGAAATAAGTTGCAAGTTAACTGCCAGAAATTACCATTTTCACATCACCAAGAAAACTTATTTCTTTATTGGAGTTTTATGATACATTGTCGACAGCCAGGGTCATATATTGTCCAACAGTTTTACAGTTGGAGGATGCCAGAATACCTGGAGAGAACCACTGTGCAGCAGTATGCAACTGTCCGACTCCCCAACATACTAACTCTGCACAAGCAGGGTTAGTAGTGGTTGATGGCAGGTGTGATATTGATATGCCTTAATACACAATGTGACCGTATCCACAATCGAGATTAAGTGCCTTACCCAAGGACACAGGTACGTGGTGGCTCAGAAGGTAGACATGTATGCTGCAAGCCGAGGGGTCCTTGGTTTGAATCCCACCTGTGGCAACCGTGTTGTGTCCCTGGGCAAGGCACTTAATCCCAATTACCCACGTGGGGGCACGATGGCATTATGTACTAAGGCATACTGCACAATGATGGTGCACTTGTCTTCAACCTATGCTAACCATGCTTGTGCAGAGTTAGTATGTTAGGGAGTCTGACGGTTGCTTGCCATTGGTCAGTGGTTCTCTCTGGCTTCCTCCACCCGTAAAACTGTCTGACATGAGGTGACCCTGGCTGTCGAAAGTGTTATTAAACCCCAATAAATAAATAAATACCCAAGGACACAATGCAGTTCCTGCTGGTCAGGATCAAACCATGAACCTTTCGGTTTGAAGTTCAATGCTCAAACCACTGAGTCACCACGCTTCTCAGTAATGATTTAAGATCTAACACGGAGTTCACTGAGAATTATCCAGGAGATCTTTCTGAGAATCAGCATTAGGGGTAGATGGTATTCGAAAAAAATGTACATTATGAGAAAACATTTCTTCAGGCTTTTCCCCTGAGTTTTCCTAAAATTTATTTTATCTATTTATTGTTTTTTAAGGTCACATACTTCTGCACAATGGCTAATCATGGCCGCAGCATGGAGATAAAGTCAAGTCCAGCCAATCATTTATACCCACGTTGCTCATTTTAGAGGACTTCCACTCACTCTTGGCATCGGTGACCGGACCATATTTTACCAGTAAAAGCGAGTTTGTTTACGACAGTGAATAAGCACTGCTTCACTTCCCGGGGTTTCCTCAGGGAAAAGTTTATTTTCACTCAGGCTGTAAATGTTTGAATGGTTTCCTTTTTCATCTAGACAAAAAAAAACAGATCAGAATATATTTTTTGCTTACTTTATTACCGAGTGTCCTTGAAGAAAAATTATGCCTGGATATATATGAAGTATTAATGTGAGAGTGAAAAAACCCTACAATGATGTCACACCTCCAGCAGTTCCTACAAGTCTTCCTATGTGTGGTCTAAAAATGCTGTTCCTGGTAATAGTAATCGTACTACCAATACCTTCTACCTCTGCTATTATGGCTATCATTGTCTGCTGTCACTCTCAGCTCTATGGTAAGATTACAACCCTATCTTCTTTCATTTTTGCTGATGCCCCACTCCTACTAACATACTATTTGCTAAGCTAAAAAGTACTAGCTTCAAACCTTTACCTAATGAATCGGCAGCATCGGTCCATGTAATTAAATTCGACATTTGAAAAAAAAAAAATTCAACAAAAACATATCTTGCGACCCCTTATTGGAACCTGCTCATTGAGTTCATTCCAATAAGGAGGTCACATGATGTGGTTTTGTTGAAATTTTTCAAAAAATTTGAAAAAATATTTAAAATAATGAATTTTGATATTGTGTGCATTGGGTAAAGGGTTAAGCCTGCATACTGCCAGGCCTCATTCCAAGGGAGCAGGGTGGCTCAGTGGTAGACTGTTGGACTTCTATGCTAGAGGTCCTGAGTTCGATCCCCGACCGGGACGACCCGCGTTGTGTCCTTGGGCAAGGCACTTTATCCCAGTTGCCTACATGGGGGCACGATGACGCCGTGTACTAAGGCATACTGCACGTCAATGATGCACATGTCTTCAACCACTGTAACCCTGCTTGAGCGAAGCTTGAACAGAGTTAGAATGTTGAGGAGCTGACAGTTGCTCGTCGATGCTCAGTGGTTCTCTCTGGGTACTCCGGCTTCCTCCACCCGAAAAACTGTCACGGTCACGATTAGCCATTGTGCATAAGTATGTGACCTTAAACACCAAATAAATAACTCGATGTCCAATACAACTACTGCTAGCATCATTTGTCTCTGCTATTGATGGTTCTATGAATGCCATAAACAGACTCATGAAATCATACGTATGGAATCCCTTTCTAGTATCTGACAAAGTCTATAGAACCCCTTTTTCATCGTATGTGTCCTGGAGGGTAATGCACACATTTTGTTTAAGTATATATCAGTGCACCCAGCATGTGCTCATGTGGTGCATGTGCTGTGTGTACAAGGCACATACACCCAAGTACATTCCATCAAACATCAGTCCATAGATCTGTGTAATCCTTCCTAGTATCAGAGTATACCTACAGAATCATTTCTTCATTGTGTGTTAAATGTGTTGAGTGAACATTGTGACCCATAACGTAAGCATACCTGATATGTGCCCATGTGCTGCATTTGGTGTACATACATTGTGCACTTACACACAAACACATGCCATCAAGCACCAGTCCTATGTTCCTTGGATTCCCTTTCGAGTATCTGACTATGCCCACAGAATCCCCTCTTTGTATGTTCCATGTACTGAATGTGTTGTACACACATTGTGCATTGAACACAAGCCCATTCCACCAAATGTTCTGTGGAATTGGTGTCATTACTTTTTCAGCCAAACAACAGATAATTTTTAATAGTTAAGAGATGCTGTCCACTTCCAACACTGTAAGATTTTGTGTTTGAGTTAGTTTCTTTGAAACCTTCAGATTCAGGGCTTTTATCTTGTAATTCTTATTGTTTAAGACCATCTCAATGTTCATTACCCCTTACCCCTTATAATGTATATATGTTGACCAAATGTTAGTATCGCTGAACTAAATATCTGAATTAGAGTTTTACCCGACTTGAAATGTTGCACTCGGAAATGATGCAAAAATAAACAACCTTGGGAAAATATATTGTTTCAATAAACGTTTGAAACATTCTATTTACATCTTGCATTATTGTTGAATAATTTCTGATAAAAAAAGAGGGTGATTTGATGACTTTTGGCCCTAAAAAAATACAATTTACTTTTTGTGTGTTTTTGTAAGGAATTCCCTGAAAAATATACTTTAAACATATTTTATTTGCCATAACTATTGAGCAAAGAGATAGGAGGACAAGTGCTTTCCACTGAAAAATATGTGCACGTGACCGGTACTTCCCTTTGAGTCATTTTTTTCTCTTATTTGTTGCATGTCCTCCTGTTTTAGGGTCAGAAAAATTGTCTGAAGGGCTATACTTGACAAAGATATTTGAATGCCAAAATTAAAGTGATGTGATCATAATTTTTTCGCCTGAACATTATGGCCTATGGGAAAATATTTACTTCTGTGGTGATAACTTTAGTCAAAACTTGGGTACTCTTTTGTTGTAAGATGTTTTTTTTATGTTTTAGCTTTATTGCACATTTTGGTGACTGATACTGCACATGAGTCAGTTTTAGGACTTTAATAGCTTTTTTCGTTAACCCTTCTATGAGGTATATCAAATTTCCCCCTAAATGGCATAGATTCTTTCACCAATGATTTCTTGAGTTAAACTCAATTTTTAAGCAAATCTAGTCATGGCTGCTTTACAGCAGCCATGGCTAGATTTGATGAAAAATACCTTGAAAATAAATGGATTATTTTCATATTTTGTTCAATGTATTTATTTCCAAGTGATATGGAACTTATGCAGTTTATCCATTTAACTGTATCAAAGCAGAATGTTGCTAGGTGATGGGCATTTATTTAATGTTGCATACCTCTTGCTTTACGTTTTCTTATTAATCGTAATCGATCACCGAGAGCAGTTTTTTCCAATATATCTTTTAATATGATTTTCATAGGTTTAATGGTGACCATCTAGAAAGAGTTATTGACCTTTCGAGGGAGGGAAGGAGGGAGGGAGGGATGGAGGAGTGGGTGGGGGCAATGGAATCTATTTTTCTGTAAGATATGAGTACTGGTATTATATTTTTTTATTAACTGGTAGAGTGCTAAATTATTTTTCAAAGGTGATTTGAAATGCGAGTATTTTTTTCAAGGGTACCAATGCTACAAACAAAAGGCACCCCAGTTTAATAAGATTTTGTTCATAAACAATTGTTTTGTTACTATTCATTGGAGAGTGCCTATTTGGCACTCTCCAATAAATTGTAATACAACAATTTTGTTTAAACACTTTTTGTGTTTCAATTGCTGAGTAAACAAGATAATAAATACTGTGTAAAGCCACTAAAGTGGCTTTCAGCACTTTCAGGAGAGCCCTGATAGTTGGCTTCTAGCACTCAAACAGTCAGTACTTGACTGTCATTCTGAGCGCTGAGAGTAGGTCAGAACATTGGACTTGACTGTGAAGACACTTTATTCAGGGTTCATACAGACTAGGCAATTTGGTTTTCCGTAACTTTTCCATACCTTATAATTTTCTATTTTTTTAGCATCACCCTCTCCCTCTTAACCCTAAAGGGCCCATTTCCAAGTTTCATCATTTTGTACTGCAATAAAATTCAGGTTCGAACAATGAGGTAAACTTTTAAGTTAGAATACATTCTAAGTACGTTAGCAGTTGTTTCTAGGTACGTCTTAGCTGCCTACATGTATATTGGTAGCCAAGACTTGCCTAAAAACAACAGCAAGGCCACTAGATAGACTCTATCAAAGTGTGGCAAAAATGTGTACAAATCTCCAGCAAGGGTTATGAAGCCCCAAACACTACTAACTCAAGTAGCGATTCTTGGTGAACCTTAAAAATTGGGAGTACAAATATGTTTTGGATGGTCACATTAGGCAGAAGAAATACCCATGTTACACTTATCCGTTAGTTTTCCATAACTTTTCCACAACCAACCCCAATTTTCCATACTTTTCCAGGGCCTGGAAAATCAATTTACTGTTTTCCAAGACGTTCCATAACACGTATGAACCCTGTGTTATTCTGATTGCTTGGTAGCAATGTGCACTACGGCACAGGGTACAATGTCAGTACACTTTCCTTCAACTGATGCTAACCTTGCTTGTGCAAGCTTGGTAAGTTGGAGAGTCCCACAGTTACATACCATTGCTTGATGGGTCTCTGCACAACGTACTCCAGCTGTCTCCATCTGTATTACTGCATGGCACAATAAGTTGAAAGCGTCATTAAACCCCCAATAAACAGAAACAAAAAAGGAAAGCAATTTTTTTCAAATGTACACAAAATAATGTAATACTGCAGGACAAAAGCATATTTTTCATCAAGTTCAATGGTGGCCTTCTTGGAAAAGAGAGTTATTTCCCTGTGGAGGACAATTCTTAGTTAGTCTCGAATTTTCAACTATGACAAAAGTATTTGTAAAGTATTTTTTATTACTCCTAGCTGGCTGAGTGCAAAATGTTCAACTGCATTCAAAATAACATGATAATTCAGGACAAACGCATATTTTTGGCAGAGTACAATGGAAAAAAGAGTTATGGCCCTTCAGAGGTCAATTTTATGGGGTCTCGATTTTATCGATTTTATACATCAACAGTTTGGAAATGAGATGGGTGCGAGTGCAATTGCTTCCGTCAGCACCTGTGTTTTCTATTTTACGGGAGCTAAAAAATGCACTCATTGAAAAATAGTGTGGAGCACTAATATACTGTGAGGATAAATGTGTGTCATTTTGAGAAAGCAGCACCCTGTGGCCAGTGGCAAGTTACTGTCATAATTCAGCAATTCCTTATACATTTAACCCTTTGAACACTAGTGGTATCTGCCATGCCAGTTCAATGGCAGCAATTAGAAGAGTCCATATTCATTATTTCGGGTAGACAATCAATATTTTTAACGTGCAGCCTCAAGGCTGCATGTTGGAAATTAGGGCTGTCACGATTAATCGATTGTCAATAGGTCACGCCGAAATTGATTAGTATTTTTTGTTGTCGAAGAATCGGTAAATTTTACTGCGTTCTAGACGTTTAAAAATTTAAAAAAAAATAGGATGAAAAAACTATTGTTTCTGAAGGTAAAAGGTCAAGAACGTCGATGCTAAACCTCAAGAAGCCGTTAGAAGCATTTGTCTTTTAGGTAAATTCAAAGCTTTGATGTTCTGAACTTTTGAACCGTCATTGTAATTATCAAGACCGGTCGGCAGTTGCAAACTTGCGAAGTTCGCAACTGACGACCGGTCTTGATTATTACACTAACGGTTCAAAAGTTCAGAACATCAAAGCTTTGAAAGTACCTAAAAGTGGATTGTCTTCATTGTTTACTTAAGATAGGTCAACTGACTTGAACTTCTTTTTAACGACTTCAAAAAGAGGGAGAGGGTGGGGACATCTAGGTGCGATTAATCGATTATTATTGATTATTTCTGACGTTTAATTGATTCCTAAGATTTTGAGAGGTTGATATGAAGAATACTGGGGGTGGGGTCATAAACCTTGTCTCAACTGGGACAAGCCCAATTGTGTCCAAGAAACTTTCTTTCAACAAACTTGAATCTTTGTTACTGAAGGGATTTGAATACCAAATTTGCATGCACTGTGACTGGTGGTTTATGAGAAGATTTTTAAAGTATTTGGGGCTTTGGGGTATTGCTCCCACCACATAGTGCTCTGCAATTTTTATTGAACAGACCTGAAAGGATAAATGTATCTTCCAAAGATAATTTGTGCCAAGTTTGGCTTGATTTGGATCAGTGGTTCTGAAGAAGACCGAAGTGAAAAAGTTAATGAACAACACATGACAGATTCCAAATGATGGGAATAGCTCACACTGACTTTCAGTCAGCTGAGCTAAATGAAAGTGTCAATGACACTGTAGATTAACTTGTCTGTGTGTTATGTTTGATGAAAGTTAAAAAATTTATAGTAATTTATATATTTTTTATACTTACCAATGACCCAGACTTAGCTGGTGCTAACTCCACAAAAACCAGGGCCAAACACAAATTTTGCCCCCCAATCCCCAAAATTTGCATCCAAAACAAAAAGAAATCATGTCCTAAAGGACCTCCATAGTACGACTCTACTGCGCATGCGCAGTGACGCAGTCGTCCCGAAATTGGCGCCAAATATCATTCTTACTGGCAGTGCCTGGTCAGCGCTATGTACTCAGCGGGGAGGCAAGAGTTCCCAACTCAGGGAGGGCCATCCCCGTCTGGGTCATTGGTAAGTATAAAAAATATATAAATTACTATAAATTTTTTAACATTTTTATACTGTACCAATGACCCAGACTTAGCTGAATAGTAAACAGGCTGGAGGGCCTAGGACATAGAGGAAAATCCAATAAGCTCAATTATAAAATAAAGAGGTAACCCCTTAAGGAGAAAAGGAGTATTAGGCTTTACATGTATCTTTCTTATTTAATATTAAAATTAGAAAGATACACTACCCTTAATAATTGAGCACAATAACATTCATGTTCTCTATTAACATCCAGTATAACCCTTATACTAATTATTTTTAAAGCAAGCCAATAAATAAAGTAGTCCAGAGAATTGAGACTCTTTATAATCATTTAAAAGTGTCCGAGTATTGTATATTAAAGCCCGTTTGACACTTGACATATACAAATGCTTCACACCGAGCTACACTTTAAAAATAAGACATGAATGAAATTAAACATTAATATTACACTTTAAAACCATCCCGGAAGCGACTCAAAAATACTGTCTTGGAGGAGGCATTCCCTTGCTTTTCACTATAAAGCAGGTGACCTAAGGGAACACCCGCCCCCCCCCCCCCCTTCCCCTTGCCCTGGGTCAAATAGCCCAGAGCGAAGAGGGCAGCCGGACGGAGTCACTGCCGGAACAGAAAGCCTGCATAACTATAGTTGCAACTGTTTAGTGGACGACATTCTGAGCAACAGATAACGGACCTAAACAATGCAGGTCTCCAGAAATGGACTCAATATTTCTGAGATAAAAATTAGTAAATGTGGATGGCTGAGACCAATAAGCAGCCTTCATTAAATCTGTAATAGCAACACTATTAGCATAAGCCCAGGAAGCAGAAAGAGCTCTTACTTCATGAGCAGAAATCTTAAGCACAGACTGCTGAGAAGAAGATAAATCTTCATACGCAGTACGGATAGTTAACTGAATCCATCTAGCAATAGAATGGACTGAAATGTCCTTTCTATTAGGCATCAAAGACAGAAAGAAACGTTTCCGTCCCTTTCTGATGAACTGAGATCTCTGTTTATAGATACGTAGTGCTCTAACAGGACAGAGTAAAGGCCTACGCCCGTCTGAAGACGGAAGAGCCTTAATAACAATAGGTTCCGGATATTTATTAGGAGCCTGATTCTTAGCTAAAAAACCGACATTAGTAGTGAAGGTGATAGTGTTCCCAACACTACGATAATGAGAATCATCCACCGATAGTGCATGAAGCTCACTGACTCTTCTGGCAGAAGAGAAAGCTAAGAGAAAAGCTGTCTTATAAGATAAGAATTTGAAATCTACTGTCCCAAGAGGTTCAAATGGCTTTTCCTTCAATTTAAGGAGAACCCAAGCTAAATTCCACTTAGGAATTAATCTGAGAGTTCTGGGTCTATTTATCGAAAAGTTTCTAACCAATTTCGATAAAGAGACATTAGATCCAATTTGTAAACTATCATGATGTGCATAGGTATCAGATAACATAGATCTATAACCCTTTATAGTAACAGGTTGCAGTTTGATTTCGTCAAACAAGTATACTAGAAAGTTAGCAATGTCTGGTATAGAGGGATCAAATATATCAACAGAATGATCCCTACACCAACGACGGAAAACCTTCCACTTAGCCGCATAGTTTAGCGAAGAGGAGGTCCTCCTGCAGTTAGAAATCGCGTCCACTGCTCGTCCTGTAAAGTGCTTGCCATGCAAGAAGGACCGCACAACGGAAAAACGTGAAGGTTGAGACCTTGCGGGTTGTGATGTAGTTGGCGCGATTTCCCCTGCCAAAGAAGATCCTCTCGTGGAGGGAGCTTCCGCGGTAGGTCCCACAACAGACACCTGAGTAGATTTATCCACGGTCTCTGTGGCGACAGAGATGCTACCAACAGAATCTTGCATTGAGATTGTTTTATCTTTAGCAATACTTGTTGAATTAACGGCGCTGGAGGATACGCATATCCTATCATTCCGTCCCAAGGGATCGATAGAGCGTCTACTGCAAATGCTCTTGGATCCGGACATGGGGACACATACGTCTGCAACTGATTGTTGAGATGTGTCGCAAATAAGTCTATCATTGGCCGTTCCCATTGGTAGCAAATCTGATTGAATACTTGTTTGTTGAGAGTCCACTCCGACGGCAACAAGCGACCCTTTCGTGAAAGGGAGTCTGCTAGCACATTCAGACGACCCGGTATGTGACGGACCGAAAGAAGAACGTGATGTTCCAACGCAAACAGAAGGATTCTTTCCGTTAGATTGAACAACGGAACTGAATGAGTGCCTCCCTGATTCCGTATATACGCCACTACTGTCGTATTGTCGGATAGGATTTGGACATGAGCATCGTGAATAATGTCCATCCAGTGACGTAACGCAAGCCAAATTGACATCATTTCCTTGATGTTTATGTGCTTGCACAGGAATTGCGGATCCCAAAGACCCTGGAATCTCGAATCCGTTGGGATTAATGATGCACCCCAACCTGTTTGACTGGCATCCGTCATAATGGTAAAACTCGGATCCGGCAACTGCAGCGGAACTCCTTGAGTTAACCACTGAATGTTTGCCCAAGTCTGAATCTCTTGTTTCACTTGATCTGACAAGAGAACGTCTACATCGAGCGAATGAATTTTCACACTCCAATTCTGAGTCAGGAAAATTTGAAGAGGCCGTGTGCGTAGCCGTCCCATCGGAATGAGATCCGCGGCGGCTCCGCACAGACCTATCAGTCTCATAAATTCTCTCGCCGTGACTTTGTCTGTATTCAGACAATAGCGAGCGTAACAACTGACTAATTTCGCTCTGGTTAACGGCAGACGAACGAGATTGTTGTGCGTCTCGAAGCTCATTCCCAGATGAGTGAATGACTTGGACGGCACCAGATCCGACTTCTCCTCGTTTACTATGAAACCGAGACGTCGGAGCAAAAGAAGAAGATTCTGAACATCGTTCTGAAGCGTTAACTCGTTGCCGTACCTCTGAAGAATGTCGTCCAGGTAGGCCGACGTTACCGCAGACGAATGAGCTCGGAAGTAAATCATTACCGAGTTCATTACCCGAGTGAAAGCCCAGGGTGCTAGATTCAATCCGAAGCACATGGCCCGGAACTGATACACCACTCCTAGGACTGCGAAGCGTAGATACTTTCGGAATGTCGGATGTACCATGACGTGAAAGTACGCATCTTTGAGATCTATGCTCGTTGCATAATCGTTCACCCGAATACTCGCTCTGACCGATCGAATCGTCTCCATATAAAACTTCGGAGCGACGATCAGCTTGTTTATCCAGCTCAAATCTATGACTGGACGGAACGAGCCGTCTGGTTTCGGAACCAGAAACAGATGGCTGTAGAATCCCAGCGATTCCTGGTTTTCTACGACCTCTACCGCGTTCTTCATTAAAAGAGACTGCACCTCTGATAGCAGAGCGTCTCTTTTCTGAGGGTTTGATGGAAGATGAGTCCACTTTGGACTTCGAGTTAATGGAGGCTTTCGTTTGAAGGATATCTTTAGACCTTCCGAAGTCACTCCTCTCACCCACGGGTCGTCCGTAATCGACGCCCACTCTTGAGAAAAACTCGACAACCTTCCGCCAACCGGAACGCGATAGAGGTTTGAGCCATCACCTCCTGGATCTGCGAGGCCTGCGGTAGGAGAAACCACGTCTTCCACGACCCGCACCTCGCCTCGTCGACCTCGGGGCGTCCGACCGATTGTCCCGGCCTGAAGGACGTCCCGAACGAGAGTCACTATCCTGACGGTCTCTCGAATAAGAGCTAGAGGACGCACCGGAACCTCTATAGGAACCTCTCTTGGGCGGATAAGACCCAGAAGTGCCCGCCTTATTCGTGTCTGCTGTATCCGACCTTTTAGGAGCGGATCTAAACAACAGAGAATCACTAGCTTTCTTTTTAATATTATCATAAATAGCGGAAAGCTTGCCATCAAAGAGAAGATCTCCTGAGACCGAAGCGACTCTAAGAGAGTTCTTCACCTTAGAATCCACTAGTGTGGATGTAGACAGGGCTGCGTCACGTCTAACCAACTCCAGATTTGCCACTGAAAGGGCGGAGTTACACGTGGAATAAGCTACTGCCCTTGAAAGAAGTCTTAAGGAGGATTGTATATCCTGAAACTCTTCCCCTTGAAGACGCAGTGATAACGCCTTAGTAAGGTGATCTGCGTAAGATAAGGCATCTAAATTGGCTCTGTTAGACGCAATAGCTGTTTCCAACACTGCGGTTGGAATAGAAGCTGACGACGGTAATGATAGCTCTAAGTCTTCCGCCTCGTCGTCCATACGCAGAGGAACTCTCGGTATACCCTGACCTGCCGTGTCGAATTTATTCCTTGCATTAATGAAAGGCAGGTTGAGAGTATTTGCGGACAAGAAGCCTGCTTTCCCCGTCCTGGAAGCAAGTTTAAAAATAGCGTCGTTCAATAATTCAAATGTTCTTGCAACATTATTGGACTGCGACGGAAACTCGGGAGCGATGTCCCTGAACCGCTCGAAAAAATCAGAGTCCAATGACGCTATAATTCTCCTGTCCGGAAGCGCAGCAGTCTGGCCCGACGGAACAACTTGAGGAAGAAAGTGCCGGATGAAGTCCACGGCAGCTTTGTGTTGTTCCGAAAGGGATAGCTCCAATTCATCCGTATCCCTTTCACCATCCGGTCGGACCTCCCGATGTTCCCGGTCGTCCGCCCCCGATGCTTCGGCGGAGCGTACCGACCCAGCGCCGTCGGATAATTCTCGATCCGACACCGTTTCTGTCGGCTGCTGGGATGCTGCGATAAGCTGTGCTATCTGCACTAGAATGTCCGACGTCGAGACCTGCGGAGGAGCGGTCTTTCGCTGCTTCGCCGAGGGCAGCTCCGCATCAGATGGCTCCCGCATACTTTTCCTATGCGAACGTCCGGAGTCCATCGGTCTCGAATCCCTGGCTGCCGGATGGTGTGACCTGGTCGCCGAAGAATCCTTCATCGGCGAAGCTGGCAAAATATCGGAGGTCACGCAGCCAAGGTGCGGTCGTGTGCGCCGACGAGAAGAGGAAGCCTTAACAGTCTCTGCGGACTGCTTATACAACGGAGCGTCCCGAGCGACGGACGTATGCTCCGCTAAAGACACATTTTGTACCACAACATCTGGTCCCAGATGTTGTTGTACGAGAGAGGGGCCTCTCTCGCTCGCGGCCCGGCTGGACCTGGACGAGCTAGGAACCGGACTAAAAGGCTTCCTCCGTTCTCGTTCACTATCCGCCGTCACTGGGTGTGCATCTATTATTTTTATAGTGCTCGCATCACCCAAAATTTCCTCTTGGACCGCATCGGACGAACCCGGCTGCCGAACCATTCGGTGAATGGACGCTACACCGGGCGAGCTAGCGGACGACATTTGTCTAATCTCCATGAGCACTTTTGCCGCTAGCTCTGTATTTAATTGTGACGACGGACGCACACTTGAAGAAGATAACATGGAAACATCACCCTGTTCTGGTTCCTCTGAAATAGAAACTGAGAGAGTAGAGTGACCTTGTGGAGAAAGAGCCGGCATCGCTCTTTCTCCAGAAACAACATATCGTGACACACGTTTCCAATGTTTCTCATCCCAATGTTCACATACAGGACAGGGATTAATGCGAGAACACTGACTACAATTAATGCAATAATCATGAAAGTCAGAGGAAGATTTCTTCCTATTACAATTTGAACAAGTTCCCTTCATTGTGAAAGAACAACAATAAGTCCTAGTTACTCGCAAAAACCCCTGACACAAAGATACATAATAACATGATCCATAAAAAACAATTGCAAAACAAAATAATTTTGAAAAAATATTTTTTCAGAGAAGCCCAAGTTGCTGAAAAGTAACGTTGAGCCCCGATGGATCCGATGGCAAAGTGTGGTCAAAAATTTTAAAATTATATAAAATAATTAATGAGACACTTTCGGATAATATAAATGTATCTTATAATGAGATAAACTACCTCAAAGGCAAACAGCCCCCCTCAAAAAAGGCTGTTGCCAATGAAAACAAACAGTGTAAACACAGAAGAAAACATGACTCCAGGCACTGAAAAAACTGGCCCGGAATCAGTCATCAATTACACTCTATCTGATGCAAAACAGAGACTCCCAGGGGAGAATCTGCAGAACATCAGATGGAAGATGCAGAACACAAACGTTATACACCCATGGGTGAAAACGTAACTATGGGGAAAATAACAGAAAACATTCTGTAACCAAGCAACTCTCCCAGGGAATTTTTAGAAATGAAACTTCTCAAAAATATGCCAAAAGCATGGGAGAATTGCAAGGGGGGACTTTAGAAGGTTAGGGGAGAGGAAACACTGAATAAGCAGTGCAACAATTAGCAAGAATGACAACAAGAGGCGTTTGCCTCGAAAATAGGCAACTTAACATAATTTCAACAAAAAATTTTAAGTACAGCCCTGATTATTTTTTGCCACTTCTTTTTTCCTCTCCTCCTTCTATCCTCCTTAGAATCACATTTTCTCCAAGAATTACGTGTCTGGCATCCTTTGAACTGAGATTTACAAGCACAAAGATCAGTGAGATGTTGACTGATGAAGGGCCAAACAGAGAATGATATTTGGCGCCAATTTCGGGACGACTGCGTCACTGCGCATGCGCAGTAGAGTCGTACTATGGAGGTCCTTTAGGACATGATTTCTTTTTGTTTTGGATGCAAATTTTGGGGATTGGGGGGCAAAATTTGTGTTTGGCCCTGGTTTTTGTGGAGTTAGCACCAGCTAAGTCTGGGTCATTGGTACAGTATAAAAATATGATAATGTTTATGAAAGGATAATGAAATAAGACAAGAATTGTGATAATTGGAAATATGTTAATTTCTGTTCCCTGTATGCTATGTTTTCAATAAAAATAATATGAGGTGTAGACTGTACTAAAGAACTGAGGGGTGGGTTAATGTGGCCCTCACAGTTAATGTATGTGGCCCTCACAGTTAATGTTTTTCAACAAAAGTTACCAATTCAGAGTGAAATTATTCCAAAACGAGTCATCCTATCAAGTTACAATGAAATCCCTTCATAAATACGGCCTGCGGACTGTGCTAAAGGTTTTGGGGCTTCAGGCCTGTGTAGCCATCACAGTTGACCGATCACAACCAAAAGGGGAAAGGCCTCATCTAGACATTATACTGACTCATCCTACCAAGTTACAATGAAATCCCTTCATAAATATGATCTGTAGTCTGTGCTAAAGCTTTTCGGGTTTTGGGCTCGGGCAGCCATCATGGTTGAATGATGATGACCAAAAGAGGACGTTCTCATCTTGGCATTATCTGGAGTCATCTTACCAAGTTACAATGAAATCCCTTCATAAATGTGACCTGTAGACTGTTCTAAAGGTTTTTGGGCTTCGGGCCCCTGTAGCCATCACAGTTGACCAATCGTGACCAAAAGGGGACGTTATCATCTAGACATTATATGGAATCAACCTACCAAGTTACAATGAAATCCCTCCATAAATACGATCTGTAGAATGTGCTAAGAGTTTTCGGGTTTGGGGCTTGGGCAGCTGTCACGGTTGAATGATCTTGACCATAAGGGGACGTTCTCATCTAGACATTATCTGGAGGCATCCTACCAAGTTACAATGAAATTCCTTCATAAATATGACCTATAGACTGTGCTAAAGATTTTCGGGCTTCGGGCCCCCTGTAGCCGTCACAGTTGACCAATCGCAACCAAAAGAGGACGTTCCCATATAGACATTATATGGAGTCACCTTACCAAGTTACAATGAAATCCCTCTATAAATATGACCTGTAGACTGTGCTAAAGGTTTTGGGCTCTGGCAGTCGTCACGGTTGACAGATTGTGACCAAATGAGGAAGTTCTCATCTAGATATTATACAGAGGCATCCTACCAAGTTACAATGAAATCCCTTTATAAATACGACCCATAGACTGTGCTAAAGGTTTTCGTGTTTTGGGCTTGGGCAGCCATAATGGTTGACCGATCGCGGCCAAAAGGGAAAGTTCTCATCTAGACATCATAAAGAGTCATCCTATCAAGTTACAATGAAATCCCTCCATATTAAATATGACCTGCAGACTGTGCTAAAAGTTTTTGGGTTTCGGGCTTGGGCAGCCATCACAGTTGACAGATCATGACCAAAAGGGGACGTTCTCATCTAGATATTATACAGAGGCATCCTACCAAGTTACAATGAAATCCCTTCGTAAATACGACCTGTAGACTGTGCTAAAGGTTTTCGGGTTTTGGGCTAGGGCAGCCATCACGGGTGACTGATCGCGACCAAAAGGGGATGTTCTCATCAAGACATGACTCCAAACCTGCATATGAAATTTTGTGACGATCAGATAAGAACTACGGAGTGTAGCCTGTGCTAAAGGAAAATGTGAACAGACTAACAGACCTCCATACGCGTGATGGCAATAGCTTATCTTGACTTTGTCAAGTTAAGCTAAAAATGGGAAATTTCAAGCAGTTAACCAGCAACTGACTTTGACTAGTACCATACTTTATGCATAAGAACATACTTTGTGCACAAGTACACTTATTATCAACATTCTGCACCAAGCTTAATAAAGGATTTTTTTTTTCTGTACTTTATTAAAACAAGCGGCCCCACGGGGCCTGAAGCGCTCATCTTGTACAGAACACAATTTAAACAGAGTCCAAGAATGAGTCTACATTAAGCAAGCCATCTCCATACGTTACACTGTCAATCCTTGAGTCCCTCAGGAGTGACAAAAATAATCTGGGCATCATGCCTTTTCTTCAGTTGATCATAAGTAAAATGTAGAGCTCCCCTATGAAGCCCCTTGATACAACCTATGTGGATTAATCTTAGTACCTCTAGAGGGTACTGAATACAAAATTTTTAATTCTTCAGCAAAATGGCCAATTCCGGCTCCCATAGAGAGCCCAAATATTAACCCAGGCTCTTGATTTGAACACAGTTAAATCTGACTTCCCTAGAGATGTTGTGTACCGAATATGAAAGCATTCTGACTGTTGGATCTAAGAAGAGAAATTGTAAAGAAATTTCTTCGAATTGCACTAAGTTCAAATTTGGGCTACCATAGCGAGCCCAAATATTAACCTATGGATCTGATTTGAACAAACTTGAATCTGACCCCCCTAGAGATGGTGTATACCAAATGTGAAAGCATTCTGACAAGTGAATCTGAAGAAGAAGATTTTTGAAGAAATTCCCTCATATTGTACTAAGTTGAATTTCATGTTCCCATATGGAGCCCAAATATTAACCTAGGCACTCGAATTGAACAACCTGGAATCTGAACCCTCTAGAGATGTTGTATACCAAATATAAAAGCATTCCGACTGGTGGATCTGAAGAAGAAGATTTTTAAAGAAATTTCCTCATATTGCACTAAGTAAAAATTTGGGCTACCATAGTAAGCCCAAATATATACCTAGGGATCTGATTTGAAAAACTTGAATCTGACCCCCATAGAGATGTTGCATACCATATACCAAAGCATTCTGACTGATGGATCTGAAGAAGAAGATTTTTTTAAATTACCCTCCATATTGAACAAAGATAAAATTTGGGCTTCCGTAAACCTAGGGACTTGGTTTGAACAATCTAGAATCTGACCCTCATAACAATGATGTATACCAAATATTAAAAGATTCTGACTGGTGGTTCTGAAGAAGATTTTTAAAGAATATTCCCCATATTACCCTATGTTAAAACTTCGGGCTCCTGTAGAGAGCCCAATTATGAACCAATGAGCTTTATTTCAACAAACTTTTATCTGACCCCCCTATGAATGCTGTATACCAAATATCAAAAGATTCTGATGATTAGTTCTGGAGAAAAGATTTTTTTTAATTTTTGCAAATATGCTGACTCAGCATTTTTTCGATGCCCATTACAGAACACCCCAACATAACCGATGGCAATTTTTTTTACCATTCAATTCTACTGGTCATAAGGATACTTCATACCAAATAAAAGCTCTCTGTTCTGTGGGGTTTGGGAAATATGGGCGTTTGAAAATATTTCTATTTTTAGCTCCCAGGGTTCCCATGGGGATGCGGGAATTTTTTTTTTTGCATGGATCAAGTACTTATGACCCAATACTACCACAAACCATATTTGGTTCATACCGGACCATTGGTTCAGAAAACAGAAATTTTGGGCGGGGCCAAAAATCTTACCCCTCCTATTACAAAGCCAAATATTACTTCACGAACTTTGTTTGAACAAACTTGATTCTACATCTCATATGGAAGCTTCATAGCAAATATCAAGTCATTGTACACACTGGTTCTTGAGAAGAAGATTTTTAAAATATTTTGGAGCATTTTCCCCCACTCCCTCCCTATGGGGCTGGGCATGCTGAGTTGAACAAAAATGAAATGCTCCTTTGGGACCACCACTCACACAAACTTTCACTTGAATTGGCCCAGTGGCTTTGGAGGAGAAGACCAAAACATGGTGTTGACGGATGACGGATGACAGACGACGGACGGAGAGCGATGAGATTAGCTCAGCTTGACTTTGTCAAGATGAGCTAAAAAATAAAATAATGCACCATGTATCTGTTTGTAACATGCCAAAGTAGCAACAGGATTACAGGAATTGGGGAAACAGGAAAATCTGGACATTATTTCAAAAGTACAGAGCATGCAGAGTGCATTACCACTGAAACACCCATGAAGTGGTATAGACACCCCAGATAACTCAAGTTCTCTCATAAAACCAATGAAGCACAAACAAAAAACAAAATTTCAGCTTATGGACCTGTTGGTTAAACCCTGGGCCCATTATCTGAAACTTCACATCGAAACAATATGTGACTTCACTTAATTTGACAAGTATTGTCTGTATGGAACACACAGGTGTAGCACAAGCAAAATTGCAGCACATGGATCTCTGTGGTGAACACAAAGATCAATAGCTGAAACTTTGCTTGTGCTCTGCATGCTGATTCTCTGAGTTATTGTATGTTGAAAACCCACTATGCTGATATTTTAGTGGAAAGTCTCGCTCTACTTTGAATTATTGCTTTGGATAAGGGGTTAAACAGTATTTATTCTACTGTAATAAGCCATGCCAAATGCAGTACTTGTAAACCATGCAGCACACACCCACCAGGTAAGAAAGGACAGAATTCCACGGTACCATACAGAAGTAAACACGCTGCGAAGATTGGCCATAGCCCATGACAGCTGAGCAGTTGCCTCTGCAATACTTCCTGTTGCTGCATCAACGGTTACATTAGTTGCTGCTGTTTGATTTTGTGCTGCTTTTGATTGGACAAATGTCACCATTGGGAGCCATTTTTCTGAGAATGTCTCTCCAAGGAAGTTAACCCAGGAATACTCTCCCAAAGTTTTCAGTAAAAAGGACAGAAACATTAAAAATAGTACAGGTGCCATGTACTGAAGAGCTACAACACATAAATAATAAAACACACTCGCAACCATTGTCTGCAGTTCTGTACTACTTATTCTTCCACTCTCCTTTTTCAAATTGTTGATCTTCTCATATGCTAGGTTTAAATGTGACTGAAGATGTTTAGGAAGTAATAAAAGGCGCAACACAACTAGAATTATAAATAAAAGAAGACGCACTGATTCAAACTTATTCTCATTCATTAAAGCCTTCACCACCTTCCAGTCCTTGCCACAAATAATATCTCTTCCTAAAGGTTTAACCCATAAAAGCACAATGACAAGAGGCAATATGAAATTGATGTGCAGTAAAACTTGCATCAGTGGTCGGTCTCTGCTATACTTTATTGCATCTAAATGTATTCTTGCATACCTTAAACCTGGAAATGTCAATAGTGCTCCAAGTATAGAGCAGATGATTGCCAAGATGATTTTGAAAGTTATTAAAGAAAGTGGGCCATGAGATTCAATCCCTTGTTGCTTTAAAAACAACTGTGCATTTTCTGAAAAGTTATTATATCCATCTTCTAGTCCAAATTCAAGAATTTTGTCATCAACCACCAAGACTCCCATTCCTGCAACAAGAAAGAAGAACCCAAATGTTATGCACAGCATTCGTTCTCCTCCATCCTCTGTTCTGAAATACATGGCAGTCTGTGACAGCAGTACTCTTAAACAAAATGATATTGCTAAAAGACACCAGAGAACACTGATATTAATTTCAGGTTTACCAGGAAACATTACAAGATAGCTTTCGGTTAGAATGTATATAATTAGAGGGTACTGAATACAAAATTTTTAATTCTTCAGCAAAATGGCCAATTCCGGCTCCCATAGAGAGCCCAAATATTAACCCAGGCTCTTGATTTGAACACAGTTAAATCTGACTTCCCTAGAGATGTTGTGTACCGAATATGAAAGCATTCTGACTGTTGGATCTAAGAAGAGAAATTGTAAAGAAATTTCTTCGAATTGCACTAAGTTCAAATTTGGGCTACCATAGCGAGCCCAAATATTAACCTATGGATCTGATTTGAACAAACTTGAATCTGACCCCCCTAGAGATGGTGTATACCAAATGTGAAAGCATTCTGACAAGTGAATCTGAAGAAGAAGATTTTTGAAGAAATTCCCTCATATTGTACTAAGTTGAATTTCATGTTCCCATATGGAGCCCAAATATTAACCTAGGCACTCGAATTGAACAACCTGGAATCTGAACCCTCTAGAGATGTTGTATACCAAATATAAAAGCATTCCGACTGGTGGATCTGAAGAAGAAGATTTTTAAAGAAATTTCCTCATATTGCACTAAGTAAAAATTTGGGCTACCATAGTAAGCCCAAATATATACCTAGGGATCTGATTTGAAAAACTTGAATCTGACCCCCATAGAGATGTTGCATACCATATACCAAAGCATTCTGACTGATGGATCTGAAGAAGAAGATTTTTTTAAATTACCCTCCATATTGAACAAAGATAAAATTTGGGCTTCCGTAAACCTAGGGACTTGGTTTGAACAATCTAGAATCTGACCCTCATAACAATGATGTATACCAAATATTAAAAGATTCTGACTGGTGGTTCTGAAGAAGATTTTTAAAGAATATTCCCCATATTACCCTATGTTAAAACTTCGGGCTCCTGTAGAGAGCCCAATTATGAACCAATGAGCTTTATTTCAACAAACTTTTATCTGACCCCCCTATGAATGCTGTATACCAAATATCAAAAGATTCTGATGATTAGTTCTGGAGAAAAGATTTTTTTTAATTTTTGCAAATATGCTGACTCAGCATTTTTTCGATGCCCATTACAGAACACCCCAACATAACCGATGGCAATTTTTTTTACCATTCAATTCTACTGGTCATAAGGATACTTCATACCAAATAAAAGCTCTCTGTTCTGTGGGGTTTGGGAAATATGGGCGTTTGAAAATATTTCTATTTTTAGCTCCCAGGGTTCCCATGGGGATGCGGGAATTTTTTTTTTTGCATGGATCAAGTACTTATGACCCAATACTACCACAAACCATATTTGGTTCATACCGGACCATTGGTTCAGAAAACAGAAATTTTGGGCGGGGCCAAAAATCTTACCCCTCCTATTACAAAGCCAAATATTACTTCACGAACTTTGTTTGAACAAACTTGATTCTACATCTCATATGGAAGCTTCATAGCAAATATCAAGTCATTGTACACACTGGTTCTTGAGAAGAAGATTTTTAAAATATTTTGGAGCATTTTCCCCCACTCCCTCCCTATGGGGCTGGGCATGCTGAGTTGAACAAAAATGAAATGCTCCTTTGGGACCACCACTCACACAAACTTTCACTTGAATTGGCCCAGTGGCTTTGGAGGAGAAGACCAAAACATGGTGTTGACGGATGACGGATGACAGACGACGGACGGAGAGCGATGAGATTAGCTCAGCTTGACTTTGTCAAGATGAGCTAAAAAATAAAATAATGCACCATGTATCTGTTTGTAACATGCCAAAGTAGCAACAGGATTACAGGAATTGGGGAAACAGGAAAATCTGGACATTATTTCAAAAGTACAGAGCATGCAGAGTGCATTACCACTGAAACACCCATGAAGTGGTATAGACACCCCAGATAACTCAAGTTCTCTCATAAAACCAATGAAGCACAAACAAAAAACAAAATTTCAGCTTATGGACCTGTTGGTTAAACCCTGGGCCCATTATCTGAAACTTCACATCGAAACAATATGTGACTTCACTTAATTTGACAAGTATTGTCTGTATGGAACACACAGGTGTAGCACAAGCAAAATTGCAGCACATGGATCTCTGTGGTGAACACAAAGATCAATAGCTGAAACTTTGCTTGTGCTCTGCATGCTGATTCTCTGAGTTATTGTATGTTGAAAACCCACTATGCTGATATTTTAGTGGAAAGTCTCGCTCTACTTTGAATTATTGCTTTGGATAAGGGGTTAAACAGTATTTATTCTACTGTAATAAGCCATGCCAAATGCAGTACTTGTAAACCATGCAGCACACACCCACCAGGTAAGAAAGGACAGAATTCCACGGTACCATACAGAAGTAAACACGCTGCGAAGATTGGCCATAGCCCATGACAGCTGAGCAGTTGCCTCTGCAATACTTCCTGTTGCTGCATCAACGGTTACATTAGTTGCTGCTGTTTGATTTTGTGCTGCTTTTGATTGGACAAATGTCACCATTGGGAGCCATTTTTCTGAGAATGTCTCTCCAAGGAAGTTAACCCAGGAATACTCTCCCAAAGTTTTCAGTAAAAAGGACAGAAACATTAAAAATAGTACAGGTGCCATGTACTGAAGAGCTACAACACATAAATAATAAAACACACTCGCAACCATTGTCTGCAGTTCTGTACTACTTATTCTTCCACTCTCCTTTTTCAAATTGTTGATCTTCTCATATGCTAGGTTTAAATGTGACTGAAGATGTTTAGGAAGTAATAAAAGGCGCAACACAACTAGAATTATAAATAAAAGAAGACGCACTGATTCAAACTTATTCTCATTCATTAAAGCCTTCACCACCTTCCAGTCCTTGCCACAAATAATATCTCTTCCTAAAGGTTTAACCCATAAAAGCACAATGACAAGAGGCAATATGAAATTGATGTGCAGTAAAACTTGCATCAGTGGTCGGTCTCTGCTATACTTTATTGCATCTAAATGTATTCTTGCATACCTTAAACCTGGAAATGTCAATAGTGCTCCAAGTATAGAGCAGATGATTGCCAAGATGATTTTGAAAGTTATTAAAGAAAGTGGGCCATGAGATTCAATCCCTTGTTGCTTTAAAAACAACTGTGCATTTTCTGAAAAGTTATTATATCCATCTTCTAGTCCAAATTCAAGAATTTTGTCATCAACCACCAAGACTCCCATTCCTGCAACAAGAAAGAAGAACCCAAATGTTATGCACAGCATTCGTTCTCCTCCATCCTCTGTTCTGAAATACATGGCAGTCTGTGACAGCAGTACTCTTAAACAAAATGATATTGCTAAAAGACACCAGAGAACACTGATATTAATTTCAGGTTTACCAGGAAACATTACAAGATAGCTTTCGGTTAGAATGTATATAATGCAAGCAGACAATGAAAAGTCTAATAGCCACTTATAATCGGAATAGTAATGCAGCTGTATAATATCTATCGCCTGAACAGGTGCAGTATCAAGATGTATTGGTGTACTCCGAGGAATTGTCAAGATGTCCTTTTTCACTTCATTGGAAGGCTTCTTCCATTCATTTTTCCGCCCTTTCCCTTTACCACCACCTCCATGAGGAATTCCAGCCATTGATCTCAGCTCATCATCTGATGGGTGAAGATATCGGAATAGTCTGTCACATAAAAGCCATCTTGCAAATGAATAATATGGTGACAGCTTATGCAGAAAACTGAACATAACAAGACTGAAAACTAGCTGAGCACCAAGGATGGCCATGGTCATGTGTTGAAGTATCTTCTGTTTATATATCTGGAAAAACAAAAGAAAAAGTTAACGATAGAACTGAATTGTACAGCTTCAAAAGAAATGAGGGATGCTAATGCTCCATAGAGCTGAAATGGTTAAGGGTTTTTCTTGATCAATTAATCACATGGATTAACCTTGGTTAACCAATTAATCACTTGTCCAAATAGATATCTGAATAATTGCCATATCGCTGATGATTTACAGCATGAACCCTTTACCCAACGTAACAAACAAAACCGACTTGGCCTATATACAAAAATCTCCATTCAAATTTATTATGTTTTCAATTTTTGTCTCAAAAACATAGCTTATAACCCCTTATTGGAATGATCTCGTTGAGCTCATTCCAATGAGGGGTCATAAGCTATGTTTTTGAGACAAAAATTGAAAATTTTTTGTAATTCATGAATTTATTCTGCAAGTATCATCTGCTACCCACAATGGGTAAAGGGTTGAGAATGACCATTTACAGCTACTGATACAGTATGATGATCATGCAAGTAAACAAGTATGTCAGCAAGTAACTTGCATGCTTTACTCTGTCTCATATAATTGATGTGAGTCAGTGTGACAATGTTTGCCTGTTTTGGAGGAAGTTTGTTCCTTTGTTAACCCATATAATACAGTGGTTCAAATGTAACTGTTAATCGATCAATTACTTTTTGGATCGATGAAGATCTGGATCAATGATTAATCGGTTAACCGTTTCAGCTCTAATGCTCCTCTGCTCACTTACGTTCCTCTTTGATACAGTTACTTTGACAAATTCCAAAATAACTGTATCAGGCAGACTGCAATTTGCACCTAAGCTACGATGGATCGTAAAAATGAAACAAATTCTAAGTCCGTCAAGGGGAGGGGGGCATACCTCAGTATCAGTTCGGTATTCTGACTTGACCGAGATTTACTGATAGTACCAAAGGGGAATTCACATTAGGAAAATTCCTAACAAGTTGTTCTTGGATCAAACAACCAAAATTCACTGGGCACAGATACTGAAAAGAACTTGGAGGTCACACCAAGGAAAGTGGGGTCTGTTAACACAGCAGAGCCTACATCTCCAGGAAATCGTGAACAGCAACAGCTAGCCCACCTGATGGTGTGACCTACGCCAACTAGAACTATCACTGAAGGTGATTAATACCCCCGCTTTGGGTTTTCAGAGGAATGCACTTCTGATCATGTAGGCGAAGGCCATAAGGAAATGTATACATAAAGATCATTTTTTTGTTGTTGAAATTTGTATTTGCATGTGGCCTTCCACAGAACAGCACTGAATACTTAAAGAGCCCACACATATATGGTTTACATTTGGAAAAACACATTTACAATGTGCAACATGTATTCAAAATCGGTTCATTAATGTAGGAGGAGTTGCACACACAAGAATCCCATTTGAAAACCCATAATAAATCCAAGTTAAAGGGAGATAACCTGGTTAAAATTGTCGCAGATCAAAAATTTGGGAATATGCGTATGTTCACTTAGTTGTGATAATGTTTGAAAGGTTTCGTTAAAATTGATTGATAAATGTAGGAGGAGTTGCACGCACAAGAATTTCATGTAGAAACCCATAATAAATCTAAGTTAAAGGGAGATAACCTAGTTAAAATTGCCACAGCTCAAAAATTTTGGAATATGCGCATGTTTACTTACATGTATTCAAAATCGGTTCATTAATGTAGGAGGAGTTGCACACACAAGAATCCCATTTGAAAACCCATAATAAATCCAAGTTAAAGGGAGATAACCTGGTTAAAATTGTCGCAGATCAAAAATTTGGGAATATGCGTATGTTCACTTAGTTGTGATAATGTTTGAAAGGTTTCGTTAAAATTGATTGATAAATGTAGGAGGAGTTGCACGCACAAGAATTTCATGTAGAAACCCATAATAAATCTAAGTTAAAGGGAGATAACCTAGTTAAAATTGCCACAGCTCAAAAATTTTGGAATATGCGCATGTTTACTTAGTAGTGATGATGTCTGTAAACTTTTGTCCAAATTGATTGATAAATGTAGGAGGAGTTGCGCACACAAGAATTTCATGCAGAAACCCATATTAAATCAAAGTTCAAGAGAGATAACCTGGTTAAAATTGTCGCAGATCAAAAAGTTTGGAATATGCACATGTTCACTTAGTAGAGATGATGTTTGAAAGGTTTCATCAAAATCGGTTCATTAATGTAGGAGGAGTTGCGCACACAAGAATTTGTCCGAACGGAAAGACATAATAAATCTAAGTCAAAGGGAGATAACCTGGTTAAAATTGTCGCAGATCAAAAATCTTGGAATATGCGCATGTTCACTTAGTAGTGATGATGTCTGAAAAGTTTTGTCCAAATTGATTGATAAATGTAGGAGGAGTTGCACGCACAAGAATTTCATGTAGAAACCCATAATAAATCTAAGTTAAAGGGAGATAACCTAGTTAAAATTGCCACAGCTCAAAAATTTTGGAATATGCGCATGTTCACTTAGTAGTGATGATGTCTGTAAACTTTCGTCCAAATTGATTGATAAATGTAGGAGGAGTTGCGCACACAAGAATTTCATGCAGAAACCCATATTAAATCAAAGTTCAAGAGAGATAACCTGGTTAAAATTGTTGCAGATCAAAAAGTTTGGAATATGCACATGTTCACTTAGTAGAGATGATGTTTGAAAGGTTTCATCAAAATCGGTTCATCAATGTAGGAGGAGTTGCGCACACAAGAATTTGTTCGAACGGAAAGACATAATAAATCTAAGTCAAAGGGAGATAACCTGGTTAAAATTGTCGCAGATCAAAAATCTTGGAATATGCGCATGTTCACTTAGTAGTGATGATGTCTGAAAAGTTTTGTCCAAATTGATTGATAAATGTAGGAGGAGTTGCGCACACAAGAATTTCATGTAGAAACCCATATTAAATCAAAGTTCAAGAGAGATAACCAGGTTAAAATTGTCGCAGATTAAAAAGTTTGGAATATGCACATGTTCACTTAGTAGAGATGATGTTTGAAAGGTTTCATCAAAATCGGTTCATTAATGTAGGAGGAGTTGCGCACACAAGAATTTGTTCGGATGGAAAGACACAATAAATCTAAGTCAAAGGGAGAAAACCTGGTTAAAATTGTCGTAGATCAAAAATCTTGGAATATGCGCATGTTCACTTAGTAGTGATGATGTCTGAAAAGTTTTGTCCAAATTGATTGATAAATGAAGGAGGAGTTGCGCACACAAGAATTTCATGTCCGGAAAGACGTACGGACGGACGTACGGACGGACGGACGGACGGACAGACGGACGGACGGACGTACGGACGTACAGGGCGATTCCTATATAGCCCCCACTTCTTCGAAGCGGGGGTATAATAAAGTAAAAGCCAAAATGCCCCCTAAGCTGATCAATAAAAACAAGACACAGAGCCATCCACAACCTACACCCTGTGTCATAATCACACGCGTTCATCCCAAAACGGAAAAAAGCACAATTGATAAAGCCCTATCAGGATGCTCGTGGGAGAGATTAATCTCCAAAGCCATGGGCAACCATACTTGGAAGATTAAAGTAAAATGCCCTAACAGAGCAACAAAATTAAGTCTAATAAGCAAAAGGGTAATTATCAACGGCATAAAACACGAAACCGAGGAATAGCGTGTTCTTCTGTAACCCATTCAGTGTCACAAGTGTCAGAAATTTGGGCACTTGTCACACAAATACAATGGGGAGCAACGTTGTATGAAATGTAAGAAAGGCTAATTGCACCAAAAAAGTTCCATTTAGCATATAATTTATTTCTCCAAAACCCATATCAACATACCCAGTTGGGTACAAAAGATCCAACAGCTTGGGTTCAAAAGTCAAAACGTCCAATAGTTTCGGTACAAAACGTCCCATCATGGGTACAAAACGACCAGCATTTTGGGTACAAAACATTCAGCGATTTGGGAACAAAACGTCCAACTGGGTACAAAACGACCAATAACCAAACTGAATTAAAAATGAACTTGACAAATTGAAAACATGACAGTCATGCAACTTACATGTTGAGTAACAATCATCTATCATTGAAAAAAAGAGTGTTTTTTTTTTAACTTTTTTCTCCACTTTCAATCAATTCTTGTATTCTGATGCTTGCATCATGAAGTACTACAGACTACCGGCTGAACACATTTTATTTATATATGTACCCATTGCAACATTGTACAGCACCATGATTGAAGGCCGGGGACTTCATCAACTGGGAAACGGTGGCGATCTCAGACCGATTGCAGTTGGTACATTCCGTAATATCTCTGCTCTGCAAATCCCTAAATATTCTATGCACTAACATGTTTTAAATGTTAATGGGGAAACTTTATTGAAATGGCCAGATATCAAAGGGATTTATAATACTAATAGTCAATGTTAAATATAGAATAGCCAGAACAGCCAGTTGACATAATCGGTGGATGCCCCGTAACCGGCCGGTTCCGTTTGCTGATTCCGATTATCGGTTCATCACTACTTCTACCCATATAAATGTGCTAAAAATGTGATTTTTGACAAGCCAATGCTTCAGAAACAGCATAGAATGGAGACTATTCTTCTTTTAGTTTAGTTTAAACAATATTTATTTCCCAAGTTTAAAGAAAGTTACAGAAATCAAGTACGATAATGATACAAGTATCATTGAGCACAAAACATAAATGGAAATGGATTCAGCAACAAGCTGGAAGCTTATACAAGGCGGTTTCCATTCTTCCTTTGTGTACTCAGGTAGTGAATCAAATTGGAAATAACCTGTTTAATCCTGTGAAATGAATTAAATGTTGTGTTAATGGGGTGTACAGTAGGTTTTTACTCCATGTGAGCAGTTAAGGTTTGGAGTTACTTGAATTTTTCATGTTGTGACAGCTGAATTTCCTAATTGGCTGAATGGCTAACCATGACCATGACAGTTTTACGGGTGGAGGAAGCCGGAATACCCAGAGTGAACCACTGAGCAATGGCGAACAACTGTCAGCTCCCCAACATACTAACTCCACACAAGCAGGGTTAGCATTTGTTGAAGACAAGTGCACCATCGATGTGCAGTACGCCTTAGTACACAATGTCACCATGCTGCCATGTGAGTAATGGGGGTGAACTGTCTTGCCCAAGGACACAACACAGTTGCTGCAGGTGGGATTCGAACCGAGGACCTCTTGGCTTGCAGCCTGCATCTCTACCTACTGAGCTACCGCACCACCACTAAATCAGTTAAGTGACATGAACTGTATATTAGTTGTCCATAGCTTGGATGTTTAGATAATTCAATAATAATGTGGGGGAGATACGAATTATCAGGTGATTCTGGTATTTGATGGTTATTCCGATTTTAACTAGAATCCCAGGCATAACCCCAATGTTGTGTATACTCAGGGAGTCTGGTTAATAACAACTCATACGCTTTGCAGTAGATACGGCCCTCACCTTGTAGTTGTGTTATAAACCACCTGGCATACTACACTGGGTGATTAAGAGTCTTTTTGTCTTTAAGTTTTTGTATTCCTCACACAATTTGTCTTAATTCCTAACCCAGTTAAACTTCATTCCAGTTCTTTATATTTCCCGCAGAAGTGTTTCCAACTGGTACTCCATAAATGTTTTTGTGGCTTCAAGCCTTCAACTTTGTAATAAAAAAATCACAGAATTATCAGATGTCACAATACCAATGTCACCAAAATTAGAATCAACTATGAGCCATTGATCGGTGTCACAAATGAGCAAGTATAAGGCATAACACAAGGAAATGTTTATGTTTAATAACTACCACACAACATTAAAATATTTATTGGCAATGAGACTCACATCTTGGTTACATAACATCTGGGAATGATGGTTACCCTAATGCATAACATGGATTTTACCCAACACCACTTCAAATATCTACCTTGTACAATATTGGCTGACATGAAAGACGGATTCAAACTATCACAGATATCTGCTGAAATCATACACTGACAGTATAAATGCACTTAGCACATTTTCATAATGAACACAGTAGCACGAAGCTCTTATAGCACACAACTATATTTTCACTAATATTTTTATAGCACTTAGCTTTTAATAGCACATAGCTCTATATAATATTTTTATAGCACTTAGCTTTTAATAGCACATAGCTCTATATCACTAAGACATTTATAGCATAAGCTTTTTTATAGGACAGAGCTCTATTTCACTAAGATATTTATAGCACTAAGCTTTCAGTAGCACACAGCTCTTTCCACAAAGAATATATTTATACTAAGCACACCCCAGAAAGAATCAAATGGGGTTGAAACTTCCACCAGATACATTTTACACATGATTCTGTAGTATTGTGCTAAGAAAAGTCAAAATTATTCTCCAACAGGCACTCCATTCAAGTACCACTGGCGTGAACAACTCATCACCCATACATGACCACCTGTAAACAAGTACACCCAGTTACTTATAATATGGACTTGTACATTGCCGAATATTATTTACAATTTGCCGTAAAAATAGATTTTAAAATATAGACATAGAATACTTTAGCAACCGACATTCTCAATTACTATATAAATAAAATATTACTGATTTAATCAGCATTTCTTTACTGGCTTAAATTTAATAAACTGCATAAACTTTGATTTATTTTAATTGCGACCGCGAAGATCACACAATAGAAATGAGCTTCAAATTACGAAGAGATTTCTTATTAAAATGATATATATGTATTTACATTTTAGTTTATAATTACTTTCACATAGCAATCCAAATGAGGAGAAACATACTTACAGGAGGAAAACAATCACTGGACGAAATTCAGAAGATGACGGTCAATTTATTTTATTTCCTAAACATTAATATTACTTTGCTTTCGTGATAGAACAGTTTAGTTTTCACATTACATTACTCCACTCTCATGACACATGATAATCTCTCCTTTACCCAACAGCCTCCTACCATACCCTTAATGCAGTTACCGCATGATTTTTCATCAATCATACAACTTTCTCGGACATCAGTGGACACACACTTTGCATCACAAATACTAACAATGCCTCACAGAGTAAAATATAACACAATAATTACTTTGAATCGATCTGGGTCAAGAAGCTATCTTCCCCAGTCTGCCCATGCAAAAATCTCGCATCTCCATTCAAGTATACCCTGATTACAATATCACTCTAAGTTAACACTTTACCTGCTGATACTCGACAATAATATTTTGAGGGTAACCTTTGTCCATTGTGACAATCAGAGGCAGCAACACCAACTTTGCCTTTTATATAAACAACAATGTTTTTCATTAAATGTCTAGTACACGCCATTCTGGAGCCAGAAGGGAAGGTGTAATCAATGGCATTCCTCTTTGCTCTTTCATCATCAACCCCAATGACTGGCTGAGCACAAGATCATATGTCAAACACTCTCTTAATCAACACAGTGTTTTCATATCCAATAAACATGAATTGCTTTGTTGATTCTGTAATGCTCCACTCCCAAGTGGAATCACCTTTAAATACAGGAATCACCCAAAAAAATCCCATTATATTGTAACGGTAAAGCTGTATCTGGACCCAGAGGATCATGACAGCTGACCCCTGCCATGCCTCCTCAGTGACCAGCCCACAGATAGACCAATTTTTAGGAGTCATTACAGACCAACCCCAAACCCAGTGCAACAGTATACCCATGGTTCAGACCCAGAGAATGATAACAGCTAACCCCTGGCATCATCCTCAGTGATTGTTCCACCGATACACTAGTTACCAACCACCTACTTGAATAAGGCCAAGTTAAATCTGCGAACAGTTACACTGGTAGGGGCAGGGATTAGGGCAATGGCAGTGGGGAGGTTGCATATGCAAGGATATTAAGGGAGATAACTAGGGCTGTGAATGGATTTGAGTGCGGAGTGGAAATATTGGGAAGAAAAGAAGTAGCTTTGGAACAAGCCACCCCTTTTATCTATGACTACTAACAAGATTGTATTAATGTTTTGATACTTCAATTTAGGTTAACATTTGTTCTTAAAAAATCGGACACAGGCCCTTGTATCCCACCATTCAAGAACGACTGCCAAGCTAAAGTAGGAAAATTATCCCACATGCCGAATGTCCAAATACATCGATAATAACTCTTGTCAGGATTCCGACACCAGTAGACTAGGTCTACAGTTAAATTAATGATAAAAGAGTATGTCGAACTTATAATTTATTATTTTTAAGAACTAAGAATATTATTTATTTACATTATTTACAATTTAGGGATCCCACTCACTCATTCATACCAGACAAAAACACCACAGGACAAATACAGACTTCACATAACATCAACACACGATGACAACATGAAAGTGAACATTTTGATGATGTGCAAGTGAATACTGCACAAAGGATGGAGTTTGACTGATGATGATTAGTAGTTATTAACCCAAGGATGAGCCAATTAGAGAGGTCTCATCATCAGAATAATCTCTACCAATCCCTGTAGTCCCAGACTACGTGCAGTCCAACTGCACATCTGATGTAATCTCGGATTACACCAGATAATTTGCCTAAAGTTGGCTAATGCATCATCTACGCATAGCATACATATTCTTAACTATGGCAGATGTGCTTAAAATGATTATAAAATTGTTAAACAAGATACAACTGAGCAAAAACACTACAGTTTATCTCCACACTATACTCCCTTTTGAGTATACAGCATACTAGCTTGTTGGACAACATGTTCCAACAATAATACCACTTTACCATCACCCTGTACAGTGCCGGGAAGAGCCCTTTTCATACTCTCACCACAACTGCACAGGACGACAAAAGGAGGTGTACAAAAGGACACCAGATAAAATAATTACTCTACCATTTGCAGTTATTTAATTAAAGTAGGGTATGATTAGACTGCTGGACTATGGATGGAAAGGATATGTGGGGTTTGGGGTTACGCAACAGGAAATATGTGATTTACACATATAGTAAAACACAGTTTATTTATAGGTATGTGTTTTACAAACATATGGGCTAAAAGTCGCTTGAGGCACTGTATGTAGCTGGAAAGAGCCATAGCATAAGGTCTCTCCAACAACACCCAGTACATCAAACCAGGGTATATACAGTTTACAGGTGCATGTATTACAAACATACGGGTGAAGTGGAGTTTGAGGTGTTGTATGCAGGTGAAAGGAGACACAGCATGAGATCCCTCCAACCACATCCAACTCATCAAACTAGGATAAATACTAAAACTTATTATTTAATAGAGTTTAGGTGGTCGGGGAGATTTCTAAATATGAACAATGTTCCCAGGTTCACTTTCATGAGGGACAAAATACGGTACTCAGGAACGGCACGCAATACAAAAAAAAAAACACCGCTATGTTTCCCAAGCACTTACTAATTGACAGTTGCTTTATATACTGGGGCAATCCATACACACTCACACATGGGGAATATTGAATTTCAAGCCACCTTGGCTCAAAAGGCAATTACACACATTTTATACCGATACTTTTCATCACCCAAGTATGAGAACCATTTGTGTTTTAACACAATAAGACATTCTGGCCCCTTCAGGCCTTGATGTCACAATAACATTCTAGCCCTTTCAGGCTCTGATGTTCAAAGAATATCTGACACATTCTAGCCCTTTCAGGCTTTGATGTCACTCAGATATGTCATTAAACCTTTGGAATAAAGAAAGGGGCACAGGGGTGTTCATTTAGTAGTTTCAGGAATGGGGTTATGACAGAGTATTGAGCAACTGAGTTATTTACCAGAGATGGGCTTTAGGCTTGAAGGGGTCTATGGGAAAATTTAACATATAACTTATGAGGGTGATTCCATATTATTTTACAGGATAACCAAAATTGCAAAAACACAATTTGGAATATTACCCCATTGGTTATTCATGGTGGAGCCAGTCGGAAAGAGCTAGATATGCGAGCTCTTTCCTACCGCCCTCACAATGAATAATACTTGAAGGTATTATTCTTTACTAACACCAGAAAGGAAACAGTACAATAATTTTATGGGCAAGGGTTATAACTGGTTATAGGTTGCTATATCTTTATGACAGATTTATTTACAAAGTTAAGACATTTGTGAACGCTCAACCATTCAAAATCTGCAACACTGTAATTCTCTGAAATGAGCCATGTTAGAATCATTCCAAAAAGCCCTGTGTGGCAAATCATGATCTGTTGAAGGTATCTCAATTTTTGTAGGTTTAACAACAGTACACTTTTAGGGTAATTTATGTAAACTTAAAAGATTTTCGTCTGAAATAAAGGAGAGGGTGGTGGGCTGTAGGGTCATGAGAAATGGAGATTGACATAATTTACTTTCCTGTAGATGAAATACAGCACCATCTCACTAAATAAAACTCTGTCCACTTCAGGCTCTATAGTCTTATCATGAAGATAAATGACTTAAACAATCCTTTGCGCAATAAACTGACATTTGGGTGGGGTGTGGTAGATTCTGCAAAATACAGCTATTTCAAGCTTTAGTGTATACAAGTTTATAAATAAAAAAAATAATGTACCGTATATAGCTTTAACTGGGATAGGGTCTATTACAAATTCAAACTGACTCTTTCAAGCCTTCTGTGTGATACTGAGAGATTAAATAAATAATAAAATGGAAAGACCTGGGGGGGGGGGGATAAATAGTGTCATTTATTCTATATAGGGGTAGTGCGTTTTAAAATTTCACGCTGGCTCTTTCAAACCTTCTTTGTGAAACAACAGTGAAAACATTTTAGAAAAATAAATATAATCGGTGGCCCTTTCAGGCATAAACTAAAGAAAATTCTGCCAAAAGTTTCAACTAAAAACTTTTGAGCCTTTTGCCCTTTCAGGCACTGACTCTAAATCCTATCCAAACTGGGTCAAATAAAAATAAAGTGTTATTATTTCTGCCACTTCAGGCAACATAATAAAGAAAATAAAAGTAATAAAATAAAATGTTGGGCTAACACTTACAGTGTTACGGCTTCAATTAAAATGGCTTGTTCCCTTCGGATTCTAGCCAATGGGCAACAACAGTCGGCTGCTTTTATAGTGTTAAAATTCTGCCAAGTCACATGACTTCTGCCAGAATTCCGCAAAGGTGATACTTTGAACCCCGCAGAATTCTGCCGAAAGCCAAACGCCTGACAGAAAGTTAACACAAAAACTATGTTTGGATGAGGCAAACACAGGTGCTGGCATAGTCCAGAAGCCGTATTTTCCCCAAATCAAACATATTACCCATAATTAAAACTTTAATTAACCCATAAATGAGAAAATTACATCACAGAATACTCAGGTGAACTCGGAAATTCCAAGTCAGCTTTTTATAGGTCAAGATTTCCCAGTAGGCATTTCGACAGTGATGTCCTTGACTTCTTGTAGAACAAAATTTACGCTCACATGTTAAAATAAAGATGACTGAATTTGAGCCAATAAAGGCACAAAACGAACATTATATAATGTCCTGGGTATGCATTGATTACCACAATGACGTTTCCCAACTTACAGTTACACCAGGTTAAAGAATATACCGATACCCCTAAACACTGAAATCCACTGAAATATTTTATGGGACGTTGTAAACAATTTAAAAAAATTTTGGGGGCGGGAATACATTAAAAGAAAGGGTGTATTTAAGGTATGGATCTTTTAAAAGTGGCACTTGTTACAATATTTTGCCTTGCACAGTTCAAGAGTAAGACCATCATTACATGTATATGATAAGGCTTTTAAAGAAAATAAATAAATACATATTTTATCTTTGTTGTTAAAGTATTTTTAAAAAGTTTTAATGGAATTTCCAGGTCATTTCTTTAACCGGATTCACCCATAAATACTGGAATCACCTCAAAAAATTCTAATTTATATTTGTGACCTTCAAACATCACAAAACCCTCAATCATGGGACAGCAGGGACCAGCCTAGGGGGGAATTTTAGGGAGACTTCATGTCTCCCTCCAGAAAAAATAGGGAGACTGCAGTCAGGTAGGGAGACTTCATAGGCGAGTGGGGAAAATTAAGAATATTTATGTACCACCTCCCGCCACCCCTTCATATTTTCAGCTCGTGGTCCTCCTTTAACGCCCGGTCAATTCAGGTCCAGTTGTCTATGATACATCTATGCCAGGTTAAAAAATCATAAAGTAATTATTGATTGAAAATCCCCCACTGCTACCCTCGCCTTCATGACCTCTCCCCTCTTCTTTGTGCCAATCCCCCAGCACCCTCCTGTGGTTGCCTTTCACCAAAGTCTACTAAGCTAATAATTTCCGAAGTCTGAAAGTGTGGACAGGAACAGGAACAGGAATTTTTCAAGATTCTTCGTATGCACACTTGTGCCCTGTACAAAGCTTTTCTTGTCATCACTACAGCTTTTTTTTCACGTGTTTCAATTCCATTCGTGTTTTTCTGGGAATAGACGGCCCAACAGTTAACAGACATCAGCAAAATGAAATAAAAATACAGTGTTAGAAAATACGTCCATTGTTTATACATCTTCAGCAGAGAATATTCGGCAACCTAAGTGGCGTAACCTACTTTCAAACTGGGTTATTTTGTTGAGTCACGTAAGTCACCTATTTTTGTTTCGACACTTGAAGCTCCGACTGAAACGGAACAAAATAGAAATAAAAAATCCGCAAAAAGCGACAATGGACAATTGATTCTTTTGTGATTTCAAATAAATGGTCACTTATTTGACGAATGAAAATGCTCATTTATCACACTCAAGCATATTTGATTCTTGAAAATAATCGTTTTTATGTGAACCTCGGATCACTCAGTTCAGCCTTTCCTCATTTTGACCAATTTTTAGAGGGCGACTTGTAATCACCCAGACTATTTTTCTAGGCGACTTTGGGCTAAGAAGACTGACATAATCACCCTAGTCACTCTCACGGCTGGTCCCTGAGGTATAGAATGGTAATTTAAAGGGAAACGGCAATAAAATAAAGGTATACATTCATTCATATCACAGAGAATGCCGCCAGGGGAAGTGAGCTCTATAGGTAACACACATGCATATGCAGAGAAACCCGCAATTTCCAATCAATCCGTATATCAAACAAACTGAAAATTGTGTCTTCCGGTTTGCCCATCGGAGGCGGCCATTTTTTCATTCGATATTGAATTCTGGGATAGTTGAAAATAAAAATAGCAACAAAAACAAGAGAACAGGCCATATTTGGCCGCGTCAATCTTTCTGAATAAATGACATTATTTCTTTTAACTTGAAAACTGGCTTCCAAGAATAGACCATTTTTACATAGTGCCATCTTACATCCAGGACTCGATATGCCCCTTTGAAACCAGACATTCAGATTTATTAATAAAAATGGCACCCACATCTACTGTACATGTATTTTACTGAATGCTGCATTGATATCATTTGTTTCGACTTTATATTTTTTGTTATTGCTGTCGCTCTTTTGAAACAAAATCCGATTGTGTGCTTGCCTGCCATTCTTCATACGAAACATTTCGGCTTTAAAAAAGCTAAAGGTACATTGTAGTTGAGGGTTGTGATGAACGTCGGAACAAACATGAAGGATTGTAAAACGAAAATGATAAGTATGGAATATACATGTAACATCGCAAGATACACAAATTTCTAACACCCAACCATTGTTCTCTTTGGAGATGAGATCAAACGCAGATTAGGTAAAGTGTCGAATTTTTATTGATAAAACAGAGGCGAAAAATAAAGCTTTCAATGTCGATCAGCAGTCAGAACACATGTGTGCAATGTTGATAAATAAAGCCGGTTTGTGGGGGCAATGGAGTCCCCGGATGTAAGATGGCGGAATGTAAAAATGGTCTATTCAGTATTAAATTGATTTTTGTCACTTGAAAATTGTAAAAATCCTACTTTTGACCACAAATATTTTCTCTTTAGGTTTACTTCCATTATCAAAAGTTGACAAAACTACCGACAGCACCGGTGGAATGCTGGATGAAAAGGCCCAGATTGATTTTGATCAGAACGGCCCAGATTTTGAGACAGAGCAGCCTGCAATTTTGGACAGAACGGCTCTTATTAAAAAAAAATCATTTATTAAAAAAAATATTTCTTATGACACCATTATTTTTTTACAAGAGTACTTACGGCGGTATTGAAGTTGCTTATTATTATATTGAAGTTGATTGAAGGTCACTTATGACTTTAACATTTTCTAGTGGTCATTCCACAACTTGTTTCGACTGGTACTGTAATCTTGTGTTTTGTGGGTAATGTCAGCAGCTTTAGAAATAAGGGTTTATAAAAAGGTGTTTAACTACTCTGTAATCAGATCACCCTGTCCGTCACATACTCACACACGTCCACCACATTCATTCGCACCTCTGACTGAAGAGTGTGAAGACGTGCTATTCACAGCTTACTATGGAGAACCTAGCTATACCACCAGCTCAACTCAAGACAGCCCTGACAGCTTTGGACATCTCTTGTCCTATCAACTGGATTATCCAGATGAAAAGCAAGAATGTCCAGCTGACACTGGAGCAGGCCTTCACATTTGAGAATTTTGCATAACCCATTCATCGTTCCCTGGGATTTCAGCTGCGTAACCAACTTTGTTGTTCCCCCGACATTCATCATGGTAACCAAGTTGGTTACGCAACAGGAGAAGCCAAATACGATGCGAATCATCGTCTGAGCCGCGAAGCGGTGAGCACAAGAGGGGGTGTCCCCCTCTCGTTGGTGGGGGTCTGGGTCCCAGGAAAATTTTAATTTCTGGAGGCTCTCAGGTGGTCGCTGAAGGCACTCTGAGCTCCAAAATGGTGGAACATTTCAACAGGGAAATGAGTATTTTTGTTGGTAAAATTTGGTAGATTAAAAAAATTAGAGCTACTAACCTCAGTTCCACTGCTGTTTAAACAACTTGACAAGAAGCCATGCACCAATTTACCACACAGTGATAAAGTTTTGCAACTCAAATTTCGAACATGACAAAATTCCCTGCCAAATATGGGGGTCCTGGGTGTCCAGTATGCCCATTCCTAACTCAGACGCCAACAATAATTCCCTTGTGGTGCCCCGCGGTTTGACACTCAGACAGTGTTTTCCGAGACGTCGGTGCTCCATTGACCAATAATCATTCAGTTTTAAAGTTGCACATCAAGGGAGCTAATTAACAGTAGCCATTCAACTTGCGTTTCGTCTTTTAAGCTTGCTTTGCGCAATCATTAATTATTGAAGGAATTTCGAACCCTGATAATGAATAAATTCAAACAAATTGTCGTGTGAGAACCAGAGGGTCCTATGTCCCCAATGGGACATAGAACTTCTGGTTCTCATGCACCGAAATGGCACATGTCTGATCAGGGTGCAATATAAGCAATACATACGTCAATGGCATTTTCGACCCTGTGATATTCAATCTCTTGCGATCATACCATGTCAGACATTTTTCTCGAAATCGTTAACGAAACTGAAAGTAGCACAGGTAAGGTTAACATCAATGATAGTGCGGATCACAGTAGAGTGTGCCGTTCTTGCTGCCTTAAAATCTGACGAGTTGTTCAATCGCGGAGATGAGGTGTAGCGTGAATGATACATCGTTCCCTAGCTATCTGTTTTGCGAGAATGAAGGGGGAACGAAACGATCGTTCACGCGAAATGTGAAAGCCTGCTGGAGTTTGGAACTGAGGACACCACCACACCAACTTCCTCGAGGAGAGGTAGTACCTTTGGTGAGAGGAACCCCTCTCACACTGGTCCTCACCTGAGTGAGTTTGGAGGCCCTGAAAAGAGGAAGACGAAACTGAAGAAGAGTCTGTCCATCAGGCAAAGGGATGTCCTACGCCTGGAGGCTTTCATGAAGAAGAAGAGAGAGAAGAGTGTGGAAAAGAAAGAGCCGGAAACAACTGCCACTTCCCTTCCCACTCCCAACCCCAAACAACTTCCGTCTCCCCAGCCGGGATCATTGGTTGTAGATAGTCCCATGGAGACTGAGGTGGAAATGGAAGTTGCTTTCCCCCCACTCTGCCTCTCCATTTAAATTCATTTATTTTGGGCACACCCTTTTGCCCTAATTTGAGCACATTAAACCCAGAAATAACAGCCTTATCATGTTATGTTTTATTGCCATGCCTTTCTTTGTGTTTCTATGGCCATATTATGATGGATGTTATTCACAAATGTAGAAGAGGCAGAGAGAATTTATATAGTTTTCTTGAATTTATATAGTTTTGGGCACACCTGTAAACGGTGTGAAATTGGGGTATTCTCAAGGCCTGGATTGGTGTTGGTCCATGAGCTGAAATTTGTTCGTCCCATTTCTATATATTCAGGCATGAGCCCAAGCCAGAAAAAAATTCTCTGAAGTAAATAAAAGCTCTTGAAAAATAAGAGTCCTGATAAAGTTCTTAAACTTAACCCTTTACCTAACAAATCGCCTGCAACTGCCTGCGTAATATTCAAATTTGCCAGTTAAAAACAAATTCCAAAGTTTCAACAAAGCCATGTCATGTGACCCATCATTGGAACGAGCTCATCGAGCTCATTTCAATGAGATGATCACATAACATGGTTCCGTTGAAATTTTTGGAAATATTTTTAAAAAATAATAATTAAAATAATAAATTTTGATATCGTGTGCGTTGGGTAAAGGGTTAAATGATACCAAAGTAAATGTTCAATACTGGAGTTATGAAAGCATTTCCCAAAACATAGACACTTTATCATGCACTCCAATCAGATAAAAACACAAAAAAAGGAAAAATATTTAAATTCAGTGAGAGAAAAATCTCCGAAATCAGAGAAAAAGCTCATCTCTGTATATTATTTACTTCTTTATTTTTTTTTTAATAATGTTACATTTGCAAAAGGATGGAAGGGGTGAATTAAACATTTTCACTAAAATTTTAAAGGTTTTTTTCAAGCCATACTTGAACTTTTGCCGTCAACTGAAGTGAACACATCTGTTTTCTGATTTTGAATTCGGGTTAGGGCAAGGATTGAAGTCAAGTTTGATGAGCCAACAATACAGAGGTGTGAGTTTCGTTTTGGGCAGGCATTGTGGAACTAGAAGCACTGTCATAGTGCCCAAACTGCAACGATTCGTGCAACGCCAATGATGTTTTAAAACTCGTTGGTGACAAAAAAACTTGTTGGTGATAAGTCCATAAATGTGACAGAAATTATCCGAATGACATGACCTATTGAGAGGGAGGGTGTAGACATCATGGAGATACACTTGCATACCAAGTATGGTGTCATTCCATCAAGTATTTTAGGAGTTATGGTGTTTTTTAAACTCGTTGGTGACAGACCGACAGACAGTGCCGCATATAGAGCTGCTCGTCGCAGCTAAAAAGGTTCGGGAGACTGGTTTGAGGAGTGTCTATTATACCAGAGACAATGTATATAAACTTTTGAGAACAGTTTTTGCTTTGTCCATTTACCCGTGGATGACATTAGACTAGTGCTGTAGGTTTACCAAAATTTCGGTTTGCGGTTTTTACAAAAAAAACGAACCGAAAAAAATGTACACTGTACGGTTTTCTTTTTTTGTATAAAATGCCCCTGTCATTGTTACATAGTCTATGACAGCGTTAAATTTGACAGTTCAGTGTTGATCGCAGACTGCCAACATGACAGAGAAAACGAAACTAATGTGTTCAGTCGTTGACATCTTCCTTCCATGTCTGTTTTTGTTCTATTCATAAGTTCAACTTACCAATTTACTCAACTTAACTCGGTGACTGGAGAAATTGAAATATAAATACCGTATTTTATCTAAATTTTCGGACACATTTTGTTTTCAGTCACCATTTTTTGATCAAAAAGTTAAAAAATTTATAGTAATTTATATATTTTTTATACTTACCAATGACCCAGACTTAGCTGGTGCTAACTCCCACAAAATCAGGGCCAAACACAAATTTTGCCCCCCAATCCCCAAAATTTGCATCCAAAACAAAAAGAAATCATGTCCTAAAGGACCTCCATACTACGCCTCTACTGCGCATGCGCAGTGACGCAATCGTCCCGAAATTGGCGCCAATTATCATTCTTACTGGCAGTGCCTGGTCAGCGCTATGTACTCAGCGGGGAGGTAAGAGTTCCCAACTCCAGGGAGGGCCATCCCCGTCTGGGTCATTGGTAAGTATAAAAAATATATAAATTACTATAAATTTTTTAACATTTTTATACTGTACCAATGACCCAGACTTAGCTGAATAGTAAACAGGCTGGAGGGCCTAGGACATAGAGGAAAATCCAATAAGCTCAACTATATAGTAAAGAGGTAACCCCTTAAGGAGAAAAGGAGTATTAGGCTTTACATGTATCTTTCTTATTTAATATTAAATTAGAAAGATACACTACCCTTAATAATTGAGCACAATAACATTCATGTTCTCTATTAACATCCAGTATAACCCTTATACTAATTATTTTTAAAGCAAGCCAATAAATAAAGTAGACCAGAGAATTGAGACTCTTTATAATCATTTAAAAGTGTCCGAGTATTGTATATTAAAGCCCGTTTGACACTTGACATATACAAATGCTTCACACCGAGCTACACTTTAAAAATAAGACATGAATGAATTTAAACATTAATATTACACTTTAAAACCATCCCGGAAGCGACTCAGAAATACTGACTTGGAGGAGGCATTCCCTTGCTTTTCACTATAAAGCAGGTGACCTAAGGGAACACCCGCCCCCCCCCCCCCCCCCTTCCCCTTGCCCTGGGTCAAATAGCCCAGAGCGAAGAGGGCAGCCGGACGGAGTCACTGCCGGAACAGAAAGCCTGCATAACTATAGTTGCAACTGTTTAGTGGACGACATTCTGAGCAACAGATAACGGACCTAAACAATGCAGATCTCCAGAAATGGACTCAATATTTCTGAGATAAAAATTCGTAAATGTGGATGGCTGAGACCAATAAGCAGCCTTCATTAAATCTGTAATAGCAACACTATTAGCATAAGCCCAGGAAGTAGAAAGAGCTCTTACTTCATGAGCAGAAATCTTAAGCACAGACTGCTGAGAAGAAGATAAATCTTCATAAGCAGTACGGATAGTTAACTGAATCCATCTAGCAATAGAATGGACTGAAATGTCCTTTCTATTAGGCATCAAAGACAGAAAGAAACGTTTCCGTCCCTTTCTGATAAACTGAGATCTCTGTTTATAGATACGTAGTGCTCTAACAGGACAGAGTAAAGGCCTACGCCCGTCTGAAGACGGAAGAGCCTTAATAACAATAGGTTCCGGATATTTATTAGGAGCCTGATTCTTAGCTAAAAAACCCACATTAGTAGTGAAGGTGATAGTGTTCCCAACACTACGATAATGAGAATCATCCACCGATAGTGCATGAAGCTCACTGACTCTTCTGGCAGAAGAGAAAGCTAAGAGAAAAGCTGTCTTATAAGATAAGAATTTGAAATCTACTGTCCCAAGAGGTTCAAATGGCTTTTCCTTCAATTTAAGGAGAACCCAAGCTAAATTCCACTTAGGAATTAATCTAAGAGTTCTGGGTCTATTTATCGAAAAGTTTCTAACCAACTTCGATAAAGAGACATTAGATCCAATTTGTAAACTATCATGATGTGCATAGGTATCAGATAACATAGATCTATAACCCTTTATAGTAACAGGCTGCAGTTTGATTTCGTCAAACAAGTATACTAGAAAGTTTGCAATGTCTGGTATAGAGGGATCAAATATATCTACAGAATGATCCCTACACCAACGACGAAAAACCTTCCACTTAGCCGCATAATTTAGCGAAGAGGAGGTCCTCCTACAGTTAGAAATCGCGTCCACTGCTCGTCCTGTAAAGTGCTTGCCATGCAAGAAGGGCCGCACAATGGAAAAACGTGAAGGTTGAGACCTTGCGGGTTGTGATGGAGTTGGCGCGATTTCCCCTGCGAAAGAAGATCCTCTCGTGGAGGAAGCTTCCGCGGTAGGTCCCACAACAGACACCTGAGTAGATTTATCCACGGTCTCTGTGGCGACAGAGATGCTACCAACAGAATCTTGCATTGAGATTGTTTTATCTTTAGCAATACTTGTTGAATTAACGGCGCTGGAGGATACGCATATCCTATCATTCCATCCCAAGGGATCGACAGAGCGTCTACTGCAAATGCTCTTGGATCCGGACACGGAGACACATACGTCTGCAACTGATTGTTGAGATGTGTCGCAAATAAGTCTATCATTGGCCGTTCCCATTGGTAGCAAATCTGATTGAATACTTGTTTGTTGAGAGTCCACTCCGACGGCAACAAGCGACCCTTTCGTGAAAGGGAGTCTGCTAGCACATTCAGACGACCCAGTATGTGACGGACCGAAAGAAGAACGTGATGTTCTAACGCAAACAGAAGGATTCTTTCCGTTAGATTGAACAACGGAACTGAATGAGTGCCTCCCTGATTCCGTATATACGCCACTACTGTCGTATTGTCGGATAGGATTTGGACATGAGCATCGTGAATAATGTCCATCCAGTGACGTAACGCAAGCCAAATTGACATCATTTCCTTGATGTTTATGTGCTTGCACAGGAATTGCGGATCCCAAAGACCCTGGCATCTCGAATCCGTTGGGATTAATGATGCACCCCAACCTGTTTGACTGGCATCCGTCATAGCGGTAAAACTCGGATCCGGCAACTGCAGCGGAACTCCTTGAGTTAACCACTGAGTGTTTGCCCAAGTCTGAATCTCTTGTTTCACTTGATCTGACAAGAGAACGTCTACATCGAGCGAATGAATTTTCACACTCCAATTCTGAGTCAGGAAAATTTGAAGAGGACGTGTGCGTAGCCGCCCCATCGGAATGAGATCCGCGGCGGCTCCGCACAGACCTATCAGTCTCATAAATTCTCTCGCCGTGACTTTGTCTGCGTGCAGACAATAGCGAGCGTAATAACTGACTAATTTCGCTCTGGTTAACGGCAGACGAACGAGATTGTTGTGCGTCTCGAAGCTCATTCCCAGATGAGTGAATGACTTGGACGGCACCAGATCCGACTTCTCCTCGTTTACTATAAAACCGAGACGTCGGAGCAATAGAAGAAGATTCTGAACATCGTTCTGAAGCGTTAACTCGTTGCCGTACCTCTGAAGAATGTCGTCCAGGTAGGCCGACGTTACCGCAGACGAATGAGCTCGGAAGTAGATCATTACCGAGTTCATTACCCGAGTGAAAGCCCAGGGTGCTAGATTCAATCCGAAGCACATTGCCCGGAATTGATACACCACTCCTAGGACTGCGAAGCGTAGATACTTTCGGAATGTCGGATGTACCATGACGTGAAAGTACGCATCTTTGTGATCTATGCTCGTTGCATAATCGTTCACCCGAATACTCGCTCTGACCGATCGAATCGTCTCCATATAAAACTTCGGAGCGACGATCAGCTTGTTTATCCAGCTCAAATCTATGACTGGACGGAACGAGCCGTCTGGTTTCGGAACCAGAAACAGATGGCTGGAGAATCCCAGAGATTCCTGGTTTTCTACGACCTCTACCGCGTTCTTCATTAAAAGAGACTGCACCTCTGATAACAGAGCGTCTCTTTTCTGTGGATTTGACGGAAGATGAGTCCACTTTGGACTTCGAGTTAATGGAGGCTTTCGTTTGAAGGATATCTTTAGACCTTCCGAAGTCACTCCTCTCACCCAAGGGTCGTCCGTAATCGACGCCCACTCTTGTGAAAAACTCGGCAACCTTCCGCCAACCAGAACGCGATAGAGGTTTAAGCCATCACCTCCTGGACCTGCGAGGCCTGCGGTAGGAGAAACCACGTCTTCCACGACACGCACCTCGCCTCGTCGACCTCGGGGCGTCCGACCGATTGTCCCGGCCTGAAGGACGTCCCGAACGAGAGTCGCTATCCTGACGGTCTCTCAAATAAGACCAAGAGGACGCACCGGAACCTCTATAGGAACCTCTCTTGGGCGCATTAGACCCAGAAGTGCCTGTCTTATTCGTGTCTGCTGTATCCGACTTTTTAGGAGCCGATCTGAACAACAGAGAATCATTAGCTTTCTTTTTAATTTTATCATAAATAGCGGAAAGCTTGCCGTCAAAGAGAAGTTCTCCTGAGACCGAAGCGACTCTAAGAGAGTTCTTCACCTTAGAATCCACTAGTGTGGATATAGCTAGGGCTGCGTCACGTCTAACCAACTCCAGATTTGCCACTGAAAGGGCGGAGTTACACGTGGAATAAGCTACTGCCCTTGAAAGAAGTCTTAAAGAGGATTGTATATCCTGAAACTCTTCCCCTTGAAGGTGCAGTGATAAGGCCTTAGTAAGGTGATCTGCGTAAGATAAGGCATCTAAATTGGCTCTGTTAGACGCAATAGCTGTTTCCAACACCGCGGTTGGAATAGAAGCTGACGACGGTAATGATAGCTCTAAGTCTTCCGCCTCGTCGTCCATACGCAGAGGAACTCTCGGTATACCCTGTCCTGCCGTATCGAATTTATTCCTTGCATTAATGAAAGGCAGGTTAAGAGTATTAGCGGACAAGAAACCTGCTTTCCCCGTCCTGGAAGCAAGTTTAAATATAGCATCATTCAATAATTCAAATGTTCTTGCAACATTATTGGACTGCGACGGAAACTCGGGAGCGATGTCCCTGAACCGCTCAAAAAATTCAGAGTACAATGACGCTATAATTCTCTTGTCCGGAAGCGCAGCAGTCTGGCCCGATGGAACAACTTGAGGGAGAAAGTGCCGGATGAAGTCCACGGCAGCTTTATGTTGTTCCGAAAGGGATAGCTCCAAGTCATCCGTATCCCTTTCACCATCCGGTCGGACCTCCCGATGTTCCCGGTCGTCCGCCCCCGATGCTTCGGCGGAGCGTACCGACCCAGCGCCGTCGGATAATTCTCGATCCGACACCGTTTCTGTCGGCTGTTGGGATGCTGCGATAAGCTGTGCTATCTGCACAAGAATGTCCGACGTCGAGACCTGCGGAGGCGCAGTCTTACGCTGATTCGCCGAGGGCAGCTCCGCATCAGATGGCTCCCGCATACTTTTCCTATGCGAATGTCCGGAGTCCATCGGTCTCGAATCCCTGGCTGCCGGATGGTGTGACCTGGTCGCCGAAGAATCCTTCATCGGCGAAGCTGGTAAAATATCGGCGGTCACGCAGCCAAGGTGCGGTCGTGTGCGCTGACGAGAAGAGGAAGCTTTAACAGTCTCTGCGGACTGCTTATACAACGGAGCGTCCCGAGCGACGGACGTATGCTCCGCTAAAGACACATTTTGTACCACAACATCTGGTCCCAGATGTTGTTGTACGAGAGAGGGACCTCTCTCGCTCGCGGCCCGGCTGGACCTGGACGAGCTAGGAACCGGACTAAAAGGCTTCCTCCGATCTCGCTTACTATCCGCCGTCACTGGGTGTGCATCTATTATGTTTATAGTGCTCGCATCACCCAAAATTTCCTCTTGGACCGCATCGGACGAACCCGGCTGCCGAACCATTCGGTGAATGGACGCTACACCGGGCGAGCTAGCGGACGACAACTGTCTAATCTCCATGAGCACTTTTGCCGCTAGCTCTGAATTCATTTGTGACGACGGACGCACACTTGAAGAAGATAACATGGAAACATCACCCTGTTCTGGTTCCTCTGAAATAGAAACTGAGAGAGTAGAGTGACCTTGTGGAGAAAGAGCCGGCATCGCTCTTTCTCCAGAAACAACATATCGTGACACACGTTTCCAATGTTTCTCATCCCAATGTTCACATATAGGACAGGGATTAATGCGAGAACACTGACTACAATTAATACAATGATCATGAAAGTCAGAGGAAGATTTCTTCCTATTACAATTTGAACAATGTCCCTTCATTGTGAAAGAACAACAATAAGTCCTAGTTACTCGCAAAAACCCCTGACACAAAGATACATAATAACATGATCCATTAATAAATGAAAAAACAATTGCAAAACAAAATAATTTTGAAAAAATATTTTTTCAGAGAAGCCCAAGTTGCTGAAAAGTAACGTTAAGCCCCGATGGATCCGATGGCAAAGTGTGGTCAAAAATTTTAAATTTATATAAAATAATTAATGAGACACTTTCGGATAATATAAATGTATCTTATAATGAGATAAACTACCACAAAGGCAAACAGCCCCCCTCAAAAAAGGCTGTTGCCAATGAAAACAAACAGTGTAAACACACTAGAAAACATGACTCCAGGCACTGAAAAAACTGGCCCGGAATCAGTCATCAATTACACTCTATCTGATGCAAAACAGAGACTCCCAGGGGAGAATCTGTAGAACATCAGATGGAAGATGCAGAACACAAACGTTATACACCCATGGGTGAAAACGTAACTATGGGGAAAATAACAGAAAACATTCTGTAACCAAGCAACTCTCCCAGGAAATTTTAGAAATGAAATTTCTCAAAAATATGCCAAAAGCATGGGAGAATTGCCAGGGGGGACTTTAGAAGGCTAGGGGAGAGGAAACACTGAATAAGCAGTGCAACAATTAGCAAGAATGACAACAAGAGGCCCATGCCTCGAAAATAGGCAACTTAACATAATTTCATCAAAAAATTTTAAGCACAGCCCTGATTATTTTTTTTGCCACTTCTTTTTCCTCTCCTCCTTCTATCCTCCTTAGAATCACATTTTCTCCAAAAATTACGTGTCTGGCATCCTTTAAACTGAGATTTACAAGCACAAAGATCAGTGAGATGTTGACTGATGAAGGGCCAAACAGAGAATGATAATTGGCGCCAATTTCGGGACGACTGCGTCACTGCGCATGCGCAGTAGAGGCGTAGTATGGAGGTCCTTTAGGACATGATTTCTTTTTGTTTTGGATGCAAATTTTTGGGATTGGGGGGCAAAATTTGTGTTTGGCCCTGATTTTGTGGGAGTTAGCACCAGCTAAGTCTGGGTCATTGGTACAGTATAAAAATATTATTTTTTTTAAGCCTCTCTGAGGTCGTCCCGGACTGGTGTGGTGGGAAAATCCCAGTGAAACATACCGGTAAATACAAAATGACAATGATTTTCTATTCAGTTGAATATATCACCTTTCTTTGTTTTATGTTAAAAACATGTCTTGTATGCACAGTATATTGTACAATGGAAATAGAATTATTAAAACAAAATTATTTGCAAACTCGTTCTTTATTTATTGACAGATAAGTATTGTTTTCCTTTCAAACTGACATGTCTGACGAACTGACCAATCAAATTTTTGTTTTCAAAACGTGTGCTTTCATTAGACTCCTTCGAGATTTGGAAAGAGAAAAACCCACAAATGTTATGTTGAACTGACCTTAAATGACGACAATAATGAAAGGGTCCCATAAATAAATCCATATAATGCAGTATAAACCATGCAGCAGCAACAGAAGAGTGTAATTATTGCTGCGAATAAACATATTCAGTGCACTGAACACCAACAAAATTTTCCAACATTAAAAATAGAACAAACGACAATGAGGTCAACACGTGCTGCTTCAGGGTTTCACAAAAATTAACACATGGACCCAAACACTGTCAAAGCATACTGGTTTTCGAGATTATTTTTCGATAAACATCAGCAGTGTAATGAGTGTAGGTGGGGACTGGGGAGGGCATGCTTCCAAAAACAAAAATAGGAAATAGGGGAGGAACTGTGGAGTTAATACCAGTCATCATTTTTTAAAAATTAATTTTGTATTTGCTTTTATAAAATGTAGCATTTTGCCTTGCACATCTGGGGTGGGGTGGGGTGGGAGGGGGGATATTTCTTTCTTCTAAATCATGTTAATGGTAAGCATGTTAATGGAATGGACAAATTCGGGCCGAGTCAGTAGGCTTCAATAACATGCTTATTTGTCGGTATTCCGTGACGTCAGAATCAACATCAATGGGAATAAATCCCCCTGCCAAACCATCCAAGTTGAATGTCAACAACTCGGTGACGTCTGTGACGGACTCAGCTACTTACTGACCAGTCCAACTTACACTAGTTACAGACGCAATCATGCAAGACTGAAGACTGACATCTACTGAAAGTGTAAGATATGAAGGCAGAAGTTAAGTAGTATTATAGTACATATATTTACCATGAAATATACAAATAGTAAATACCCAAATCAATTTACCAAACAACAGTAAAAGTATGTCCAATTGTCCATTATTTTCCCACATTGTCAATCAGGGGCCGTCGCTTGAATATCTGAAGTCAAACTGTCCTTTGTACCAATTCCAGTATCATTAGGATCCGAAATGTTCACAATTTACACGGAAGACAGAGTACTGGGGGAAAAAACGAAACCGAACCCGAGGTTTTCCTCAATGAAAAAACCAAAACCGAACTGGAGTTTGAAAAACCTACAGCTCTACATTAGACCTACATTTGGAGAGTTACGACCCAAAAGTGGACCCAGAGAGAGATTTTTTGAATATGTGGAATGTAAGTGGATAGATATCACAGTATGGCCAGAGCAAACGTGGTGTGTTTATGGATGGTCCATTAAAACAAACAACGATGTAGACTGATGGCATAATAGGCTTAAGTTGAATCACAAAAGCTCCAAGCTTATTGTCGAATCCATTACTTACAAGTTGTTCTCTTTGTTATTTAAATAAATTATCGTAGATTTTGCTTTTTCCGGAGGGGGGGGCACTTGTCTGTAACCTGATGATTCACTTAAGTCTGGCTTAGTAGGTCCTCGTGATGTGAACCGGTTTCGCGAATTATTCAGTTTACAAATAATTTGCAGCAAAGTTAAAAAATTTATAGTAATTTATATATTTTTTATACTTACCAATGACCCAGACATAGCTGGTGCTAACTCTTAAAAATATAGGGCCAAACACAAATTTTGCCCCCCAATCCCCAAAATTTGCATCTAAAACCAAAGAAAACATGTCCTGAATGGCCCTCCATACTTCACCTCTACTGCGCATGCGCAGTGTCAAGGACGTCCCGAAATTGGCGCCATTAATCATTCTTATAACCAGTGCCTGGTAAGCGCTATGTACTCAGCGGGGAGGTATGAGTTCCCAACTCCTGGGAGGGCCATCCCCGTCTGGGTCATTGGTAAGTATAAAAAATATATAAATTACTATAAATTTTTTAACATTTTTATACTGTACCAATGACCCAGACATAGCTGAATAGTAAAAAGGCTGGAGGGCCTAGGACATAGAGCAAGTTCAAATAAGCTCAATTATATAAAATAGAGTCATCCCCTCGAGGGGAAAAGGATTATTAGGCCTTACATGTATCTTTCTTATTTATGATAAATTAGAAAGACACAACACCTACCAAAATTGAGCATCATAACATCCATGTACTCTATTAATATCCAGTATAATCCTTATACTAATAATTTTTTAAAGTAAGCCAATAAATAAAGCTAGTCTAGAGAATAGAGACTCTTTATACTCCTTAAAAGTGTCTGAGGATTGTATAATAACGCCCGTTTGACATGTGATATATTCAAAAGCTATACTTTAAAAACTATGACCTGAATGAATTTTTAAAACATAAACTTATCACTTAAAAGCCATCCCAGTAACAGCTCAGAATTACTAACTCCGGAGGAGGTATCCCCTTGTTTTCATAATAAAACAGGTGACCCAAGGGAACACCCTCCCCCCCCCCCCCCCTTCTCCTTGCCCTGGGTCAAATAGCCCAGAGCGAAGAGGGCAACAGGATGGAGTCACTGCCGGAACAGAAAGCCTACCTAGCTATAGTAGCAACTGTTACGTGAATGACATTCTGAGCAGTAGATAATAGACCTAACAATGGAGGCCTCCAGAAATGGACTCAATAGTCTGAGATAAAAATTCATGAATGTGGATGGCTGAGCCCAATGAGCAGCCTTCATAAAATCTATAATAGCGACACTATTAATGAAAGCCCAAGATGTAAAAAGAGCTCTTACTTCATGAGCCGAAATCTCAAGCACAACTGCTGAGTCAATGATATACCATAAGCAGTACCGATAGTTAATTGAATCCATTAGCAATAGAATGGAGCGTAATGTCCTTCTATTAGGCATCAAAGACAGAAGAAGCTTACGTCCGTACTAATAAACTAATATCTGTTTATAAATACGTAAACTCTAACCAGACAGAGTAAAGGCCTATGCCCGTACGAAGACGGAAGGACCTTAATAACAATAGGTTCCGGATATTATTAGGAGCCTGACTCTTAAACAAAAATCCAACCAAGAAGTAAAGGAAGTAGTGTTTCCGACACTACGAAAGTGAGAATCGTCCACCGATAGTGCATGAAGCTCACTGACTCCTCAGTAACAGAGAAGACTAACAGAATTACTGTCTTAAAAGGTCAGAATTTGAAAACTACTGTATCCAGAGGCTCAAATGATTACTTAGCTAAATATGAACTGAAGCTAAATTCCGTATAGGAATTTAATCTAAGGATTCAAGGTCTATTTATCGAAAAGTTTCTAACTGACTTAGATAAAGAGACATAAGACTCAATTGTAAACTATCATAGAGTGCATAGGTATGAGATAACATAGACCTATAACCTTAATAGTAACAGGCTGCAGTTGATCTTGTCAAACAAGTAGACTAGAAAGTTGCAATGTCTAGTATGGAGGGATCAAAAATATCAACATAATGATCCCTACACCAACGACGGAAGAGCCTCCACTTTAGCTGCATAGTATAGCGAAGAAGAGGTTCTCCTACAGTAAGAAATCGCATCCATAGCTCGTCCTGTACAATGCTTGCCGTGCAAGAAGGACCACACAACGGAATACGTGAAGGTTGAGACCTTGCGGGTTGTGATGAAGTTGACACGATTTCCCCAGCGAAAGAAGATCCTCTCATGGAGGAAGTTTTCGCGGTAAGTCCCACAGTAGACACCTGAGTAAATTTACCCACGGTCTCTGTGAAGACAGAGGTGCTATCAACAGAATTGTATTGTGGATGTTTATCTGAGCAATACTTGCTGAATGAACAGCGCTGGAGGATACGCATATCTTATCATTCCGTCCTATTAGATCAATAGAGCGTTAACAACATAAGCTCGGGGATCTGGACATGCAAACACATACGTCTGCAATTGAATAGTGAGTTGTGTCGCCAATAAATTATCATTGGGCGCTCCTATTGATAGCAAATCTGATTGAATACTTGTTTGTTGAGAGTCCATTCTGATGGCAACAAGCGACCCTTACGTGAAAGGGAGACTGCTAATACAATCAGACGACCCGGAATATGACGGACCGAAGCAGAACTTGGCGTACTATAACAAACAGAAGGATTCTTTCCGTTAAAATGAATAACGGAATCAAATGAGTGCCTCCCTGGTTCCGGAGATACGCAGCTACTGTCGTATTATCGGACAGGATTTGGACATGCGTTTCTGAATAATGTTCATCCAATGACATAGTGCAAGCCTAAATAACATTGTTCCCTGGAAGTTAAGTGCTTGCCTAGAAACTGCGGAACCCAAAGACCCTGGCACTTCGAATCCGTTGGGATCAATATTGTACCCCAACCTGTTTGACTGGCATCCGTCATAATCATAAAACTCAGATCCGGCAACTGCAGTGGCACTCTCGGAGTCAACCACCGAATGTTTGCCCCAGTCTGAATCTCTTGCTACACTTGATAGACAAGAGAACGTGTATATCGAGCAATTCATAGATTGCTGAAAAGTTGCCGTCGAAGAGAAGCTTCTCCGAGACCGAAGCGACTCTGAGAGAGTTCTTCACCTTACTATCCACGCGCGTGGATGTAGCTAGGGCTGCGTCACGTCTAACCAACTCCAGGTTGCCAATGAAGGGTGGAGTTATACGTGGAAAAACTACTGCCCTTGAAAGAAATCACATTAAGGATCACATCCTGGAAATCTTTCTCTTGAAGGCGTAATGATAATGCCTCAGTAAGGTGGTCTACGTATGATAAAGCGTCTAAGTTAAGTCTATTAGACATCATTGTCGTCTCCAACATCGTGGTTAGAATTGACATAGACGGCGAAAAAGATAATTTCCAGTCTTCAGCCCCGCCGTCTAGACACATATGAACTCTCGGTATGCCCTGTTCTGCCAATATAAATTATTTCCTAGAATTGATAAAAGGCAGAATAGAGCATTGCAGACAAGAAACTAGACTATCATGCTTGGTAGCAAGCTTATATATAGCGTCGTTGAATAATTCGAATGTTCTAATGACATTATTGGACTGTGTCGGTAAGTCAGGGACAATGTCCCTGAACCGATCCAAAACTCCGTGTCCCATGACGCTATTAGTCTCTTATTCAGCATCGCAGCAATGTAGTCCGACGGAACAACCTCTGGAAGATAATGCCGGAAGAAATGTATGGCAGCTTCTGTTGTTCCGAAAGGGAAAGCTCGAAATCGTCCGAATCCCTTTCGCCATCCTGTCGGACCCTATAAAGTGTTCGGTCGTCCGAACCTGATGCAACAGCGGAGCGCACCGGCCCAGCGCCATCGGATAATTGCTGATCCGACCGAGAACCTGTCGATTGCTGGAATGCTGCGATAAACTGTGCTATTTTGGATAGCACGTCCGTCACTGAGGCCTGTGGAGAAGCGGTCTTACGATGCATTGCTGCTGGAAGCTCCGTGTTCGTTACCCCGTGCATACTTCTATTATGCGAGCGAACGGAGTGTATAGGCCTCGTGTCCCTTGGCTACCGGATGGAGTGACCTGTTCACCGTAGAATCACTGAATGACGAAGCTGGCCGGATACCCGAGGTCACGCAGCCAATGTGCGGTCGTGTGCGCTGCTGTGAGGATGAGGAAGCATTATAGACAGTCTCTCGGACTGTCAATATAACGGAGAGTCCCGAGCGGCGGACATATGCTCCGAATGCAAAATGACTGTACCACAACATCCGGTCCCATATGTTGTTGTACGAGAGAGGGACCCCTCTCGCTCGCAGCCCGGACGGACCTGGACGAGCTAGGAACCGGACTAACAGGCTTCCTCCGATCTGTCCTCTAATCTGTCGTCACTGGGTGTGTACTAAAGTCTATTATAGTGCTCGCATCACCCAAATCTCCTTCCTAGACCGCAACGGACGAACCCGACAGCCGAACCATTCGATGAATGGACGCTACACCGGGTGAGCTAGCGAATGTCAACTCCGTTGATCCTACTAGGGACCTCTTAGGCGATTGACGTATTCCATGAGCACTTATTGCCGCTAGCTCTTCATTATCTAAGACAACAGAGGCACACTTTTGAAAGACATCTCAGTAACTTTGCGAACAAGAAACCAGACATGCTTGTTAATAGCAAGCATATAATAATATATATATATAGCGTCGTTCAATAATTCGAAAGTTTGTGTGACATTATTGGACTGTGTCGGAACTGAGGGACGATGTCCCTGAACCGAACCAAAAATTCTGTGTCCACTGACGCTATCAGTTTCTTATCCGGCATCGCAGCATTCTGGTCCGACGAAAGAACCTCTAGAAGATAAGTCAGATGACATACACAGCAGCTGATGTTGTTCCGAAAGGGAAAGCTCGAAATCCTCCGAATCCCTTTCGGCACCCCGTCGGACCGGATGAAATTTTCGGACGTCCGTACCCGCTTCCGCGGAGCGTCCCAACCCAGCGTCGTCGGATAATACATGATGCGACAGAGATTCTGTCGATGCTGCGATAAGCCGTGCTATTTGGGATAGCACGTCCGTCACCGAGGCCTGTGCAGTAGCGGTCTTACGATGCTTTGCCGCTGGAAGCTCCGTGTACGTTGACTCCCGCATACTTTCTTATGCGAACGTCCGGAGTCTGCAGGCCTCGTGTCCCTGGCTACCGGATGGTGTGACCTGGTCGTCGATGATTCTCTGATTGGCGAAGCTGACTGGATATCCGAGGTCACGTAGCCAAGAGCGGTCGTGTGCGCTACCATGAGGATGAGGAAGCCTTACTGACAGTCTCTCCGGACTGACTATATATCGGAGCGTCCCGAGCGGCGGACGTATGCTCCGAATGCGAAACATTTTGTACCACAACATCTGGGGCCAGATGTTGTTGTACGAGAGAGGGGCCTCTCTCGCTCGCAGTCCGGATGGACCTGGACGAGCTAGGAACCGGACTAAAAGGCTTCCTCCGTTCTCTCCTCTAATCCGCCGTCACTGGGTGTGCATTTGGTTGATTTATAGTGCTCGCATCACCCAAAACTTCTTCTAGACCGCAACGGACGAACCCGGCTGCCGAACCATTCGATGAATGGACGCTACACCGGGCGAGCTAGCGGACGTCAAAGGCCGTCGAACCTACTAGGGTCCTCTTAGGCAATTGACGTATTTACATGGGCACTTTTCCGCTAGCTCTTCATTAATTGTGACAACGGAGGCACACTTTTGGAAGACATTACGGATACATCACCGTGTTCTTGATCGTCTGAAATAGAGATTGATAAAGTAGAGTGACCCTGCGGGGAAAGGACCGGAATGGCCATTTCCCCACTAACATACCGTGACACACGCTTCCCATGTTGTCATCGAAATTGACACATACAGAACAGGAGTTAGTGCGAGCACACTGACTACATTATACAATGATTATGAAAGTCAGAGGAAGATTTCCTCTTATTACAATTGAACAATATCCTTTCAGTGTGAAAAGAAAACAAAGTCCTAGTACTCGCACCAACCCCTGACAATCAAAATACATAATAACATGATCCATTAACATAGAAAAAATAATTGAAATCAAAAAATTTTGAAAAAATATTTTTTCAGAACAGCCCAAGTTTCTGAAAAGTAACGTTGAGCCCCAATTGATCCCAAGCCTAAGTGTGGACAAAAATTCTAAAAATATTTTAAAAAATTTATGCAACACTTACGAACAATAATAGTGTATCTAGTTATGATTAAATTATCATCAAGATATTATTTTCAAGAAATCCCCCCTCACACAGAGGGCTGTTGTAAATGTAAACAATAAGTGTAAAAACACCAGAACAAGACTCCAGGCACCCTGGCCCAAAATCAGTTACCAATAATACACTATATGATGCAAAACAGAGACTTCCAGGGAAGAAACTGCAGAACATCAGATGGTAGATGCAGAACACTACGCCTAACCACCCATAGGTGAAGACGTAAACATGGGGAAAAGAACAGAATTCATTCTGTTATCCAGCTAAAACTCCCAAGAAATTTTAGTGATAATATTACAGAAAATATGCCAAAAGCATGGGAGAATAGCAAGAGGGGACTTAAAGGAAAGGGAGAGAGGAAAACACTGAACAAGCAGTGTAACTTGATAACAAGAATGACCACAACAGGCTGTTGCCTCGAAAATAGGTAACTTAACATAATTTCATTAAAAAAATTTAAGTTACAGCCCTGAATATTTTCTGTCACTCATTTTTCCTCTCCTCCTTCTATATCCTCCTTAGAATCACCATTTCTCTAATATTTATGCGTCTGGCATCATTTGAACTGAGATTTACAAGCACAAAGATCAGTCAGATGTTAACTGATGAAGGACCAAACAAAGAATGATTAATGGTGCCAATTTCGGGACGTCCTTGACACTGCGCATGCACAGTAGAGGTGAAGTATGGAGGGCCATTCAGGACATGTTTTCTTTGGTTTTAGATGCAAATTTTGGGGATTGGGGGGCAAAATTTGTGTTTGGCCCTCTATTTTTAAGAGTTAGCACCAGCTATGTCTGGGTCATTGGTACAGTATAAAAATATCTGAGCAGGCACAACTCCGACCCCATTGTAATGATAAGTTCTTTTTTCTAAATCCAAATACATTTATGTGAAAAAAAATAATGGGGGCATAAGAAATAAATTTTTCAATGAGGGCCGTTCTGTCCAAAAATGTGGACCGTTCTGTCTCGAAATCTGGGCCGTTTACCCTCAAAATCTGGGCCGTTTTTACCAAGATCAATCTGGGCCGTTTCGTCTGGTTAGTGAATAGTGTTACCATCGGTCTTAGAATCATTTTGTTGTATCCGCCCACCAGTGACTTAATATGGAAAGATGAAACTGAATATAACTGGTGGCAGGAAAATAAGGTCATCACCTGTAAACTGTGACCTTTTTTAGAAGTATTAACAAGATTTCCTGGCTGGTGATTGGATGAATTGGTTGCAGCACCCCTACGGAGTATGCGGCTGCTAGAGACGCTTCCATTACTTCTCCATCTGCATCTCAACTGACAATACAGATTAGATCAGAGACAAAGCTGTGATCCAGACTACTATTTCTCTTCTCACCACAACTACAGTAGCTTTTAGGAGTAAGGACTGACTGAATAAAGCTTTAGGTGAGTAAATGTAAGCAATGCATTTCTCCCTTTGTGCACCCCTGGTTGTTCGGCCCGGGCAATTTGACCAGGTTCATTTCGGTCAGATTTGAGCTACCTACGCTCGCGGCTCCACGACTGATGCACGTAGGAATAGTTCACTGGTGTCGCCGACTGCTGTTCTGTAATTTTCTGACGGAAAATTTAAAGAACTATGTTCATTTTTGAGTTGGTGTGATGGGGGAAACTTTTCTGGATCAATCAAAACAAAAGTACCGGTGTTAACATGTGTGTATAGTTTATTTTCATCACGTGACTAGGGCACATGAATCCTGTTTATAAACAATGAAGCATCTTGCATTTTTGTAAATACTAGATGTAAATATTTTTCGTGTGTTCAGAGGTGAGTGTATTTGCTGTCGGCTAATATCACCTACTGATATTGATTGCTTCATTGTTTGGATTAGTTAGCTTTGTTTAAAAGGAGCTGTCGGCTTCTGAAGTTACGAGGAAATTATATTTCATTTTTTGTACATTTCATTTGTACGAAATTTACAGTTATTTTATTTTATTTTTTTTTCTTCATGTCAACTGTCGGTTGTATAAGGAAAAAAATAATAGATTAAAAGATGCTTGCCTTAAATGATGATGTTGTAAAGATTCAGAATTCATTTAAGTAGAATATTTTAAAGTCAGGCTATATATTTTCTGGAATTGTTCTCTTGGGAATTATATAACCTATTAAGGAAAAATAGACTTTAAAATCATAATTAAGGAAAAAGTGATTATTTCCCAAAATACTTCTTTGGGAATTATATGATCCTTAATGACATCAATCTTTGAATCTATGATTAATCAGTCAGCTGTCGGCGACGATTAGTAAATTTTGTGGCATACTGCATAACATTTTCAGTTTTAGTGTGAAAAAAAAAGTAAAACACAATGGAGTCACAAAAAAACAAGGGCACAGATATACATAAATAAATGTAGCTACAAAGACTTGTTAACATTGCCTGGTATTGGTGTAAAGAGAGCAAAACTCTTGCTGTATTATAGGGAGCGATTCTTAAATTTTACAAAGAAAAATATTACAAGGGTGCCAGTGGGAGTTAAATTTGAGGCGTTAATCAAATATATAAATTTTGAAAAATATACCCCAGGGCAACATGGAACTCCAAGGGAAAAGGACATCAATACTCGAGACACGATATGTCACATTTATTCTGTAATTGAGGGTGTAAATGAGGAATTTGTAGATTCGGTTGAGGAAAGTTCAGAGGGGGAAGAGGACCTGGCATGTGGAATAGCTGGTGTTGGTATGCTGTCACCCCCCATTCCTCACCGAATGACGACAACCCCCTCACTATTATGTGATAGTCGGCTGAGCGTTTCATCATTGGCTGAAGATTCGGACGTCGATGACATCGTGCCTTCATTTTTAGGCCTGCAAACTCACCCACATCAAAATAGAAAAAACAAGTTGGGGCGCAAGGGATGATTACAAATTCCCAGTGGGTCAGGACATTTGTCCCCCCATAGACTTTTTGAGGAGAGTTCTCAGAAAGACAAATCCTTTGAAATTAATACACCACCAAGGAAAAGTAAGCCTAAACAGGGCAGGTCAGAACATGTTTTAGATCCACCCCTCTGGGTGAATTGAAGCTTGACCGTTCAGGCCGTCATCGGCGTGAACGCAAAGGCCTCAATGAAGTAGTAACTAGTTCTCGTCATTTATTTGATCGAGAACAGTTGCCTTCACATACTGAGGGTGTTTTAAAAAAGCATTTATGTAGGCCAAAAATGGAGTCTGTAAAACCTAAAAGTGTAAACAGAGAATTTTTACAGACAGCAGAGGTATCCTCAGATTCCAATTATCAATACGATGTTATTAGGAATGATGCTGGGATAAAACAAATAAAAATATCTGCGAAAGATTTCAATACTGGACTCAAATTGGATTGAAGGAATAGTCTGGAAGGGTTTGGGGCCAAATTTGATTGCTTAACACAGGGCTTTGGTGATGAGCAAAAGATTCAAGCACTGTGTGTATGAGCCTGGAGGGAAAGGTACTTGATTATTTTGTCTTTTTAACCAAAAATAGGAAAGGTCCCTCATTTTCCTATGTAAAGAGAAAATTAGAATCTCGCTTTGGAGGGCATCAACCACTGCAAACGTTAAGTGCCAAGTTCCATGCCCTGGCCCAAGGTAAGGATGAACATTTAAGAGATTGGGCCAGTAGAGTACAAGTCATGGCTGACAAAGTTTGGGCTGGTACCAATGATTATGTGGTAATGGCCCATGCTATATCAAAATTTTGTCAGGGGCTTTTGATAGACCTGTGGGGGGTTACGTTGATGGTCTCCAACTCAGTAGTTTAGATCTGGCTGTGGATAAGGTACAAAATATTCTCGCGACACACCGTGGTCGGAAACAAGTCAGGCAGGTCCATATTGAGAGGGAACCCTCAATTATGCAAATAGAGGCAGAGGCCCCAAACAGGATCTCAACTGCCTGTAACACAGAAGGAGGGTACTCTGTTCTTTTGAAGCAGATTGAGGCACTAAAATTAGAAATTGAAGAGCAAAAGAAGGGTCAATACAACTTAAGGGGACGTGGCTTTAGTAATTTAGGCGGATGGAAATGTTGGTCTTGTGGGGGGGGGGGGGGGGGGCCATATGGCTAATGTATGCCCAAGTAATAGAGGGAGGAATAAGCCGGCCAGTAAGTATGACCATAGCACTGAAATAACTCCAAAAAATGTAGAGTGGGCACCTTGCGGGGTTGGAGACATCATAAAAAGCAGTCAGGCCCTCACAATATTTTAACTAGAGGGGGGTATCAGTACCCCGTGGCTCACCAACAGGTGGCCAATGTAAAGGGGTGGCTAGAGTAAAAAAAAAAAAGTTCAAAACTTGCACACAAAAGTCCAAAATTAAAGAAAATAAGCAGCTAAAGGGTTAAATAATATAATAATAACCCCTAAGAAGCATGCTAACATAAAATAGGAACCATGGCAATATGGTACAAGGTAAGTCTCCACTTTGAAAAAAAGAAAGACAAACCTCAAAACCTGCACATAAAAGTTAAAAAAGTATCACATTTGTTTCAAAGGGTTAAAATTTAGAAAAATACCCTAAAAATATTACAATAACCAGCGTGGCAATATGCCAGTGAGATAGAACTCCACTTAAAAAAAAATATCAAAACCTGCACACAAAAGTACAAAACCTGCACAGAAAAGTCCAAAATTAAAGTAAATAAGCAGCTAAAGGGTTAAATAATATAAAAATAGCCCAAGAAGCATCCTAACATAAAATAGGAACCATGGCAATATGCTACAAGGTAAGTCACCACTTGGAAGAAAAGCAAGACAAACCTCAAAACCTGCACATAAAAGTAAAAAAAAGTATCACATTTGTTTCAAGGGGTTAAAATTGAGAAAAATACCCTGTCACAGTAACCACAACGCCAACATGCCAGTAAGGTGAAAGTCTACTTGAAAAATATCCACTTGGAAGAAAAGAAAGACAAACCTCAAAACCTGCACATAAAAGTATCACATTTGTTCCCAAGGGTTAAAATTTAGAAAAATACCCTGAAAATGTTACAGTAACCACCATGGTAATATGCCAGTGAGGTAAAACTCTACTTAAAAAAAAATATCAAAACCTGCACACAAAAGTCCAAAATTAAAGTAAATAAGCAGCTAAAGGGTTAAATAATATAATAATAACACCAAGAAGCATCCTAACATAAAATAGGAACCATGGCAATATGCTACAAGGTAAGCTGCCACTTGGAAGAGAAGAAAGACAAACCTCAAAACCTGCACATAAAAGTAAACAAAAACATCAAAACCTGCACACAAACGTCAAAATAAGTCCAAAATTTGATTCAAAGGGTTAAAATTAAGACGAAATACCCTGGAAAAGAGTTAAATGTTATCGTGAACCCCCACAGCAATATGCAAAGAAGAAAAATTTTTTTTTAAAAGCACAAAAATCCAAACCTGTAAACAAAAGAAGTCCAAAATTTAAGTAATTAAGCAGGGAAAGGGTTAAAGAATACAACGTAGCCCTAAGATGCATGTTTACATACAATAGAAAGCATGGACATATGCTACAAGGTAAATCTACACTTGGAAGAAAGGAAAAAAAAACCCCATGAAAACCTGCACGCAAACGTCAAAATAAGTCTAAAATACTATTCAAAGGGTTAAAAAAAATTTTAAAATGCACTGGAAAGATATCAATGTTATAATAACCACCACTGCAATATGCAGTGAGGTCAACCTCACTTGAAATTGTTTTTTTTTATCGCAACCTGTACATAAAAGTAAGAAACTGTAAGCCTAAGTCCAAAAGCTGTACATAAAAGTCCAAAAATGAAGTAATTCAGCAGGAAAAGGGTTAAATAATACAAACATAGCCCTAAGATGCATGTTTACATACAATAGAAAGCATGGACATATGCTGCAAGGTAAATCTCCACTTGGAAGAAAGGAAAAAAAAAACATCAAAACCTGCACGCAAACATCAAAATAAGTCTAAAATTTGATTCAAAGGGTTAAAATTAAGACAAAATACCCTGGAAAAGAGTTAAATGTTATAGTGAACCACCATAGCAATACGCAGAAACTCTACACTTGGAAGAAAGGAAAAAAAAAAAAACCCATGAAAACCTGCACGCAAACGTCAAAATAAGTCTAAAAATCTATTGAAGCGGTTAAAAACTTTTTAAAAATGTACTGGAAAGATATCAATGTTATAATAACCACCACTGCAATATGCAGTGAGGTCAACCTCACTTGAAATTGTTTTTTTTTTATCACAACCTGTACATAAAAGTAAGAAGCTGTAAACCTAAGTCCAAAAGCTGTACATAAAAGTCCAAAATTGAAGTAATTCAGCAGGAAAAGGGTTAAATAATACAAACATAGCCCTAAGATGCATGTTTACATACAATAGAAAGCATGGACATATGCTGCAAGGTAAATCTCCACTTGAAAGAAAGGAAAAAAAAAACATCAAAACCTGCACGCAAACATCAAAATAAGTCTAAAATTTGATTCAAAGGGTTAAAATTATGACAAAATACCCTGGAAAAGAGTTAAATGTTATAGTGAACCACTATAGCAATATGCTGAAACTAAAAAAAAATGTGAAAAGCCAAAAAATCAAAACCTGTACACAAAAGTTCAAAATATTTGAGAGCGGACGCCGACGCCGACGCCGACATGAGGGCTATGCCATAGGCTCACACAACTAACGTTGGTGAGCCAAAAACTGACATTGGTAATGACTTGAGAAACAGTTCTGGGCAGGAGGATGATATTAAAATTGAGGTTAATGGTGATGATTTGATTGATTTTACCAACTTTTGTTTGATGAATTCAGGCGAATCGAATCCAGAAACCTCCAAGACAAATAAGGTTCAGGAGCAATCATTCGAAAAAATAGCAAAGCCTGTGTCCAATGACAAAGATCTGATCGATTTTACTGACTTCTGTACGGTGAATTCGAGTGAATCAAATCTAGGAAACCCTGAAGCAGGTTACGTCCTAGTGGATACAAAAACAAATAGTGCCTTGAACAGCCAGGGCCTGGTTGATTCCACCGACTTTAGTTCAGTGAACTCAAGCAAGTCAAATCCTGACCTCACGATATCAAATGGTTTGATGGGCAAGACGAGGGTGACAAACGAAGTGGATGGCAACGACTTAATTGATTTTACTGACTTTAGATCGGTGAATTCAGGTGAGTCAATGCCTGAAACCCTAGCAAAAGTAAATTCTAAAAGCAAGCCCAATAGCGATGACTTGATTGATTTCATTGACTGTCGCTCAGTGAACTCAGGCAAGTTGAAATCTGGAGTCTCGGGAAACGTTAATTTAATTAGTTGTGACCCCATTACCAAAGAAGTGTGTTGCAGTGACTTGGTGGATTTTACCAGCCTATGCTTGGAGGAAGCCACCAAGCTGGTGTCTGACTCGTTTGTATCAAATAGGCCTGAAGATATATCTGACCCGCACACAGTAGATACAAATTTCCCTTATGCTATTCCAAAGAAAAATTGTTCTAAGGACTCTACCGACTCTTGTTTGGTGAATGACCATGGAAATATTAGTTCAGAAGAAAGTTGCAGGCATACTGAAATTTTCGATGGCCATGACCCCTGGGCAATTGAAAATGATTTAGAAACATCTACAGTAGAAAATCGGGAACCAATCTTTAAGAAGGATAGCTTGTCAATACCAAGAGGTGTATATGAAGTGACAGAAGAAAAGTGTATTAGAAGGGTTGAAAAACCACTAATTACTCTGTCAGCAGTCATAGGCAATGTAGAATGCGAAGCTGTAGTAGATTCTGCAGCTGAAGTCTCCATAATCTCTGACGAAGTTTTCAACCAGCTGTTCCCTAGGCCTAGTGCCTGGAGAACAGTGGGTTTGAGACTTGCAGCGAGGGATTCTGGGGTGACGGCTAAAATAGTTGGGCCTGTTAAATTTAGTATTGGTCAGCATCATTTTGAGGAATATGTTTTTGTAGCTCCCATAGCTGATCTCATGTTGTTAGGGTATGACATCTTAAGAAAACATGGAATGGCGTTTGATTTGATGATGGGGGAATTGGTGATCAATGGTGAATGCATAAAAGCAAATTGTGGAGAGCCATTTGAAATTTATACAGGTGACCCAGCATCAGCAAAAACTTATGACGATACAATTAAAAGTGAAGCCCCTGTTGTGACCACAGCAGTGAAGGGTACTGGCAGTGATGGGCCCCTGTTTTATAATGGGGGAACTGAACTTGAGGCTGGCAGACCTTCTCACGAGTAATATACAGCGAGAGCAATAATTTGCTCTTGTAAAACCATTTACGAGAGCAATTTGCGCTCATCTCCCGGAATTCTTGACGAAAGACTATCTCTGACCTGCCAAATTCATGCAACTGACGGGAGCAGATTTTCGCTCTCGTAAAATAGAAATTGCGAGAGCAGGCGGGTGCGAGAGCAATTGTTCTTGCCTCATGAGAAGGACTGGGCTGGTGATGATTTGCGTCCCCTTGTGGAATGCGAATCGGAAAAATCCCCTAAATCTACTGAAAGGCCATCAAAGCTATGTACAGCACCGAAATACTTATGTGAGGGTAGCGTGGAAGCGGACATCAAAGTCGCTCAAAGATGTGTCTTAAAGCCTCAGTCAGTGACACTAGTAACCTGTAAAACATAACGATTCACTCAAAATTTTGCAATTAGTCCTCGGTTTAATAATTACATATTGATAGAGACTATACATGCCCCACTGGCTGGGAGGGTGAAATGTTGTGCAATTAAACCCTCTGAACAACAGTTAGTTTTAAAGAAGGGTTAGGTTTTGAGCCAGGCTTATGTAACGGAGGTTTGTCACTCAAATGCTGAAGTTGTCAAACCTCAAGGGCAAATACGGCAGGTAATTTGTGGTGAATCAACAAATGAGTTACCTTCGCACTTAACTGATCTGTTTGAGAGGTCAATTGCAAACATAGATGAAGGGGACCAGTCTAAGTTGCAGAATTTGTTAATAGAGTTTCAGGATGTTTTTGCGCAACATGAGTATGATTTGGGCCATTTCATCGCAATCGAGCATAAGATTCCAACTGGAGATGCTGCTCCTATCAAATTGAGTATGAGACGCACTCCTGATGTATTTGTCGCCGAAGAGGAAAATGTTTTGAAAAATTTATTGAAAGCTGGCATTAGGCCACACAAAGTTGATCTTCTGTTTCTCGGGCCATTATTTGTGAAATTGCATGTGGGCGAGCGTTTTTTTATTTTATTTTTTATTTCAGTAATTAATTCTTTGCCATCAAAAGTTCATGTTCTTGGTTCAAGTTTTAGGCCTCATAATCTACAGAATAGCATGGGTGGTGGTGTATTTCATCCCTTGAGTGCAAGAAGGCTTTGCAATGCTAAAGCATTGCAAAGCCTTCTTGCAATCAAGGGACAAATTCATAAATTTTTTTAACTTGGGTAAAATATCAGACATAAACCATTTAATTTTAAATTTTTTTAAGTTTAAATTGGTTATAAAAAGAGAGCATGTGGCAGCCAAAAGGACCATGCGGGAGGGCCTGAGAAACAGATTTTTTATTTTTTTAGGCCTTATCAGGCCTTCCGAATCCGAATGGGCCAGCACCCCTGTGCTCATTCGGAAGTCGGATGGCTTGGTAAGGTGGATGCTTGATTACCGGAAATTGAATGCGGCAACGAAAAAAGATTCTTTTCCCCTTCCATTAATCGATGACTGCCTGGCGTGTATGTCTGACAACGTGTTCAGTTCAAAGCTAGATTGTAACCAGGCCTACTATCAGCTTCGCATTCAACCTGAAGACCAGCATAAAATGGCGTTTGTGACCAGATATGGATTGTTTGAGTTCGAACGGGGCGGTAGAAAGCTATTGTAGGGCAATTAATCCGGTTTTGCATGGATAACTTTGGAAAGCAGCATTAGCCTTCATGGACGATTGCTTGGTTTTGGGAAGATCGATCGATAATCATTTCGAAAATCTTCGGTCAGTTTTGTATTGCGTTTCTGGCAATATGGTTTAAAACTGAAACCTAAGAAATGTATCCTGTTTCAAAAAGAAGTACAGTTCCTTGGGCGATACATTACTCCTCAGGGTGTGGAGATAGGAGATCATGCAGCAGAAGTTGTTAAAAATTGGCCCACTCCACAGAATGCAAAACATGTCGAAAAATTATTAGGTCTGTTAAATTACCACAGAAATTTTGTAACAAACTTTGCTGAGCTTGCTCGTCCCATGTATGACGCAATTAGGTCAAAACCCTTTAAGTGGGGTGAGGAGGAAAATATTGCATGGGATAAAATTAAGGATGTGTTGACAGGACCCTGTGTGTTAGCTTTACCTAATAAGTTAGATGCATTTATTTTGGATACGGATTGTTCAGAATATTGTGCTGGGGCAGAGTTAATACAGGTTCAAGGGGGTGTAGAAAGGGTAATTTGTTATGGTAGTTTGGCCTAGTCGAAAGAACAGGTTAACTACTGTACAACCCGCAAAGAATTACTAGCTGTGGTTCTATTTACAAGACAAATTAGGCATTATTTGTTAGGGCGGCCTTTTACCCTTAGGACTTATCACAGTAGCCTGACTTGGCTGATGAACTTTAAGAAGCCCGAGGGACAATTGGCTCGGTGACTGATGAAACTGAGCCAATTTGACATGAAAATTGAGCACCGGAAGGGAGCAAAGCACCAAAATGCTGATTCTCTCAGTCATATTCCTTGGGATACTTATTGTGAGAATAAGGTGGGAGCTAGGTCACTTCCTTGTGGTGGGTGTCACTTTTGTATCCGGGTTGAAGCCAGGTGGGAAAAGTTTAAAGAGGTGGATGACACATTACCCTTGAGTGCTGTAAAAGGTCGCGAAAATGGTGCTTTGGGAGTCTAGGCTTTGATGTGCTTAGAACCCAAGCCCCAGCGGTCTCAAACAGTCGAGGGTGATATTAAACCAAAAATTCCTCTTTTCGGACCTGCGGTGCAATTGATTGGCCTATCTGGCCATTCTATAGATGAATTGAAAGAAAAACAAGCAGGTGACCCGAATTTAAAGTTTGTAATTGATTGGTTTAACCACTCCACAGAACCATCAGAGAATGAGTTGTTTATGGCTAACCAGGCAGCCAAGTACTATTGGTTAAACAAGGAAATTTTTGTCATGGACCATGGGTTGCTCTATAAAATATGTAAAAATAATGGTTCAAAAGTTCTGGTTGTCCCTCAGTGCTTCACATCTGAGGTCATGTCTTTGTGCCATGATATCCCTTCTTCTGGTCATCAAGGTATGACGAGAATCCTGCAATGGGAAAGGGAATCATTTTATTGGTACAACATGGGCTCGGATGTACATAGCTGGGTGGCAACTTGTAAAAACTGTAATACAGCTAAAAAACCAAACAGGCAACACAGGGCCCCAATGCGCCAATTTCAAGCCGGTTCCCCCATGCAGAGAGTTCATCAAGACTTTTTGGGACCACTTCCTGTTACGGATCGGGGTAATGAACATATCTTAATGATGATCGACCAGTTTACGCAGTGGGTTGAATGCATCCCATTGCCATCGCAGACAGGAGAAGATACTACAAAAGCAGCAGTAAATGAATTTTTCTCCAGATTTGGCTTTCCTTTTGAAATATTTACCGATCAGGGGCAAAATTTTGAAAGTTCTATGTTCAATTCAATGTGTGAACTCTTGCAAATTCATCATGCAAGAACAACACCGTATAGACCATCAGGGAATGGACAGATTGCACGATACAATCGGCCATTAATGGATGCCATCCGATGTTTTATAAATAAAAAGCAAAAAACTTGGGATATTTATTTACCACAAATCGCTGGCACATTCCGTTCCTCTGTCTGTCAGCAAACTGGCTATACCCCGAATAAACTTATGCTGGGAAGGGAAGTGAATAAACCTGTAGATCTCATGTTCCCTACTCCGAATTCAGTGGCAAATACTGATAACATCGTTCCAGAGTTTGTAGCTGAACTTGAGAAGTTGATCAAGGAGTCTCACGAAAGAGCCAGGGAAACATTAAAGCAGGCCCAAAAGAGAATGAAACAGGATTTTGATACGAGGGTATATTAGAAAACGTACTGTTGGTGATGCAGTGTACCTGAGGGATACAGCAAACATTAAAGGAAAAAGTAAGAAATTGGCTGTGAATTGGAAGGGGCCAAGCATTATTGTCAAGGTCCTATCCCCCAGCCTTTTCAAGGTGCATTTGCGTACCTCGGAAGTTACACTGCACCACGATCGGATCAAGTTATGTAAAGACAGGGAACTACCAAAATGGCTGTTATCAGTGGAGAAAAAGTTGAAAGAGCGCAGTGAACTGGATGTGACAGATGTTATTCTGTACTGTATATGTAACAAACCCGACGACGGTCAGTTTATGATTCAGTGTGACAGTTGTCGGGAATGGTTTCATGGCAAATGTGTGAAGGTTACAGCTAAGAAAGCTAAAGCTTTAACAGAATACTTCTGCCCAGAATGTCTAGAATAACTCTGTTAAGGCAAACCCAGCACACTATTTTTAAGAATATACTGAGTAACTCTGTTGAATTTAATGAAAATAGCTGAAATTGTGCAGTATTCTTTTAAAAGTGGCTCAGGAAAGGATTACGTTTTAGAATTTTAATTGCGATTTTAATGTATTTTAAAGAAGTGGAAGAGGGTGTGGCGTTGCAAGGCATTTTTTAACAATAACCATACATTTTTTATTCAGAATGCCACGTCAACATGAAACTTGTGAAGCATCAGTCAGATTCAATAACAGAACAAGATCTCCTCTGCAAAGAGATCGACCAGGTACCAGTAGTAGAAGAGGTAGTGCTCGTCCTGTTTCTGGGACTGATGATCTTTCAGAAACAGGGGGAACAATTTTCGGTACCATGGTGGGGAGGGCCAATGTGCAAAATAAATTAATGGAAGCAAAAGATATTGGGTATGAATTGGCCTTGGATAGATCTCTGAGTCAAAAACAGCGGGAGAAATTACTTTCAAAACAAATAGTCATTGCAAAGCAATTAAAAAATTTCAACTGGATTAACACTCTTAAGCGCTACGCCTTGGATGTATTTGATAGGCCTTGGTTAGAAGCCAAATTTGGGAATTATATACAAGTGGCAAGACCTCAGAAATCGTATGCCCCTTCCAGCAAACTATAACGAAGGATATAAGGGCAGACTGTCCCAGTAAGAGGGAGATTTTAGTCAACAGAACTACTGGCCGAGCTGAAAAACCTCAGGAGTGTTTGTTGCTGGATCCTGCATTGTCAAAGGTGCAGGAGCCAGTGACAAACACTGAAGAAACAAACATTTTGGACCAGTTGCCTCAAAATGAGCCCGGGTGTGCTGTTGCTCGGACTGATGATCCTGCAGTAACAGTTAGCCTGGCGGAACCCGGCGCTGTATGCGATGAAACCATTCTGGTCACGCTATCTAACCCCCAGTGGGTTGGGTTCCGTGAGCAGGCTGAGGAGATAGCCGAGTCAGCCAGTAACACCGGTCCTGTTTTAATTACAGGACAACTGCTCCCTGGACAGTCGGAGATCGTACCATCCAAGGTAGCTGCCAAAACTACCCATCAGGCGAGAAATAAGAGACGAAGAGACGGCACCAGAGGAGGAGAGAGAGGAAGGTAGATAACCCCATGTGTTCCATTTGTAGTAGGAGGATTAAATGTTTGAAACATCATGTCTTGGGAGTTCACCTGCCTGAGTTTTTGTGGGAACCGGTGCCTGGGGATGATTTTTCTGCCATTTATGAAGGTTTTTATCTGGCAATTAGAAATATTGTCGGATGTTTTTGTAAGGTAGAGTCTGGTGAATTTGGGACCGAGCAATTTTCATCTGTCGTCAGTACCCTCAATTCAGAAGGAGCTATCAGTCATTCGACTGACCTGTCTGGTGACCTATATGTCAAGGTTTTGGAAGTTATAGTTAAAAACCATGGTTCTGTTTTAGGTGCTCCAGAAGCAAGTTTTCCTTTTTCAGTGTGTCTGATTAACTATGCGGCTTGTTAAGCTTATTGAAGAGTGGCCATGGTTTTGTGGGCTAGGCTGGATGAGCAGGATAGGGCTGTGGTCATGGAAAAATGCAGGGAGGGCACCTTAGGAAGGGATGACCTCTGGGTGTCCAGATACAGTACATGCCAGGGGGATGAACCAGTGATCACCCATCACCGGGACATTTTTTTTATTTTCCTCTCCAAAAATCTGTGGAAAGCTGGGATGACCCTGGAACAGTATCCCGGCGTCGACCCTGCATCATTAGGTACAGATAATTGCTGTAGGTGAGAACTGTCGGCTTCCGCGTTTCGTATTGCGACTATTTGTGACGAATTTGACACAAGATGTCTGTATCACGTGTGGAATTTTTGCTTGTCGCGTTTCGAGCCATTTCTCTTCGTCAAGAAACAACAAGTAAGAGCATCGAACAGCTGTGGCCTGTGCAAAATTTATACGTTTTGAAGACAAGAGTGGATTTCCCGAAACCACACAGCAGTGGGAACCTACGCCCAGTATTTTGTAAAGGACGTTACTTATGTGTGGTAGGAGAAGACAGAAGTAAAGACGTTTGCTTTCCGAGAATATTAGCCTACTATTAATCGCAGCCGTTCTAATGGGGCAACTGTGGGAGAGGCAGGCATGGTTGGAAGAAAGAACGCTCTCCACAGAATGCCGAACTGACAGTGTATCGAAAATGTTGCGAGCGAATTCGGAACGCTCCGCTATTTATAATGAAAGTTTAAATTTTTAGACACACATGTACTTGTTGTTCTGTAATAAAAATATGCATTTGTGTGAAAGCCGAACAATAAATTATTCACGAGAATTTTGAACCCAAAGGCCCAAAACGCCGTTGACGCCCATTTGCAAACGACGTGGGAAACTCAAATAAACTATATTTCTGATCATATTGTAGGTTTCAGAAATCGGCTTATGAGCGAATTTGTGGGCTGGTTGAGCCTCGTCAGCATTTAAAAACGCTTTAAAAGATTTTTAAAAAACGATATTATTCAACCTCCATGCAGCGTTTGATCAGAATGAAAATACTCAGATTGAACAGTATAGGCAGCAATCTCACATGCATTTGAAATTGGAAATAAAATAAAAAATATCGTGACTGACACAATGTTGACATTTGACGCTGCGTGGATCTGAAAAGTTCCAATTTATCGAAACTTCGGCGACATTAAAGTTAACTTTATATATGAAATGGAAACACAAGAACAAGTGTTAAATCCATAACCATAATTCCAAAGAAAACACAGAGTAGGCAACATGTACTTAGAGAAAGCGAAATCACCCCCGCCCCCCCACACCGTCTCACCCCCCCTTTCAAATCGACAAAAGTAAAAAAAAGTGTGCGGAGATATAAATGGATGTGAACAGATCAACACTATCACAAGAAGAGATCTGGTCTGTGCGGGTAAATCCTCAGCGCATCAAACTGAGAACGAAAAGTATTAAGACTACAGTCTCAACTCCACCCGTCTTTTATTTTATGGAAATATAGCCTATAGGGTACCTTGCGAAATCCCTGGCAGCTAAAAGAAGCAGAGTATTTCAAGGTCAATCAATGAATGTCCTGAAGGATTCAGTCGGATTAGTCCCCCCCCCCCCCCCCCCACCCCCAACAAAATTAACGTCCTGCAATATAGTTTGGTGAAGCTATACAGGCCTACTTTGCCCCATTTTCGGTTAAAAGTGAAAATGAAATTATATAGGCTTATTTTTTTTTTAAATTCAGAAAGTGATGGTCCGATCCCTAGGCATATTCAATTATTTTTTTAAAAATGATTTTCCGAAAAAACATGTCTGTGGACTCTAAACTGGAACGTGCTTGGGCCAACGAGAGCTCATGACCTCAGCGATAATTAAGTTGCAAACAAAATTTTTTACAGAAATATCTGTTTAACCTACCATTGAATGCAGCCAAGGGTTAACAAATAATTAAATGATTAAAACTACTTCCATTTTCAAAAGTGGGGTTGGGCAAAAAAAATGGATCTCAATTATCCCCCCCCCCCCCTCCGGTTGGGTGTCGATAGAAAACAATTGGTAAAATTATTATGAAAAATAAACAAATAAAAAGGCTGCCATGTCCTTCGGCGATAGCCAAATTACTTCAAACACAAGTTATTTACCTAACATCAGAAATCAGTCAAAAGCCAATTTTACGGTTTACGTTCTCTCGCCACAAAGTTGGCTGTTTTGGGGTGAATCGATATTCTGATCGGACATGCATTTCTGAGTTAAATGGTTAAAGAAAAGCACATTCGAATGAAAGAAAAACAGTGATCGTACATTTTGACTATTTATTCATCAATATCATATAAAAGAACACCCCTGAAAGTGTGTTTTTTAAATACGAGGGCATTATTTTTTCACAACTTTCAAACAACATGTGTATAAGGAGTCGGCCATTTTATCATTTGAATGCTTTTCGCTCTGCACAGTTCGCCCCGCTGGGTTAAAGTAAAATAACATAACTTAGTATTTTAGTCTAGAGGCTTTGAAACAAATTCTGGAGTCGTTCAAGTTGAAGTTTGTCTCCAGTGTGTTGTAAGCTTTTTTCACAGAACCTGAGCACACCGTGTGAGTGGAAACTCCTCTAAATGAGTGTTTTTGTCGTAATCAAACAATACTTACCCCTCTTCTTATCCCAGCCACTCAGTGTGTACTGTAGGCAAATTATGGCAATTATGAAACATGAACATGCACAGTCGAGCACTGCATCAACAATGCCTAGAGTCTACAATATCATGTGAACAAGACCGGCGGAGTGGGGGGGGGGGGGGGGGGGGGATAACCAGTAAAATTCAGTGTTGTTGTTCCCCACCAAAAAAAACATTGACTCTATGCAAGAGACCCACCCCCCATTCCCTGACTATGCACCTGGTATATTTACATCCCCTGCAGTTGAATAAATGGAAGTTCCGTCAGAGACTTTGCACTTTCAAAAATAGTGAAGTAGGACTGATCTACAATTCCATCGAAGCTCCACCAGCAGGAAGGCCACACCCACCTAAGGCCTATGGCCATCGGTTATGCATGTGGCAGGTATCGACCTGGCTACCCTCCTCCTCCCGCCTAAACAAACAATGCCCCCCCCCCCCCCTCCAATAATAAGAAATCCTAGCTTCGCTTCTGGATAACAGCCTTGCTTTGAAAACACAGACAGATGAAATTTAGAATCAGGCTGGAGGTGAGGAATGGTTTCGCGCACCGAAGGCGCGCATGGACGCTGTGGGGCAGGCCCCTTTCGACCCTCAGTGACTGTTTGTGATCTGATACTTTCATGTCTTAGGCGTGTTGAAGGATTAGAATCAGGTTTTTTTCTTCAACTCAAGAAATAGTTTGTTGAATTCGGACAGCTGATAATTTTGACACTTATTCCCAATTAATCGACTTTGGATAGAGAAGTCACACCTCAACATCCTTAGAGTTAGCACATTTAACTACAATTAATAATTCTAGGAGTTTGTTTAGCAATTAAAATCATTGGCAATAATATTTTTAATTAGACAGTCACCGCAATGGGATTAGTGATCAGAAGTTTAATCAGCTACCGATTATTGTATAAACCTTATGTTATTCTTAGTAGCCTATTGATATGGACGGTTTAGCTCGAATTTTACTTCAAAACAGAACCGCTGGACAATAAGACTCTGGCAGTCAACGACATTTGAGATGAAGTGAGAAAGGTGAACTTATACCAGAACCGTAAAAACATGTTTAATCAGAACCACGGAATGATTATAGCTCGTTAATGATGGGTGGGGCGGTGTCCATTTTTTTTCAAGAACCATAGGCATATGAGGCCGGGACGACTGCAGCCCTCCGTTCCCAGAGAATCGATGTGGCAGGGGAGTGTGTGTGTGTGTGTGTGTGTGTCTGGGGGGTTTGCATCACTTGAGAGGGGAGGTGTATGTGCGGGGGGGGGGGGGGGGGGGGGGGGGGGCACATTTTCCACAAGAAAACATCCGCCCAATGACCCACGCATGTATAAACGAAAGATTCACGGAACACTTGATTCTAGTACACAAAACGAAAGGAAATCTTGCGATGAGGAATATTATATTTCATTATGCACTGCGTTTTCAATGTGAAAGAAATTGGATCCATGCAGTGAGGCAGAAATACGCAGTCTGGAAACTGTGTTTTTTGTACTCTGTGTTCCATTTAGCGAATGAGATTGACCGTTTTCCGTCGTTAGGAAGTATGCACTCTCGAAATCAAACCCCGCTGTTTTTATGTGTTTTTTTAAGTTAAAAATTAAGAGTAACATTTTTCCAATTTGAGAACGTGATGCAGGTGATCTTATTTGGAGATCACTGAGAAGGCAATGGGAATGTGGGCTCAAACAATGCTTTGAAGCTAAAATTGCTAATGTGTGAATACAGTTCAGGGTAATCCCAAATGATTATTCTTTTATTATGCCAGATTATGCAGATAAAAGAGTACTCACGCATTCCACGTGAACGCTGCAGGTAAAATTTTTTAAGTCGCGAACATTGAGAAGATTGGAATTCTTCTCTTTGCTGATATATGTTAGGATCCGACCAGGCCCTCGAAATGTCAACAAAGAATATTTACTATTTATTTATTTTATTTATTTTTATCATTATTTCCATGTGCTAAACACAGATTTATTCATAATTCAGTCGATGTGCATGAGCACGCTGCGGTATGCGGTATATGAGGAGAAAATAATTTCTGACGGGTCGAGTTGATGGAACGGAATCGTCGGGTCTGAAAACAATTCGCGCAGTTTGAAGCACATGGCTGTTGACATCACAATGATGGTTTTTTTCCAGAGCACTTGAGTTACTTGTAGAAATAAATAACAGAAAATGACCACTGTTTGTTTTCAGTCAGACGAGCATCGTTCTTGACACCTTTCTGTCTAAAAATATCACCTTCACATATTTATTCGGGGCAGCAGATTACCCAAAAGAGAAACTTTTCCCATGTTTTATTTCGAAACGTCCCAGGGAGTTTCCGAAGAAGATTGTACTTTAATTGAAAATGTTGTAGAGTTTGTTTGCTGTCTTGACAGTGGTGAGAAAAAATATTTAATGTCGATAAAATTGACTCGACATGCTTCATATTCAATTTTGAGTTGGTTACTTGTGTTTCAGACATTGCTTTGCATTAATACATTTACATCAGAAAATGCTAACGCGGTGACGGGCGATAATGCACGGGAAATATATTAGCACTTGATACATCAGAATCGCTACTGTCCCAACGAACATTAATCTCTCATCCTGGAAATCGCAGTGGTAAAATTCGACACCGCATCGACGCCGGGTCATTTTAATCTCTTTTCCTCGTACCGGTGATGGGCGAACGCGGGATCATCCCCCTGGCGTGTACTGTATGGTCATGTTTTTAAGGACATTCCAGACAACTCTGGTTCAGAAAATGAAGATAAACATGGAGCGGTGGCTGTTGAGTCTCAGCGTGAATGCGTAGGGAATCCAGCTGCTGCTGAAGTCAGATCTGCCGTCTCAGAGGTTTCAGATGTTGTTGAGGTTTTCGACACCCATTTCCACATGGACAGGACCCTCAATAAGATGTTCAATTGTAATGTTGTATCTATGTGGTCCCAGTCTTTCCAGGCAGTCGAGGGTCTTGTTCCCTACAGGGTTGTTAGTGGTGTGGCTGTGTTCTGCGACCCTGTTTCCTGGCCTAATGAATTTCTGTTTGATGATCGCTGGAGGCTTGCTACTGGACTTCACCCAAGGCACTGGTGGCAGGTTAACGATTCCTCATATAGAAGAGTCAGTCAGCTTCTTAATAAACCCTGTGACGTGGCTTTGGGGGAAGTTGGTTTTGACTTTTCCAGGGATCATTTGTTATTGTAGGTTAAAACTGGATAAATTCTTGAATAGGCTGGAAGAAATTTACACAAGTATCGTAAATCGTTTTTATGTACTTCTCTTGACGTTTCACTGGGTTATCTGGCTGCCACCATTCGCCTCTCGAATTCCTCCTTAACCTGATTGATAAATAGGAAATAATCGTTTGATATGGTCTTGCATCATTAAATAGGCTCTACATGATTTTGATGGCGCTATATATTCTGTTTTAGGGGAAATTTTAGATACCTTTAGAATATGAAGGGCCCCTTCAAAGTTAGATGGGAAAGAGTGTTGTATCCGCCCACCAGTGACTTAATATGGAAAGATGAAACTGAATATAACAGGTGGCGGGATAATAAGGTCATCACCTGTAAACTGTGACCTTTTTTAGAAGTATTAACAAGATTTCCTGGCTGGTGATTGGATGAATTGGTTGCAGCGCCTCTACGGAGTATGCGGTTGCTAGAGACGCTTCCATCACTTCTCCATCTGCATCTCAACTGACAATACAGATTAGATCAGAGACAAAGCTGTGATCCAGACTACTATTTCTCTTCTCACCACAACTACAGTAGCCTTCAGGAGTAAGGACTAACTGAATAAAGCTTTAGGTGAGTAAATGAAAGAAACACACTTCTCCCTTTGTGCACCCCTGGTTGTTCGGCCCGGGCAATTTTACCAGGTTCGTTTCGGTCAGGTTTGAGCTACCTACGCTCGCGGCTCCACGACTGATGCGCGTAGGAATAGTTCAATTTTACGATACAATCGAGTCCTTTGCGGGCCACTGCGGTTGCGTTCTCTTCTAGTTCTAACCTAATTCATATTAATTTTTCAGGGCGATTCCGGTATTTACTGGTGATTCCGGTATTTATAGGTAGCCGATACCACGGAGTATAGAATCAACCGGAGAATCTACTCGAGTCAAAACCTGATATTAGCCCAGTTTCTGTCCCCCTGGCGGTTGGCGTCAGTTTGAAGCAAAATGTCGTCTTGCATATGCGCTGCTAACAACTGCGATAATACTTAAAAAATACTGTGGGTGGGGGTGTCATTTTATTGCATTCCGAAAGATAATTATAAGTTAGTTGACAGAATAATTACAGACCCAATTTAGTACAATAGCGCACCGTGTTTGCCAGACTATCAAGTTTTATGCATAAAAATGCCGACTGGAGCAGGCTAGAGAGAAGAGTGAAAATCTTGAATGAAATGGTTCGTTTGACCTTCAAGTTCAAATTATTTGCAGTGCAACTCGAAAATAACACGACATGTGCGGTGTATATGTATGTATATGTTTGTTGCTTTGTTTGTGGTCTACTATGAATGTGTGAATTGCAGGCTCCATTGTTTTTCTCCCTTGCACGTTTCGGCCCAATAATTTTCGTGTACTATTCGGCCTCCCATTGGAGGTATATTTTTAGTATTTAAAAAGGAGGGAGTGAAAATGTCTGCTCCCACTCCTACCCAAGGCAGCATCTAATATATGAAGTATATAATTAAACATCACAAATTATCCCATTTATTTATCTAATTAATCATTTGGGTTTTATTACACTTCCCACGTCCAGAGTCATATTGTGTCGGGAAGTTTTACATCTGGAAGAAACTGGTGTACCACTACCAGTAGCAGAGAGCCATGGAAAATCATTGAGTAAAGTTCTACCAGACTCAAAGTTCTAGATGCTTTGTGAAAACAGCATTTTCAGTTTCTTCCCCTGTAATTTGGTTCCCTCTTGAAAACTTATGACAGCAATTCACTGAATTCAGCCCTAATAAGTTATTTATCAGTTGTTACTTTCTGTAGGTAAGGCTATTTCACAACCATAATAAATGTATAAAGTTATCAGTGAAGTTCAATAACCATAATTTATAGAATAATACAGAGTGCTACATACAGTAGCATGTGATCTCTTCCCAATATTACAAGAAGGGTTACCGGTGGAGAGATGAAGACAAAATTAATAGCTCTGCAAATATATTATTATGTTGATACGCGGGAAGACAAGTCATCAAATATATCATTCAGCTCTTTGTCATTATCTGCATACATGGAAATGTCAAATTCCAAAATTTTGACCTATAAAAACCTAAAACAAGTCAAAAAAAAATCTAAACACAATAGGACAATTATCAAAGTCATGTATCTTTAAAAAAAAAATGTTTTAACAGTAGATTAAAATGTTTATTTTAGCATTTGCAATTTATATTTAGTAAGATAATAATTTGTGTCACAATTTATTTATTATTTTCCAATCAAATGTCATGTAAGTTACAAGAATAAAACATTCCGGTAACGGCACATGAAACAGTGGTAGGAACACAAAGCTCTGAGAAGTGTCTCTCAACATTTCTGATTAAAATTCATGTAATTTTTACTGGTTTGAAATTAAGGCTGAATGACATCCTCATGTATCAATTTCAGTATGGAGGGGGGGGGGGGCTGTTTTCCGGAATGTAGCAGCAGCAGAAGCAGCAGCAAACGTTTTAGTGTAGGAGAGACATGATGTGACTACAGGTATCTAGGGGTAAATATAAACATCACAGGAAGAGGCATCTACCAAAACCACACAAATAAATTCATTCTGAAGGGGAAGCGAATCCTTAACCAAATGAAACTTATCGGGAGAAACAGTTTCAATAAGGTTTTTGTGGAGAAACAGTTACGGTTACTAAACTGAATTCATGTTTCATTGTTTGTACATTTCCTGGGTGACTAGGTGATTTGTAGATATTACTATTTTATTTGAGAAACTCTTATCTAATTTCACTGGGTTATTTTTTGTGTCAACTTCAAAATCATTTTTCAGGACCGGAGAGTGATATATAACAGAAATGTGGTCTACTGTGAAGTTTTTAGAAAGTTAAAACCCCTATACTTTATCATGTTCACCTTTTACCAAACAGGAGCAGAAGATAACAGTATAATTATTTTTCTGAAAAATCTCCTCAAAGTCCTTTTGGGGGGTACCACAGCTTATGACCTCTCTCTCGTCTATCATTGCAAAAAAACATGTAAAGCTTGTTCCATTTAGGGGGCATAAGGTTGTTTTGTTTTGTTTTTTGAGAAAAAGTAATAAAATTTGAATGGAGATTTCTTTATATAATAACACAGGAAGATTTGACTTATTCATGAGATAAAGGCTTGCAAAAGGAATTCTAGGAACACAAGTCTACAATATATGATATGAAATGATGAAAGAATGAAGTTAAAAAATGTGTGGTTCAGGACAAATGAAGACACTGGAACAGTTTCTTGGAAGGGTCTCTCATTTTCCATAAACTGAACAATACAATTCTTGGGAGGAAATGGAGACTTGAGACAGGAGGCTTAGTTGGATGAGGGGATGAATAGTCATTACTGTAAATGGAAGACTCAGAGGGAAAGTGCAAAAATTTTAGACAAAATTAGTGTCTGAATTGTTGAGGATCATGAAGGAGAATCATGGAAGAATGAGTCAGGTGCTGTAGGTTTTGCTCATCTGAGAATCATTATGGATCAACAACTGGGCAAAACATATTCATCTGTGTGGTATTAGGTTAATTTCTGTCAAAATCTTCAGCATAGGTCATTCACAGCAGAGGAAGGTGGTGTGTGCATTAATTAATTTTGCAGTAATTCATTGTTCGGCACCACAGGCACATAACAATGAATAATTATTAGCAAACAGATTACAGAATTAATTATATTAAGAAATGCACCAAAATTTATAGAATATTAATTAAATTTGATAAAAAATCTTATAATTTTGCCAGTATTCATTGAAACACACAACCTTGCTTAACCATAAGTAATTGCAAAATTATAAAAAAAAAATTAAGAGAAATTTTTATAATTGACAAAGTATAAAATTAGTCCAAATACATAAGAATTTATGCCAAGAAACGTGTTTTGAAAAATGTGCTATGTTGGAATTTTAAAAAATGCCATGCTAACCAGTATTTCATATGGCATAAATATTATTAGAGTTATTTTCCATCACATGCTTTGCGATTTCAAACACTGGCGGACGATTTGGGTAAAAATGCAAGCGGACGATTCGGCTGGCAAAAATATCCGTTTCCCGTTTTGAATTACCTGTTTCAAAGTTAACAAGAAAATGTATATTTTACAAATAACATTATTTGTTTTACTGCTAGGGTCTGTCCATTTTTATTTTATTGGTGTATCTTCCAATAAAACGGGAAGACTTGCTCATTCGGGCTCAGCCCTGTGTTTGTTCTGAATGCGATGTTTGAATGTGTTTGTGTCTGAGAGAGAGCGAATGAGCCATATAGCCTACGCCTACGGCCAAACAGCGTTCAGCAAGAGAAATCCTATTTTCTACAGCATACTTGCAGCTGTATATTAGATGTTTGAATGCGTTTGATGGTAAAAAAAAACAAGACCGACTTACGAAATAAAACTATCGTGCTCAGTGTGGTAAAGACGTACGAGAAATATACACGAATTTAGGGAATATGTATCATTTTCATCCATGGTTATTAGTTTAAAAATAGGAACTAAAGAGGGTAATTTCGACTCCAGTACTTACATTCTGTGCGATTTATCGCATACTGGGTGTGATTTTTATTTTTGTACCGAATCTTTGTAAAAACGTCTGTTTTCTATGAAAAAGTCGATTTTTCCCCATAGCCTCAGTGTTATTTTGGAGCGATTCTGACGCCAACCGCTAGAGGGCCAGATAAGTTCCGATAACAATAGAGAGTATCGGGAGTGAACGCTCCCCCTAACCTCCCTGCCGATACGTAGACCGGTTCATAACCCGAAAATATATGCCTCTTTCAGTATGAACGAAAATAGGCAATTTGTCCAAATCTCTTTTGAAGCATCTTTCAGCATAGCTAAGATAATCTGCATTTTTTTTTATCAGTTACATATAATATGACAACGTAAGCTTACACCAACTGGTCTGGAAATAGCATACACAGAAGAACTTGTTAAAATGTCATGTTTTTCACATGTTGCACGTCAAAAAAAAACAAGGTCAACATAACGGAAATAAGCGGATTGTGCCGATTTTACTAACGGAAGTTCTTGTTGCGCAGGTGCGATTGTATCTTGACATAGTTTCAGTTTACATTCTTTCTTGTACGGTGATAAAAGTACTTATAATTGTTGATTCTGGCACATTTGGGGTAATAATGGGTAAAATACTCCAAATCTACGAAGATCAGTGTTTATGCTAATATCGCTGTTACGATGCACTTTCTTTCCCTTTCATGAAAATTGAATGTTGTCAAGGTATAATATTTTCTATTTCCTCATTTCGTTGCACCCAACACTGGACTCATTCCGGTGGCTTCTCCTACTTCTTTAAAGAAAATAACTTTATGGTGATAAGGTAGGCGGACTTGTACTTTTGCATTGGTGTAAAAAAAAACCTAAAAGAAAAATCCCACTACCCCAGGAAAATAAAACCCTAGGGAAAAAAAGCCAACAGATTTATTGGGTCTCCCTAGGCTATAGCTATAATACCGAATCTGACTTCAAATACCGAATCTGACCTCAAATAAATTAATTATACGTTTTTCCTAATGGAATTGTCGGTATTGAGTGGGCCTAGTGGGTATATAATTATTTTAAAATAAAACTGTCACAGTAAATGTCCATGAATTTCATTAGTTCAGCGATCCGAACGTAGTGGCTACCCCTTTACGTTCAGATTCTTACCATTCAATCCTATAGAAAAAGTTCCCATCAAGTTTTTATGGGAACTCAAAACTTGAAATTAGGAATATGTATCAAGTTTTCGCCCTTATTACCGGCTGCAGTCGATAGTACACATATTTCCTTACATTTCGTCAGAGTTTATTGATCCAAACTATGTTCTATCCTTTAATTATCGTCATATGAATACTCGTGAGGCATCAACGGAAATTTCGAAAACGGCCATGTTTTTGTATAAATATAAAACAGTAAAAACAATAACCCGGTAATGGCGCCGAAACGAATAGACCTTTTCATCGATGCGGAATCTCGATCTCATTCACACAGAGGAGGTCGTCAAACTCGGTCGCATTTGCACAGGGCAGATTATCAACCCCCCCTCTGCCCAATTGCGCTCGATTTTCCGATTCCGTATCGATGAAAAGGTCTATTCGTTTCGGCGCCATTACCGGGTTATTGTTTTTAGTGTTTTATACTAGTATTTATACAAAAACCTGGCCGATTTCAAAATTTCCGTTGATGCCTCACGAGTATTCATATGACGATAATTAAAGGATAAAACATAGTTTGGATCAATAAACTCTGCCAAAATGTACGGAAATACATGTACTATCGACTGCAGCCAGTAATAAGGCCGAAAGCTTGATATATATTCCTAATTTCAAGTTTTGAGTTCCCATAAAAACTTGATGGGAACTTTTTCTATAGGATTGAATGGTAAGAATCTGAACATAGAGGGGTAGCCACTACGTTCGGAGCGCTGAACTAGAATTTCATGTAACGGTAGTTATTGGTGAAACAACGCAAGTTCAGTTTTTGAGCATCACCTAATTTTATGTATGACGCAGGGCTACCTATTCTCTGAAACATGAACAGGTACCTAATCTTAGGAATACAGGAACAGAGAGAAAGCGCATTAATCAACGTAAGTGAATAAACTTTATTCAAATGTTTGCCCACCACTGGGACCAGCCGTGAGGGCGACTAGGGCGATTATGTCGCCCTTCTAAGCTCAAAGTCGCAAGAAAAATAGTCGGGGCGATTACAAGTCGCCCTCTAAAAATTGGCCAAAATGAGGAAAGGCTGAACTGAGTGATGCGAGCTTTGCATGAAAACGATTATTTTCAAAATCAAATGTGCTCGAGTGTGATAAATGGGCATTTTAATTCGCCAAATAAACGTCCATTTAATGAAATCACACGACAATCAATTGTCCATTGTCTCTTTTGGCGTATTTTTTCATTTCTATTTTGTTGCGGTTCAGTCGGAGCTTCAAATGTCGAAACGAAAATAGGTGACTTATGCGACTCAACAAAATAACTCAGTTTGAAAGTAGGTTACATCGCTTAGGATGCCGAAAATGTATACACAAAGGATGTATTTTATAACACTGTATTTTTATTTCGTTTGGCTGACGACTGTTAACTGTTGGGCCGTCTATTCCCACAAAAACACGAATGGAATTGAAACACATGAAAAATGCTTTATTGATGACAAGAAAAGCTTTGTACAGGACACAAGAGTGCATGTGGACGATCTTGAAAAAGGGTCCTCCTAAACAACGGAATGACGCGGAATGACACCAGAATGCCATAAAAATGATGCGGAATGACATTTCTTTTACAAAATACTCGACCCCAGAATGTATTTTGTTTCTTTACTAACAAAGTACCTCCCAAGCAACCTTCTTACATCTGGTCCTGTTCACACATTCAGACTTAGGAAATTATTAGCTTAGTAGACTTTGGTGAAAGGCAACCACATGAGGGTGCTGGGGGGATTGGCATGAAGAAGAGGGCAGGGGGTCATGAAGGAGAGGGTAGCAGTGGAGGATTTTCAGTCAATAATTACTTTGTGATTTTTTAACCTGGTATAGATGCCTCATAGACAACTGGACCTGGATTATTGGGACATTAATGGAGGACCACAAATTGAAAATATGAAGGGGCGGCGGGGGGGTGGTACATGAATATTCTTAATTTTCCCCACTTGCCTATGAAGTCTCCCTACATGACTCTGCAGTCTCCCTATTTTTTCTGGAGGGAGACATGGAGTCTCCCTAAAATTTCCTCCTAGGCTGGTCCCTGGCCCACCATAACAACACATTAATCATTAATGCGCTGTCTCTGTTCTTGCATTCCTGAGATTAGGTACCTGTTCCTGTTCCACATCCTGTTCCTGAGAAAATTAGGTGATGTTCGAAAACTGAACTTGCGCTGTTTCACCAATAACCACAGTTACATGAAATTCATGGACATTTACTGCAAGTTTTATTTTAAAATAATTATATACCCACTAGGCCCACTGAAAAGCGATAATTCCATTAGGAAAAACATATAATTAATTTATTTGAGGTCAGATTCGGTATATAGGGAGACCGGATTTATTGGTAGGGATAAAATTATAGGGATCGGGACGTTGTGGCCTCGTAGAATGAGGGTGGAGAGACAACATAAATCAAGTAGATTCAGTTGAAGAATGCTTTGACAATGTGGTGTACACTGATTTTCTGCTTGACAATACACACACTTGTACAACGAAATCGAGCATTCTTCGAAAGGAGTGGATTAATAAATAAAAAAAATAAAACATGTAAATTCTGTCTCTATAAATTGCATAGATTTATGTGGATTAGTGAAAAATAATCTACGCGTCATACAACAAAGTGACGCCAGACAAGTAATTTTTATTATTAGATACTATCTTATGGCGAAAATAACCTGTTGTTCCCAGATTTCCCTGTGCTTATGCCATTAGTTGCTATTTCTTGACCCCACTGATTACGGTGAAAACAAGTTTTGGCTCCCGCATTATACTCAGTTCATTAATTATTCCATTGGTTGATTATCTGCATTATCAACATGGGAAGTGGTTTGCCAATGTTTGGGAACAAGTGATAATACCATAATATTAAATCTGAAAAAAAGTGTAATAATTTTGCATTTATTCGTTGAAAACGCTGCAGTGGACCTTTTTCAGTGAATAAACAAGAAATTATTGGCAACAGATTTATATAAGAATTTGGGTTAATCTTATCTAGCAATGCATTAAATTATATTTAATCTGATAGAATTGTAATAATTTTGCATTTATTCCAGGGGGGGGGGGGGGGGGGGGGCACCAAAAATTTGAAAGACGTGACATGGGGGTGGTGGGTCTCTTGGTGGGTCTCTTGAGTGCGCCAAAAATGTGCATTTCCAACTTGTGCAATTTTTTGAATTTTTTAAAAATATATCAATATATCAGCTAATATATACCATCATTTGTGTTTCAAACCTTAAAGATGATGTTGTACATCACACTCTTAACATAAATACAACCTCAGGAGGCTTTATATGTGAGAATATTGGGCATAATCTGGGAAAATGTCACACGTTAGGGGGTGGGTATCTTGTTCGAAATGTAGAAAATGTGTAGACAATATTTTGGGAAAATAACCCAAGTTATTTATTATAGCCCCCGCAAACAAAGTTTGGGGGGGGGGGGGGGGTATATAGGAATCACCCTGTCCGTCCGTCTGTCCATCCATCGTAAGCGCAACTCCTCCTAAACCGTTTGAAGAATTTTACACATGAGAAGAACTCCACGTGGGGATGTGCATGAAGCAATATAATTCCATTCTGACATTTCCAAGGGGAGATAATCTGTCCGTCTGACCATCCTTGTAAGCGCAACTCCTCCTAAACCGTTTGAACAATTTTCATGAAACTTTACACAATGGAAGAACTCCATATGAAGATGTGCATGAAGCAATATAATTCCATTCTGACATTTCCAAGGGGAGATAATCTAACTTATACCGTCTGTCCATCCTTGTAAGCGCAACTCCTCCTAAACCGTTTGAAGAATTTTCATGAAACTTTACACAATGGAAGAACTCCATATGAAGATGTGCATGAAGCAATATAATTCCGTTCTGATATTTCCAAGGGGAGATAATCTAACTTATACATTTCAGGCGCGGGGGGTATCACTTTGTGAGTTTGCTCACAGTACCTCTAGTTTATTAATAGAATTTGTATGGATAGAAGAGGAAAGTAGCAAACACCTGAGAATACTGACAGAACAATTCAAATGAAAATTTGTTCCCGTATATGTACACCTGCTCTGGCCAAGCCTGATAATGAACAGCTTGTCATTTGTAGATGGGACCCACAGCAGCCCAGATAGGTTTAAATTGGTGGTACCAGTTTGAGAACATTATGAACCCCCCCCCCCCCCCCCCCCCCCCCAAAGACAGCTGTGCCTACTAAGTTTATAAATTTATTTTGGATTTTAATGGGAGAGTGGGTGTCTGAGAACGGAGGTAAAAAATTTGCACGAAGGGGTGGGTGGGTGTAAAAAGGAGCTGAATAAAATATAGGACATCACGTCTTCCAAATTTGTAGTGCCCACCCTGTTTATTCATTGAAAAAGCTGAAGTGAAGCCTTTTCAATGAATATTTATGCAAAATTATTGAGACAAATTTAGATAACAATTAATGTTACAGACTTATCTGGCAATTTATTAAATTCAGTGCAATCTGGTAAATGTTTTTATAATTTTGTGTTTATTCGTGGAAAAAGCTGAAGAGGAGCCATTTCAATGAATAATTACGCAAAATTACTGGAGACAAATATATATAACAATGTTACCAACTTATCTAGCGCTTTATTACATTAAATTAACTCTGGTAAAGAAATCTAATAATTTTAGTTTATTTTAGTCACTGCCAAACAACGAGAAATTCATTTAAGAGAGGGGGGGGGGGGGGGGGGGCTTTGCTCCCATTTACTCCAAGCTTCCTTTAGTCATTTTTCAAGTTTGACATATGATGGTTTGCTGATTTGAACCACAAAGTGAGTTTCGAAAACCAAACTCAGGAATCATCTATATGAGTTACAACTAACAGCTTATCACTGTGTTTAATTATGTACTGAGTTGTGAAAAAAATCCTCTAGAGGTGTAAATGTCGCATAATATTTAAAAGTATTTATTGACTCATAAGCAAATATTTATTTATTAGGGCCGAAATGTCTTGGTAAAAGTTTAAAAAGTGAGATGTTTCGGCCTCTAAAGTGTGGCGTTTCGGCCTTTTATGGGGCCGAAACGTCACAAACCCAAATTATAGACCATTTTAGCATAGCGCCATCTTACAATCGGGACTCGATATGCCAGTCGAAACCAGGCATTCAGATTTGTTACTAACAATTGCATCCATGGTGGCTGTACAGCACTGAACGCTGCATAGACCATTTTTAAATACAGTTAAAACTAGAAGTCCTGTTCCATATTCTGCACTATTTTGAAATAATAGCGCGTTAGGCTAGTGCAGCAAATCATATCTGATGCTCGGTAGTCAGGCCTGGCATTCTGAAAAATGCAGGAGGGCAAAAAATCGCTCTCCTCAATCAGCTTAGGAGAGCAATTAGCTTTACACAGCATTTTAAGTATCCAATTGAACGAACTCATTGAAACTGAAACCAACAGACTACATCAGTGATTTTATTAACTTTACTAAGGTAAAGCGAAATCTCTTAGACATCTAGGATGTCTCACTCAGCAACCGAACACACACTTGACAAGACCTGTGTGTGTACCCAGACCTGTTGTCCAAGAAGGTCATACGCCTACCACTACCACCTTCAACCCCCAAGGGGGTTGAAGGTGGCAGTGGTAGACGTATGACTTTCTTGGACAACAGGTCTGCTTGAATCTACAGTCACATTCTGGTGCTAGTGCTTCAAGTGACAGGATAGTAGTAATGGTAGTATATTATAGTGTCAATATTCCTTGAATAATTACCCCTCAAACTGTGATGTCAGTTGTTGAACTTAAAACTGACAGAAAAAAAAATATTGCCGTGACCCATTTTGCTTCAAATGATTGCAACTGTGTTTGGGTATGGTTGCAGCCATTACCTTTTACCACTAAACCACTTTCAAAATGAAATTATGTGATGTTATGTGACTTCGAAGTTAAATTACATTTTTGCTTTACAACAAAAATTTAATGTGAGCATAATACATGTAATCTCAATCATCCAAGACCAAAATATTTAGGAGGGCAATTTTTCGCTCTCCTTAATTCTTTCAGGAGGGCAGTAAGGAGAGCTAAAAAATCGCTCTCCTGAAATTGCCAAGCCTGGGTAGTGTATTGTGATTTCTGCAGAACTGTAACGTGCGGCGCCAGATTGATATTTGGTACTTGTAAGAGGCAATCAACAGTAATTAAGTCGCATCTCCTACTGACATTAGGTGGCAATTAAATATTAGAATGCAGTTACTCTGATGAATTCCGGACGATTCGGCACTTGGCCTTGGACGACTCAGCAGTACAGATGTGAATTGAGGACTCAACTTAAATCACACACTGAATTATGGACTCGGACTCAAGGTTATTATCCTTGTTCTGATAGCTTGCGCTACTTGTTGAAAATATAACTGTATCAAACTAAGAAGAGAAAACCAAAAGTTTTATCGAACAATTTTTAAAAAAAATTAAATAAAGGAAAAACTCATTTTATTTTATTTCTTTGTTTAGCTTAACTTTGGCGAAGCCAAATTCCATCTGGCCATCTGTCCATCAACAATTCAATACGACTCGGGCTAGAGGCCGCATTTATGAACTGATCTTTATGAAACTTCTTGGGTATGTTTGTTATGACCGTGAGGCGAGAACGAGTGTTTTTGGGTCCGATCCGAAATTCAAGTTGGCCGCTGGCAGCCATTTTGTAGACTTAGGTGAAATCAGATTTTTGCACAGAACTTCCATATGAAAGCGTTGATTTGAATAATTTTTTATATGAATGTTTAGTACCATGGAATACATCACATATAATACAGGTTTTTTTCTCATACGTAAATTATGCAAATTAGACTAACTTTGATGTATTTAGTGTTACTTTCAGCACTGTAAGTGCAAATGCCAATACGGCTCGGGCTAGAGGCCGTATTTATAAACCGATCTTTACAAAACTTCTTGAGTATCTTTGGTATCACCGTGGGATGAGAACAAGTGTTTTTGGGTGCAGTCCGAAATTCAAGATGGCCGATGGCATCATGGCAGCCATTTTGTACAAAATTAGGTGCAATCAGATTTTTGCACAGAACTTCCATATGAAAGCGCTGATTTGAAAAATTTTTTGTGTGAATGTTTAGTACCATGGGATACATCACATATAATACAGGTTTTTTTCTCGTGCAGAAATTATGCAAATTAGATGAACTTTGATTTTTTCAGTGCTACTTACACACAGTAAGTACACATGTCAATATGGCTTGGGCTAGAGGGTGTATTTATCAACCGGTCTTCACGAAACTTCTTGGGTACCTCTGTTATCACATTGTGGCGAGAACGAGTGTTTCTGAGTGCGGTCCAAAATTCAAGATGGCTGCCAGTGGCCATTTTGTACCGAAATTAGGTCTAATCAGTTTTTTGTACAGAACTTCTATACGGCTCAGGCTGGAGGCCATATTTATGAACCGATCTTTACGAAACATCTTGGGTACCTTTGGTATCACCGTGGGATGAGAACGGGTGTTTTTGGGTGTGGTCCGAAATTCAAGATGGCCACCAGCAGCCATTTTGTACCAAAATTAGTGCAATCAGTCTTTTGTACAGAACTTCTGTATAAAAGTTTTGATTTGAATAAATTTTTGTATGAATGTTTAGTAAAATGGAATACATCACATACAGTACAGGTTTTTTTCTCGTGCAGGAATTATGCAAATTAGATGAATTTTGATTTATTTAGTGCTACTTATACACTGTAAGTAGTGCACATGTCAATACGGCTCGGGCTAGAGGCTGTATATATCAACTGATCTTCTCGAAACTTCTTGGGTACCTTTGTCATCATCTTGGGACGAGAACGAGTGTTTCTGAGTGCAGTCCAAAATTCAAGATGGCTGCCAGTGGCCATTTTGTACCGAAATTAGGTCCAATCAGTTTTTTGTCACAACTTCTGTACCACTGGTATTTATGAACTGATCTTCACGAAACTTCTTGGGTACCTTTGTTTTCACCTTGGGAGAAGAATCACTGTGCTATGAGAACAAATATTTTGAGGTTCAGTCAGACCCACTCTGGGACTCAAAGATTTCTTTTCTAGTTTAGCATCTGACTATCACCCACCTTTACAATACTTTACCTATACATTTGTTACAGGCTACGGTCAGTATTTATGTACAGACTGTTACAATACTTTATATGTACCTTTGTTATCAGGCCATTACCTAGATGTTTGTCATTGCTGTGTCACATACTATACATGTACATGTCTTGACAAGTTGAGCTACAGTGTCATTGACACTTTCATTTTTTTTCAATTTAGGAAAAACGCAATTGATAAACATAATTTTGAACAAAACCTCGTTACGAATGTGACATAGTCATGGAACAGTTCGATCTGGGGATGATGGGACAAGTCGAGCGGTGTGTGAGTCAGGTTTCTGCGGACCAGAAATGTGCAGGGGAGATTTTGGGGCACTAACCCCATTCTATCCTACTTCCCAGATCAAAAATAGAGTCTTGGCGGTCGTCGGCCACTAATGACTCTGTTTGCTGGATGGGTGGAGGCTGATTTGTCCGTTTTTAATTTGAATGGTTTTGATCAGGCAGTAGCAAAAGTATTTTTAAATTTTATCATCCTGACACGCGTGAATACAGAATTTATATATTTTCTTCGTGTATTACATGTATATTTATCCGTAATATACCCGAAGATAATATATATTCATTGGGGCCGAATTCTTCTAACCTAAGTGCCAAATCATCCAAAGTCAGGTGCCGAATTGTCCAGTTGCCAAATCGTCTACATCCCATTCAGAGGACGAGATTATGCTCATTCATCTGTTTTCCCCCTTTTACCAATTCATTTCGCGACAATACATGTATTTAAAACCTGTGAAGGCCACATTAACCCACCCCTCAGTTCTTTAGTACAGTCTACACCTCATATTTTTTTTTATTAAAAACATAGCACACAGAGAACAGAAATTAACATATTCCCAATAATCACAATTCTTGTCTTATTTCATAATCCTTTCATAAACATCGAACATTATCCTTTTCACCAAACACAACACACAGACAAGTTAAGCTACAGTGTCATTGACACTTTCATTTTTAAATAGCCATTCAGGAATGCAGATTTCAGAAATTTACGGAACTTTAAAACAGGCTCCGTGTATTTGATGTCTGGGAACCCCACGGATCCTACTTTTGGGTTCCAATAAGAGCTACCAGGGAAGCTATTTTTATTTCTTATTCATTCTGTACCCATTTTCTTATCCTGACTTCCAATTTAGGACCTACACGTTTTAAGTAGGACCTAGAATATGAGGTGGATTGTTATAGATGACAGGGTGAATACATTTGATGGCAAAAAAAGTTAAAAAGTGAAACATACTATCTGTGTTTTTATCTGTATATTTTGTGCCATTCACAACTCAGTTTAATAGCGACAGATGAACTGATGCAATGATGACACTGAGTGTATACAAGCAAGTGAAAAAGATAAATAAAACACAGTCGTAACTTTAGGACTATGAAATACTTATATCGGTTTTTCCTTTAAAATTGAACAAGTAAAATATAATTAAACAAAAATTCTTCGCATATTCTGATTAGGGATGGGCAAATCGTCCAGTGCAAAACATCCTGTTTAGGAAAGTAACTGTATTGAATTGATTGCGACAAAATGTCTGCAAAACGTGATTATAAATAACGCATGAACACACCTCTTCTCCTTGGTTTTGCACAGAGTGTTGTAAAATTGGAAGAACATATCTTGCATTTTAGCAAAGATATTTTCTCCTTATCATCAGTTTCAGTGATAGAAAGTTATGTTATTGTTTTCAATGTAAAAGTTTCGTGTGTATGGCTTCACATGGTTTTGTTGTCAAAGGTAGCCGGTGAAGTCGACCCACTTTTGGTGATCTCTACCCACTTTTAAATTTGAAAACCATATTAGAACCGTTTTGAAAAAGGGGGAAATAAAAAATATTATAAAAAAACAAATTCAGTTTGATTTATTCATCGATCATAAAGAAAGATATAAGATAATTTCGTGACATCATATAATAAAATAAAAAATAACAGGCATTACAGGACATAATAATAACGCTGTCATAATACACATTTTGTTGATTTTCTATGCAATATACTGCTCTCTGACATTTGATTGGATTGTGCCTGTGAACACTATCCAACCAAATGTAACAGAGCAATTTTTTATTTAGCTTTCATTTGCTGTTGGAAACACCCAGCACTCTACCGGTTAATTATTTCGTTTACTCTGTAGGGTCATTAAGCCTTGACCATTTTCTGAGGAGCTGCCTAGTTGAAATTTCATTAGCAATATACTGTTCCCACAGTTCATAAACAAGTTTTTGCATGTTTCTATACTTTTTTTTCTGAACACGTTTTAATTTGTTTTCTGACACTAGTTTGACAGCAATATTCACAAGCAGACTCTGTGTAAAATATTTACCACAGTCCAAATATCATTATTTATCCATGTTGTATGCACATAGTTTGTGAAATCAGTCAGCTGTTTGCAAGTAGCATCTTCACATAAACTTTCAAATGATGATTCGATTTTTTCTTGGGGCAAGAATGGTAAAGCCATGAATTTTTTCAAATATTTGTTTGTAGCACCCTCACTTTTATACTGATTTGATAAACCCAGTTCCTGAATTTAACGCCAGAGTGCCTGTGAAAAATGAAATGCACAACCCTTTATGCGAAGTATTGGAAATACATCCTTAATTGCTTGCCAAATAGCGGCCTCAAAGTCAATAACAGTCTCTTGAACTGCTGGAGTCTCCAAACATGAGTCAACAATATTTTCTAAAACTGTCTTATAGTCCCTTTTTCTTTTGCCTGACATAAGTGCAAAATCAGTGGCACCTGTTTTACATTGTCACCTTGTTTTACAAACAAGTGAATAGTGAATAATTGGGTAAACGGTTTTCTTATCACTTTGAAGGTTGCATCTATGTATCACTTTTTTGCATTACATAGCAGTGAGAATTGTCCGTCGATGGCAAACAAAATATGACGTCTATCATCAACTTTTATGTCACCTCTAAAAAAATTATTGGGGGAAATGTTCTGTATTTAAATCAAAATCCAAATTTCTTGTATCATTGATGCCTGCAAACAGCAGAATCTCCCAAGCTCTTTTCCATAATTTAGCTTGCAAAACACAACCGAAATGTCCCCTGCAATGTGACATGGTCTTGAAATTATATACTCCACTTGAGTTCAAAAAGATTTTCCAACAATCGCCAAAACACGTTTAAATAGGGATGGGGATAACTTTCATTGAATTTTAAAAGTGGGTCGAGATAACTTTTTTCGGGTCAAAATCACTTTGGGTTGAGTTAACTTTTTTGGGTCGACTTAAATGTGGGTCGACTTCACTGGTATTCTTGTCAAACATGCTGAAATTGGGTGCATTCGATTGTAATGAATAAGAATCAGAAACTGTTGGAAACATGCATGCTCAACAATCTAGATGCCCTCACTGGGATTGTCAAAACTAGCACAATGTTGTTACTGTTATGATAACTGGTTCATCGATGATAAATAATACAGTTTTAGTCTTGGCAGATAATGTTTAGTGTGTTTTAAATGCCCCCTGATGGAAAACGTAATGTTAAAAAAAATTGTGGGAACCTGTTTTTCGTTTCCGTGATTTTGCCCTGACGGAAACGGAACGATCGTTTCCATGGGATCTGCATGCCTGCCATTTAGGTCTGGTTGCTATCAGTTGGGGCGTATTGTTCAAACGACTATGCCATTACAACTCTTTTCAAATATATAAAATCGCGCTAGTTTAAGCTATTTTCAGAGCCGTATGACGGATTTTAACAGCAGCCAGCCGTGTTTACTTTGTTATGAATGCAGAAGCATTTTTTTTTTTTGGAAAGAAAATGCATAAAACTGCCATGTCTCCCAAGGAAGTTTTGGAGGGCAGCTTTAATTTCACCACCCCCAATGTAAGCCAAGGTGACTTGAGTAATGACAAGGCGACTTCTTCACCCTAGTCACCCTTTCTGCTGACTCCTGGTTGTTTTAAACGCAAGATACTATCTTTGTTTGGTATGCTCTGCAGGGTGCATTTCTGAATGGATTGGTTTAAAACTTATTATGCTTGTTTTGGGTGACTTCCAGTTGAGAGATATACATTGTTTTCCATTTCCGTAAAAAAAAAATGTTGCCTTTAGCAACAACCTTCGACTTTGCCATTTTGTCTGTCGACAGTTTTCTTTGAAACACCGCCCAGTTCTCGTTTATGATTTCAATCACTTTGAAACATGGTGTGCTTTTTTGAAGCTACCTCTAGATGAGAGCTTTTGACTTTCTGTCATTTCTCTTGGAAAACGGAAAAACATTGTTGGATGTTGTCATTAGCAATGGCCTTTGAACTAATTGCATTTGTGTATCAACATTTTCCTTTGGAAAGCCCTTCAGGATGAATTTATGAATAGATCAGTTTGAAACTTGGTATGCATGTTGGGGTAATCTCTAGATGTGAGCTATCAATTTTCTTCTACTTCCTTCAAAAACCCTTGTCAGCAGTTATGTTTTAAATTAGTGCATTTGTGCATTAACACATTCCTTTGGCATGCCCTACAGTGCACATTTATGAATGGATCAATTTTGTCAAAAAAACATTGCCGTAGCAACAGCCTTTGAACTTGGTGAATTTGTGCATCAACATATTATTTTGGCATGCTCTATAGGGCACATTTATGAATAGATTGCTTTGAAACTTGGTATGTGTTTTTGGGGGTGACCTCTAGATGGGGGCTATTGATTTTTCCAACAAAAAACGATGTTAGCACCAACCTTCGAACTTAGTGCATTTGTGCAGTAACTTATCCCTTTTGCACTCCCTACAGGGCATATTTATGAATTTCCATCAAGAAAAGAAAAAAAAACATTGCCAGTAATGACCTTCAAACTTAGTGCATTTGTGCATTAACATTTTCCTTCGGCACGCCTCAGAGGGTGCATTCATTATAGGGTTGTTTTGAAACTTGGTATGCTTATTCCAGGGAATTTCCGTCAAAAACTGTTGCTGTTAGCAACAACCTTTGAATTTAGTGCATTTGTTCATGAACATTCTTCAACATGGTCTACAGAACGCATTTGTCATATGATTATTTTAGAACTTGGTGTGCTCATTAAGCAAGACCTCTAGAGCTATCGATTAGCATTCATTTTGTGAAAAAAGTCGGTGTTTACAGTGGCCTTTAAATTTACTGCATTTGTGTATCAACATTCTTCCTTCAGCCAGCCCTACAGTTTACATTTAAACATGCATGGATTGTTTCACCAAATAACATTGTAACCAATGATCTTTAATTTTGCCATTTCACTTATAATTTACTCAGTTCAAGTTTGTCAAGTTGAACCACAGTGTCATTCTTAAAAGGGTTCGGGTTGTACATGTAACCTATACACTTCTGAATTTACCTTTTGTGATGGGGAAGTTCACTTATGTAATCTTTGGAGGTACATGTAATTCTCATTGGGACACATGTTAACCTCTCTATCGCAGAATTCTGAGGAATCTTTACAAAAAACACTGCAAAGTTTATTTCAGAAGCTGCACCATTTTGTTTCGTTGGAAGCAACATACAGTTATAACTGTTTCAGTATTTCACTGCTGAGCTCACAATTATTTTCTGCACAGAAACTTCACTCTGTGTGTGTTTCTGTTTGAAAGCACTCCTCTCGCACTGGAGCTGAAATTTTGTCAGGTTACAGGACAACCATAATTAAAATTAGATTATGTACAGCGCAAGAGAGTGTTCTTGTTTGTGGGGTCATGACAGTGGATTGGAACTTGGGGGAAGAGGGATTATACCCACCAAGAATCAGAGAAACTTGGTGGAAGATTTATTTTTGGGGATTTAACGAGACTTTCAGTGGCCAGGGTCACCTCATGTCGGACAGTTTTATGGGAGGAGGAAGCCAGAGTACCTGGAGAGAACCACCGAGCAACGGCGCTCAATTATTAGGCACCCAAACATACTATTTCCACACAAGCAGGGTTAGCATTGGTTGAAGACAAGTGCACCATTAACGTGCAGTACGCCTTAGTACACAAAGCCACCGTGCCCTCATATGGGCAATGGGGGATGAAGTGTCTTGCCTAAGGACACAACGTGGTTGCCACAGGTGGGATTCGGACCGATGGACCTCTTGTCTTGCAGGCTGTACCTCTACCTACTGGGCCACCACGCCCCCTTGTTTGGAAGATTAAAACTTACCCAATCATGCTTGAATAGCTATTGAATAAACTTCATTTTTAGTTTTTAAATTTTATATTTTTTCTCTTAAATAATAGTTTGGTATGATAGTTATTTTCAGACACTTTTCACATAAGTTATGCTGTCCACACATCCCTCTCTGGAGTTATGCCCCTTTTTACCATTGAGATATATGCATTCTTTTCCATATGAGTTCAAAACTCAGCTGATAGTATCCAATCTTAATGAAATATTGCATGGGTGTACAGTATGAAATGCCCTTTCAGACACTTGTCAAGTTATGCGATTTGTACATTCACCTGATGACTTACATGTATGCCCCTTTTGCCCTTGACTGATTTTACTATAAAAAATATTTTTAAAAATTTGCCCAAAGGCGCAGGGGGGGGGGGGGGGGGGGGGGGGGGGGAAGGGGGGAGGGGGGGGTAAATGAGTTTTAAAGGGTTTCAAGTAATTTTATGGGAAAAAATATTACTTTGGGTGGGAGGGTGGTGTCAGTTCATTTCATATTCGTATTCTTTTTTAATTGTGTCCATCCTGACTCAGCCCCATCCATCGACTTAATACCTATGGGGGTGTACTAGTACAGTACAGTTGTCGTGGAGTGTTTGGGTTTCACACATTTATGGGAGAATATTATGACAAAATATTTCAGTTGTCTCCCTTCCCTTCTGTGCTGGGTAATAAAACCAATAGACTGTACAGAAAAATTACATCTGCCGACCATCCTACATTGAAATGTACAACTGGTGCTATTAATCTGTAAAATAAACAGCTAATGACAGTACTAATCACAGCCTGGTGAGTCAGAATGGACATCCTTTTTTTTTTTAATAGCCTTTTTGTTCTGGTTGCAACCAGTTAGGGCGAATTGTTTAAATGGCAACTCTTTTGAGAAATATAAAATCGGGCTAGTTTAGGCTCTTTTCAGAGCCGTATGGCAAATTTTAACAGCAACCGCGAACATGTTTACTTTGTTATGAACGTGAGAATGTGGAAGCGTTTCTATTTGGAAATAAAACATAAGAAAATGCACAAAACTGCCATGTCTCCCCAAGGAAATTTCTGAGGGCGACTTGAATTTTGCCCCCAATGTAAGCCAAGGCAACTTTATGAATGACAAGGAGACTTCTTCGCCCCTATTCGCCCACTCGACTTGCCCCTGATGGCAAGTATTGATGGAGCAAAATCTTGGTAACTAGGAGCAACAGAGTCTTTGCAAGGACCATTAGGGAATGTCGCAAAGAATTAGGGCTAAGTCTCCCCTCCCACCCCCCCTCCCCAACAAATGGTTATCAAATACAACTTCTTGTACTGTAAGCCTATACTTTGCCCTGAGATTCGGTTAAAAGCAGAAACAAAACCATCTAAAAAAAGATTTCAAGAAAGAGATGACCCATGAGGTATTGAAATTCACTTACAGTGAGATTCATTCATGTTATTGTTTAGTTTGTTTGACAAAAAATTAGGCCTAATTACTGAAGTGCACAAATACAGTCCCCAACTTCAATTGCCATTCAAATTTAATTATTTTTTCAATTATTTCCTCAAAAACCTGGCTTGTAACTCCTCACTGGAATGAGCTTGTCCTATTGAGAGGCCATGACCCAGGCTGCATGTTGAAGCAAATAAAATTTTTTACATTTAGGCTCAGCTTATTGATAATGCCTGTTTAGCCTACAAACGTGTGTCGCTTTCAGGTCTAACTGTGAAAGGCAGGGGCTAAATAATAATAATCATTAAATGATTAAAATGACCTTCATATTTGAAGGTGTGTTGGGGAAGACAAAATTTAGGATCTGAAAAAGCACCCCCTCTCCCTCCATTTCTCATGGCATGTTTGAGGTTCAATAAAAAATATTAGTGTTGATCGATGAAAATATAGATCTAGAATATATAGTATAAAAAAAATTTAAAAGCCTGCAATTTCCGTCAATCATGTAGTTCTGGTGTTCAAATTTACTGAAAAATTAAGCTATTTACTTGTATTTTGTAATTGACAGTGAAGTCAATTTTATGGTGGGAATACCATTAGTTGCCCTCTCTCTAGAAGGTTGTGTGGGGTGAATCGATAGTACGTGCAGTTCTGAGTTGGATGTTTAAAGTAGAGTATATTCGAAGGCAAGAAAAACAATGAAAGTGTGTTTCAACTATTTATTCATCAACAACATATGAAAGAACACATCAGGAAGTGTGTTTTTTTTCCACGAGGACAAAAGGACAAAGTTTTTCTCAATTTTCAAACATGTTCGAGCATTAGAAGCCAGACTTCTTATCTGTAATTGCATTTTGCTCCACACCGTTCGCCCCATCACGTCAAATTAAATTGAAGTTACATATCTTGACACAAACTCAAGACACAGAGCAGATAGTGCGCAGATAGTGGAAGGATTTGGAAATACCAAGAAGAAAATTCAAGAAATTCCACCCAAGTAATAACTCTGGTTCACTGAACTGCGGCAAAAATTTTTCAGAGGCTTGCAAATGAAATCTGAAGAAGTTTAAGCAGGAATATGCCGACACTGCCTAAAGTTTTCCTGCATGACATGGGCACACTGTGTTAGTGGAAACTCCACTGTATGGATGTTTTGTCATAATTAACAATACCACCCCTCCTCTCATACTTGGCGTGTGCTATAGATTAATTATGATCCCTACATGTACAATGGAACACTGGATCATGGTTCTGGCCTACATTTGAGGCTAATTTGAGGTGCGTAACCAAGATTCTACAGTATGGGGTGTGCAGCATGATATGCGGAATACCACTAGGGGTTCATTGGTAAAATCAAGTGCTGCCCCATGCAAACTCCCCCTTCCCCTCCCACCAGAAAGAAAAATGACATAACATAAGCTATTAAATTTACTGACAGTAACATAGCAGTAAGATGTTGCCAGCACCTCTGTGGCAATATTTTGTTAATTATCCCCTGTTGACGAATTGGGAAGGGGATATTGAAATGGTGTTTGTCCGTCCATCTGTCCATTGCAAACTACTCCTTCTACAGTTTTTAGTGGATTTTTACGAAACTTGGTCTGAAGTATCAGTATCAAGTGTAGATGTGCATGTGGTCAGAGAAATGTTTGATGCAATGAATTTTGCCTGGTTACAGCCCTTGGAAATAGCTCAATTTCCATCACAAAGGCTTGCCCGCTTAACTCCTCATACATTTTTTATTGGATTTTTTCGAAACTTAGTCTGAAGTATCAGTATCAAGTGTAGATGTGCATGAGGTCAGGAATTTTTGGTGCGACAAATTTTACGTGGTTACTGCCTTTGGTTATACCAAAATGTCCATCGCAAATTCTTGTCTGCTTAACTCCTGCATTTTTTATTGGATTTTTACGAAACTTGGTGTGCAATATGAGTATGATGTGTACATGTGCATTTGGAAAGGAAGTTTTGATTCGAATTATTTTTCCAGAGTTATAGCCTTTATCAACTTTGAATTTATCAAAATTGCAGGTTTTTGGAAGATAACTTCATTTGCGATTATACAAATAACATATTTGGGTATGAATACATGTTCAGGTCAATAATGAGATTATTCCTTCCATAACATAAAAGCTGGCAGGGGATATGGATGTCATCCGACTCTCATGTTTCAACTTACATCCCTGGATATACCAGACTTGTTGATTATACCAGTAACCCATTTGTCTTTTATTATTTTCAGATTTGTAAAAAACACTCAATGTCTGATTCACCAACAATGGATCCCACTCCACCTAGAAAACCCAAAGAAAGGCCCTTCTATGAAGTTCCGGATAAGCTACCAACAAGTTCAAAGATTATCAATGAGGCCAGATCTTCTCTTCGAACTCTACGCACAACTAGGCCATTTACACCAAGAGATGAGACAAGATCTCTGTTTGGAAGTGCAACTACAAGGACTCCTGAGAATCGACCACCAAGTGCTTTCAGGTATTATCTATTCAATATGTTAGCACAGAGGAGTCTTTCACTGAATACACTTTTCATATGCCTGTTTTTTAGCTCACCTGACTTTCAGTCAGGAGAGCTACAGTGATCACTCACCATCCGGCGTCCGTGAACATGGTGTTTGCGTCTTCTCCTCCCAAACCGCTGAACCAATTTAATTGATATTTGAGATAATAGTTTGTTATGACATCGCAATTTGATTTTGCTCAAATCAAGTTGCCTCACCCCTTGGTAGGGCCACACCCAAAAAAGTGTGCTGAAATCTTAAAAAATCTTCTTCTCATGAACCAGCAGTAGCAGAGACTTGATATGTGGTGTGCAGCTTCCTTTTGATGTGTAGACTCAGATTTGTTCAAGAGAAGTTTGTGGGGCTATATTTGCTGTCGTTATGGGAGGGGCAAGAATATTTGACCTTCCCAAACTTTCTATTTTCCAAACCGAGAGGCAGATTTGGACCGAATTTGATATGAGAGCTTATTGGGTCATAAGTACTTAATTTATGCCAAAAATTTTTTCCTGTTGCCCCATGGGAACCACAGGAGCTAAAAATAGAAAAAAATTAAAACACCCATATCTCCAAAACTACATGGCAGTGAGAATTCTTATTTGGTATGAAGCTTCCTTAGGACCAACAGAATGGAATGATAAAAAAAATTGCTATCGGTTTTATCATGGGGTACTTTTCTGTGACCTTGAAAAAGTGCTAAGTCAGCAGTTTTTAACACTGTGGGTAATGGGAAAAACATATAAGACGACTTTTCTCCCAAACCACTGCTCCAAAAGCTTTCAAATTTCACATATAACATCTTAGGAAGATTGTTTCACATGTTTATTGAAATCAGTTCCTTGGGTCCATACTTGGGCTCTCTATGGGAGAGTGCAGTTTGAGGAATATTTTTTAAAAATCATCATCTTCAAGATCTACTAATAAGAATCTTTTGATATTTGGTATGCAGCATCCTTAGGGAGGTGAGATTCAGGTTTGTTCAAGCCAAGTCCCTGGGTTCATATTTAGGGTGAAAATTTGGGGTCCCGTTCTGGACTTTGAAATTTTGGACCAAAATCCGGAAATTTCTTTTTCTTGTTTTTTACACGCTTCAGTCAATTTTAAGACAAAAAAAAAAAATTTTTTTTTACACTGAAATTTTGGGGGCCAGGTGGGACTTACAAAAGTTTGGACCAAAATCCGAAATTTTTTTTTGATTTTTACACATTTCGTTCAAATCGGGAATTTTTTTTTTTTTTATGCGTTTCGAACAATTTTAAGACAAAATTTTTAAATTTTTTTTTGCACTGAAAATTTGGAATCCAGGTGGGACCTTGAATATTTTGGACCAAAATCTGGAATTTTTTTTTGGTTTTTTATGTGTTTTGGTCAATTTTAAGACAAAAAAAAATTTTTACACTGAAAATTTGGGGGCTGGGTGGGACTTAAAAAATTTGGGGCGAAAATCCGGAATTTTTTTTTTTGTTATTCCCCCGAAAAAAATTCGGGGAATCTAGCTGTGACGTCGTCTGTCTGTCCGTCCGGGCGTAGACGGAATTCGTGTCCGCTCCATAACTTCTTACAGCCTTCAAGGATATTAATGATACTTGGTATTATTATTGCCCACAACCAGCGGTTCGCGAATAAGGTTGGAATGGCTATCAAGGCTTTTTTCAGGGGAATTAGCCACCCTTTGGTGGCCATCCTCTAGTTTTTTATGTGTTTCGGTCAATTTTAAGACAAAAAAAAATGTTTACACTGAAAATTTGGGGGCTGGGTGGGATTTGAAAAATTTGGGGTGAAAATTTGGAATTTTTTGTTTTGTTTTTTATGTGTTTCGGTCAATTTTAAGACACATTTTTAGCTCACCTGACTGAAAGTCAGGGTGACGTTTTCTGATAACTTTTCGTCCGTCTGTCGTCCGTCTGTCATCCGTTGTGAAGGTGGTGTTTGGGCCTTTTTCTCCCAAACCACTGGCCGCATATTAATGAAATTTCATGTGAGTAGGGGTTATATAAGGGCATTTTGATTTTTATCCAAATTAAGTTTCAGCTCATATTGAGCGGAGTTGTGGGGAAAAAATGGCCAAATTTTTTGAAAATCTTCTTCTAATGAACCACCTTTAGCAGAGACTTGATATGTGGTATACAGAGTCCTTTTGAAGCTTAGAATCAAGTTTGTTCAAGAGAAGTTTGTCGGGCATTATTTGCCTTCGTTATGGGAGGGGCAAAAATTTGGGCCACGTCTAAAATTTCTATTTTCAGAACTGTGAGGTCGATTTGAACCAAATTTGATATGAGATGATAATGGGTCATAAGTAGTTGATTGATGCAAAAAAAATTTTTCGCATTGCCCCGTGGGAACCTCGGGGGCTAAAAATAGGAAAAACCTTAAAACTGCCATATCTCCAAAACTACACGGCACAGAGAATTCTTATTTTGTATAAAGCTTACTTTTATCCAGTAGAATAGAGTGGTTAAAAAAATCCAAAATCCCTATCGGTTTGATCACAAGGTACTTTTTTCAGGACTTTGAAAAAGTGCGGAGTCAGCTCTTTTTAACACTGTAGGCAATGCGAAAAACATTAAAAAATCTTCTTCTCCAGATCCAGCAGGCAGAATCTTTTGATATTTGGTATGCAACATTGTAGGGTGGATCTGATTCAAGTTTGTTCAAATCGGCCCCCTGGGTTCATATTTGGGCTCAGTATAGGAGCCCGATTTTGAACTTAGTGCATTTCAGGGAAATTTCTTAAAAAACCTTCTTCTCCAGATCCTGCAGGCAGAATCTTTTGATATTTGGTATGAAACATTGTGGGGTGGATCTGATTCAAGTTTCTTCAAATCGGCTCCCTAGATTCATATTTGGGCTCACCATAGAAGCTCGAATTCAAACTTAGTGCATTTCAGGCAAATGTCTTTGAAAATCTTCTTCTTAAGATCCAGCAGGCAGAATCTTTTGATATTGGGTATGCACCATGCTTAGGGGGTGAGATTCAAGTTTGTTCAAGCCAAGTCCCTGGGTTCATATTTGGGCTCATTGTGGTAGCCCGAATTATAACTTAGTTCAAAATGAGGAGTTTTCTTTAAAAATCTTCTTCAGATCCAGCAGTCGGAATGTTTTGATATTTGGTATGCAGCCTCCTTAGGGGGGTGAGATTCAAGTTTGTTCAAGCCATGTCCCTAGGTCCATATTTGGACTCACTGTGGGAGCCTGAATGATAACTTAGTTCAAATTGAGGAATTTTCTTTAAAAATCTTCTTCAGATCAAGCAGTCGGAATGTTTTGATATTTGGTATGCAGCATCCTTAGGGGGGTGAGATTCAAGTTTGTTCAAGCCATGTCCCTAGGTCCATATTTGGACTCACTGTGGGAGCTTGAATTGTAACTTAGTTCAAAATGAGGAATTTTCTTTAAAAATCTTCTTCTACGGATCCAGCAGTCAGAATGTTTTGATATTTGATGTGCAGCATCCTGAGAGGGGTTAGATTCTAGTTTGTTAAAGCCAAGTCCCTGGTTTCATATGTGGGAGACCGAATTATAACTTAGTTCAATATGAGGAATATTCTTTAAAAAATCTTTTTTTTTTTAGATCCACTGGTCAGAATCTTTGGATATTTGGTATAAGCTTTTCTTAGGAGGAGCAGATGCAACTTGTTGTAATCAATTCTCTGGGTTGATATTTAGGCTACCATGTCAGGTGAGCTCCCTCAGGCCCCTTGGGTCTCTTGTTTTTTTTACACCAAAAATTTGGGGTCCGGTTGGGACTTGAAAAATTTTGGACCAAAATCCTGAAATTTTTTTTTTGTTTTTAATCCGTTTCAGTCAGTTTTAAGACAAAAAAAAAAATTTTTACACTGAAAATTTGGGGGCCGGGTGGGACTTGGAAAATTTTGGACCAAAATTCGGAAATTTTTGTTTGTTTTTTATGCATTTCGGTCAATTTTAAGACAAAAAATTTTTTTTTTTACACTGAAAATTTGGGGGGCCGAGTGGGACTTACAAAAGTTTGGACCAAAATCTGGGAATTTTTTTTTTTTTTTATGCGTTTCGGCCCATTTTAAGACAAAAAAAAAATTTTACACTGAATATTTGGGGGCTGGGTGGGACTTTTTTTTTGTTTTATGTGTTTCGGTCAATTTTAAGACAAAATTTTTTTTTTTTTTTCACTGAAAATTTGGGGTCCGGGTGGGACCTTGAAAATTTTGGACCAAAATCCTGAAATTTTTTTTGTTTTTTATGCGTTTCGGTCAATTTTAAGACAAATTTTTTTTTTTTACACTGAAAATTTGGGGTCCGGATGGGACTTACAAAATTTTGGACCCAAATCCAGAAATTAGTTTTGGGTTTTTTCATGCATTTTGGTCAATTTTAAGAAAAAAAAATTTAGGCTCAAAATATTTTGTTTGGGACTTCGAAAATTTCCAAACAAAAATAAAAAAAAATCTGTTTTTATGCATTTATCTCAATTTTGGGATGTAAAAGTGCAGGAACTGAAAATAGAAGAAAAAATCCTGTGTATTGTGTGGGCACAACTGCTTCATCTAGTTGGTATATGCTTTTCTTAGGAGGAGCATATGCAGCTTATTCAAATCAAGTCCCTGGTTTGATATTTAGACTACCATGTCAGGTGAGTGCCCTCAGGCCCACTGCGGCCTCTTGTTTTAATTTTAAACCATATCATGTGACCCCCTCATTGGAACGAGCTTAATGAGGGGTCACATGATATTGTTTTGTTGAAATATTTTGAAAAATTGAATTTTTTCAACTGCTTAATTTTTAGCTCACCGAAGGGAGCTTAACTTATCACTTGCTGTCCGTCGTCGTCGTCCGTCGTGAACTTTACATTATCGACTACTCCTCACAAACTACTGGATCAAATTGAACCAAATTTGGTGTGCATGTTCCCTATCATATGGCAATTCAAACTTGTACAAATAAACTCGCCGCACACACAGGGGGCACCACAAAGGGCATAACTCTGATAGCACCCATGAATTTCTTTCCAAAATTCAAAAAAATCTTCTTCTTCAGATCCACCAGGCAGAATTCTTTCCTATTTGGTATACATCATCTCTAGGGGGGGTCAGATTCAAATTTGTTCAAATCGGCCCCCTGGATTCATATTTGGGCTCACTATAGAAGCCCGAATTTGAACTTAGTGCATTTCAGGCAAATTTCTTAAAAAATCTTCTTCTCCAGATCCAGCAGGCAGAATCTTTTGATATTTGGTATGCAACATTGTGGGGTGGTTCTGATTCAAGTTTGTACAAATCGGCCTCCTCGGTTCATATTTGGGCTCAGTATAGAAGCCCGAATTTGAACTTGGAGCATTTCAGGCAAATTTCTTTAAAAATCTTCTTCTCAAGATTCATCAGGCAGAATATCTTTTGAAATTGGGTATGCAGCATGCTTAGGGGGGTGAGATTCAAGTTTGTTCAAGCCAAGTCCCTGGGTTCATATTTGGGCTCACTGTGGGGGCCCGAATTATAACTTAGTTCAAACTGAGGAATTTTCTTTAAAAATCTTCTTCCTCAGATCCAGCAGTCGGAATGTTTTGATATTTGGTTCGCAGCATCCTTAGGGGGTGAGATTCAAGGTTGTTTAAGCCATGTCCCTAGGTCCGTATTTGGGCTCACTGTGGGAGCTCGAATTGTAACTTAGTTCAAAATGAGAAATTTTCTTAAAAAATCTTCTTCTTCGGATCCAGCAGTCAGAATGTTTTGATATTTGATGGGCAGCATCCTGGGGGGGGGGGGGGGGGGGGGGGGATTCACCAAGTTTGTTGAAGCCAAGAACCTGGGGTCATATTTGGACTCACTGTGGAAGCCCTAATGATAACTTAGTTCAAAATGAGGAATTTTCTTTAAAAATCTTCTTCTTCAGATCCAGCAGTTAGAATGCTTTTGATATTTGGTATGCAGCATCCTTAGGGGGGTGAGATTCAAGTTTGTTCAAGCCATGTCCCTAGGTCAATATTTGGGCTCACTGCGGAAGCTCGAATTGTAACTTAGTTCAAAATGAGGAATTTTCTTAAAAAATCTTCTTCAGATCCAGCAGTTGGAATGTTTTGATATTTGTTGTGCAGCATCCTTGGGGGTGGGGGGGGGGGGATTCAAGTTTGTTAAAGCCCAGTCCCTGGGTTTATATTTGGGGTCACTGTGGAAGCCCGAATTATAACTTAGTTCAATATGAGGAATATTCTTTAAAAATCTTCTTTTTTTTTTAGATCCACCAGTCAGAATCTTTGGATATTTGGTGTAAGCTTTTCTTAGGAGGGGCAGATGCAACTTGTTGAAATCAATTCCCTGGGTTGATATTTAGTCTACTTTGTCAGGTGAGTGCCCTCAGGCCCCCTGGGGCCTCTTGTTAATTAAATGTGAGAGTAATGTTATGGTGCTGCCCAGGTGCCTTATATTAACTTCTTTGTGTCTGAGTCATAACTTTTTAATGGGAAGAGATATCACAATAAAACTTACACAACATATGGACCACCACCAGATGGTGTATCGCATGCAGTGTTCACAACAGGCGTACTGGGGGCAAGGTCATAGATAGAGGTCACCAAATGAAATCGGCATGCACATCAACTTTGTGTCTGGGCCATAACATTTTAGTGGAAGGAGATATCACAATGAATTTACACACTGTTTTTGAAGGCAGGATGTTATCATGACGTCAGGATACTATCATAACATCAGCGTGTACAAACAGCCAATCACTTGGAAGTAGAAGTGTAAAACTACAGGGAATCTCTTGGCATTTCCCAAGGAAAATTTCCAGGTTTTAAATAGTAGGAATGTCATTGCTTGAATGTCAAATGTGATTAACTATGCATGCTTTGTGTAATGCAGTACATCTGAGTCACCTCAACTTGTTTCAAATTTGAGGTAAACAATAGTCTGTTGCTTTCGTAATAATGGTGACTGATGAGACAAATCACTTGAACAGTTGGGAAAGATAAGTAATAAAGAAAAATTCCATGGTTTGCGAGGGCAGACAGGGTGGTAAAAAGGGAAAAGACCCAAATTTAAACCAACAGTAATCTGCACCAGTGAAGTGAATTTGCTTCTTGTAAACCATGATAAGGAAGTTGAACTTTGCATACCGGGGTAAACTAAATGAACTTTTCGTTATACCGATTATGATTTAAATTGCCGATATCGGTAAAGAAAATTGTATAGAATATAATCGGTATACCGAAAAAACATCCACCACTAGTTGTGTCGATGCAAGTGACCTTTTTAGCTCACCTGACTTTCAGTCAGGAGAGCTATAGTGATCACTCACTGTCCGTTGTCCGTGAACATGGTGTTTGCATTTTCTCCCAAACCGCTGAACCAATTTAATTGATATTTGAGATAATAGTTTGTTACGACATTGCAATTTGATTTTGATCAAATCAAGTTGCCTCCCCCCTTGGTAGGGCCACACCCAAAAAGTGTGCTGAAATCTTAAAAAATCTTCTCATGAACCAGCAGTAGCAGAGACTTGATATTTGGTGTGCAGCTTCCTTTTGAGGTGTAGACTCAGATTTGTTCAAGAGAAGTTTGTGGGGCTATTTTTGCCGTCGTTATGGGAGGGGCAAGAATTTTTGGCCCACCCAAAATTTCTATTTTTCAAACCGAGAGGCAGATTTGGACCAAATTTGATATGGGGGCTTATTGGGTCATAAGTACTTAATTTATGCCCACATTTTGTTTTCCTGTTGCCCCATGGAAACTGCAGGAGCTAAAAATAAAAAAAAATTAAAACGCCCATATCTCCAAAACTACATGGCACTGAGAATTCTTATTTGGTGTGAAGCTTCCTTAGGACCAACAGAATGGAATGATGAAAAAAAATTGCTATCTGTTTTATCATGGGGTACTTTTCTGGGACTTTGAAAAAGTTCTGAGTCAGCCTTTTTTAATACTGTGGGTAATGGAAAAAACATTTAAGACTACTTTTCTCCCAAACCACTGCTCCAAAAGCTTTCAAATTTCACATATAACATCTTTGGAAGATTGTTTCACATGTTTATTGAAATCAATTCCCTGGGTCCATATTTGGGCTCTCTATGGGAGCCCAAATGTTTAAATTAGTGCAGTATGAGGAATATTCTTTAAAAATCTTCTTCAGATCTACCAATAAGAATCTTTTGATATTTGGTATGCAGCATCCTTAGGGGGTTGAGATTCAAGTTTGTTCAAGCCAAGTCCCTGCGTTCATATTTAGGCTGAAAATTTGGGGTCCCGTTCTGGACTTAGAAATTTTGGACCAAAATCCGGAAATCTTTTTTTTTTGTTTTTTTTATGCATTTCGGTCAATTTTAAGACAAAATTTTTATATTTTTTTTACGCTGAAAATTTGGGGGCTCAGAAAATTTTGGACCAAAATCCGGAAATTAGTTTTTTTGGGTTTTTTATGCGTTTTGGTCAATTTTAAGAAGAAAAAAAAAAGTAGGCTGGAAATATTTTGTTTGGGACTTCGAAAATTTCCAAACGAAAATAAAAAAAAATCTGTATTTCATGCATTTATCTCAATTTTGGGACGTAAAAGTGCAGGAACTGACAATAGAAGGAAAATCCTGTGTATTGTGTGGGCAAAACTGCTTCTAGTTGGTATATGCTTTTCTTAGGAAGGGCGTATGCAGCTTATTCAAATCAAGTCCCTGGTTTGATATTTAGACTACCATGTCAGGTGAGCGCCCTCAGGTCCCCGGGGCCTCTTGTTTTGTTTCTTCTTCAATTTGACAGTGAAAAAAATCATTAAGGTCGGGGTGCAAAATTAGGGTCGGTCAGGTAACCCGAAAGTTATCATTAAAATTTTTTGGCCTAACCAAAAATTCTAATGTGGATATATTGTTTGAGAGATCTATCAGAGGCCTTTCATTGAATTCATTTTTATGCCCCCGACTTAAGTTGGGTGGCATATAGTGTTTGAAGTGTGCGTGTGTCCGTCCCTGCATGTGTGTGTGTCCGAGCCAATAACTTCACACAATTATAAAGGACCATAGGAGGATGTGTCACACACCATAGCCGGGTTTGTACCTTCAAGGTCAAGGTCACATTTCACTAAAGATTGGTCAATATTTGTGTCTCAGCCATAACTCAGAAACGAATCATAGTACAATTGTTAGACTTTTTACAAATGTTAAGGACAGTCAGAAGGTGTGTCGCGTATAATAGTTTCCGCCGCATCTGCAATGTGGAGGTCACAATTGACATTCATATGTTCAGGGTCACAAATCGTGTCTCAAGCATAACTCCAAAACTATTAGGGCTACCATCATCTAACATCGCTCAATTATAAAGGACAACGGGTGGATGTGTCACACACCACAGCCAGGTCCGTAAGGTCAAGGTCACATTTCAAGGTCACACTGAACACGGTTAGGGCAAACAGTCATCAAACTTCACACAATTATAAAGGACCATGGGAGGATGTGTCACACACCATAGCCAGGATCGTACCTTCAAGGTCAAGGTCACATTTCAAGGTCACACTAAAAATCGGTCAATATTCGTGTCTCAGCCATAACTCAGAAATGAATCATAGTACAATTGTTAAACTTTTTACAAATGTTAAGGACAGTCAGAAGGTGTGTCACATATAATAGTTTCCGCCGTATCTGCAAGGTGAAGGTCATGGGGGAGGGGGGGATGTGTTACCTTAGTAACATTTTTCTTGTTTCATTTGAAACGTAAGGTTATTGGTGTTTCTTCTCTCTCAAGTCTATGAGAATTTTCATATTTAATTTCCAGTGTAACAAAATTTTTAGCTCACATGACTGAAAGAAAGTAATGTACCAGTATGTTAAAATTAAGCCCCTCGATTTACCTTTGGCCTCAATACAGGATCCTCAATTTTAACTTGGTGCAATATGAGACATGATCTTTAAAGAACCTTCTTCAGATCCACCAGTCAGAATCTTTTAATATCTGGTGTAACATCACTGCGAGGATCAGATTCATGTTTGTTCAAATCAAGTCCTCCAGGGGCCCAAATTTTAATATGAAAAATAATCTTCAGAAATCTTCTCCAGATCCAACAGTCTGAAGCTTTTGATATTTGGTATACAGCATCCTTAGGAAGGTCACATCTAAGTTTGTTCAAACCAGGTCCCTGTGTTGATATTTGGACTTCCTATTGGAGCAGCATATTGGAATCCAGCATTTCTAGGGGAGGCAGATCGAAGTTCGTTCGAACCAAGTTCGTGTTTTAATATTTGGGCACTTTATTGGAGCACGAATTGTAACATAGTCTCATATGAGGAATAATCTTTAAAACTCTTTTTTTCTGCAGAACCACTGGTCAGAATTCTTTGATATATGGTATACAGAATCCTTAAAGGGGTTAGATTCAGGTTCAGTGTATAATTGCTCTTTCTGTAGGAGCCTGAATTTCAACTTAGTGCAATATGGGGAATAAGTGCAGTATGGGGAATAGTCTTCTTCAGATCCACCAGCCAGAATCTTTTGTTGAGGTTTCAGATTAATGTTTTTTTCAAATCAAGTCCCTCAAGTAGTATTTGAGCTCCAATTTGAGCCGGAATTTTAACTGGGTTCAGTATGAGGAATATTCTTTAAAAATCTTTTCACAAACCCCCAATCAGAATCTTTTTAGCTCACCTGATCACTCAACATCCGGCCTCCGTCTTCCATGAACATGGTGTTTGCACCTACCCATCCTAAACCTCTGAACCAATTTTAGTTATATTTAACTTATATTTAAGGTGATTGCTTGTTCTGACATTGCATTTTGGTTTTTTTCAAGTCAACTTGCCCAGCCTCATAGGGAGGGGGTGGGGGAAAATCCACCAAACTTCTTAAAAAATCTTCTCATGAACCAGTGAGTACAATGACTTGATATTTGGTATGGAGCTTCCTTTTGATATTTATATTTATTTATTTATTTATTGGTGTTTAATGTCACATATATATGCACAGTGGCTAATCATGACCGTGACAGTTTTACGGGTGGAGGAAGCCGGAGTACCCGGAGAGAACCACCGAGCAACGACGAGCAGCTGCCAGCTCCCCAACATCGTAACTCCGCACTGCAGCTGTATTATTGAGTCATAAGTACATTCATGCAAAAAAAAATTTCATGTGTGGAACCCCAGGAGTTAAAAATAAAAATATTTTCATATTTCCCAAACCACATGGAACAGAGACCTGTTATTTGGTATGAAGCAATCTTAGCAAAATTGCCATCGGTTGTGTTAGGGTGTTCTATGGGGGGGGGGGGGGGGGGAGGGGGGGGGGGAATACAAAAAATGTTGAGACAGCATATTTGCAAAAATTTAAAAGAATTTATCCACAACAACTTATCAGAATCTTATGGTATACAGCATCCATAGGGGGGGGGGGGGTCAGGTACAAGTGTATTAAAATGAAGTCCCTTGGTTCATATTTGGGCTCAATACAAGAGCCCAAATTTTTAACTTAGGGCAATATGGGGAATGATCTTTAACAGATCCACCAGTCAGAATGTTTTCATATTTGGTATGCTACATCATTGGGGGGGGGGGGGGCAGATTCAAGTTTGTTCAAATCGAGTGCCTGTGTTAATATTTGGGCTCCCTATGGTAGCTCGAATTTTAACTTTGTGCAATATGAGGGAATTTCCTTAAAAGTCTTCTTCTCCAGAACCATCTCTTAGAATGTTTTGATATTTGCTATATAACATCTCTGGGGTGGGGGGTCAGATTCAAGTTTGCTCAAATCGAGTACCTAGGTTTATATTTGGGCTTTTATAGGAGCCTGAATTTTAACTTAGTGCAATATGAGCGAATTTCTTTAAAAATCATCTTCTCCAGATCCACCAGTCAGAATGCTTTTGTATTTGGTTTACAACATCTCTAGGAGCATGAGATTCAAATTTGTTCACATTGGGACACTGGGTTAATATTTGGGACCCATATGGTAGCCCAAATTTCAACTTGGTGCAATATGAGGAAATTTCTTTAAAAATCTTCTCCTTTAGATCCCCCAGTCAGAATGCTTTTACATTTGGTATACAGCATCCTGATGGTGGAAGGGAAGGGCTCAGACTCAAGTTTGTTCAAGTTAAGTTCCTAGGTTGATATTTGGACTCCTAAGTTTTGCATTACTGGAAATCGGGGCATTATTTCTGTGGTAGCATCCCAGTACTAGAAAAAAAATCATCTGGCAAATGGACAGCAGAGTTATAAATAATTAAATAACTTCAATCCTCTGTAGTGGTAACCAGCTATAGATGCTAATTAAATCCTTCTTTAAACAATTATTGTCATATTGTCAAGTGGCACCTCAAGCCCTATGGGGCCTCTTGTTATATGTGGTATACACCATCCAAATGATATTCAGATACAAGTTTTAAAAATCAAGTCCTTGGGTTAATATATGGTTTCTTTAACATAATCCAATATGAGGAATTTTTTTTAAAAATGTGCTTCTTCCGACCCAATGGTCAGAATCCTGGGGGGGGGGGGGGGGGGGGGGGGGAGGGGTCCTTAGCCAATTCAAATTAATTCTGTAGGTTGATTTTTGGGTTCCCTATCTTCCATCACTGGAAACTTGGGCATTATTTGTGTAGTAGCATCCCAGTTCCAGAAAAAATCATCTTACTGTCAACAGAGTTTGGAATAGTCACATGACTTCATTCCTCTCTGGTGCTTACTAGCCGTAGATGCTAATTAAATGCTTCTTTAAACAACTTTGTCAGGTGAAAGCCTCAAGCCCCATTTGGCCTCTTGTTAATTCTGACTGACCTTCAGTGAGCCATTGCCATCACTTGCCATCCATTAGCTTTTGCATGTCAGTCTTCTTCAGAACCTCTGGCCCAAATCCAACCAAACTTGGCTCAAATTATCTTTGGTTATAACCTGCCAAGTTTGTTCAATAAAAGTTGCTAACTCATGGAGTATGGCAAGGGCAATGTCCAAAAAGCCCCAGATTTTAAAAATTCTCCCTGTCAACCACAAGTCTTAATGTTTTTGGATTTTGTATGAAACTTCCTTTTGTAACAAGGATTCAACTTTGCTCATAGAAAGTTTCTCAACAGTATTTTGGCTCGACCAGGGAGAGTAGAAATGTCTGGTCCTTCTCCAAATTTCAGTTTTTAGAGCCGTTTGGCCAATTTGAACCAAATTTTGTTTACATTAATTGGAATCGCCACTATGACATGTTTCTGTATTCAGCTGGTGAAGCACAAGCGGAAACTTTTTCCCAGCACTGTTTATACTAGTTTCCTGTCGAGTCATAAGTTACGGTTCAAAAAGTTTCCAAATTTTGTTATACAATTATCGGTCGACTGTCGCGTAGTGTGAAAATGAAAACGTCCAAAGCAAAATAGTCGGTTCACAAACAAATTAGTTAACCAAAAACGAGATATTAAAAAAAACAATGATTTCCAACCACAGCATTAACCCAGTCTGCAGATCCTGTTATATCTAAATTGGTCAACTTTATTTCGGTAAATCGACGGACTTCATGACATGCTTCAACCTTTTAAAACAGCTTATCCCAGCTGTTTTGCAAATCTCACCAAATTTGTACTTATATTTTTTCTAACAGTAATAGCGACCAAATGGTTAGGCGTGAATGGAACCAGCCAAAGAGAAATAGTGTTGTTTTGATTTTTAGCTCACCTTGACAATGTCAAGCAGAGCTAATCCCATCGCTCTCCGTCCGTCGTCAATCAACACCATGTTTTAGTCTTCTCCTCCAAAACCACTGGGCCAATTCAAGTGAAAGTTTGTGTGAGTGCTGGTCCCGAAGGGGCATTGCATTTTTGTTCAACTCAACATGCCCAGCCAGGGGAGGGGGTGGGGGAAAGTGCTCCAAAATATTTTTAACATTTTCTTCTCATGAATGACTGGGTACAATGACTTGATATTTGTTATGGAGCTTCCTTTTGAGGTGTAGATTCAAGTTTGTTCAAACGAAGTTCGTGAAGCAATATTTGGCTTTGTAATGGCAGGGGTAAGATTTTTGGCCCCACCCAAAATTTCTGTTTTCTGAACCGATGGTCAGATTTGAACCAAATTTGGTATGTGGTATTATTGGGTCATCAGCACTTGACTCGTGCCAAAACAAAAATTCCAGCATCCCCATGGGAACCCCAGGAGCTAAAATTAGAAATATTTTCAAACGCGCATATTTCCCAAAACACACGGAACAAAGAACCGTTATTTGGTATGATGCATCCTTAGGACGAGTAGAATTGAATGGTAAAAAAAAAAAAAATGCCATCGGTTATGTTAGGGTGTTCTGTAGAGGGCATCAAAAAAATGCTGAGTCAGCATATTTGCATAAATTTAAAAAAAATCTTTTCTCCGGATTCAATGGTCAGAATCTTTCGATATTTGGTATACAGCATCCATAGGGGGGTCAGATACAAGTTTGTTAAAATAAAGCCCATTGGTTCATATTTGGGCTCAATACAGGAGCCCAAATTTTTAACTTAGGGCAATATGGGGAATATTCTTTAAAAATCTTCTTCAGAACCTCCAGTCAGAATCTTTTAATGTTTGGTATACATCATTGTTATGAGGGTCAGATTCAAGATTGTTCAAACCAAGTTCCTAGGTTAATATTTGGGCTTCCTATGGGAGCCCAAATTTTAACTTAGTTCAATATGGGGGATAATTTTTACCTGTGTCACCAGCGGCAGAGCAGGTCTAGTAACCACTTGACTCCATCCGTCCGTCCGTCAGTCTGTCCGAAACACTTCTGCCATCAAAGTTTTCTTCGCTTCTATGAAAGGGAATGATTTTACATTTGGTCTGCTGCTTCATAATGATGAGTTGTATCGTGTAAGCAATTTTCAGATCTGCCGTGCAGCCACTTCCTGTTTGTCGATACTTTGAAATTTTACTGTACCCACTGAACATTGAAATTTTCCGTCAAGGTTTTCTCGGCTTCTATGCAAGGGATTGATTTTATATTTGGTCTGCTCCTTCATAATGATGAGTTGTATTGTGTAAGCAATTTTCAGATCTGCCGTGCAGCCACTTCCTGTTTGCCGATACTTTGAAATGTTACTGTACCCACTGAACATTGAAATTTTCCGTCAAGGTTTTCTCGGCTTCTATGCAAGGGATTGATTTTATATTTGGTCTGCTGCTTCATAATGATGAGTTGTATCGTGTAAGCAGTTTTCAGATCTGCCTTGCAGCCACTTCCTGTTTGCCGGTACTTTGAAATTTTACTGTACCCACTGAACATTGAAATTTTTTCGTCAAACTTTTCTCGGCTTCTATGCAAGGGATTGATTTTATATTTCATCTGGAGCCTGATAATGATCAGTTGTATCGTGTATGCAATTTTCAGATCTGCCGTGCAGCCACTTCCTGTTTGCCGATTCAATTGCATGCAGCGACGCAGGTCCAGACCCGGTATTGGTCTTGGCTTGTTAAAAATCTTCTTCTTCAGATCCACCAGTCAGAATCCTTTCATATTTGGTATACAACATCTCTAGAGGAATCAGATTCAAGTTTGTCCAATTCAAGTGCCTGGGTTAATATTTGGGCTCCATATGGGAATCTCAATACAGGAGCCTTAACTTAGTTCAATATGGGGGATAATTTTCTAAATTCTTCTTCTTCAGATCCACCAGTCAGAATGCTTTCATATTTGGTATACAACATCTCTAGAGGGGTCAGATTCAAGTTTATTCAAATCGGGTCCCTATTTATATATTTGGGCTCACTATGGTAGCCCAAATATTAACATAGTACAATATGAAGGAATTTCTTAAAAAAATCTTCTTCTTCAGATTCACCTGTCAAAATCCTTTCATATTTGGTTTACAACACCTCTAGGGGAGTCAGATTCAAGTTTGTTCTAATTGGTTCCCTGGGTTAATATTTGGGCTCCCTATGGTAGCCTGAATTTTAACTTAGTGCAATATGAGGAAGTTTCTTTAAAAATCTTCTTCTTCAGATCCACTAGTTAGAATGCTTTCATATTTGGTATACAACATCTCTAGGGGTGTCCGATTCAAGTTTCTTCAAATCGGGTCCATAGGTTAATATTTGGGCTCACTATGGTAGCCCAATTTTTAACTTAATACAATTTGAAGAAATTTTTTAAAAATTTAAAAATTTTGGTAAAAAAATTCAAAGCAATATTCCAAAATTTGGTGACACACTTACCATTGGGGACTGTTGTCTGATCACAGGCAATCAGCATTTTACTTGTTATTACAGGATAATGTGCATTGTTGTAGATAGCAGCTGAGTTTATTTTATATTTTACGGAATATTTTTATGATCTATGTGTCTTTTTGTATTGGAAAAGTGTTTCCAAAATTTGAAGAGAATTTATTCTTCCTGTGAACCAGGATTCACTCTTGTGAAAAGCCAGATTCCTCTGGATTATTTTTCAACTACCAGTGAAGCCAGTACTTGTTGGATATTATTTTCATTTATATTCTGCTAAGTGCTTTATTAGAATGTATTGGTCATTGCTGGATTTTGAATGATCTTTTCTAATTGAACATTTCATTACAGTTTATTGGATACTGTTTTTTCAGAACATTCTTGGACATTACAATATCAGGTGGAAAGTTTCATCATACCTGTTACATGATTCTATTGAACTTGATTTTTGACTAACTGACAAGTATTGCTTTTTTCTGTAAACTATACAGTTGAAAATATGTTTTTCTGATTTCTTTCTGTTACCAGAATTATTATTACACACTATTACACACCTTAACAGTACATTCAAAATTTTAATCATTCGTAGTAACTAAGAAAAAACTGCAGCTTAAGTTATTGTTTATTATTATACCCCACCCAACGAAGTTGCAGGGGTATAATGTTTTTGACTGGTCAGTCCATCAGTCAGTCCTACTTGTTTTCCGGACTTTTTTTCTACACGCTTCCAGATATTGAGCTGATTTTTGGTATGTCAGTCTAACATGGTGGCCTACAGATCAAGTTTGCATTTTTTTCTGCTCCATTGATTTTTACCAAAAATATGGCCCTTGGACTCTGAAAAATTCATCAAAATTACAGTTTTCCGGACTTTTTTTCTACACGCTTCCAGATATTGAGCTGATTTTTTGGTATGTTAGTCTAACATGGTGGCCTACAGAACAAGTTTGCATTTTGTTCCGCTCCACTGATTTTTACCGAAATTACAGTCAGTCCGTCAGTCCTACTTGTTTTCCGGACTTTTTTTCTACACGCTTCCAGATATTGAGCTGATTTTTGGTATGTGAGTCTAACATGGTGGCCTACAGATCAAGTTTGCATTTTTTTCTGCTCCACTGATTTTTACCAAAATTACGGCCCTTGGACTCTGAAAAATTCATCAAAATTACAGTTTTCCGGACTTTTTTTCTACACGGTTCCAGATATTGAGCTGATTTTTGGTATGTTAGTCTAACATGGTGGCCTACAGAACAAGTTTGCGTTTTGTTCCGCTCCACTGATTTTTACCGAAATTACGGCCCTTGGACTCTGAAAAATGCATCAAAATTACAGTTTTCCGGACTTTTTTTCTACACGCTTCCAGATATTGAGCTGATTTTTGGTATGTTAGTCTGACATGGTGGTCTACAGATCAAGTTTGCATTTTGTTCCGCTCCACTGATTTTTACCGAAATTACGGCCCTTGAACTTTGAAAAGTTCATGAAAATTACAGTTTTGCGGACTTTTTTCCTACACGCTTCCAGATATTGAGCTGATTTTTGATATTTTAGTCTAACATGGTGGCCTAGAGAACAAGTTTGGGTTTTGTTCCGCTCCACTGATTTTTACCAAAATTACGGCCCCATACACTTTGAAAGTTCATCAAAATTACAGTTTTCCGGTGTAACAGGGTATCTTCCCCCCCTGTGTATCTTCCCCCCGGGGGGGGGGGGGGGAAGATACACTAGTGTATCTTCCCCTCCACCCTGGGTATCTTCCCCCCCCACCTGTGAGTAAAAAAAACAACAAAATATTTAAAGTTATAAAGCATTATTATACAAAGGAAAGTCAAGTGGAGTGGTGCTATGGCGGCCTGGGAAGATTCATGGGACTGGGTATCTACCTGTTCATAAGACTTACAGGGTTACTTTGTCAACAGTTGGGTGTGAAAGTGGAACAATCAATATTTATGACAGTTTGAGTCGGTCAGTTAATCGTGCAATGAAAAAACTAATAAAAGACATTTTGAGAATGGAAACAGTAAAAGTAGAATTTCCTGAGACAGTTCGACAGCCCAATACAGCAGACTGTGGAGTTTATGCAAATGCTAATGCCTTCCATTTATTACTTGGGGACATTAAGGACAAAAGATTTCATCCAGAGGAATGAGAACCCATCTTGCAAATTGTTTTAATAAAGGATATCTGAGTCCCTTCCCAGACACTGCAGTTGTGTCGAAGCTGGGGTCAAAATGTATAAAAATTAAGTGATCCATATGATGTTGATTTTTGATGTATCTTCCCATTTTTCTGATAACAAACCTTTCACTGAAAGGCGTGCAATGTTATTATAATTTCTAAATAACAATGATGACTGAATATGTTGTGGGTGGTGGGGGGGGGGGGGGAAGATACACAGGCCTGTGCATCTTCCCCCCCCCCCCACCCCACCTTAGCCTTTCATAAAGTGCTCCCCATGATGTTCATTTTGTTAGACCTTGTTCAGATATTATGGACCTTTCCCTGAAAGGCATGGACTGTTGTTATAATTTCAAAATAATAACAATGATAGGTGAATATGTGGGTGGGGGGGAAGATACACAGACCTGTGTATCTTCCCCCCCCCCCCCCCCCCCCTCTCTTAGCCTTCCATAAAGTGCTTCCCACGATGTTCATTTTGATAAACACTTTTCTGATAACATAATCATTTCACTGAAAGACGTGCAATGTTATTATAATTTCTAAATAACAATGATGAGTGAATATGTTATGGGTGGGGGAAGATACACAGGCCTGTGCATCTTCCCCCCACCCCACCTTAGCCTGCCATAAAGTGCTCCCCATGATGTTCATTTTGTTAGACCTTGTTCAGATATTATGGACCTTTCCTGAAAGGCATGGAATGTTATTATAATTTCAAAATAATAACAATGATAGGTGAATATGTGGGTGGGGGGAAAGATACACAGACCTGTGTATCTTCCCCCCCCCCCCCCCCCCTCTCTTAGCCTTCCATAAAGTACTTCCCACGGTGTTTATTTTGATAAACACTTTTCTGACAACATAAACATTTCACTGAAAGACGTGCAATGTTATTATAATTTCTAAATAACAATGATGAGTGAATATGTTGTGGGTGGGGGGAAGATACACAGGCCTGTGCATCTTCCCCCCCCCCCACCCCCCCACCACCCTTAGCCTTGCATAAAGTGCTCCCCATGATGTTCATTTTGTTAGACCTTGTTCAGATATTATGGACCTTTCCCTGAAAGGCATGGAATGTTATTATAATTTCAAAATAATAACAATGATAGGTGAATATGTGGGTGGGGGGGGAAGATACACAGACCTGTGTATCTTCCCCACCCCCCTCCTTTAGCCTTCCATGAAGTGCTCCCCACGATGTTCATTTTGATAAACACTTTTCTGATAACATAAACCTTTCACTGAAAGGCGTGCAATGTTATTATAATTTCTAAATAACAAAAAAGATGAGGGAATATGTTATTATAATTTCAAAATAATAACATTGAGAGGTGAATATGTGGGTGGGTGGGGCAAGATACACAGACCTGTGCATCTTTCCGCCCCCCCCCCCCCCCCCCCCCACTCTTAGCCTTCCATAAAGGTCCTGATGATGTTCATTTTGTTAGATCTTGTTCTGATATTATAATTTCAAAATGTGTACATAGCCAATAAAGATCTGAATTGAAAAATATTTTTTGTCTGAGTGAATTTTTTTCATGAAAAAACCTGTCAAACCTGGAATGTCAGAAAAAATAATAATATGGTACTCAAATCTAGGGATCCCCTCCACACCATGAATAGTCATGCCTGATGTTATCAATGTTAAAAAAAATATTGGGGGGGGGGGGGGGAGATACCCAGGGTGGGGGGGAAGATACACTAGTGTATCTTCCCCTGCGGGGGGGAAGATGCACTAGTGTATCTTCCCCTGGAGGGGAAGATACACAGGGGGGGAAGATACCGTGGGACACCGGGCTTTTTCTCTCCTTGAATTCTTTCAATACCGTTGAAACTACAGAACACTGTTTTCTGCAGTATTCCTAGAATCTATGTTTATTTTTAAAAAATGATTAGAGCTTGAAATATCGGGGCGCGTGGGGTATGTGAGCGTGCTCACTAAGGTTCTGTATTTAAAGAATACAAAAGACAATACATATCCCAAAAATTGTTTCATTCATGAACAATGCAGTAAGACTGAAAGCTGAAATAAATCTCAGTTGCATGTGTAAATGCTTTGCATCCAAATAAAGTGATGGTTCCATCAATACCTTTGCTGGTTAGACTCACCAAATCTTGATAACTTAAACACCAAGATAACTCAAAATACATAGAGGATATCTATGCTGTTTTAGTGGATATAAACTTCTATCTTATGAGTGTGGACCTGAACGTTTTATTTTTCAAGAGCGCTTGCGTAAGTGAAAAATAATACTTTCAGGTCCACACAAATGAGATAATCCCGATATTTACTAAAACAGCGTAGATTTTCTTTTTATTATATGCTTTGTGACATTTTACTGCACAATATTCAACCCAATTCGACTGCAAACAGTTTCAAGACAATAACAAAAAGCAGCAGATCGTTCCTTCAAGGCGACGTTCAAGCTGACGTTGTGTGCCAAAGCGTAACGTCATTTAGGATGCTACTAAAAAAATTCATCATGTGGACCTGAAAATATTGGTTTTCACTCATGCAAACGCTCGTGAAAAATAAAACTTTCAGGTCCACACTCATGAGATAATTCCAGATACTGACTACAATAGAGTAAATTTTCTTTTTTATTATATGCTACCAGAAATTTTATTGCACAATATTTAGTCCAATTCTACCCCAAATGTGTATCTTTCAGAACAATAACAAAGATCAGCTGATCATATGCCTGACGTCGTCTGTCTTACTAATGATTAATCCACTCTTTGTTAAGTGTTCTTTCCTTATCTTTCTTTGATGCCCTCCTGTTAAACTCCTAAGCTTTTTGGCTATTTTTTATTGAAATTTTTTTAAAATGTTTTGGGAGTTTAACGTGTATTACAGAATGTTTATTCTGTTTATCCCCATCGTTACGTCCTCACCCTAGGGGTGTTAGGTCGCTTTGATCTAGCATCTTCTATCCGATGTATTGTTTTTGGCTTAACTTGACATAGTCAAGATAAGCTATTGCCATCACGCGAGCGGAAGTCTGTTAGTCTGTGAGTCTGTTAGTCTGTGACATCTGTTCACATTTTCCTTTAGCAAGGGCTACACCCCGCAGTTCTTGTCTGATCGTCACGAAATTTCATATGCAGGTTTGGGGTCATGTCTAGATGAGAACGCCCCTTTTTGGTCGCGATCGGGCAACCGGTATGGCTGCCCAAGCTCAAAACCCAAAAACCATTAGCACAGTCTACAGGTTGTATTTAAGAAGGGATTTTGTAACTTGGTAGGATGCCTCTGTATAATGCCTAGATGAGAACGTCCCCTTTTGGGCATGATCTATCAACCGTGATGGCTGCCCAAGCCCGAAACCCACAAACATTTAGCACAGTCTGCAGGTCATGTTTAATGTGGAGGGATTTCATTGTAACTTGGTAGGATGACTCCTTATGATGTCAAGATGAGAATTTCCCCATTTGGGCATGATCTGCCAACCGTGACGACTGCCCGAGCCCAAAACCCAAAAACCTTTAGCACAGTCTACGGGTCATATTTATTGAGGAATTTCATTGTAACTTGGTGGGTTGACTTCATACAATGTCTAGATGAGAAAGTCCCCTTTTGGAAGTGATTGGGCAACTGTGACGGCTACAGGGGGCCAAAGCCTGAAAACCTTTAGCACAGTCTAGAGGTCATATTTATGAAGGGATTTCATTGTAACTTCTTAGGATCACTCCAGATGATGCCCAGATGAGATTGTCGCCTATGGTTGCGATCATTCAGCCATGATGGCTGCCCGAGCCCGAAGCCCGAAAACCTTTAGCACAGTCTACAGGTCATATTTGTGAAGGGATTTCATTGTAACTTGGTAGATTAACTTCATATAATGTCTAGATGAGAATGTCCCCTTTCAGACATGATTGGTCAACTGTGACGGCTAAAGATGCCAGAAGCCCGAAAACCTTTAGCACAGTCTACAGGTCATATTTATGAGGGGATTTCATTGTAACTTGGTAGGATGACTCCAAATAATGTCTAGATGAGAACGTCCCATTTTGATCGCGATCATTCAGCCTTGATGGGTGCCCGAGCCCAAAAACCTTTAGCATAGGCAAAAGGTCATATTTATGGAAGGATTTCATTGTAACCTGGTAGGTTGACTCCATATAATGCCTAGATGATGACATCCCCTTTTGGTCATGATTGGTCAGTTGTGATGGCTACAAGTGCCCGAAGCCCGAAAACCTTGAGCACAGTCTACAGGTCATATTTATGAAGGGATTTCATTGTAACTTCTTAGGATCACTCCAGATGATGCCCAGATGAGATTGTCGCCTATGGTTGCGATCATTCAGCCATGATGGCTGCCCCGAGCCCGAAGCCCGAAAACCTTTAGCACAGTCTACAGGTCATATTTGTGAAGGGATTTCATTGTAACTTGGTAGATTAACTTCATATAATGTCTAGATGAGAATGTCCCCTTTCGGACATGATTGGGCAACTGTGACGGCTAAAGGTGTCAGAAGCCCGAAAACCTTTAGCACAGTCTACAGGTCATATTTATGAGGGGATTTCATTGTAACTTGGTTGGATGACTCCAAATAATGTCTAGATGAGAACGTCCCATTTTGATCGCGATCATTCAGCCTTGATGGGTGCCCGAGCCCAAAAACCTTTAGCATAGGTAAAAGGTCATATTTATGGAAGGATTTCATTGTAACCTATTAGGTTGACTCCATATAATGCCTAGATGATGACATCCCCTTTTGGTCGTGATTGGTCAGCTGTGATGGCTACAAGTGCCCGAAGCCCGAAAACCTTGAGTACAGTCTACAGGTCATATTTATGAAGGGATTTCATTGTAACTTCGCAGGATCACTCCAGATGATGCCCAGATGAGATTGTCCCCTTTGGTTGCGATCATTCAACCATGATGGCTGCCCAAGCCCGAAGCCCGAAAACCTTAAGCACAGTCTACAGGTCATATTTATGAAGGGATTTCATTGTAACTTGATAGGTTGACTTCATATAATGTCTAGATGAGAACGTCCCCTTTTGGACACGATTGGGCAACTGTGACGGCTTCAGGGGCCCAAAGCCTGAAAACCTTTAGAACAGTCTACAGGTCATAATTATGAAGGGATTTCATTGTAGCTTGGTAGGATGACTCCAAATAGTATCCAGATGAGAACGTCCCCTTTTGGTCACGATCATTCAGCCTTGATGGCTGCCCGAGCCCAAAAACCTTTAGCATGTCTGTAAGTCATATTTATGGAAGGATTTCATTGTGACTTGACTCCAAATAATTTCTAGATGATGACATCCCCTTTTGGTCGTGGTTGGTCAACTGTGATGGCTACAGGTGCCTGAAGCCCGAAAATCTTGAGCACAGTCTACAGGTCATATTTATGAAGGGATTTCATTGTAACTTCTTAGGATCACTCCAGATGATGCCCAGATGAGAATGTCCCCTTTTGGTTGTGATCATTCAACCATGATGGCCGCCAGAGCCCAAAGCCCAAAAACCTTTAGCACAGTCTACAGGTCATATTTATTAAGAAATTTTATTGTAACTTGGTAGGTTGACTTCATATAATGTCTAGATGAGAACGTCCCCTTTGGGCGCAATTGGGAAACTGACGGCTACAGGGGCCCGAAGCCCAAAAACCTTTAGCACAGTCTACAGGCCATATTTATGAAGGGATTTTAATGTAACTTGATAGGATGACTCGTTTTGGAATAATTTCACTGTAACTTGGTAACTGTTGTTGATATACGTTAACTGTGAGGGCCACATACATTAACTGTGAGGTCATATTAATCCACCCCTCATCTCTTTAGTACAGTGTACACCTCATATTATTTTTATCATAAACATAGCATACAGGGAACAAAAATGAACATATTCCCAATTATCACAATTCTTGTCTTATTTCATAATCCTTTCGTAAACATTGAACATTATCCTTTTCATCAAACACAACACACAAGTTAAGCTACAGTGTCATTGACACTTTCATTTCTTTGTATGCGGATCTAGCTTTGCATCTGGTAGCATTTATAATCGGTTACTGACATTGGGCTTTTTGTGTGCCTGATGGCTTGTTTCCGATGTTTTTCCTTTGACGTTGTTTACATTGGCAACATCCTCAAATATATGTAATTTTTAATATTATATTACTGTAGGATTAATGTAGGATACATGTATTATGATTTTGGTAGTGTAGCTCAAAAAATTTGGATTTTGTCCACACTTAGGCTGTATCGGGATGCCCTTGGGCTCATCATGTTCCCTTGGGGACCTTAGGCATTTTTTCAAATTTTTGTTTGTTTAATTTTTCGAATTTAATTTTGATTGCTATTATTCATGTATCTTTATCATATATTTATTGTGGAGTTTGTAGGAGTGCTATCGACTTTGTATATTGATTGTAAGTATGAAAGCTTGCTGCTCTAAATGCAAGGCAAGGAAGTTGTCCTCGGATTTACATGCTTTTTGTCTTACCTGTAGTCGATGCACGCCTACGGATTCTTGTCCTACATGTGTCATGTGTACATTGGGATGACAAGTGTTGGAGACAGGTGTCACGGTACGTTGTTGACAGTGAGATTCCTATGCCGGAACTCTCACCGCAAGATAATTCAAGTTTTTCAGTTTCTTTTTCAGAGGAACAACAACATGGTGATGGTATCGTGACACCCATCAAAAGTGTGCTACCCTCGTCGCGCTCTGATGAGCAAACAGAGCTAGCTGCAAATGTGCTCATGAATATTAAGCAAGGGATAAGGCCTTTAGTTAGTGTTCTTAATCCCTTGCAAGCAGCTAACTTGACAGGTGAAACAGTTACTCCGTCCGTGGGTGCCATGACACCAGGTAAGTCTGTTGCAGTGGAAGGAAGTATAGGAAGTATAGATTTGGGTAGAGTGAGCGCCTCAAAATCCAAAGCTCTCTCAACGACGACGGAAATAGGGAGGAAGTTGGCAAGTTTCTTTTCAGGAGGCCCGGGCGAGGTTTGACAAGACCGCGAGCAGTGGAGGTCCCTCTCTAACCCAACAACATTTGGGGCCAAATGTTTTGAGAAACTTGCACGAGCCGGAGCATACGTCCACACCCGCCACATGGGACGCTCTGACTAGACAGCAGCTGGGGTTGGCTACAGTCATGGCTTCCTCCACTACGTTACAAAAGCACACACAACCGCATGCTAGCTACCCATCTTCGGATATCCAGCCAGCTGCGTGAAGACAAAGCCAGTCTTAACCCGTGAAGTCAAACCATCTGGTAGCTAGCGATCCGAGGATTTGTTCATCGGGAGGTTCAGAGAAGAGATCTATCTCCGGATCTTAGTCCCAGGAATAGCAAGTGGCGAAAGAACAGAAAACCGCTTCTCCTCAAGCCACGGTAACGGACTTGGTGTCGCAGATTAAGCGCAGCTGATCGCAGCATCCCAGCAAGTGCAAAGACAGCCTCCCACAGACTCCGGTGGTCAGTTGTCAGACGGTGCTGAGTCAGTCCAGTCATCTGTTACCGCAGATAGAAATGAGCGAATGTCACAGCTGAATCAGTCGGATGGTGAAAGGGGCAAGGAAGAGTATTACCCTTCCCTTTCGGAGCAGCATATGGTAGCAATGAATTTTATTTATCAATACCATACTGACTTTGCTCCACCTGATCGGCAAGCTGCAGCTACTATAGAGAAACCGCTGTCGTCTCTGAAGCAGATTACGTATGGAGGAAAGAGGATGTTCTTTCGCTCCCGACAGGTGTCGGAGGCCTTCGGCCATGTTATCGACGCCATATTCACCTCTCTAGTGCTAAGAGGAAGGCGGTTTCTTTTCAACTTCTTCAATAAATATACTGTTTCTTGGACTACGTTAATTTAAAATGGTCTATCTCCGCATCTTCATCCCAGGAGCAGCAAGCAGCGAAAAAACAAGACCGCTGCTCCACAAGCCTCGGCAACGGACTTGCTATCGCAGATTGCACAGCTGATCGCAGCATCCCCTGGTGAGCTGTCAGACGGTGCTGGGTTGGTCCAGTCATCTGCACATGCAGATGCAATGGACCAAACGTTGCAGCTCAATCAGTCGGATGGTGAAAGGGACAAGGAAGAGGATTACCCTTCCCTTTCAGAACAACATATGGTAGCGATGGATTTTATTCATCAATACTATCTTGAATTTGTTCCACCTGATCAGCATGCTGTGACAACTAGAGAGAAACCGCTGTCGTCTTTAGACACAGACTTCGTGTGGAGGAAAGAGGACGTAATTTCCTTCCCGACACAGTCTAGTCCGGTGTTGCAGGCCTTCGGCCATGTTGATGGTGCCATATTCAACCTCTCTGGTGGTAAGAGGAAAGGTGGTTTCTTATCGACATCTTCCATAAATATACCGTTCCTTGGGTCACGTTCATTTAAAACCATTGGAGAAGGTGTCCAGAGAGCTCATCTGCGTTTAGATGAGCAGGCCTGGGATTTAGATATGTCCCTACCTGTATCATTCAATATACGCTTGGACGTGATGAAATGTGCTATTTCATCGAATAGAGCGAATCTGGATGCGATGTCCGACGCAGATCACCTTGCCAGAGCTACGGCACAACGTCTTAATGGGAAAGAATTTGAGGACGTTTGTTCCCCGCTTAAGAGTTCTTTCCAGGACAATCATGTATGCCATGTACAACTCCGCCCTGACAGTGGCGAATTTGGAGTTGATCAGACGTGATGCTGCCCTTGCGTCTTCATCACTTATAGATGACAAGGTGAAAAGCTCTCACTGAGTCGCTCCGGTCTCCGGACATACTCTGTTTGATGACAAGCTTTCGGTAGTCTATGAGCAGGCTATAAAGAAAGCTTCCAGTGCACTGCTACTGAAGCCTGCGTCTCAACAACATGCTTCAGCAGACCGGGGTAAGCGAGGCCATTCCACTTCAAAATCAACTAGAGGGAACAAGAAACCCTCTTATAATTACTCCGGAGGTCGTCAGTACAGCGACTCGGGAAAGGGGCGTAGGTCTGATCAAGACTATAGGTCAGATGCCCCTAAGCCGACGGGACGAGGTTCTTCATGGGGAGCACGTAGTTTCTCCTTCTGTAAGCCTCATAAGTCATACAGGTGATGGACAAGACCTGTATTGCTTGCCAGTTGGAAGGTTATCAAACTTCGCGAGAAACTGGATAGAAGTCACGGAAGATCAATGGGTGAGATGTGTAGTCTCGGAAGGCCTACGGTTATCATTCCGAGCAAAACCCCCACTTTCAAAATGTCCACTTTGGACAAATATTTCGGCGGATCCTTTCAAAAGAGAAAACAATTCGGTCGGTAAGTGCGAGCATTCGAGTGGATTACTATGCAGCAAGCATAGATCTAAAGGACACCTACTTTCATGTCCTGGTGCATTCTGCATTCAGAATGTACCTGCGTTTTGCCGTGCAAGGATAGGTTTATCAGTTCAGAGCTACGTGCTTCGGTCTGAACCTGGCTCCCTGGGCATTCACTCAAATAATGAACTCGGTAATGTCATACTTCCGAGCTCATTCGGCTGTGGTAACGTCGAGACTCACAGCAATCTGGTTCGCCTGCTGTTACCCAGAGTGAAATTAGTCAGTTGTTATGCTCGCATTTGTCTAAACTCTCCCGCAATAACAGCGAGGGAGATTATGCGACTGATGGGGCTGTGCGGATCTTATTCCGATGGGCCGCATACGCACGCGTCCCCTCCAGATATTCTTTACTCAGAACTGGAGTGTAAAGACACATTCACACAAACCAGTATTGTTTTAACGGACCAAGTAAAACAAAAGGTTCAGTTTTGGGTAGATCTTCAGTGGTTAACTCAAGGAGTTCTGCTTCATCTGCCGGATCCGGCTTTCACGATTATCATGGATGCGAGTCAGACGAGCTGGGGCGTGTCTCTAAGTCCTGCAGACTTTTAAGGGCTATAGGTCTATGTTATCAGACACTTATGCTCATCATGATAACTTGGCAATTGAATCAGATACTTCTTTATCCAAGCTGGTTAGAAATTTCTCTAATAATAGACCTAGAACTCTCAGATTAATTCCTAAGTGGAATTTGGCTTGGATTCTGTTGAAGCTTCAAGAAGCTCCTTTTGAGCAGTTAGACGATGTGGAGTTCAAATTCTTGACCTGTGAAATGGTGTTTCTCAAAGCCTTTGCATCTGCCAGAAGAGTTTGTGAACTTCTTGCATTATCTGTTGATGATTCCTATTACCGTAGTGTGGGTAATACTAATACCCTCACTACGGAAGTGGAAATTTTTATACTGTACCAATGACCCAGACATAGCTGGTGCTAACTCTTAAAAATCTAGGGCCAAACACAAATTTTGCCCCCCAATCTCCAAAATTTGCATCTAAAACCTAAGAAATCATGTCCTGAATGGCCCTCCATACTTCGCCTCTACTGCGCATGCGCATTGTCAAGGAGGTCCCGAAATTGGCGCCATTTATCATTCTTTGTTTGGCCCTTCATCAGTTCACATCTGACTGATCTTTGTGCTTGTAAATCTCAGTTTAAATGATGCCAGACACATAAATATTAGAGAAATGGTGGATCTAAAGAGGAAATAGAAGGAGGAGAGGAAAAATGAGTGACAGAAAATAATCAGGGCTGTAACTTAAAATTTTTTAATGAAATTATATTAAGTTACCTATTTTCGAGGCATGGGCCTGTTGTGGTCATTCTTGCTATAAAGTTACACTGCTTGTTCAGTGTTTTCCTCTCTCCCTTTCCTTTAAGTCCCCCCTTGCTATTCTCCCATGCTTTTGGCATATTTTCTGTAATATTATTACTAAAATTTCTTGGGAGTTTTAGCTGGGTAACAGAATGAATTCTGTTCTTTTCCCCATGTTTACGTCCTCACCCATGGGTGTTTAGGCGTAGTGTTCTGCATCTACCATCTGATGTTCTGCAGTTTCTTCCCTGGAAGTCTCTGTTTTGCATCAGATAGTGTATTATTGGTAACTGATTTCGGGCCATGGTTATCAGTGCCTGGAGTCATGTTTCTGGTGTTTTTACACTTCTTGTTTACATTGACAACAGTCTCTGTGGAGGGGGATTTCTTGTCTTTGTGTTAGTTTAATCATAGCAAGATACATTATTATTATTCGTAAGTGTTGCATTAATTTTTAAAAATAGTTTTAAAATTTTTGTCCACACTTAGGCTTGGGATCCATTGGGGCTCAACGTTACTTTTCAGAAACTTGGGCTTTTCTGAAAAAATATTTTTTCAAAAAATTTTTTTTGATTTCAATTATTTTTTCTATGTTAATGGATCATGTTATTATGTATCTTTGTTTTCAGGGGTTGGTGCGAGTACTAGGACTTTTTGTATTCTTTTCACAATGAAAGGACATTGTTCAATTGTAATAAGAGGAAATCTTCCTCTGACTTTCATAATCATTGTATTATTTGTAGTCAGTGTACTCGCACTAACTCCTGTTCAGTATGTGTCAGTTGGGATGACAACATGGGAAGTGTGTGTCACAGTATGTTAGCTGGGAAATGGCCATGCCGGTCCTTTCTCCGCAGGGTCACTCTAGTTTATCAATCTCTATTTCAGACGAACAAGAACAGGGTGATGTATCCGTGATGTCTTCCAAAAGTGTTCCTCCGTCGTCACAATTAAATGAAGAGCTAGCGGCAAAGTGCTCATGGAAATACGTCAATTGCCTAAGAGGTCCCTAGTAGGATCGTCGGCCTTTGACGTCCGCTAGCTCGCCCAGTGTAGCGTCCATTCATCGAATGGTTCGGCAGCCGGGTTCGTCCGTTGCGGTCCAGAAATGAGTTTTGGGTGATGCGAGCACTATAAATCAACTAAGTGCACACCCAGTGACGGCGGATCAGAGGAGAGAACGGAGGAAGCCTATTAGTCCGGTTCCTAGCTCGTCCAGGTCCATCTGGGCTGCGAGCGAGAGAGTCCCCTCTCTCGTACAACAACATCTGGGACCAGATGTTGTGGTACAAAATGTTTCGCATTCGGAGTATACATCCGCCGCTCGGGACGCTCCGTTATATAGACAGGTCGGAGAGACTGTCAATAAGGCTTCCTCATGGCAGCGCACATGACCGCACCTTGGCTACGTGACCTCGGATATCCAGCCAGCTTCGCCAATCAGAGAATCCACGGCGACCAGGTCACGCCATCCGGTAGCCAGGGACACAAGGCCTGTAGACTCCGGACGTTCGCATAAGAAAAGTATGCAGGAGTCAACGTACACGGCGCTTCCAGCGGCAAAGCATCTTAAGACCGCTACTCCACAGGCCTCAGTGACGGACAAGCTATCCCAAATAGCACAACTTATCGCAGCATCCCAGCAACGACAGAATCTCTGTTGGATCAGGGAATATCCGTCGACGCTGGGTCGGTACGCTCCGCTGAAGCATCAGGTACGGACGTCCGAAAACTTCATACGGTCCGACAGGATGGCAAAAGGGATTCGGAGGATTTTGAGCTTTCCCTTTCGGAACAACATAAGCTGCTGTATATTTCATCCGGCTTTATCTTCTAGAGGTTGTTTCGTCGGACCAGAATGCTGCGATGCCGGATAAGAGACTGATAGCGTCTGTGGACACAAGAATTTTTTGATCGGTTCAGAGACATCGTCCATGAGTTTCCGACACAGTCCAATAATGTCACAGGAACTTTCGAATTATTGAACAACGCTATATATATGCTTGCTATTAAACAAGCAAGTCTGGTTTCTTGTTCACAAAAGTTACCGTGATGTCTTCCAAAAGTGTGCCTCTGTCATCATAGTTAAATGAAAAGCTAGCGGCAATAAGTGCTCATGGAAATATGTCAATCGCCTAAGAGGTCCCTAGTAGGATCGACGGCATTGACATCCGCTAGCTCGCCCGGTGTAGCGTCCATTCATCGAATGGCTCGGCAGCCGGGTTCGTCCGTTGCGGTCCAGGAAGGAGATTTGGGTGATGCGAGCACTATAATAAGACAAAAGTACACACCCAGTGACGATGGATCAGAGGAAGCCTATTAGTCCGGTTCCTAGCTCGTCCAGGTCCATCCGGGCTGCGAGCGAGAGAGGTCCCTTTCTCGTACAACAACATTTCGCATTCGGAGCATATGTCCGCCGCTTTGGACGCTCCGTTATATAGACAGTCCGAGAGACTGTCGATAAGGCTTCCTCATCCTCAGGGCAGCGCACACGACCGCACCTTGGCTACGTGACCTTGAATATCCTGCCAGCTTCGCCAATCAGGGATTCCACGGCGAACAGGTCACGCCATCCGGTAGCCAAGGGACACAAGGCCTGTAGACTCCGGACGCTCGCATAATAGAAGTATGCACGGGGCAACGTACACGGAGCTTCCAGCGGCAAAGCAACGTAAGACCGCTTCTCCACAGGCCTCAGTGATGGACGTGCTATCCAAAATAGCACAACTTATCGCAGCATCCCAGCAATCGACAGAATCTCTGTCGGATCTGGAATAATCCGACGACGCTGGGTCGCTTCGCTCCGCTGAAGCATCAGGTACGGACGACCGAGCACTTCATAGGGTCCGACAGGATGGCGAAAGGGATTCGGAGGATTTCGAGCTTTCCCTTTCGGAACAACAGAAGCTGCCATAGATTTCTTCCGGCATTATCTTCCAGAGGTTGTTCCGTCGGACTAGAATGCTGCGATGCTGGATAAGAGACTAATAGCGTCATTGGACACAGAGTTTTTGATCGGTTCAGGGACATCGTCCCTGAGTTGCTGACACTGTCCAATAATGTCACAAAAACATTTGAATTATTGAACGACGCTATATATAAACTTGCTACCAAAACAGCCAAGTCTAGTTTCTTGTCCGCAAATGCTCTAAATCTGCCTTTCATCAATTCAAGGAATAAATTTGAAATGGCAGGACAGGGCATACCGAGAGTTCCTCTGCGTCTAGACGACGAGGCTGAAGACTGGGAATTGTCTATATCGCCGTCTATGTCAATTCCAATCCACGACATTGGAAACGACAATAATGTCTAACAGACTTAACTTAGATGCTTTATCATACGCAGATCACCTTACTAAGGCGTTATCATTACGTCTTCAAGGGAAAGAATTCCAGGATATGATCCGCAATGAGATTTCTTTCAAGGGCAGTAGCTTTTCCACGTATAACTCCGCCCTTCAGTGGCAAACCTGGAGTTGGTTAGACGTGACGCAGCCCTAGCTACATCCACGCGCGTGGATAGTAAGGTGAAGAACTCTCTCAGAGTCGCTTTGGTCTCGGAGAAGCTTCTCTTCGACGGCAACCTTTCAGCAATCTATGAATTGCTCGGTATAGACGTTCTCTTGTCAATCAAGTGTAACAAGAGATTCAGACTTGGGCAAACATTCAGTGGTTGACTCGGGGAGTTCCACTGCAGTTGCCAGATCCGAGTTTTACGATTATGACGGATGCCAGTCAAACAGGTTGGGGTACTACATTGATCCCAACAGATTCGAAGTGCCAGGGTCTTTGGGTTCCGCAGTTTCTAGGCAAGCACATAAACATCCAAGAAATGATGTCAATTTGGCTTGCACTACGTCATTGGATGAACATTATTCAGAAAGTGCATGTCCAAATCCTGTCCGACAATACGACAGTAGTTGCGTATATCCGGAACCAGGGAGGCACTCATTCTGTTCCATTATTCAATTTAACGGAAAGAATCCTTCTGTTTGTTCTAGAACACCAAGTTCTGCTTCGGTCCGTCATATTCCGGGTCGTCTGAATGTATTAGCAGACTCCCTTTCACGGAAGGGTCGCTTGTTGCCGTCAGAATGGACTCTCAGCAAACAGGTATTCAATCAGATTTGCTACCAATGGGAGCGGCCAATGATAGACTTATTTGCGACACAACTCAACAATCAATTGCAGACGTATGTGTCGCCATGTCCGGATCCCCGAGCATATGCCGTAAACGCTCTATCGACCTCGTGGGACGGAATGATAGGATATGCGTATCCTCCAGCACCGTTGATTCAGCAAATATTGCTAAGATAAACCAATCACAATACAATTCTGTTGGTAGCATCTCTGTCTCCACAGAGACCGTGGATAAATTTACTCAGGTGCCTGCTGTGGGACTTACCGCGAAAACTTCCTCCATGAGAGGATCTTCTTTCGCTGGGGAAATCGTGTCAACTTCATCACAACCCGCAAGGTCTCAATCTTCACATATTCCGTTGTGCGGTCCTTCTTGCACGGCAAGCATTGTACAGGACGAGCAGTGGACGCGATTTCTAACTGTAGGAGGACCTCCTCTTCGCTATACTATGCGGCTAAAGTGGAGGGTCTTTCGTCGTTGGTGTAGGGATCATTATGTTGATATTTTTGATCCCTCCATACCAGGCATTGCAAACTTTCTAGTATACTTGTTTGACGAGATCAACTGCAGCCTGTTACTATTAAAGGTTATAGGTCTATGTTATCTGATACCTATGCACACCATGATAGTTTACAATTGGATCTAATGTCTCTTTATCTAAATTAGTTAGAAATTTTTCGATAAATAGACCTAGAACCCTTAGATTAATTCCTAAATGGAATTTAGCTTGGGTTCTTCTTAAACTAAAGAAAACCATTTGAGCCTCTTGAGACAGTAGATTTCAAATTCTGGTCTTATAAGACAGCATTTCTCTTAGCTTTCTCTTCTGCTGAAGAGTCAGTGAGCTTCATGCACTATTGGTGGACGATTCTCACTTTCGTAGTATTGGGAACACTATTACCTTTACTACTAATGTTGGATTTTTGGCTAAGAATCAGGCTCCTAATAAATATCCGGAACCTATTGTTATTAGGGCCCTTCCGTCTTCAGATGGGCATAGGCCTTTACTCTGTCCGGTTAGAGCTTTATGTATTTATAAACAAGATCTCAGTTTATCAGAAAGGACGTAAAAGCTTCTTCTGTCTCTGATGCCTAATAGAAAGGACATTACGGTCCATTCTATTGCTAGATGGATTCAATTAACTATCTGTACTGCTTATGATAATCTATCTTTGACTCAGCAGTCTGTGCTTAAGATTTCGGCTCATGAAGTAATAGCTCTTTCTACATCTTGGGCTTCTGCAAATAGTGTTGCTATTACAGATTTAATGAAGGCTGCATATTGGTCTCAGCCATCCACATTCACAAATTTTTATCTCAGAAATATTGAGTCCATTTCTGGATACCTGCATTGTTTAGGTCCATTATCTGCTGCTCAGAATGTCGTTCACTAAACAGTTGCAACTATAGTTATGTAGGCTTTCTGTTCAGGCGGTGACTCCGTCTTGTTGCCCTCTTCGCTCTGGGCTATTTGACCCAGGGCAAGGGGAAAGGGGGGGAGGGAGGGTGTTCCCTTGGGTCACCTGTATTATAATGAAAACAAGGGGATACCTCCTCCGGAGTCAGTAATTCTGAGCAGTTACTGGGATGGTTTTAAAGTGAAAAGTTAATGTTTAAAAAATTCATTCATGTCATATTTTTAAAGTGTAGCATTTGAATATGTCACATGTCAAACGGGCGTTAATATACTATCCTCGGACACTTTTAAAAGAGTATAAAGAGTCTCAATTCTCTGGACTAACTTTATTTATTGGCTTACTTTAAAATTAATTAGTATAAGGATTATACTGGATGTTAATAGAGAACATGAATGTTATGATGCTCAATTATGGAGGGTGCTGTGTCTTTCTAATTTATCATAAATAAGAAAGGTACATGTAAAGCCTAATACTCCTTTTCTCCTCGAGGGGATGACTCTATTTTATATAGTTGAGCTTATTGGATTTTCCTCTATGTCCTAGGCCCCCCAGCCTTTTTACTATTCAGCTATGTCTGGGTCATTGGTACAGTATAAAAATGTTAAAAAATTTATAGTAATTTATATATTTTTTATACCTACCAATGACCCAGATGGGGATGGCCCTTCCAGGAGTTGGGAACTCATACCTCCCCGCTGAGTACATAGCGCTGACCAGGCACTGATTGTAAGAATGATAAATGGCGCCAATTTCGGGACCTCCTTGACACTGCGCATGCGCAGTAGAGGCGAAGTATGGAGGGCCATTCAGGACATGATTTCTTTGGTTTTAGATGCAAATTTTGGGGATTGGGGGGCAAAATTTGTGTTTGGCCCTAGATTTTTAAGAGTTAGCACCAGCTATGTCTGGGTCATTGGTAAGTATAAAAAATATATAAATTACTATAATTTTTTTAACTTTTTGGCTAAGAATCAGATTCTGGATAAGCGTCGTCATTATGGCTTTACTGTCCTCGGATAACCGTAGACCCTTGCTGTGTCCAGTTAGAGTAATGTGCATTTATAAACGTCGATCAGATTTTATTAGAAAGGGAAAAAAACGATTTTTTCTTTCTCTAATTCCTAAAAGAAAAGATATATCGGTTCATTCTATCACTAGATGGATTCAGTTGGCAATACATATTGCCTACGAAAGTCTATCTTCATTTCAACGTTCTGTCAACAAGATTTCAGCGCATGAGGTTAGAGCACTGTCCACTTCTTGGACTTAATTCTAACAATATAGCCATTACTGATCTTATGAAGGCTGCTTACTGGGCACAGCCCTCTTCATTTGCCAATTTTAACCTTAGACATTTTGAGTCCATCTCTGGTGACCTTAGATCTTTGGGTCCTCTTTCTGTTGCTCAGAATGTAGTCCACTAATATTACATCTATAAGGTCTTTTGGCAGCCTGCTCTTGCACTGACGCCATTCCTCTGCCCTCTTTGTTCTGAGGAATTTTACCTCAGAACAGGGGGAAGGTGGGGGGTGGGGGGGGGGGGGGGGGTTCCCTTATTTTATCTGGCTTATAGTGAAAAGCAAGGGAATACCTCCTCCAGAGACAGTAGTCCAGCATCATTGCTGGGTAGTTTTTATGTGTAGCTCGGTGTGAAGCAATAACAATGTCTCATTGATGTACTGTTTTTAAAGTGTAGCTCACTGTGAAGCATTTGTATATGTTACGTGTCATACGAGCGTTAATATACAATCCTCAGACACTTTTAAATGAGTATAAAGAGTCTCATTCTCTGGACTATCTTTATATATTGGTTTCCTTCACCGAATTAGCATAATCACATACGGCATCCTATCTCCCAGAAGGCTTGATGGATGACTCCCGGTTTTTCAAACTAAACTGCTGGAGCTTTCTCCACTTCTTTTTTGTAACCGCTATGGTCATATACCGGGGCCGCTACCAAACCGGCGTTGCTGTTTGGTTTTCTTTTCTCTTCTTCCCTTAAACTTGCCATCGCACTACATTACATTCTGGCTCGCCACCATGGTGGGACTCAAACCTCTACCATCGCTGAACTGGAACCGAATAGAGCTCGCTATCTAATAGTTTTAAAGGCGTTGAGGGAATGAGTATTGACCATCTAACACTCAAACGTAAACTGCCGGGTATTCTAACCACGTGCATAACCCCCTCAGACTCCATTTTGGGCAATAGGAAAGCTAGGCCTGTGTGATCCAAGGAAAAAAAATAAGGTTAACCGGGTCGCAAGGGATTTGTAAATCCCACATCGTCCCTGCGCGCCTTCTGCACGCTAAAACCTTTCATTCATTCTTCATTAGCATAACAGGTTATGCTGGCATTAAATGAAGAAATTATGTGATTCTCAATTACATTGTTGGTGTTATGCCATTCTCTTTTCTTGTAAAAGAGAAGGACATATGTAATTCCTTTGTCTTCTCCTATTCTCCTGTAGGAGCTATCCTCTATCGAAGTAATTGAGAGATTGGATTTTCCTTTAAGTCCTAGGCCCTCCAGCCTTTTTACGATTCAGCCAGACTGGGCCATTGGTTGTGGTATAAAAATATGATAAATTTTACGTAATTTGTATATTTTTTATGCTTACCAATGGCCCAGACGGGGATGGCCCTCCCATGAGTGGGCACTCATACCTCCCCGCTGATTATAACATTTAGCTGACACTGTAGAAAGAATGATGGTTGGCGCCAATTTCGGTACCTTCCTGGATACTGCGCATGCACAGACAACAAAAGCATGGAGGACCAGATACGACTTATTTTTTTCAGTTTTATATGCAAATTTTGGGGATGGGGGGGCAAAATTTGTGTTTGGCCCTGAATTAAATTGAGTTAGCACCAGATACAGGTCTCGAAATAACAAGATTTTGATAAACCTGACAGCAGGTTGCCTCATTTGACAATGGTTAACCTGTTGATCGGTTACCTAGATTTTTTTCATAAACCTATTGGTTAACCATTGCATTAAAAGTATTAAAAGTTAAAAACTGACAAAGCTTCGGACATACCCAACTACAGTTCCTCCCAAATTAGTTTGGCGTTTAGACACAAGGGACCCAAGGCAGGTGAAGTACAAAACAGGTACATACACATGCCTCCCTCCCCCCCCCCCCCCCCATACACATTGCACATTCACGTGTGCACACATTAACATTTGTTGTTCTTTGCTTTATATGATTTTTGTGTCTAATGAAAATTAAACAATTTTAATTGTTTATTTTGCTGCGTGGCTTATTACTTCAGAAACCCAAACACATTTGTCTCGAACTGGGAGTGGGAAATGGGCAATTGTGTGGGGATGGCGTCAAATACCGTCGATGGACATCTGGATTACGAATACATTGAACTTTAGGGCATGGGAGTTGCATTGGCAGTCTCTGATTAACATTGGAAAAGAAATAACTGTAAATCGTATCTACCTTCCCCTATATTTCGGAATCCAGAGAATGTAATCCAAAATTCCAAACTAAAACTTTATTTGTGCCACAATGTTCGAAATCATTTGGAAAAACCCATGTTCTCAACCATGCAGGCTGTTTATTCAAATGGAATAAGCACGTAAACAAGAAGTCAACATTGGTGAATAAAAGACGTTTTCATAATGTGTTCAAAATTTTTTATCATGGAATGGTAGGGTAAAAAGGGGCGGAATGCAAATAATTAACAACAGCTCATTTGATTTTCAATATATCTCCTTTTTAATGAATTGAAGACTTATTTGCAGCTTCGCGCAGTGCAAGAGTTAAAACCTCACGTGCGGTAAATTTATGTATTAACAAAGCAGTTAGTTCCCTTTAGCTGTAACAGATAATCGTCTTTCTCAGAATTGAAACAAATTATTGTTTTGAGAGCCAGAGGGTGCCACGTGTTGGTACTGCAGATCTTCAGTGCTGCTAATACTATAGATTTATACCCCACAAGTACAGTAATGATTGAAACACGCTGTGTGATAACCACGAGCATTCTCGTTTTGTGCACCGCAGTGATTCTTTTAAATCAGTGGGAGGAAAAAATAGAAAACTTTTCTCATCCTGCAACAACTAACTTCGTCGGCCATCGGCGCGATATTTGGTTAACCGATCGAGCGTTCGCCTGAAAACAAATCTGCGTAACCGATAGGCGAACGGTACGAGCGTTCGCCGCTTATTTCGAGGCCTGCAGATAGTCTGGGCCATTGGTAAGTATAAAAAATATATAAATTACTTAAAATTTATCATTTTTATTAGGTGAGATTCAACTATGCTGTGGGTAGAAAAGCAAAACGTTTCTTCTGACCTAATCGCAACCCAGTTCTCTGTCCGTTTTTGTGATTACCATTGACAGACTACATTGTGATTATCCACCTTTAAACTCGTTGACTCAATTGACTTAAAGTCAGAATTTACTGTAGTCATCACTCTTCAGGGAGGGTTTTGGCTGTCTACAGGGTCTGAATATGGACCAGGGCATTTTTCTCCCAATTCAAACAGTGTGGGGGGGGGGGAGGGGTTCTGGAATAAATAATAAATAATATTCCTCCCTTCAGGCAACCACTACCCCCAACCTGCATTTTTTTTTTTTTTTTTTTTTATATGGACTATTTTCGTGGACATTCCCCCCACCCCCACCCCTACCCACATTACTGATTTAAACCAAAAATTTCCCAACCCCAGTCCCAACTGAAACAAAATTTTAATTCACAATTCATGTCCTGAATTGACCGATTATAAGCCCCTAAAAAAAACAATAATTGTTAACTTAATGAAGCACAAAAAGCGTCTGGCTTCAAGTGCAGACAACAGGTTCTTGTTTAACCCTTAAAGACCTAATTCTGCTTTTCATCACTTTTTACTGCAACGAAGATGTTTCTACTCAAGTCTTGGCTGTCTATGACTTGTGAAGACACAACTGCAAAGCAACAGAATGTATCTGTCAAAGTGCAGCAAAAAATGCATAGATATCTCCTGGCCTTTAAGGGTTGATAGTATTAGAACAGTTTAATAGAAATTACAGAGATGCGATTGATCATGATTACATGTAACTATTTATTATAAAATGCCCTACATGTAATAGCTTCTGTATTAATGTTTTCTGTTCAATGTGAAGGTAATATAGTAATATATCCTATTCCTTGTGTGTTTCTTCTCCAAACATATTCCCAGTTGGAGTCTTCATGACACAAATTTTCCCAGTGACATGGACATTGGTGTTAGGTATGGAAATATTATTGATATTGGTAACAGAAAGAAATCTGATAATCAGCAACAATAACTATGAATTTAACTATTCTGAAATTTAATTAAAAAAAAATTAATATAAAAAAAAAATGATACAAAGATCTTTTACACTAATTGGTTTACAGAAAATAAAAACAGTGGTACTTATCAATTATTGAATTAGTCCAAAGTTCAGTTTGACAGAATCCAGTAATCCAGTGGTGAAGAATCTTGTGAAGAAAGTTACCAGCTAGTACATGTAGTATTAAATCCAAGAATGTCTCTCAGAAACAGTATCCCGTAGATTTGTAATAAAATTTTCACTTTGAAATTTCAGCAGTCTCCAATAAAATATAATAAAATGCTCTGCAAAATTCAAATGGAGTAAAAATCCAAGAAGTGTTGGTGCCACAGGTAATTTCCAAACAATCCAGTAGAATCCTGGCTTTTCACAAAATATTATTATTCTGTTTCACAGAAAGTATAAATTTTTTTTTCCAAGACGAACAAATTCTCTTCAAAAATTCTCTTTTGGAATCAATCTTCCAAAATCACAAAGAAGCACTGCTTCTATAATAAATGCACTGTTCTAGAACAATAATAATTTCCAATGGAAATAACTGCTGTTTTAACTGAAGTGAGTCTTTCTGAAATGGCTTTCTAAAAAAATGAGTTTCTGAACCCTGTTGACAAACCTTTATATAGTAACCAGATAGAATGTCCTAGAAGATGAAAATTCTTCAATGTTCTAACAGTTTCTAGGGGATTCTGTTAAAGTTCAAGTAAACAAGGTCCTTGACCTACTTAAACAATTAAACAATCAACAGCTATATGTACAATAATTGTAGATCAGTGTAACAAAGATGTAAACAAGGTCACTGAGTGCAAATGAGTCAGACCAGTCAGAAAATGCAGCAATAATAAAAAAAAAAAATATCTATCTCATATAATTATTCACTAAGGATATATCAATCTCGATATAATATGGGACTATATAACACACCCCACCTTAAAAGAAAAGTTTGAAGGTACTGAAAACTTTTTATATAACTTTAGCAGTCTCTGACTGGTTTACAATACACGCGATAATCTTCACAAAATTTTTTAATAAACATATATATACCCTTAAAGTGAATGGGGACCAATCAGATCATTTTAAATTAGGATATTCTGGAAAGAGCATCAGCGACAACATTATCTCTTCCTGAAATATGCCTAATCTCTAAATTAAATTCTTGAAGGGCTAAACTCCACCGCAATAATCTTTGATTCTTGTTTTTTATTTTATTGATAAAAGTTAAGGGGTTATGATCGGTGTAAACTGTAATTGGGCATTGGGTGGTTCCTAGATACACATCAAAATGGGTTAATGCCAAAATTAGAGCCAAAGTTTCTTTTTCTACTGTAGAGTAATTCTTTTGATGTTTGAGAAATTTTCGGGAGAAATAACATACAGGATGATCAATACCTTGGGAATCTTCCTGGGCAATATACCCACCTGCTCCATTGTCACTTGCATCTATAAATAATTTGAAGGGCTTTTCATAATTGGGAGTGGCCAGGATAGGGGAATTATTTAATAAAGTTTTTATTTTATTAAAGGATTTCTGGCATTCCTCAGTCCAAACAAACTTAACCCTTTTGCTCAATAAACTGGTCAAAGGGGAGACAACATCTGAGAAATTTAAACAAAATTTTCTATAATATCCAGCCATGCCTAAGAATCTCATGAGCTCTTTTTTTAGAGCTTGGTATTGGAAAATTTACAATGGCATCAACTTTTGCTGCAATCGGCCTCACCTGCCCCTGACCCACAACATGACCTAAATAATTTACAGTTGCTTTGCCAAATTCTGATTTTACCAAGTTAATAGTTAGGTTGGCTTGGGTTACTTTGTCAAAAAATTCTTGAATATGCTTCAGATGATCAGCCCAATTTGTATCTGTGTGTATAATAACATCATCAATATAAGCTTCACTGTGATCTAAGTCTGCAATTAAGTGGTTAACCATGCGCTGGAACGTTGCCGGAGAATTTTTCATGCCAAAAGGGGTAACTTTATATTGATACAACCCATATGGGGTAACAAAAGCAGATATACCTTTTGCTCTTTTTGTTAAAGGGACTTGCCAATAACCCTTTAACAAGTCAAATTTTGTCACAAATTTAGCATGGCCAAGTTTGTCAATGCAGTCATCAATTCTAGGAATTGAATAATTGTCTGTTTTGGTGAGGCTGTTCACTTTTCGGTAATCTGTACAAAATTGGTAACTGCCATCAGGTTTTGGGACGAGTATACAGGGCGAACTCCAGTGGCTATGGCTAGGTTCTATGATATCATTGTCCAGCATGTACTGTATTTCCTTTCTCATGATCTGAGCTTTGAAAGGGTTCAATCTATACGGATGCTGTTTGATGGGATTTGCCTCTCCTACATCAACATCATGAAAAATAACAGATGTCCTACTGGGCACATCGGGAAATAAGTGTTGATACTTGAAAATTAAATCAACTAAATCTTTTCTTTGGTCAGGCAGTAAATAATCCATTTTCTTTTGTAGATCTCTCAGGACATCTGAGTTCTGTAATTCCAGAGGTATATTCTCGCCGCCTTCATGAATATCTCGAAAACCCTCCACAGGAATTTCTACCTCATCCATGTGGGTGACTGTTGAGACTGTAGAGAGCTTGGTTCTCTCTCATAATATGTTTTCAACATATTTATATGGCACAGCTGAGTATTTTTGAGTCTATCGGGAGTCTCAACAACATAATCAGTATCACTGATCTTGTGCTTAACAATATAAGGGCCTGAATATCTTGCTTGTAAAGCATTGCCCTTTAAAGGGAATAGTACTAGCACCTTGTCCCCGGGTTTAAAGGAACGAAATTTCGCCTTTTTATCATACCAGGTCTTCATATGACTCTGGGCTTTCTCTAAATGTTTATTTGCCATTTCTCTGGCCTGGTGCAATTTTTCCTTAAAAGTGGACACATAGTCCAGGAGAGAAATTTCAGGTGGCTCTTCCTCGAGCCATTTCTCCTTCAAAGCAATGAGTGGACCCCTCACTGAGTGTCCAAACACTAATTCAAAAGGGCTGAACCCCAAAGATTCCTGTACAGTCTCATAGGCTGAAAATAAGAGGAGATGTACTCCTTCATCCCAATCCTTCTCATTATCCTCCCCATAGGCCTTTATCATGATCTTCAGTGTTTGATGGAAGCGTTCAAGAGCACCTTGACTTTCGGGATGGTAAGCACTTGATGTGTACTGCTTAATTTTGAGCTCATACATCACCTGCTGAAAAATGTTTGACATAAAATTTGAGCCTTGGTCTGATTGCACTGACCTGGGTAGACCGAAAGTCGTGAAAAATTTTATCAAGGCCTTAACTATAGTCTTAGTTTTAATATTTCTTAGAGGAATAGCCTCAGGAAATCGTGTAGAAGCACACATCATGGTAAGAAGATATTCATTTCCAGATCTTGTTCTTGGCAATGGGCCAACACAATCAATAATAATTCTACTAAATGGCTCCTCAAAAGCAGGGATTGGTTGAAAGGGGAGCAGGAGGAATCTTCTGGTTGGGTTTTCCTACAATTTGACAGGTGTGGCAGGTTTTACAAAATTCAACAACATCCTGTCGAAGCTTGGGCCAGTAAAAACACTGTTGTATACGAGAGTAGGTTTTCCTAACTCCCAAATGTCCAGCCATTGGATTTTCATGAGCCAGGCTTATTATTTCATTCCGGTATTTAGTGGGGACAACTATTTGATAAATAACCTCCCAATCACTATTGAAGGGTACTTCTGGTGGTCGCCATTTCCTCATGAGTACATCAGATTTTTTAAAATAACAGACGGGAGTTTTGGGCTTCTGCCTCTGTGAGAGCCCTTTCACGTGGCTCGGCAAGGTCAGGATCACTTTCCTGTTCCTGAATTAAAGATGTCCGGGAAATGACATTCAAGGAGGTCCCCCTATCACTCTCAGGTGTAGTGGCCTCTTTACAATTTCTAGAGGAGTCATCACACTGACTCAAAAATGTCTGAGACAAATCAATATCTTCAGAATCCGTAATTCTGTGACTGTTCTTATCCTCAGCTTTGCTGTTTAAATCAACACAATTGAGGTTGTTATCAACCTCAGCTTTCTTTGCCATGGACCGAGTCACATCACATGCTGGAAAGGCAAAAGGAAAACATTCCTTCAAATTAATAATACTTTCATCTGTGCTTGGCTTATCCACCACTTGAGGTTCTACAGTGACTTTGTCACCAGCTAAGTCATTTCCCAATAATAAAGCAATACCTTTTACAGGTAGAGTAGGTCTGATTCCTACTGTCACAGTCCCATTTACTAAACTACTTCTTAAATTTATTTTATGAAGTGGGACATTTAAAGCGTTTGACTCAATACCTGATACTAGAACTTGTGCCCCTGTAGCACTTTCTTCAGAAAATGGCAAAATGCCTTCTAACATTAAAGACTGAGTAGCCCCTGTGTCTCTCAGTATTTTTATTGGTAAAGAACAGTGCTTATCCCCATCAAGGGAAACAAAGCCTTCAGAAATAAATGGCTTATAATTTTCTAAAGCGTCTTGCTTTATGACATAATTTTCAGGGCATGGAGCACATGCTAGTGCATTCTGTGAAGTTGTGGACTCATTTTTCCTTTTTAACAGCCAGCAATCAGATAATAAATGCCCTGGTTTCTTACAATAATTGCAAGTTTTAGTTGAACTGTTGGGTCGTAATGGTGTAGGGCTGGCATTAGATGACTTATTCTCATTAGGCTTCCTATTAAATTTAGGTGGTGAAAAGTTTGGAGGATTGGAAGGATGTGTTTTATCTGAAGTTGGTCTAGGTCCACTTTGGAAAGAATTCTTATGAAGCCAAAAATTTGTGGAGTTACGACTCATTTTATGAGTTAAGGCATAGTCATCTTCTAGTACTGCTGCTCTGTTTAAAGTGTCAACTTTTTGTTCATCCAGGTGGGCCTTTATATCTGAATGTATCTTTCCTTTAAACTCTTGAATCAGCATCATTTCCTTTAATTTTGTAAAATCTTTCCCTATTTCTTTTGAATGGCACCACCTGTCAAATAAATTTTGCTTTTCTCTGGCAAATTCTACATGAGTTTGATTTTCGTTTTTATAATAATTTCTGAATTTCTGCCTATAGGCCTCTGGAACAAGTTCATATGCCTTAAGTATAGCCTCTTTAACAGTGTCATAATTATTACTTTGCTCAGAAGATAGAGCAGAATAGATTTCTTGGGCCTTCCCTTTTAAAACATTTTGCAATAGCAAAGTCCAGACATCCCTTGGCCATTCTAAACTTGTTGCCACTTTTTCAAAATGTAAAAAATATTTATCCACTTCTTTTTCTTGAAAGGGGGGAACTAGCCTAACATGCTTAGTTGCATCAAATCTACTTGGGGAAATTACATTTGAGCCTTGATGCTGTGATTCTAATTCTTTTATTTTTATTTCCTTTGAATTTCTAATTCTTTTAAGTGCATTTCTTTTTGAGCTTCTATTTCCCGTAATTTTAATTCCCTATTCTCTTTTTGAGCCTGAATTTGTTCCCTTTCTTTTTGAGCCTGAATTTCTTTTAATTTAATTTCATTTTCTCTTTCTTCTTTTTCCTTTTGGGCCTCTAATTCTTTTAATTTCATTTCATTTTCCTGCCTTTTCATTTCTTGTTGCATTTCTAATCTCTTTAGTTCCAATTCTAACTTTTTGAGTTCAAGAGCATCAGTAGGTTGTGGTTCAGAAACAGGTGACCCAGACTGAGGCAAAAGACCCTCCTCAATATAATGATTAACAATGAGCTGTTTAAGTTTATGTTTGTTCAGACCAGGGGTGGCAGGTAATTTTAGATAATGAGCAAGTTGGAATAAATCCTCCTTCTTAAGAGATTCTAAAAGGGCCAAACTAGGAGAGCCTTCAAATTCAGAAATAAATTCTGTCACAATAAATACCATGATGAAAAGGTTTGCTGGTTCTCAGAATATAAATAATAATACTGAAATTTTCTAAGAAAATTTAAATGTTTTAAAAGTGAGCCAAATAATAATTGCAATATGCAAATAAAGTTTTCTCGTTATCTTATATTCAATCTCGGCAACGAGCCCCCAATTTCAGTTACGGTATGGAAATATTATTGATATTGGTAAGAGAAAGAAATCTGAGAATCAGCAACAATAACTATGAATTTAACTATTCTGAAATTTAATTAAAAAAAAATTAATATAAAAAAAAAAAATGATACAAAGATCTTTTACACTAATTGGTTTACAGAAAATAAAAACAGTGGTACTTATCAATTATTGAATTAGTCCAAAGTTAAGTTTGACAGAATCCAGTAATCCAGTGGTGAAGAATCTTATGAAGAAAGTTACCAGCTAGTACATGTAGTATTAAATCCAAGAATGTCTCTCAGAAACAGTATCCCGTAGATTTGTAATAAAATTTTCACTTTGAAATTTCAGCAGTCTCCAATAAAATATAATAAAATGCTCCGCAAAATTCAAATGGAGTATAAATCCAAGAAGTGTTGGTGCCACAGGTAATTTCCAAACAATCCAGTAGAATCCTGGCTTTTCACAAAATATTATTATTCTGTTTCACAGAAAGTATAAATTCTCTTTTCCAAGACGAACAAATTCTCTTCAAAAATTCTCTTATGGAATCAATCTTCCAAAATCACAAAGAAGCACTGCTTCTATAATAAATGCACTGTCCTAGAACAATAATAATTTCCAATGGAAATAACTGCTGTTTTAGCTGAAGTGAGTCTTTCTGAAATGGCTTTCTAAAAAAATGAGTTTCTGAACCCTGATGACAAACCTTTATGTAGTAACCAGATAGAATGTCCTAGAAGATGAAAATTCTTCAATGTTCTAACAGTTTCTAGGGGATTCTGTTAAAGTTCAAGTAAAGAAGGTCCTTGACCTACTTAAACAATTAAACAATCAACAGCTATATGTACAATAATTGTAGATCAGTGTAACAAAGATGTAAACAAGGTCACTGAGTGCAAATGAGTCAGACCAGTCAGAAAATGCAGCAATAATAAAAAAAAAAAAATTATCTATCTCATATAATTATTCACTAAGGATATATCAATCTCGATATAATATGGGACTATATAACAATTGGGCCCTTTTCCAAAGATAGCAGAAGAATCCCTGCCCTTCATTTGTCCTACATTGTAATACATTATACCTGTATGTCTCGTATGCCCATCATCAAGTTGGTGGTTGAGTCTTTTTCAAAACCCGCTGACCCTCTTCAATAAAATTTCCTGTGAATGTTAGTTTGGGAGTGGAGCATTTAAATTTTGTTCAAATTAAGGTAAAATGTCACAAATTAAAAAACATTTCCTCATAAACCAACTGATGGATGCAATGATTTTTTGAAATGTAAAGTAAAGTTTGTTCAAAGGAAGTTCAAAGGGTAATAGTTGCTGTCATTCTGGGAGGGATAAGATTTTGCCTCTGCCCAAATTTAAATTTTCAGGACACCCAGGCTGATTTTAAAGAAAAAGGGACTTGATATAAGTAGGCAGCATGTGCTTAGTTTCTGCAAAGAAAATTTAGTTCTCACAACAGTGGTGTCTTATATATGCTCAGAAATAAATCAGATTTTCAAACGCTTTCTTTCCGTGAACTATTCAACACTAAGAATTGATATTATTACTTTTTCAGCCTTGGATCCAAAAATTTTGATGGTAATGAATCTCGGCCTGTTTCTGGTACCCGACTATCTCCTCTTGAGCATGTAAGTACATGTACATCAATTAAGATACAGATAAGATTCATGTTTAAACCTCTGCACAGAGATGTTGAAATGTCAGAATTTCAAACTTCAGATTTTCCCATAATGAGGGTGTGCTATTATCAAATGGAGCCTTGAAATGTGTTGTCAAATGGAGCCTTCTGGTGGCTTTTCCGGAGGAAATGCACTTGTTTTTGGCGAAATGGCAAAAATGTTCCCTTTTGACAGCATGTTTCAAATTGCCCCCTAATCCCTGTGATTGGTGGATATTTTGTTGTTTTGTTTTTAAATATAATGACAGGCTTCTCTGGTTTCATATATACTCTATTCTGAAATGTCCTAACCGTGATTGATTATTGAGGAAATTCAAATTCAGTTTAAAGAGGTTTTCTGTGTATTCAAATTATTCTCTTAACGTTTGGGAGCGCCATAGTATAATCCTCTTTGCATATTAAATAAAGTTTACTTGAAATGACCAATGATAAAAATCTCCCCCGATTCGACGTGATATTGAAAGCATGTGGTTTCTGACAGAAATAAAAAAAGTATCGAACTACCACAATGACCACATACTTCACTTAAATGCAATATTCTACGCATCTTCTGGCCACAGTCAATAATTTCTATGCATACTTTTGAATGGAATTAAAAAAAAATATAGTACACTATACAGTAGAACCTGTCTTGAGAGACCGCCCTTTGGGCCACACAAAAGTGGTCTCTCAAGACAGGTGGTCTCTCATAAAAGGTTTCAGGTTTTCTGAAGTCAGTGAATAACCAACCACAAAATTCAGAAATGGGGAAGAATGGATTCTTGTAATTACTTTGTAGTTGTTCTTTTTTATGAAGTTTTTGTAACAAATAGAAATGGACTGTTATAAAAATTATAAAAATAAATTAGTGTTGAAAATCTTCATTGAAGATTTTCAACACTACTCTAGTGATCCGAATAATAGTAGGGGTTGGAATAATAGTAGGGGGTGGAAAAATTTCGGAATTTTAATAATAGTAGGGGTTTGAATAATAGTAGGGGGTGGAAAAATTTCGGAATTTTAATAATAGTAAGGGGTTTGAATAATAGTAGGGGGTGGAAAATGCAGGCATGAGAGTAGCAATCAATGAAATTTGCTGAAATTAGTGTTGGAAGCTTCCCTGTAGGGATCCCGGGAAGTGGAGTAGTGCTTGTTCACTTTTGTAAACATGCCATGTTGCTGGTAGAATAGGACCCAGTAACCAATGCTTTGGGTAGAAGTCCTCTAAAGTGGGCGACATGGGTATAAATAATTGGCTAAGCTTGAGTTTATATCCGCATTTCGGTCATGCTTGGCCTTTTTTGCAAATACTCGCATGACCTTAAACACCAATAAATAAAATGTTGGGAAATGGCAGGTTATGAAATTTTCTCTCTGTATCGGTTTCTCCTCTTTTTTTTTTTATAAAAAGAGTGGATTCCGGTATCGGTTTCGGTTATTATTCCTGAACCACATTTTTGTCCGAAATATATATTTTTACCCTCTATTTTTTGGGACACGCGGATGGGGAACCCGGTTACCAGTGGGGTGAACCTCCCAGAATTTAAATACAACAGACATCGAGTGGATTTGAATCACAGATATATTAACCAGGTGAATGTCGCTGTTCTGCATTTTTGAAAGAATAGAATATTTAATACGAACTGATTTTGTCTTGTTTTTGTGTTGTTGATATCCATCCAATTCCCACATGAAAACTGAGAATTTTCAAAGATTGAACAAAAAAACCCCTCAAAAAACAAACACTTTCACGAGCGAGCACATGTTTGTCAACAATTAGGGGGAAGCCCCAACAATCCCAGAATACTGCGCGCGGACACTTCCGATCTGAGCTTTGTGCAGCTTCAAGACTGAGCGTGCCAACATTACGGACATTTCATACAAAAATGCTTTGATTGGATGCTGTTAACTGCCGGAATGTGGGTAAGTTCTCTGAAATAAAGAGCTGACCAATGACTCTGTAAAGTTGCCTTATTTTCGCATATTGTTCAAGTAATAACTACCCCCTTTGTACCTGAATAAATTCCTATCTCAATGCACACGCAAGTAAGTTTCTCCCGAACAGAATGTCTCACTCCTTTTGATGGGGGTGCTCGTTTACAACCTTCACAGTGGAAGCACGTGTTCGAAATTTACTAAGACAATCACCCGGTGTAAAATGGAACTGACCGCAAGAGGGACGTAAGGTTTATTTTATTTCGTCAACATTTGCGCTTTTGAACCAAGTGTTAGTCTATTTTCTTGAGAAATTTAGCTGACTTTACGATGCGATTTTCATTAGAGAGTTCATGTTTTGCGATTGAGATTTCATCAAATTAAATCGAACTTTTGAAAATGCAAAATTTAATAATCGTAGGGGTTCAAATAAGGATCGTACGGGCTGGAATTTTTATTGAAATTTAATAATCGTACGGGTATGATTATTCGAATCTCAAGAGTAATTTATTTTTATAACAGTCCATTTCAATTTGTTACAAAAAGATTTTCAACATAAATTTATTTTTATTCCTGTCTGTCACATTTCAGGTATGAATGAAATTGTTTATTCAGCAATAATCCTAATCTTTTCACAGGGGTCTTATAAAAACATCTCAATCTTTAATGAGTTAGCAATTGAAACCCAATTAAGAGCTTTTAATACTTTTAATTATGTTAGTATAACCACAATGGATTTTCTAATTCCAGAACAGGTAAAAAGTTTTTGTCATGGTTTCAGTCTTCAAAGGGGTGGTCTCTCAAGACAGGTCCATTATGGCATAAAAGTACAAGTTGGTACCAGGCCACACATCTGACTTCAGAGCGTGAACAACACCTAGATAGCGATGGAACTACCAGATAGACTAGTGAAAGCCATTTCAGCTCTGGGCGTCTCATGCCCTGTCTCCTGGACTATCCAGGAAATAGGCTTGAGCGTCCACCTGAAAGTGGAATATGAAATTGTGAAGCCAACAACAACAACACCAACCTCTTCGGGGAGAGGTAGTACCTTTGGAGAGAGGATCCCCTCTCCCACTGGTCCTCACCCGAAGGGGCACGGAGGCCCTGAAAAGAGACACAAGAAAAAGAAGAAGAGCCCATCGACCAAGCGCAGGGACGCCCGGCGCTTGGAGGCCTTCCGGAATAGGAAGAAAGAGTTGAGTGAGGGGGTGGAGGCTCTGGAGGCAGCCGCCAGTTCCCCTCCTAGTCCCACTGGTACACCCAATCAACTGCTGGCTCCTGAGCCGGTACAGTTGGATGAGGAACATCCAGTGGAGACTGAGGAGGAACTGGAAGTTGTTTTTTCATCGCCTCACTCCCCTCTTCCTTCGCTTCCGGACAGCCCGGGCAAGGGAGACTCTGCCAACGAACCAACACTGGCCGCACTGATAACAGAAGCAAGGGAACTGAGGGCGCAGTGTAATAAGCTCCAGGAAAAGTGCAAAGATGGTGATAAGCACTCGGATGAAATCTCCAGAATGGCCAAAGATCTCATTAACAAAAGAAACCAGCAAGACCCGACAAACTCATCTCCACCACAACCACCACAAGATTCTACAAACTCTTCTCCATCACAACCACCTCCAAAGAAGAAGTCCCGCAAAAAACATTGAAGAGGATAAGCTGCTTCCTTCTACATTCCTCCTTTGCCACGCCCAGACAATCAAAATCATCTACAGTCACCGAGGGTCGAAAGGGGCTTGTTCTCCATATCGTCCCTGCGCGCCTTTGGCGCGCAAAACCTTTCCTTTCTACAGGCCAAAGTGGTCTCTCAAGACAGGTGGTCTCTCAAGACAGGTGGTCTCCCATAGCAGGTCCATTGTAGAGTAAAACCAATCGGTGCTTGGAAGATGTGGTCTCTCAAGACAGTGGTCTCTCAAGACAGGTTTTACTGTACTTGCACAAATGACATTTTCAAGACAGTAGGCCTAGATTTGGGGCTTTCAGTATCAAAACACGAAACTCAACACAATAATCATTAATATTCATGACCTATCAACACCAACGGTGAAGCAGTGGGAAATGTTCTTCAGTTTATCAAATGTGGTTTCTTTTGCTGAACTGGAACTTTTCTCTTGCTCCCCATTTATACTGTCCAGTAGATTTATTCCTTCACCTAATTTTGAAAGCTTTAACTCCAAATTCAGCTTCAAATTTGCAGTTGAAGTCTGATGGAAATTTAGGGTTACAGTGAATTATGAGCGACATTTACTTGATAAACTTTTTAGGGTTCGTTGGGTTACCCTAAACAGATATTTATTGGGGGGTGGGTGGGAGGGAGGGGTGTTGACATTTTACAACATTATATCTTCATGCATTTTTTTTTCTGCTGACGATGTGCATTGCTTCACAACATTTTCCTCAGCATTGCCAATTGCCACCGAGGGTGCATTGCCAGAATTGATTTTGCTATTTTTCAGTCTGATCTCGCATTCAGTTAACCTACACCGATGGAATTCTTTGGAGAACTGTGGTTAATCAGTTAACCACGGTTATTGGATGCAGTTAATCAGTTAGAAAAATCCCTTAACCGTTTCAGCCCTAAATGAAACTAGAATTTAAACTATTGAGTCTTGTTTGACAGAACTCATAGAGTTTAACCCTTAAGGGTCTGGAGATTGTTATACAGTTTTACTACACTTTGACAGTCTACACCCAGTGGTTTGCAGTTGTTTGTAGGCAAGTCTTGTCTGCCAATATAGGCAGCCAAGACTGGCCTAAAAACAACTGACCGGGTACTTAGAATGTAACTTGGGAGTTAACCCCGATACTGCATGTTGGGGCACCTGTTCCGTTTTTGTAAAAAGTGATCCAAGTCGGACTTAGGCCCTTAAGGGTCAATTGGTTAAACTCTTAATTGTATTATGGGTAAAAAGTTCCATCTTGAAATTTCAGTGTTTGACATCAGTGTGCAGTGAGTTCACCCTTTACCCAACCAAAGCGACCACATTCGCCTGCGTAATATGCAAATTCAGCATTTGGAAAAATACTATTTTTTGAAAACATTTGAACAAAACCATATCATGTGACCCCTCGTTGAGCTCATTCCAATGAGGGGTCACATGATAAGGTTTTGTTGAAATTTTTTGAAAAATATAAAAAAATGATATTTAAAATAATAAATTTTGATATCATCTGCGTTGGGTAAAGGGTTAAAGGGTGCTTTAACCCTTGGTATTTTACAAAGCATATTTTATCCCTTGAAAACTTTTTTAAAAAATAATGTTGCACAATAGGAAAAGTTTTCAATTTATCATTTTATCGCAGTTTGAAGTAACCAATTCACATGTCTTTTGTATTATTTAAATAAGTTGGTAAAGAATACCATCACAGTCTATCAAAATTCGCAGCCATCTCAGACATTATATATCAATAACAAAATTATTGTATGTTTAGACCCCAAGAACACCTACAGCTGCTGAATTAGAAAGCTTACTAAAGCCACCACGACCACCGACAGATCCCAACAGACAACAGGCTCGGCGGAGTAAATCAAGGCAATCTGTGCAACATGCTAACAGTGTGGATGGAAGTGTTCCAGCAACAGATATTCCAGTAAGAAACAGAAGTGGCTCGCTGGCCGAAGGTATGTAAAACACTTATTACATAAAGTGGTATTCATGAAAATAAATATGCTTTATGCTATTGATAAAAAAGCCTTGAAACAACTGCCATGACACTTAGAATGTAACTTGCTAGTTTACTGAAAGATGTTGGGGCACCTGTTTTGTTTTGCTGTAAAAAGTGATCAGAGTTGGATTGAGGCCTTTAAGGGTAAGGTTTAAACAGAAAAAAGTCTCCCTCCTTTTGTCAATATATAATAAATTCTGGAAAGTCTATCCAAGAAGCATGATATCTTTTTAAATAGTCTTATTGATGGGACTTAAGATTATTAACTGTACTGACATCTATTTTACAATGATGTGTTTTTGCCTTTGCTGGTAAATTGAGTTGATATGACGCACTGCTGGAAAAAGCTGTTAGGGGTTTGATGAAATGTGGGTTTACCAATCATTTGCCTCAGTAATAAGAGATCAACCATTTTCTTGTCCACAAATCACTAGAGCATAGAAAAAAGAGCAAAATTCTCTTGATGATCATATGTTAACTTTTCTAGCAACCTGATATTATTTTTATTATTGACAATAAAACTGAGCTTTAAATCCCCTGTAATTCACCACATTAAAACTTATTTTACAAATATTTTTTCAGCAAATCTAGTCATGGCTGCACTGGAGCAGCCATGACAAGATTTGATAAAAAAATTCATCTGAATTTAACTCAAGAAATTATTGGTCAAAAAGTAAATTCAATTTACAGGGGCTAAATTTTATCACATGGGGCCCGGATTATACTTATATTGGCAAGAGATTTCCTATCCTAGGCAGGAATATGCTCCAGCAGCAAGCAAGGAGTTAACTAATGTTCCTGAATTATAAGTACTGGTATGTTTCCAAATTAGAGGGCATAACAGTTTGGTTTGTTTTTTAAGCTTTTTTTTGTCCGGGTTCATCTACAGATGATCTAATAGATATTCTCTGGCACCAATCAAGACCTGAGAAACCAGCAAATTTTCATTTCTGACATTTAATATTATAAAACATTTTCTTGGTGAGTTTACGATGTACCCAATTAAGTCTAATCTAAAGACTTCTTTTGACTTTGGCAACATTTCCAATCTGTGCATCCCTGTTGTGAGAATGGGAAAAAGGTTTTCAGGCTGCTCCTATCCACCTTAACTCCCTGTGGGAACCCTGAGAAGTGAAGCAGTGCTTATTTACTGTGGTAAGCAAGCTCTGTTTTACTGGTAATAGGACTCAGTCACCAATCCTGGGGGGGGGGGGGGGGGGGGTCCTCTAAAATGGGCAACATGGGTATAAACGATTGACTATACTTGGCTTTATCTCCATGGTGTGGCCATGATTAGCCATGCAGAAATATGTGACCTTAAACAATAAATAAATAAATTTCCATCTTAACACTGAAACAGTTGAGGTTCAAAAACCTTTACTCTAGTGCAGTTAAGTGGTTTAATATCTTTGTGTGTTACAGCTTACCTTTGGCTACAAGGTTTCAACATCAGATTCTAAATTGTCTTGTACTTGAAATCACTCTTACCACAATTATGTTAAGATAATTTACAGATGAAGTCCATATGTTGATTTCATTTAGGAATCCTGGGGTGAGGAGCAGTGCTCGTTTACTGTAGTATACAAGTTTTACTTTACTTGTGTACTGGAATTCAGTAATCAATGCCTGGGACTGTCCTCTAAGGTGAGTTGTATAATTATAAATGATTGACTCAGGGATGTGAGTATTCAGTTAATTTGCTAATTTCAGATTATGAAATTTCAGATTATGAGATAACTTATTATAGAATTGCTGGAAATTTTATTTTATTTTCTATAATGTATTAAAGACCATTTTCATTTATATTTATAGAAATAAAATGTCCACCAAGTTATACCTTAACTTATATGTACTCTTATTTTCTGAAGAAACATCATTTTCACAAAATTTTCTGTTTAAATTCTGAGAGTTTCAACTTATTTCAGATACCTTCCACTTTCATTCCTGTGGGCTACCCTTGACATTCTACTTGTATTGTAGTCATGATATTGTCATAGATGCTGAAATTTTCTCCAAAAGACATCCTTATCTGAAGCTCAGGTTCTTTATGGTTGTTCACCATTGTTTTCTGTTAGACCATATTGAACCATGTTAGCCCTCTACCAAACATATTGCAAAAAAAAACAAAAAACAGCAGTGTTCACAGAAATTGCCTGTTTAATTTTGTTACTTTTTAAATTTTTGTGGCAAAACAATACCATATGACCCTTCAGGTCTGTGAGCTCATTCCAATGAGGCAACATCAGGTATGTTTTGGGGACAACAATTGAAAATTTAGTATATTCAAGACATACATGTGTTCTGTAAGAGTTGTCTACTATTCATATAATGTAAAGAAAGAGTTAATTAAAGAATCAGTTTGTCAGTGAAAAATATTCAATTCATAGGAATATTTGATTAATAGTAATTTTGTCGTTTTTCAGTATTCCAGTAATATACTGAACATTTAATCTGGTTTTTCTTGTTTGACAAATGTCATGACGCTCTGCCAAACAAGATGAAATAGATTAAATGGTTATATGGATGTACTGAGGCCAAATAGGTCTATAAACTTTGGGAATTCAGTGGCTGTTACAGTATTCTCAAGATTTTTATGCTCCCCCCCCCCCCCCCCCTCCGACTTAAGTCGGGTGGCATATAGTGATTGAAGTGTGCGTGTGTCCATCCATGTGTGTGTGTCCGAGCCAATAACTCGAAAACTGTTAGGGCCACAGTCATCAAACTTCACACAATTATAAAGGACCATGGGAGGATGTGTCACACACCATAGCCGAGTGCGTACCTTCAAGGTCAAGGTCACACTAAAAATCGGTCAATATTCGTGTCTCAGCCATAACTCAGAAACGAATCATAGTACAATTGTTAAACTTTTTACAAATGTTAAGGACAGTCAGAAGGTGTGTCGCATATAATAGTTTCCACCGCATCTGCAAGGTTAAGGTCACAATTGACCTTCATATGTTCAGGGTCACAAATCGTATCTCAAGCATAACTCCAAAACTATTAGGGCTACAATCATCTAACTTCGCCCAATTATAAAGGACAACGGGTGGATGTGTCACACACCACAGCCAGGTCCGTAAGGTCAAGGTCACATTTCATGGTCACACTGAAAATCATCAATATTCGTGTTTCAGCCATAACTCAGAAACGAACCAAAGTACGAATATTGAACTTTTTACAATTTTTTTTGTTTGATGGAGGTCAAGGTCACAGATCAAGGTCATTGCCCGGTAGGGGGGCATAGTCACTTCCGAGTGAATCTCTTGTTCATTCAATTTTTAGAGTTTATTCTATGACCTGTATGAAATTGAGAGGGCAAAATGTTTTCTTGTTTGTTTGTTGGTGTGTAACAACACTTTCAACAGTCAGTATCATATTGTTTTAGACTATTTTATAGGTGGAGGTAGCAAGAATACTAAGAGAAAACCATTGATCAGTGACAAGTAACTGTCAAGAGTTACCAACTTACTAAGATGACACAGGCATGGTTAGCATAAGTTGAAGGCAAGTGTGCTGTCGTCATGCCCTGTCTTTTAGTAAACACCATCACCATGGTCCAACAGTGGCAACCAGGATGAAGTGGCTTGCCTAAGGACACCACGCAGATGATGCAAATCAGGATCAAATCTGCAACTTTTTAATCTCAAGTCCAATGTTCTAACCAATGAGCCACCATTGTTTGGTTTAGTGTTTGGAAGTTATATGCAGTTAACACGGTTATTCAGCTAAGGAATATCCAACTAGGTAGGCTCCAATGGCATATTGATTTAGAAGTTATTTAATGCAACAGATGCCCCAGCATGCATTGTTTGGGTAAACTCAAAACTTGTTTTCTTATCAGTTATTTCTTGGCAAGTCTTGGCTGCCTCTGTAGGCAGCCAAGACTGCCTTGAAACAACTGCAAAGCTACAGGATCAAAACTATATAGCAAAAATGTATAAAAATCTCCAGACCCTCAAGGGTTAAGGTGAAGGATTGAATGAAATTTCTTTTATAGTTTCAGCTTTAGAAGGTCATGTAGAAACTGAGCAAGTTGAAAAAGGCAGGAGAGTACACAGTGGTCCAAAGGAGCGAACTGCAGCTTTATTGGGTGAAGAACGGGGAGTTGCTGATGGTCAGGAAATGAGTTCAGTATTTTCCAGTACAAATATGAGAAGCCCCACAAATAGGTATGTAGCAAGCCTTAATTTTTTCTCATCATCCGACTAAGAATTTAACCCATTCATTCTTTCTTATCAACCTACCTTACAATTGTTTACCACAGGCTTGCACTACAGTGGAAGACCCTAACTCGGATATAATACTCTCTATTTTAATCTTTCCCAAGAGATGTGGGAAAGAAAAGTGGTGTAAAAAACACCACGAAAAAATAAGCCAAAACTGGGCCGAGCACCATTGGTGCACAGCCAGTATGGGACGCTCTTCCCTTAGTACAAATCCACGACTTCCGTTAACCAATGCGCAGGGCAGTCATCAATTCATCTTTTTTATCCGAGACACGTGTAGGATGTGTCTCCGCCATTTGCTTTACGAAACAGTGATAATTCAACTCGTCGATAATGGTTTTCCTGTGACTGGAATTATGGATCTGAAGATCGTATAATAATAGGACTGTGTTTTATATATTCTTGTTAATATTTTCAACCACATTCTCATTGAATTTTATTTATATATTCTGTTTTTGCGAATGTTTTTTCGACATCGTGTCAACACGGTTCGGAAATAACAATTTTCGGTTGATAAATTTTATTATTGTTATTAGAGTGAGGTGTCACTGAGGGACTGTATGGACAGGATTTCTTCACTCTGTTGAGGGCTGAATTTCTGTTTTTTAGGTCCCTGTCGGCCGTCTGGGTTCTGTCGTGTACCCACCGGTTATTTTTAGCTCAACTTTGACGAAGTCAAATTTGAGCTATTGTCATGGCCCGTCGTCCGTCTGTCCGTACGTCAACAATTGGCTATGGCTCGGGCTAGAGGTCGTATTTATGAACCGATCTTTACGAAACTTCTTGTGTACCTTTGTTATGACCCTGGGACGGGAACGAGTGTTTTTAGGTGTGGTCCGAAATTCAAGATGGCTGCCAGTGGCCATTTTGTACCGATGATGCAAAAATCAGTTTTTTGTACAGAACTTCTGTATGAAAGTTCTGATTTGAATAAAGTTTTGTATAAATGTTTAGTACCATGGGATACATCACATATAATACGGGTTTTTTTCTCGTGTGTAAATTATGCAAATTAGACTGACTTTGATTTATTTAGTGTTACTTTCAGAGCTGTAAGTGCCAAGCTGCTGTGGCTCGGGCTAGAGGCCGTATTTATGAACCGATCTTTCCGAAACTTCTTGGGTACCTTTGTTATGACCGTGGGACGAGAACGAGTGTATTTTTATACTGTACCAATGACCCAGACATAGCTGGTGCTAACTCTTAAAATATAGGGCCAAACACAAATTTTGCCCCCCAATCCCCAAAATTTGCATCTAAAACCAAAGAAAACATGTCCTGAAAGGCCCTCCACACTTCACCTCTACTGCGCATGCGCAGTGTCAAGGACGTTCCGAAATTGGCGCCATTAATCATTCTAAGTTTGACCCTTCATCAGTTAACATCTGACTGATCTTTGTGCTTGTAAATCTCAGTTTAAATGATGCCAGACACATAAATATTAGTGAAATGGTGATTCTAAGGAGGATAGAGAAGGAGGAGAGGAAAAATGTGTGACAGAATATTATCAGGGCTGTAACTTAAAATTTTTTAATGAAATTATGTTAAGTTACCTATTTTCGAGGCAGCAGCCATTTTGTTGTCATTCTGATTATTTAGTTACACTTATATTTCAGTGTTTTCCTCTCTCCCTGTCCTTTAAGTCCCCCCTTGCTATTCTCCCATGCTTTTGGCATAGTTTTTGTAATTATTATTACTAAATTTTCTTGGGAGTTTTAGCTGAATAACAGAATGAATTCTGTTCTTTTCCCCATGTTTACGTCTTCACCTACGGGTGGTTAGGCGTTGTGTTCTGCATCTACCATCTGATGTTCTGCAGTTTCTTCCCTGGAAGTCTCTGTTTTGCATCAGATAGTGTATTTTCGGTAACTGATTTCGGGCCTGGGTGCCTGGAGTCTTATTTTAGTGTTTTTACACTCATTGTTTACATTTACAACAGCCCTCTGTGTGAGGGGGGGATTTCTGGAAAATAATATCTTGATGTTATTTTAATCATAACTAGATACATTATTATTGTTCGTAAGTGTTGAATAAATTGTTTAAAATATTTTTAAAATTTTTGTCCACACTTAGGCTTGGGATCCATTGGGGCTCAACGTTACTTTTCAGAAACTTTCTGTTCTGAAAAAATATTTTTTCAAAATATTTTGATTTCAGTTATTTTTTCTATATTAATGGATCATATTATTATTATGTATTTTGATTGCCAGGGGTTAGCGCGAGTACCAGGACTTGTTTTCTTTTCACATTGAAAGGATATTGATCAATTGTAATAAGAGAAGGTCTTCCTTGACTTTTATAATCATTCTATATGTGGTCAGTGTACTCGCATTAACTCCTGTTCTGTATCGTATGATTTCGATGACAATATGGGAAGCGTATGTCACGGTATGTTATTGGGGAATTGGACACTCCGGTCCTTTCCCCGCAGGGTCACTCTACTTTATCAATTTCTATTTCAGACGATCAAGATTAGGGTGATGTATCTGTGATGTCTTCCATCAGTGTGCCTCCGTCGTCACAATTAATGAAGGGCTAGCGGAAAAGTGCTCATGTAAATACGCCAATTGCCTAAGAGGACCCTAGTAGGTTCGACGGCCTTTGATGTCCGCTAGCTCGCCCGGTGTAGCGTCCATTCACCGAATGGTTCGGCAGCCGGGTTCGTCCGTTGCGGTCTAGAAGGAATTTTGGGGTGATGCGAGCACTATAAATCAACCTAATGCACACCCAGTGACGGCGGATCGGAGGGAGAACGGAGGAAGCCTTTTAGTCCGGTTCATAGCTCGTTCTGGTCCATCCGGACGGTGAGCGAGAGAGGCCCCTCTCTCATACAACAACATCTGGCCCCAGATGTTGTGGTACAAAATGTTCGCATTCGGAGCATACGTCTGTCGCTCGGGACGCTCCGACATATAGTCAGTCCGGAGTAGACTGTCAATAAGGCTTCCTCATTCTCATGGTAGCGCACACGACCGCTCTTGGCTACGTGACCACGGATATCCAGTCAGCTTCGCCAGTCAGAGAATCATCGGCGACCAGGTCACAACATCCGGTAGACAGGGACACGAGGCCTGCAGACTCCGGACGTTCGCATAGGAAGTGTGCGGGAGTCAACGTACACGGAGCTTCCGGCGGCAATGCATCGTAAGACCGCTACTGCACAGGCCTCGGGAACGGACGTGCTTTCCTAAATAGCACAGTTTATCGCAGCATCCCAGCATCAACTGAATCTGTCGCATATTTTTTATCCGACGATGCTGGGTCGGGACGCTCCGCGGAAGCGGGTACGGACGTCTGAAAATTTCATCCGGTCCGACGGGATACAGAAAGGGATTTGGAGGATTTCGAGCTTTCCCTTTCGGAACAACATATGCTGTTGTGTATGTCATCTGACTTGGTCTTCTACAGCTTCTTTCGTCGGACCAGATTGCTGCGATGCCGGATAAGAAACTGATAGCGTCGGTGGACTTAGAAATTTTTGGTTCGGTTCAGGGACATCGTCCCTCAGTTCCGACATAGTCCAATAATGTCACACAAACTTTCGAATTATTGAACGACGCTATATATATTATTATTATATGCTTGCTATAACCAAGCATTTCTGGTTTCTTGTTCGCAAGGTTACGGAGATGTCTTTCAATAGTGTGCCTCTGTCGTCATAGTTAATGAAGAGCTAGCGGCAATAAGTGCTCATGGAATATGTCTATCGCCTACGGAGTGACATTCGCTAGCTCACCCGGTGTAGCGTGCATTCATCGAATGGTTCGGCTGCCGGGTTCGTCCGTTGCGGTCTAGGAAGGAGATTTGGGTGATGCGAGCACTTTAATTACTTTAGTACTCACCCAGTGACGGCAGATTGAGGACAGATCGGAGGAAGCCTGTTAGTCCGGTTCCTGGCTTGTCCAGGTCCGTCCGGGCTGTGAGCGAGAGAGGTCCCTCTCTCGTCCAACAACATAGGGGACCGCATGTTGTGGTTCTGATATTTTACATTCGGAGCATATGTCTGTCGGTCGGGACGCTCCGTTATATTGACAGTCCGAGAGAGTGTCCATAATGCTTCCTCATCCTCACAGCAGGGCACACGACCGCACATTGGCTATGTGACCTCGAGTATCCGATCAGTTTCGTCATTCAGTGATACCACGGCGAATAGGTCGCGCCATCCGGTAGCCAAGGGACACAAGGCCTATACACTCCGTTCGCTCGCATATTGGTAGTATGAACGGGGTAACGATCACGGAGCTTCCAGCGGCAATGCATTGTAGGACCGCTTCTCCTCAGGCCTCAGTGACGGACGTGCTATCCGAGTTAGCACAGTTGTTTCGCAGCATCCCAGCAATTGACTGTTTCTTGGTCGAATCAGGAATTATCTGAGGGCGCTGGGTCGGTGCGGTCCGCGGTTGTATCAGGTACGGACGACCGAACGCTTTATAGGGTCCGACAGGATGGCGAAAGGGATTCGAAAGATTTCGAGTTTTCCCTTTTGTAGTATCGGAAGCTGCCATTCATATCTTCTGGCATTATCTTCCAGTGATTGTTATTTCGAACTACATTGCTGCGATGTTGGATAAGAGACTTATAGCGTCATTGGACTCGGAATTTTCGATCGGTTCGGGGACATTGTCCCTGACTTACCGACGCAGTCCAATTATTTCATTACAACATGTGTTTTATTTTTCGACGCTATATATGCATACAAGCCTGCTACCAAGCATGATAGTTTAGTTTCTTGTCCGCGTTGCTCATTTCTGCCTTTTTATCATTTATACGAATAGTTTATTTTGGCAGTGCAGGGCATACCGAGAGTTCATATGCGTCTAGACGGTGTGGTTAAAGACTGGAAATATTCTTTTTCGCCGTCTATGTCTTTTCCAACTTCAATGTTGGAAACGACAATGATGTCTAGTAGACTTAACTTAGACGCTTTATCATACGTGAGGCGTTATCATTACGTCTTCAAGAAAAGATTTACGGGATATTATTCTCAATGTAATTTCTTTTGAGGGCAGTAGTTTGTTCACGTATAACTCCGTCCTTCAGTGGCTGATTGGAGTTGGTTAGACGTGACGCAGCCCTAGCTACATCCACGCGCGTGGATAGTAAGGTTAAGAACTCTCTCAGAGTCGCTTCGTTCTCGGAGAAGCTTCTCTTCGACGGCAACTTTTCGGCAATCCATGAATTGCTCGATTTACACGTTCTCTTGTCTATCTAGTGTTATAAGAGATTCAGACTGGGGCAAACATTCGGTGGTTGACTCAGAGAGTGCCACTGCAGTTGCCGGACCCGAGTGTTGCTGTTATGACGGATTCGAAGTGCCAGGGTCTTTGGGTTCCGCAGTCTCTTAGCAACCAATTATCTTCCGCGGAATAATGTTTTTTAGGCTTGCTTTATGTCATTGCATGAACATTATTCAGAAACGCATGCCCAAATCCTGTCCGTTAATTCGACAGTAGTGGCGTATCTCCGGAACCAGGGAGGCACTCTTTCGTTTCCGTTATTCAATTTAATGGAAAGAATCCGTCTGTTGGTTATAGTACACCAAGTTCTGTTTTGGTCCGTCATATTCCGGGTCGTCTGATTGTTTTCCAGACTCCCGTTCACTTAGGGGTCGCTTGTTGCTGTCAGAATGGACTCTCAACAAACAAGTATTTAATCAGATTTGCTATCTATCGGAGCGCCCAATGATGATTTATTTACGACACAGCTTGCTAATCAATTGCAGACGTATGTGTTGGCTTGTCTGGATCTCTGAGCTAATGTTGTTAACGCTCTATTGATCTATAGGACGGAATGATAGGATACGCGTATCCTCCGGCGCTGTTGTTTCAGCAGGTATTGCTAAGATAAACAACCACAATACATTTCTGTTGATAGCATCTCTATCTTCACAGAGACCATGAGTAATTTACTCTGTTGTCTACTGTGGGACTTAACGTGAAATCCTCCTCAATGTGAGGATCTTTTTTCACTGGGTAAATCGTGTCATCTTTATCACAACCCGCAAGGTCGCAACCTTCATGTATTCCGTTGTGTGGTCCGTATTGCATTGTAAGCATTGTACTGGACGAGCTTTGGACGCGATTTCTTACTATAGGAGATCCTCTTCTTCGCTATTCTATGCGGCTAAAGTGGAGGCTCTTCCGTCGTTGGTGTAGGGATCATTATGTTCATATTGTTGATCCCTCCATACTACTCATTGCAATTTTTTAGTATACTTGTTTCACAAGATCTACTGCAGCCTGTTATTATTAAGGTTATAGGTTTATGTTACCTCATACCTATGCACTCTAGGATAGTTTACAATTGAATCTTATGTCTCTTTATCTAAGTCAGTTAGTAACTTTTTGATAAATAGACTTAGAATCTTTAGATTAAATTCCTATATGGAATTTAACTTCGGTTCTTATTTAGCTAAGTAATCATTTGAGCCTCTGGAAACAGTAGTTTTCAAATTCTGACCTTTTAGACAGTAATTCTGTTGGTTTCTCTTTTACTGAAGAGTCAGTGAGTTTCAGGCACTATCGATGGATGATTTTCACTTTCGTAGTTTCGGAATCACTACTTCCGTTACTATTTAGGTTGGATTTTTGCATAAGAGTTAGGCTCCTAATTTCCGGAACCTATAGTTATTAAGGTCCTTAAAGCTTCTTCTGTCTTTGATGCCTAGTAGAAGGACGTTACGCTCCATTCTATTGTTAATGGATTCTATTAACTATCGGTACTGCTTATGGTATTTCATTGATTCAGCAGTTGTGCTTAAGATTTCGGCTCATGAAGTAAGAGTTCTTATACATCTTGGGCTTACATTAATAGTGTCGCTATTATAGATTTTTGAAGGCTGCTCATTGCGCTCAGCCATCCATATTCATGAATTTTTATCTCAGAAATATCGAGTCCATTTCTGGAGGCCTCTATTGTTAGGTCTATTATCTACTGCTCAGAATGTTATTCACTTAACAGTTGCTACTATAGCTAGGTAGGCTGTCTGTTTCGGCAGTGTCTCCGTTCTGCTGCCCTCTTCGCTCTGGGCTATTTGACCCAGGGCAAGAAAAAGGGGGGGGGGGAGGGTGTTCCCTTGGGTCACCTGTTTTACTATGAAAACAAGGGGATACCTCCTCCGGAGTTAGTAATTCTGAGCTGTTATTGGGATGGTTGTTTAGTGAGAAGTTTATGTTTTAAAAATTCATTCAAGTCTTAGTTTTTAAAGTATAGCTTTTGAATATTGCATATGTCAACGGACATGATTATGCAATCCTCAGACACTTTTAAGGAGTATAAGAGTCTCTATTCTCTAGACTTACTTTATTTATTGGCTTACTTTAAAAATTATTAGTATAAGGATTATATTGGATATTAATAGAGTACATGGATGTATGAAGCTCATTTTTGGAAGGTGTTGTATCTTTCTAATTTATCATAAATAAGAAAGATACATGTAAGGCCTATTACTTCTTTTTCCCTACAGGGGATGACTCTATTTTATATTATTGAGCGTATTCCATTTTGCTCTATGTCCTTGGCCCTCCAGCCTTTTTACTATTCAGCTATGTCTGGGTCATTGGTACAGTATAAAAATGTTAAAAAATTTATAGTAATTTCTATATTTTTTATACTTACCAATGACCCAGACGGGGATGGCCCTCCCAGGAGTTGGAAACTCTTGCCTCCCTGCTGAGTACATAGCGCTTACCAGGCACTGGTTATTAGAATGATTAATGGCGCCAATTTCGGAACGTCCTTGACACTGCGCATGCGCAGTAGAGGTGAAGTGTGGAGGGCCTTTCAGGACATGTTTTCTTTGGTTTTAGATGCAAATTTTGGGGATTGGGGGGCAAAATTTGTGTTTGGCCCTATATTTTAAGAGTTAGCACCAGCTATGTCTGGGTCATTGGTAAGTATAAAAAATATAGAAATTACTATAAATTTTTTAACTTTTGGGTGCGGTCCAAAATTCAAGATGGCTGCCAGCTGCCATTTTGTACCGACGATGCAGAAATCTGTTTTTTGTACAGAACTTCCATATGAAAGCTCTGATTTGAATAATTTTTTGTATGAATGTTTAGTACCATGGGATACATCACATATAATACGGGGTTTTTTCGCGTACGTAAATTGTGCAAATTAGACTAATTTTGATGTTTTTTTGGGGTTACTTTCAGCACTGTAAGTGCAAATGCCAATACGGCTCGGGCTAGAGGCCGTATTTATGAACCGATCTTTACGAAACTTCTTGGGTACCTTTGGTATGACCGTGGGACGAGAACGAGTGTTTTTGGGTCAGGTCCGAAATTCAAGATGGCCGATGGCAGCCATTTTGTACAAAATTAGGTGCAATCAGATTTTTGCACAGAACTTCCATATGAAAGCCCTGATTTGAATAATTTTTTTGTGTGAATGTTTAGTACCATGGGATGCATCACATATAATACGGGTTTTTTTCTCGTGCAGAAATTATGCAAATTATGCAAATTAGATGAACTTTGATTTTTTCAGTGCGACTTACACACAGTAAGTACACATGTCAATACGGCTCAGACTAGAGTCGGTATTTATGAACTGATCTTCACGAAATGTCTTGGGTACCTTTGTTATCACCTTTGGACGAGAACGAGTGTTTCTGGGTGCGGAATAAAATTCAAGATGGCTGCCAGTGGCCATTTTGTACCGAAATTAGGTCTAATCAGTTTTTTGTACACAACTTCTATACAGCTCAGACTAGAGGCCATATTTATGAACCAATCTTTACGAAACTTCTTGGGTACCTTTGTTATCACCGTGGGATGAGAGCGAGTGTTTTTGGGTGTGGTCCTAAATTCAAGATGGCCACCAGCAGCCATTTTGTACCAAAATTAGTGCAATCAGTCTTTTGTATAGAACTTCTGTATGAAAGTTCTGATTTGAATAAATTTTTGTATGAATGTTTAGTAACATGGAATACATCACATATTGTAAGGGGTTTTTTTTCGTGCAGAAATTATGCAAATTAGATGAACTTTGATTTATTCAGTGCTACTTACACAATGTAAGCACACATGTCAATACGGGTCAGGGTAGAGGCTGTATTTATGAACCGATCTTCACAAAACTTCTTGGGTACCTTTGTTATCACCTTGGGATGAGAATGAGTGTTTCTGGGTACGGTCCAAAATTCAAGATGGCTGCCAGTGGCCATTTTGTACCGAAATTAGGTACAATCAGTTTTTTGTCACAAGTTCTATACAGCTCGTATTTATGAACTGATCTTCACAAAACTTCTTGAGTACTTTTGTTTTCACCTTGGGACAGGAACGAGTGTGTTTTGGGGTGCCTTTGTTATCACTGTGCTATGAGAACAAATATTTTGGGGTTCAGTCAGACCCACTCTGGGACTCAAAGATTTTTTCTAGTTAAGCATCTGACTGTCACCCACCTTTACAATACTTTACCTATACATTTGTTACAGGCAACGGTCAGTATTTATGTACAGACCGTTACAATACTTTATATGTACCTTTGTTATCAGGTCATTACCTAGATGTTTGTCATTGCTGTGTCACATACTATACATGTACATGTCTTTGTCTTGACAAGTTGAGCTACAGTGTCATTGACACTTTCATTTTTCTTTTCTGCCACCTTCTCTCGTAGTTGGGGGTGTTCTTCTGCTTTATGTATCTTGAGTTCACCTTTTTCTTCTACTGCTCTCACCTCTGTTATTTCCAGTTCAGTTCCTGTAGGGCAATTCCTTTTGCCCTCGCTTTTCACGCTGTCGTTTTGGGGCCTCCAGACACAACCACACCTGGTGTGAGTTATACCCCCTCTGTGGGGGATGTTCAGCTCCTCCCACACCAGCGGGGGGTGGGGAACGCTGTCGTTTTGGGGCCTGCAGACACGACCACGTCTGGTGAGAGTTACACTCCCTCCATGGGGGATGTGCAGCTCCTCCCACACCTGTGGGGGGTGGGGAACACTGTCATTTTGGGGCCTCCCGACATGACCACGTCTGGTGAGAGTTATTCCCCATCCGTGGGGGATGTGCATTTTTTTTTACCATGGTGGATACTGCGGGAGCTGTTGGATTTCTGGTGAAGAGATGCCTGGTTCCAGGACTATGCACCCTCTCCAGTCGACATCTGAGGCTGTCACTAGGGTTGTGACTCCTCCTTTGGAGGCCGAGCTAAGTGGCTCTCTCCCCTTTTCCGCCAGTTCCAACAGCTCCCGTCGTATCTGCTGCTACTGCTGTTCCATCTACAACGTCATCGGTCACCGTTTTCGCCGGCCCCGGCTTATCCCTGCAGGGGTCTGCAATGATGTCTGTAGTGTGGTTGTGGGGTATCAGCCTCAGCCTTCCCTGACTGAACCCCCATGCTGTGTTCTCTCATCCGTTGAGCACAGCAGTTTTATCCCTGCAGGGGTCTGCAGGGATGTCTTGTAGTGTAGACTTGGGATATTGGCTGCCGACCGAACCCTCTACTGTGGTCTCTCAGCCGTCGAGTACCTCAGTTTTTCTCATTGGATTCGGATGTTCATGGTGGGGTCACCATGAGCTCCGTGGCATTTCCATCCACGCACTGTTTTGTGTGACCAACACTTTTTGTGCAGCGTGGACCTTCTGTCCCACAGAGGTCCTCGGCGATTCTCCTGAGTTTCCTCTCTGATGATCCTCGGGGTATGTGATACCCCACTACACATCTGCCTTCAGTGTTTTCGGCTGCAGCCCTTCGCCCCGTGTCATGACCCTTCGCTGATAAATGGGTCAGGAGTGAAGCCACTTTGTCGGTTCGTTCCCCTGCCGTTCCGTTCCGACGGTCAGTGAGCTTAGGGAGGCCCTCTCCTTGCTCACTGAGGTTCTGTCCAAGAGCCTTTTCCGTTCCAGCGAGGCTTCGAGTAGTTTCCGGGCGCCCCCTGTGGTGCCACCTCCCGGGATTGGAAACAGGTTGCTTTCTGATCCCCTGGTGTACCCACACCATGGGAGGCATCGGCTGGTTTGCCCATGATGGGCTATGTGTCTTCCGAGTCGTGGGATGAGCCTGACATTCCTGACGTCGAGAGCCAACAGTCTTCTGACTTGGGGGCAGCTCGTGACTTTGTGTTTGGGTTCCTTCCAGGTCTCAAACTGTCAAACCAGCCGACAGTGTCAGCCCAGCTGCGATCATCGGTCGCACCCCTACAGCCTGTGGAGCAACATGCTTCTAAGCGCCTTTGACCGTGCCTGTTGGTACAGGTGGTTGAAGCATTTACCGCTTTGGACACTAATCTGAGTTCCAAGGCTATGAAGACGTCATTCTTCATCAAGGTTGACACTTTTTGCCTCTGGTGCGTTATCGTTCCTACGATTTCGCCAATCCGTCAGTCTGCCAGACTGTGACGGTCTTGGATTGGGACTCCAACTCCTCAGCCATATGGAGACTCTGGAGTCCAGGTTGGGCTTATCGAGAGGGATGCTGGAATGTGTTCTCTCTTCGATCACGTCGTCTCTGCTCTGCTGCTTATCTGCTCCCAGATGAGTTTGATGACAAACAGGTTTTGTTTTGTGTGTGCTGTTCAAGGCGCTCATGCATCTTCTCACACACATGCCTGTTACGCGGCTAGCTTGGAATTAGTTCGCAGGTATGCTGTGCTGGACACAAGACATCCCCTTCTTGAGGAGCAGTGCGCTGCTCTTCGATCTGCCTCTTTCAACTGGTCCGCGACTATTCCATGGTTCCATGCTGACGGTCTGGGTGGCTCCCTTTGTCATTCCATTGATCTGCTGCTGCTTAGTCAGCTTGATCGGCCTTCTGTTGGAGCCAGGCGCCGTCCAAAGCCTAACAAGTACTCTTCTGCTTCCTCTGCGAAGCTAAGGGCTGATCCTCCTACCGCCACTTCTACTCACTCACAGGGTGGGTTAGGCGTCTGCAGTAGTCACCTCGGTTTCATCACAGGTTGAGGCACTCCAGTAAGTAGAGAGTGCCTCTTCCAACATGAGTCCCTTTCAACGTTACAAGTGGGGAACTTTTGACCACAGAGGTAGGCGATCTCCTGTCAACGAGGACAATCGAGGTCATCAAGAACTTTCTTCCAGTGGGATTTTGTTCCCGCATGTTCTTGGTGCCGAAGAAGGACGGCCGACTCAGATAGGTTATCGATCTGAGTATTCTGATGCAGTCTATCATTGCTTCTCAGTTCAGCATGGAGGCTTTCAGATCAGTTTGCCGCTCCATTACCCAGGATGTTTTCAAGTTCAAGCCCATTCCCTTTGGGCTCGGCCTGGATCCTTTGGCCTTCACCTCTCTGATGTCACATGTGTTAGTCTTACATCGCACTCAGTCCAAGGTGTCTTCTTCGGCTTGTCTAGTTGATATCCTCCAGAGGCAATCGAATGCTGCCTTTCTGGAGTCTGATGTCGTCACACTGTTGAACCTACTCAAGTCACTAGGGTTCAAAGTCAACGGAGAGAAGTCGGACCTGGTCCCTTCTCCTCCGTCTTGTCATCTGGGATGGACTTCATCAGCTTGGAGTCTTCCCCGACTGCTTGGTCTCTGCGTTTCGGTGACGGATCTCATTCCTCTAGGTCAACTGCATGTCTGACCTCTCCAACACTTTTTGCTCAGTCGTTGGAGGGCGAATGTCAATCCTCTGGTTCTGGTGCTTCTGTTGCCGGAATCTCTTCCTCGTCAGCTCCTCCCCTGACATAATCAGTGGATTATGCAGGGAGTTCCATTGGACTTCCCCACCTCCGATCGTGTTCTGACGGTAATCGCCAGCGATCTCGGATGGGGTGTGACGTTGGATCATCTAGGTCTTTTCCTTCACGGGTCATAGGACCAAGATCTAGCAGCTCTTCATGTCAACCAGAAGGAGCTTCTTGCTCTTTTTCTGTGTTTCTGACAGTGGATCCCCCGCTTTTCGAATTGTCAGGTTTTTCTGTGGTCTGACAATTCTACGGTGGTTGTTTACATTCGGAACCAGGGCGGAATGGTCGTCTGAGCATCCTAGCCGACTCCCTGTCCCGATGGGGCAGGTTCTTGTCCACCGAGTGGATGCTCCACATAGCGGTGTTCCAGTCTCTTTACAATCTCTGGAGTCGTCCCCACATCGATCTCTTAGTGACTCGTTGGAACCATCAGGTGGACACTTTCGTGTCCCCATGTCCAGATGCTCTGGCTTTTGCCGTGGATGCACTGACCCTCCTTTGGGAGGGTCTTGTCGACTACATCTTCCTGCCGGTTCCGATTCTGCCTCAGGTTCTAGCCTAGATATGAACCTGCAGTTGTCAGATTCTTTCGATCACACCCCTGTCGCCTCGATGGGTGTGGATCAATTTGCTCCACTCTCAGGTAGCGGCAGTTCTGGCATGTCTCCCTCTGCGTTGCGACTTTCTTTGCCAAAGTCGCACAAGGTGGTTTCAGGTCGACCCGACTTCATTGCACCTTCGCGCATGTCTTTTATCAGGTCCTGTCTCCTCCGTAGTAGTTTTTGAGACGAGCAGTGGAGTTGCTTTTCTTCTTCAAGGAGGCACTCACTCCACTGGATTAGCCTCTGTGGCTAAGTAGAAGGTTCTTCTGTCGATGGTGTGCAATCACTCTATTGCTTCTGTCACTCCTTCGATCACACCGATTGCGAAGTTTCTGGTATATGTTTGTTTCTGGGGGTCTCCAGCAATGGGTACAAGTCCATGCTTCGGAGACCTTTTTCATATGTTGTACCGCATCGTTTCGGCACTCATCCTTGCCTCTCCAAGCTTGTTCAGCACTTTTCCTTGAAAAGGCCTAGGACTTTGAAGTTTACTCCAAGATGGACACTTTCTTGAGCGCTGCTCTGCTTGGGGGGGGGGGGGGGGGGGGAGGGGCATTCGCACCTTTATCCCGGGTGGATATGCTTTTTCTCACATGCCAGATCTCTCCTGAATCCATTTCTCGATGGATTTGTCTTGCTATTCGTGCAGCTTCCACTCGCCTAGCTACTGGCGATTGTATTACCAATCGTTTTTTCTGCCACGATGTGCGTGCATTGTCTTCCTCTCGGGGCTTATACTAACTCCATTATGTTGTTGGATGTTATGCTGACAGCCTTCTGGAGAAATGCTACCTTCTCCACTTATCTGCGACAGTTGCAGGAGCTGACAGATGGCCTTTGCTCTACGGGCACTCTTTCTTCTGCTCAGGCTGTTGTCTGTCCCAGCCATTCAGCTTCTTACAGGGTCAGTTCCAGCTCTGTGCTATTACTGCCCTTTCTGTCTGTGCGTCTCACATCACCATACACCTCATCTTTCATTGTCTTTTACTAATGTTTGTGATGCTATGGTTTGATAGGACTAGGGATCTCTTCCTCTGCCCACGGTTCCAGTGCAATTGAGTTATGTGTGGGTTGGTTATGTGATTCCCTCCATCCTATTGTCTATTCAGCCTGTAGTAAACAATTGTAAGGTGGGTTGATAAAAAATATAAATTTTATAGTAAATTTCCTTTCTTATTATATCTACCGCAATTGTTTACATGAAGGCCCTCCCGTCTTCTTCGGGTAAGAATCCTTCTTCCCTGCTGATCACATAACTCCTGTGTTGGTTTACTCAAAAGAATGATGAATTGATGACTGCCCTGCGCATTGGTTAACGGAAGTCATGGATTTGTACTAAGGGAAGAGCCTCCCATACTGGGTGTGCGCCGATGGCGCTCGGCCCAGTTTTGGCTTATTTTTTCGTGGTGTTTTTTGCACCACTTTTCTTTCCCACATCTCTTGGGAAAGATTAAAATAGAGTATTTTATCCAAGTTAGGGTCTTCCACTGTAGTGCAAGCCTGTGGTAGGTATAATAAGAAAGGAAATTTACTATAAAATTTATATATTTTTATTCTGTAACCAATGACCCAGACTTAGCTGGTGCTAACCCCAAAATATGTAGGGCCAAACACAAGTTTTGCCCCAATCCCCAAAATTTGCATGCAAACCCGAAAATTAGAAGTCCTATCTGGCCCTCCATACATTTTACCCTCGGCGCATGCGCAGACTCCAGGAAGTCACCAAACCTGGCACCAAATAAATCATTCTTTGTTTGGCCCTTGTCAGATAACAACAAACTGATATTTGTGCTTTTAAATCTCAGTTAATAACGATGCCAGACACAAATCAATGGTTAAATTGGTGGATCCAAGGACAGAACTGGATGAAGGAAGGAAGAAACGGTGGTTTGATACGTTCGGGGCTGTAATTTTTTATTATTTAGTAAAATTAGTTCATGTTCCCTAATTTCGGGACATGAGCCTGACGTTATCTCTGATTGATTATGATCTATCCACTGTTTATTTAGTATTCCTTCCCTGCCTTCCCTTGATCCCCCCAGTTAAGTTCTCAAGCTTTTTGGCTTGTTTTAATAAAGATTTTTTATAAATTTATTGGGAGTTTTAACGTTTTATGCAGAAAATTATTCTGTACATCCCCAAGGTTACGTCCTCATCCTTAGGGTGTTCGGGCATTTTGGTCATGCATCTTACATCCAATATATCGTTCTTTCTTCTGAGGAAGATCTTGCCTTACATCGGATACTCTTGTTTCTGTTACTGACTTCGGGCTGTATTGCCTGGGGTCTTGATTCCGGTGTTTTGTTTACATCTTTAGATAGTTTCCTATTTTTATTTGGGAACAACAGTTGTAGGTAACATTAAATATTCTGATAGTGTGGTAGTTTATTTTACACAGTTTTAATATGCCCGTTGATAAAAACGGACGTATTATGTTAACAGTCTGTCTGTCTGTCCATCCGTCTGCCCGTCTGTCTGTCCGTAAACAATTTAAAGTCGAACGCCTTGCGGTTCGACATCAAACTTTCAGAAGTTATTTTTAGCAATAAAATACAGGTCAAGTTCAATATTGGTGTTTCTCAGTCCATCCGCTGCAGAGATATGGCCCTTTAAAAACACAATTTTTCTAAAAAAATTGGTTTCCGTTCATTTAAAGCTGAACGCCTTGACGGATTGACACCAAATTTTTCAGATGTTGTTTTTAGCAATGAAATACAGGTCAAGTTCGATATTGATGTTTCTCAGTCCATCTGCTGCAGAGTTATGGCCCTTTGAAAACACAATTTTTCGAATAAAAATGGTTTCCCTTCATTTAAAGTCGAACGCCTTCACAGATCGACATCAAACTTTCAGATGTCGTTTGTAGCAATAAAATACAGATCAAGTTCGATATTGGTGCTTCTCAGTCCATCCACTGCAGAGTTATGGCCCTTTGAAAACAACTTTTGAAAAAAAATTGATTTCCATTCATTTAAAGCCGAACGCCTTGACACCAAATTTTTCAGATGTTGTTTTTATACGCCCGTTTGAAAAACGGGACGTATTATGTGAATGGTCTCTCGACCCATCTGTCTGTCCGTCCATGGACACATTTCGTTTCCGACAATAACTTTAGTTGTAATGGTTTGAACTGAGTTAAGTTTGGCATGTGAATTTAGTATGACAAAATACAGGATGGGTTCGATTTCCGTTTCTTTTGCAGTAGAGTTATGGGCCTTTATTTATGGAAATTTAGCCCAACTTCTCGTTTCCGGACAATAACTTTAGTTTGCCTTGACCGATTTATTTCAAATTTTCAGTTTTTTGTTTTTGACCACAAAATACAGCTCATGTTCACTTTTGACCACAATCGCATATGCCTTTTCAGAGTTATTCCCCTTGAATGATTGCAAATTTGTGGGTTTTGTGGTTTCCGGATGATAACTTTAGTTTGCCTTGACCGATTTTTTTTCAAATTCTCAGATTTTGTTTTTGACCACAAAGCACAGCTCAAGTTCACCTTTGGCCATAATCGCTTGTACCGTTGCATAGTTATTCCCCTTGAATGATTGCAAATTTGTGAATTATGTGGTTTCTGGATGATAACTTTAGTTTGCCTTAACTAATTTGTTTCAAATTCTCAGATTTTGTTTATGACCACAAAGCACAGCTCAAGTTCACTTTCGGCCAAAATCGCATGTACCTTTCCAGAGTTATTCCTCTTGAATTTGTGCATTTTGTGTGTTTCCGGATTATAACTTTAGTATGGCCTGACTGATTTTTTATACGCCTGTTGAAAAACTGTTGAATTATGGAATCAGTCTGTCCATTTGTCCATACATTTGTCCATCCGTCGGTCTGTCTGTTCTTCAACATTTGGTTTCCAGATGATAACTTTAGTATTTTTTTTTCGATTGACTCCTAAACTTGGTATGTGGTTTAATCAAAACAAAAGACAGGTTAAGTTCGAATATGGGGTCAATTCGAACTTCGAAGTTCCTCTGAATTATGGCCCTTGTTGGACATAGAATGCATCAAATATTTGGTTTCCGGATGATAACTTTTAATATTTGTTCTCCGATTGGTTCCAAACTTGGTATGTTGTTTAATCACAACAAAATACAGGTCAAGTTCGAATATGGGGTTGGTCCGAACAGTTTTCACCCTCACCCCTATCCTTACCCCAACCCTTCAAAAATACAAAATGGGCGTATAATTTTGTCCACACTTAGGCGTTTTTGGGCTCATCGTTCCCTTTGGGAACTTGGGCTCTTATATTAGGAAAATTTGTTCAAAAATATTTTATTTTATTTTTGAAAGAGTTTTTCTTTTGGATATATTTATTTCATTGATTAAATTTAATGTTATTTTATATTATATCTAGATTTGGTGGTGGTACAATGACTTATATTAGTTTTAGGTAATTATTTTTATCTAATAGTATGGCAAATAGAGGAAACATTTCCCACTTTTACTTTGTCATTGTAATGAATTTACTTGATGTACTACCACTAATTCTACTCCATGTATCAGATCTGATAATCTGAATGACGGGCGTCATGGTTTGTGTTATGCAAGGGGACTCGGTGGTCCTCTCGTCAAAAGGTCGCTATAGTTTTTTAGTTTCTATTTACAGAGGAACAGGAACATGATGTGGCTTCGTGACGCCATCAAGGAGTGTGCTGTCGTCTCAAATCAGAGCTAGCAGCAAAAGTGCTCAGGTATTAGACAAGGCCAAGATCCTTAGTAGGATTGATGACCTTGTCGCCAGCTAGCTCGACCAGCAGATCTAACTCGTATGTGAGGGACGTGATGCCGGGTATGTCCGTTGCGGTCGAAAAGAGGAATAAGGGTGTAGCGAGCACTATAAACATACAACATGCTCACCCTGCGACGACGGGAAGGAGGAAGCACGGGAAGGAGGAAGTTCCGAGGTATGCTCGTTCGGATCTTCATGATCGCGAGAAAGAGGGAGGTTCCTCTCTCTTATAACAACATCTGCGATCAGAGGTTGTTGGTAGGAACTTGGCGGTCAAGTTCTGAGGTATGCTCGTAGGTCTTCCGTGATTGTGAGCAAGAGAGAGGTCCCTCTCTCTTATAACAACATCTGCGATCAGAGGTTGTTGGTAGGAACTTGGCAGTCAAGTTCTGAGGTATGCTCGTACAGGTCCGTGATTGTGAGCAAGAGAGAGGTCCCTCTCTCTTATAATAACATCTGCTTTCAGAGGTTGTTGGTAGGAACTTGTGTCGGTCTGACAAGTTCAGAGGTATGCTCGTCCAGGTCGTCCGTTATTGCGAGCAAGAGAGAGGTCCCTTTCTCTTATAACAACTCTGCGGCCAGATGTTGTTGGTAGGAACTTGGCGGTCAAGTTCTGAGGTATGCTCGTCCAAGTCGTTCGTGATTGCGAGGAAGAGAGAGGTCCCTCTTTCTTTTAACAACATCTGCGGCCAGAGGTTGTTGGTAGGAACTTGTCGGACAAGTTCTGAGGTATGTTCGTTCAGGTCTCCGGTGATTTTGAGCAAGAGAGAGGTAGGTCCCTCTCTCTTATATCAACATCTGGGGACAGGGGTTGTTGGTACGAACTTGTGTCAGTTGAAACTTACGTCCACAGGACGCTCCTTCCATAGACTGCCGCGGCGGCGAGGCTTATAGCTTCCTCTTAGACTGCTGCGGCGTCCAGTCTTATAGCTTCCTCTATGTTCGAAAAGCACACGATCGCGCAGGTCCATTGTCGCTAGTTAGCTTGATTGGTGAAGTAGTTACTCAGGTCCCTGAGAACTATGACGCTGGGTGTAGACGATCCGGGCTAGAAAAAGAGAGATCATATAGGGTGGATCGAACGATATGATAAGCAGTTATGCTCACCTAGTGACGACGGAAGGAGGAAACCGATATGGTCCGAAGCTGGCTAGTCTTATGGTTTCATCTATATACGGATAAGTTGATCTTTATATTGCACAGGGCTATAAAACCCGATGAGTGGTGTCAGTTTCCTGTCACCGGTGTAACGGTTAAGATTGGATACTTGGACCGTGGCTCCAGATGTGTCGCATATGCATTGTATTTAGAGCCAGTGGGAGAGTGCTCAATGATTTTAAAAAGACAAGGGCCAGGTTTCACGGAGGCTTACGTCCCTTGTCTAAAACCGCTAGCTCATCCGGCAGATCTCACTCGTATGTGGGTGATGTGATGCTGGGTATGTCCATGGCATTCGAGAGAGAATAGGGTGTAGCGAGCACTGTTGATCGAATCCATGCTCCCCTAGTGTTGATGGAAGGAAGAAGACGGCATGTTCTGAGGTATGCACGGGCAAGAGGGAGCCCCTCTCTCTCTTTCAACAACATCGGGAGCCGGGTGTTGTTGGTAGGAACTTGCGTCAGTCTGTGCTTACGTACATAGCTGTTGTCCAGTAAAGAGAAAAGAAGAGGAACAAGCACTCCTGACCGCACCTGGCTAAGTGACTCAGGTTTCCCGGTCTTCATCATCAAAGGTCCATCTTTAGTAAGGAGTCGCACCATCTAGTAGCCAAGAAGATGAGGCTTCATTCATCGGGTCATCCGCAGTAATAACTACATTGGACTCCCTGTCCTAGGAGCAGCCGGCGAAGAGGCCATTCGTGACGTTGCTCCTCAGGCCTCTGTAACGGACTTGCTGTCGCAGTGGCACAGCTAATCGCAGTATTCCTGCTAAGGCAGAAGCACTCAATGTCGATCTCAAAATCTTGAGCTGTTGCATAGTGCTTATTTGGTCCGGTCACCTACCTGTTTAGATGCTGGTGACTGTGATTCTAACTGATTTGAACATATGATGGATAGGATAACTTTCCTTCCGGAACAACTCTTGGATGATATAGATATCATACATTATCATTTCCTTGATCTTGTTCCAGTGATTCAAAATGCTGCGACAAGTATGAGAAACCGCTAGCGTAGTTAGACACTGACTTCATCCGGTTAAGAGCAGGGTAATAAGATCTCTTTCCGGTTAAGTCTACACGGGTGTCACAGATCTTCGATTCTGTATACGACACCATATTTATCTTCCGGCGGAAAAAGTAATTCGGTTTCTTATCTTCTTCCTCTGTATTTTTAATCGTTTGTGATGGTTCACATACTTTTAAAAACAGCAGAGGAAGATGTGGAGAGTTCCTCAGCGTTGATTGAGCAGGCTAAGATCCTAGTTTTAGCCTTACCTTCATCATTTAGCTGTTCGCTTGGACGTAATTGAGAAGATAATTTCTTTAGTCAGAGCGAATTTAGTCTCCTGGTCTAATGTACTTAATTTTAAGTACTGTGATGCATTGTCTATATGGAAGGACTTTTGTGGTTGTTGTACCTTTTAAAATTCTTTCCAGACATAGTATTTATTTCTCGGTCTTAACTTATGTTAAGAGAGAGTTATGCTGATGCAATGAAGCCTTGTGTCTTCATCTTTGCATTTGACTAGATGGAAAACTTGCCATAGGTCACTTTAGTCTTTCAACTCTAGTTTTTATGATAAGAATCTATTCTCGTCTCTTTATGCTGGGGTCTAATGTACCTCCACCAGCAGAAAGAGTATGAGAGGTTGTCCTAGACTCAAATCGTCTATTAGGACTCATAGCAAAGGTATAGGTATACCTAAGTCTTTGATGGTAACCTTTCATTATTGTAGGATTAAACTACAAGAAAGCATCTATTCTCGACTCTTTAAGTTTGGGTCCAATCGACTACAGCCAACAAAAGAGTAGCAGAGTTTCTCCTAGACTCAATTCGCTTATAAGGCTCATAGCGAAGGTATAGGTATCTCTCCTATATATAATTCTTCAGGTTTGCTTATACAGCCACTTGGATAGGGGTTTCTCGTCAGACTGAGTTACTGATCAGACTGCCCTGAGCCGGTGGTTCGAGGCTCTTATAGAACTCGATCCGGCCGATTTTGACTGGAAGTGGATAATTAGGTTATTTATGATTATCTTTCAGTCGATAAGCAAACGTTCGGCAATTGCAGCGAGTATAGTTCTTTAGATCACTTGTGTTGTGAACTAGATAATGTCTCATGGGATTTATGATAGGATTCATGTATCCCACTATTCATTTGGCTGGTTCATCTGTTTCACAGAGCGAATTAACCAGCTGTTTGGCTCGCTTTTATCTGTTATCTGATGCATTAACTGCGATAGTTTAATGCACCGGATGGAGTTGTGTGGAACGGCTTGGAATATTTTTTCGATGGGTCGCTTACACACGTCTACTCCAGTTATTAACTGTAGTGGTAGACGTTTTTCCCTCTTGACCTGTTTTGTTTTAGAGAATCTTTTAACATAAGGTCAAGTTTGGGCATATATTACGGTTTTCTCTATTATTTCAGACGTGAGTTCATATATTGTTTTACAATCCTGAATGCAAGGGTCTCTCTATGCACATCAGAGTTTATCAGAAGAGAAGTATGCTTCTGTTGTCATTATTTTTCAATAGAAGGGACATTTATGTTCATTCTATTGTTAAATAAGTCAGTTAGCTATTCGTACTGCTTGGGTTATTTATCCTCCAATTAGCCGTCAATGCTTAAGATTTCAGCGCATAAGTAAGCGCTGGCTATATCTTGGGCTTATTCTAACTGTTTGGCTATTATATGATCTTATGTGGGATCTCTTCAGGATAGTTAAGTTTTCGGCGCATGGGAATAATAGTTTCCATTATTTGTGTCGCTAGTATAAGTCTTTTGAGCATATACATTGATGCTCAGCCATTTTCATGGGAATGAATGATAGGATATGTGTATCCTTCAATTCATTTGTTTCTATTGATTTCATTGAGGTTATGGGGTCTGCTATTGAGTATTCGCCAGAAGCTTCCCCATTAGGGGGTTTTCTTTTAGGGAAGTTTTATTCTTCATGTCATTCTCCGCTCTCAGTGGCATTAAGGAGTATTCAGACGTGAAGTAGCTTTATGGCCTCTATATTATTGCTGTCTGCGTCAGCAATGATTAAGTAATGTGGGTGAGGAGGTTTCGACATATATTTGAATTCCCCCCCCCCCCCCCCCCCCCCCACACTCACGCTGTCGCATATATATTTTTTAATACATACATACTTTGCGTCTGGGTCATGTTGGATGGCACCATCATACGCATACATGCAGTTCTGTTGCATTTGTGTCCGGTATTTATTTTCTGATTTTGGAGCCGGTTTATCATACCTGCCTCCATTTCTGGGTCCTGGTCTCTATTTTGTCGGTTCTCAAATCGCATATTCTCATGTGTTTATAGTTGTAGATACCAAATTGTACACGTTGGAGAGTGTTTTTACCAGATTTAATATTACAGAGGCCTCCTTGAATGATCTTTAGCGTGTTTTCTCTAGAGATTGTTCATCTTATCCCGCTTTTGTATGTTTTTGTTATAATTGATTTTTCACTGATTTCGTCGTAACTGTATATGGCGTCTGCAGTGCATATTTTATAGCGGATAATGTTATTTACTAAAATCATCGCTATAGCCTTGGCTTGTGAAGTGGCGTTAAGCATCATTTATTATTTATGAATTAATTTTTGGAGTGTCTGATCGATATTTATATCGTTTCCGGGTACTGCTTATTGATTCTAGGGGGGGGGGGGGGGGGGAGGGTCATTTTGTCCACTTCTCTGCCTTATGGGGTATGTAACTATTGAGGAAGCTGTCTTGTCCATACTATGTTCGGCGATCAGCTGCAGTATTATTGTGTGGCATAGGTTTATGGGAAATTTCCTCTCATTCTCAGTATGCCTTAATTATTTTTAGGGCCTAGACCAGACTAGTCTCTAAAATTGTTTATTTGTTACATCCTAATTAACATGATTTTATGCTTAGATTTAGGAAGTACATAATTGGGATACATATTAGGTTATGTCTCTTCTATTATGGTATTAAGAGACAAAAATGTAATTCTAATTTCTTCATCATGGATTGAAGGATTTGATCTATGTTCATCTACTATTTCTGAAGTTCTAGGCCCTCCAGCCTTTTTTCTATTCAGTTAAGTCTGGGTCATTCGTTACAGTATAAAAATATGAAAAAATTTATAGTAATTTATATATTTTTTATACTTACCAATGGCCCAGATGGGGATGGCCCTCCCATGAGTCGGGAACTCATACCTCCCCGCTGATTATATAACATTTAGCAGGAACTGGTTGTAAGAATGAGGCTTGGCGCCAATTTCAGTACTTCCTTGACACTGCACATGCGCAGTAGACAAAAGTATGGAGGACCATAAAAGGACATTATTTTTTTGGTTTTGGGTGCAAATTTTGGGGATTTGGGGGTTAAAATTTGTGTTTGGCCCTGAATATTTTGTAGTTCGCACCAGCTAAGTCTGGGCCATTGGTAAGTATAAAAAATATATAAATTACTTTAAATTTTTTCATTTCTGTTCATGCTGTCGCTAGATGGATTCAGTTGACAATTCGCATTGCCTGAGAATCTATCTTTGGATCAGCGTTCTGTCAATAAGATCTCAGCGCACGAGGTTAGAGCACTGTCCACTTCTTGGGCTTATTCTAACAGTATAGCCATTAGAATCATGAAGGCTGCTTACTGGACACAGCCCTCTTCATTTACCAAGTTTTATCTGAGAAATTTAGAGTTCATCCCCATTGACCTTAGATCTTTAGGTCCTCTTTTTGTTGCCGAGAATGTCGTCCATTAATGTTACATCTATAAGGTCTTTAGGCAGTCCGTTCCAGCACTGACGCTGTTCCTCTGCCCTCTTCATTCTGAGGAATTTTACCTCAGAAGAAGGGGAGGGGGGGGGGGTGTTTCCCTTATGATTATCTGACTTTATAGTGAATAGCAAGGGAATACCTCCTCCGGTGTCAGTAATCCTGCGTCGGTGCTGGGGTGGTTTTAATGTGTAGCTCGGAGTGAAGCAATAACTATGTCTCATTTATGTACTGTTTTTAAAGTGTAGCTCGCTGCGAAGCATTTGTATATGTTACCTGTCAATTAGGTGTTAATATAGAATCCTCGGACACTTTTAAATGAGTATAAAGAGTCTCATTGTCTGGACTTTCTTTATATATTGGTTTTCCTTCACCGAATTAGCATAACGGGTTATGCTGGCATTAAGTGGAGAATTATATATTATGTAATACTCAATTACATTGTTGGTGTTATGTCTTTCTCTTTTCTCATAAAGGAGAAAGACATATATAATTCCTATCTTCTCCTATTCTCCTATGGGAGCTATTCTTTACTGTCATATAAAAATATGATAAATTTAAGTAATTTGTATATTTTTTTAATCTTAACAATGGCCCAGGCGGGTATGGCCCTCCCATGAGAGGGTACTCATACCTCCCCGCTGTTTATAAAATTTAACAGGCAATCTGTAGAAAGAATGATGGTTGGCCCAATTTCGGTACCTTCCTGGATACTGCGCATACGCAGATCTAAAAAGTAGGTAGGACCATCTAGGACTTGATTTTTTCGGTTTTGCCTGAAAATTTGGGGGATTGGGGGGGCAAAATTACTTTAAAAATTTATAATTTTTTTTGGCGTCTTGAAATGAATAAAATATTTCTTTTATATTTTTTTTGTCAGAGGTTATAGAGCTTAAATGCTCATATTCAAAGTACTGAAGTCAAAAGACTTACCAGTTTGAGAATTGGAGGGTTGTTTTTCGATAGATAATATTTTTAGTTCAGTTAACAGGGGTTTACTTTATAATGTACATACAATTAACTGATCAGATGTGTACTAGAGGTATGGCAAATGAAATATATTTGCAAATAACTGGGTTTGTATATAACCCTTTAAAGACCCAGAGATTGTTTAACATTTTTGCCAATCATTGATAGTCAACATGCTGTGGCTTTTCTGTTGTTTCTATGCAAGTCTAGGCTGCCAATATAGGCAGGCTAGAATTTCCTAGAAACAGTTGCCAGAGATCGCATGTTTGGGTACGTGGTCTTTTGCGTTAAAAAGTGATCAAAGTCTGAACTAGGTACTAGGTATTCAAGGGATAAAGCAACGCACAGTTAATAAGACATGGAATGTGATTAATGTTTTAAATTAATGTGCAACCAACAAGATTATTCAGTAAAGCAGTATCTATTTACTAAAGGGTACCATTGTGCTGTACATTGCAAGAGCAGCACAATAGATATTTTTATACTGTACCAATGACCCAGACTTAGCTGGTGCTAACTCTAACAAAACCAGGGCCAAACACAAATTTTGCCCCCCAATCCCCAAAATTTGCATCCAAAACAAAAAGAAATCATGTCCTAAAGGACCTCCATACTACGCCTCTACTGCGCAGTGACGCAGACGTCCCGAAATTGGCGCCAATTATCATTCTCTGTTTGGCCCTTCATCAGTCAACATCTCACTGATCTTTGTGCTTGTAAATCTCAGTTTAAAGGATGCCAGACACGTAATTTTTGGAGAAAATGTGATTCTAAGGAGGATAGAAGGAGGAGAGGAAAAAGAAGTGACAAAAAATAATCAGGGCTGTACTTAAAATTTTTTGATGAAATTATGTTAAGTTGCCTATTTTCGAGGCATGGGCCTCTTGTTGTCATTCTTGCTAAATGTTGCACTGCTTATTCAGTGTTTCCTCTCCCCTAGCCTTCTAAAGTCCCCCCTTGCAATTCTCCCATGCTTTTGGCATATTTTTGAGAAATTTCATTTCTAAAATTTCCTGGGAGAGTTGCTTGGTTACAGAATGTTTTCTGTTATTTTCCCCATAGTTACGTTTTCACCCATGGGTGTATAACGTTTGTGTTCTGCATCTTCCATCTGATGTTCTGCAGATTCTCCTCTGGGAGTCTCTGTTTTGCATCAGATAGAGTGTAATTTGATGACTGATTCCGGGCCAGTTTTTTCAGTGCCTGGAGTCATGTTTTCTGGTGTTTTTACACTGTTTGTTTACATTGGCAACAGCCTTTTTTGAGGGGGGCTGTTTGTCTTTGCTGTAGTTTATCTCACTATAAGATACATTTATATTATCCGTAAGTGTCTCATTAATTATTTAATATAAATTTAAAATTTTTGACCACACTATGCCATCGGATCCATCGGGGCTCAACGTTACTTTTCAGCAACTTGGGCTTCGCTGAAAAAATATTTTTTCAAAATTATTTTGATTTGCAATTGTTTTTTCATTTATTAATGGATCATGTTATTATGTATCTTTGTGTCAGGGGTTTTTGCGAGTAACTAGGACTTGTTGTTGTCCTTTCACAATGAAGGGACATTGTTCAAATTGTAATAGGAAGAAATCTTCCTCTGACTTTCATGATCATTGTATTAATTGTAGTCAGTGTTCTCGCATTAATCCCTGTCCTATATGTGAATATTGGGATGAGAAACATTGGAAACGTGTGTCACGATATGTTGTTTCTGGAGAAAGGGCTATGCCGGCTCTTTCTCCGCAAGGTCACTCTACTCTCTCAGTTTCTATTTCAGAGGAACCAGAACAGGGTGATGTTTCCATGTTATCTTCTACAAGTGTGCGTCCGTCGTCACAAATGAATTCAGAGCTAGCGGCAAAGGTGCTCATGGAGATTAGACAAATGTCGTCCGCTAGCTCGCCCGGTGTAGCGTCCATTCACCGAATGGTTCGGCAGCCGGGTTTGTCCGATGCGGTCCAGGAGGAAATTTTGGGTGATGCGAGCACTATAAACATAATAGATGCACACCCAGTGACGGCGGATAGTAAGCGAGAACGGAGGAAGCCTTTGAGTCCGGTTCCTAGCTCGTCCAGGTCCAGCCGGGCCGCGAGGGAGAGAGGCCCCTCTCTCGTACAACAACATCTGGGACCAGATGTTGTGGTACAAAATGTGTCTTTAGCGGAGCATACGTCCGTCGCTCGGGATGCTCCGTCATATAAAAATAAGACTGCGCCTCCGCAGGTCTCGACGCCGGACATTCTTGTGCAGATAGCACAGCTTATCGCAGCATCCCAGCAGCCGACAGAAACGGTGTCGGATCGAGAATTATCCGACGGCGCTGGGTCGGTACGCTCCGCCGAAGCATCGGGGGCGGACGACCGGGAACATAATGAGGTCCGACCGGATGGTGAAAGGGATACGGATGACTTGGAGCTATCCCTTTCGGAACAACATAAAGCTGCCGTGGACTTCATCCGGCACTTTCTTCCTCAAGTTGTTCCGTCGGGCCAGGCTGCTGCGGTTCCGGACAAGAGGATTATAGCGTCATTGGACTCTGAATTTTTTGAGCGGTTCAGGGACATCGCTCCCGAGTTTCCGTCGCAGTCCAATAATGTTGCAAGAACATTTGAATTATTGAACGACGCTATATTTAAACTTGCTTCCAAGACGGGGAAAGCAGGTTTCTTGTCCGCTAATACTCTCAACCTGCCTTTCATTAATGCAAGGAATAAATTCGATACGGCAGGACAGGGTATACCGAGAGTTCCTCTGCATATGGACGACGAGGCGGAAGACTTAGAGCTATCATTACCGTCGTCGGCTTCTATTCCAACCGCGGAAACAACTATTGCGTCTAACAGAGCCAATTTAGATGCCTTATCTTACACAGATCACCTTACTAAGGCATTATCACTGCGCCTTCAAGGGAAAGAGTTTCAGGATATACAATCCTCTTTAAGACTTCTTTCAAGGGCAGTAGCTTATTCCACGTGTAACTCCGCCCTTTCAGTGGCAAATCTGGAGTTGGTTAGACGTGACGCAGCCCTAGCTACATCCACACTAGTGGATACTAAGGTGAAGAACTCTCTTAGAGTCGCTTCGGTCTCCGGAGAACTTCTCTTTGACGGCAAGCTTTCTGCTATTTATGATAAAATTACAAAGAAAGCTAAGGATTCTCTGTTGTTCAAATCTGCTCCTAAGAAGTCGGATACAGCAGACACAAATAAGACAGGCACTTCTGGGTCTAATGTGCCCAAGAGAGGTTCCTATAGAGGTTCCGGTGCGTCCTCTTGGTCTTATTCGAGAGACTGTCAGGGTAGCGACTCTCGTTCGGGACGTCCTTCAGGCCGGGACAATCGGTCGGACGCCCCGAGGTCGACGGGGCGAGGTGCGGGCCGTGGAGGACGTGGTTTCTCCTACCGCAGGCCTCGCAGGTCCAGGAGGTGATGGCTTAAACCTCTATCGCGTACCGGTTGGCGGAAGGTTGTCGAGCTTTTCACAAGAATGGGTGTCGATTACGGACGACCCTTGGGTGAGAGGAGTGACTTCGGAAGGTCTAAAGATATCCTTCAAACGAAAGCCTCCATTAACTCGAAGTCCAAAGTGGACTCATCTTCCGTCAAATCCGCAGAAAAGAGACGCTCTGTTATCAGAGGTGCAGTCTCTTTTAATGAAGAACGCGGTAGAGGTCGTAGAAAACCAGGAATCTCCGGGATTCTACAGCCATCTGTTTCTGGTTCCGAAACCAGACGGCTCGTTCCGTCCATTCATAGATTTGAGCTGGATAAACAAGCTGATCGTCGCTCCGAAGTTTTATATGGAGACGATTCGATCGGTCAGAGCGAGTATTCGGGTGAACGATTATGCAACGAGCATAGATCTCAAAGATGCGTACTTTCACGTCATGGTACATCCGACATTCCGAAAGTACCTACGCTTCGCAGTCCTAGGAGTGGTGTATCAATTCCGGGCGATGTGCTTCGGATTGAATCTAGCACCCTGGGCTTTCACTCGGGTAATGAACTCGGTAATGATCTATTTCCGAGCTCATTCGTCTGCGGTAACGTCGGCCTACCTGGACGACATTCTTCAGAGGTACGGCAACGAGTTAACGCTTCAGAACGATGTTCAGAATCTTCTTCTATTGCTCCGACATCTCGGTTTTATAGTAAACGAGGAGAAGTCGGATCTGGTGCCGTCCAAGTCATTCACTCATCTGGGAATGAGCTTCGAGACGCACAACAATCTCGTTCGTCTGCCGTTAACCAGAGCGAAATTAGTCAGTTGTTACGCGCGCTATTGTCTGCACGCAGACAAAGTCACGGCGAGAGAATTTATGAGACTGATAGGTCTGTGCGGAGCCGCCGCGGATCTCATTCCGATGGGGCGGTTACGCACACGTCCTCTTCAAATTTTCTTGACTCAGAATTGGAGTGTGAAAATTCATTCGCTCAAAGATCAAGTCAGATCAAGTGAAACAAGAGATTCAGACTTGGGCAAACATTCAGTGGTTAACTCAGGGAGTTCCGCTGCAGTTGCCGGATCCGAGTTTTACCATTATGACGGATGCCAGTCAAACAGGTTGGGGTGCATCATTAATCCCAACGGATTCGAGATGCCAGGGTCTTTGGGATCCGCAATTCCTGTGCAAGCACATAAACATCAAGGAAATGATGTCAATTTGGCTTGCGTTACGTCACTGGATGGACATTTTTCACAATGCTCATGTCCAAATCCTATCCGACAATACGACAGTAGTGGCGTATATACGGAATCAGGGAGGCACTCATTCAGTTCCGTTGTTCAATCTAACGGAAAGAATCCTTCTGTTTGCGCTAAAACATCACGTTCTTCTTTCGGTCCGTCACATACCGGGTCGTCTGAATGTACTAGCAGTCTCCCTTTCACGAAAGGGTCGCTTGTTGCCGTCGGAGTGGACTCTCAACAAACAAGTATTCAATCAGATTTGCTACCAATGGGAACGGCCAATGATAGACTTATTTGCGACACATCTCAACAATCAGTTGCAGACGTATGTGTCTCCGTGTCCGGATCCAAGAGCATTTGCAGTAGACGCTCTGTCGATCCCTTGGGACGGAATGATAGGATATGCGTATCCTCCAGCGCCGTTAATTCAACAAGTATTGCTAAAGATAAAACAATCTCAATGCAAGATTCTGTTGGTAGCATCTCTGTCGCCACAGAGACCGTGGATAAATCTACACAGGTGTCTGTTGTGGGACCTACCGCGAAAGCTTCCTCCACGGGAGGATCTTCTTTCGCAGGGGAAATCGCGCCAACTCCATCACAACCCGCAAGGTCTCAACCTTCACGTTTTTCCGTTGTGCGGTCCTTCTTGCATGGCAAACACTTTACAGGACGAGCAGTGGACGCAATTTCTAACTGTAGGAGGACCTCCTCTTCGCTAAACTATGCGGCTAAGTGGAAGGTTTTTCGTCGTTGGTGTAGGGATCATTCTGTAGATATATTCGATCCCTCTATACCAGACATTGCAAACTTTCTAGTATACTTGTTTGACGAAATCAAACTGCAGCCTGTTACTATAAAGGGTTCTAGATCTATGTTATCTGATACCTATGCACATCATGATAGTTTACAAATTGGATCTAATGTCTCTTTATCTAAGTTGGTTAGAAACTTTTCGATAAATAGACCCAGAACTCTTAGATTAATTCCTAAGTGAAATTTAGCTTGGGTTCTTCTTAAATTGAAGGAAAAGCCATTTGAACCTCTTGGGACAGTAGATTTCAAATTCTTATCTTATAAGACAGCTTTTCTCTTAGCTTTCTCTTCTGCTAGAAGAGTCAGTGAGCTTCATGCACTGTCGGTGGATGATTCTCACTATCGTAGTGTTGGGAACACTATCACCTTCACTACTAATGTGGGTTTTTTAGCTAAGAATCAGGCTCCTAATAAATATCCGGAACCTATTGTTATTAAGGCTCTTCCGTCTTCAGACGGGCGTAGGCCTTTACTCTATCCTGTTAGTGCGTTACGTATCTATAAACAGAGATCTCAGTTTATCAGAAAGGGACGGAAACGTTTCTTTCTGTCTTTGATGCCTACATTTCGGTCCATTCTATTGCTAGATGGATTCAATTAACTATCCGTACTGCTTATGAAAATTTATCTTCTTCTCAGCAGTCTGTGCTTAAGATTTCTGCTCATGAAGTAAGAGCTCTTTCTACTTCCTGGGCTTATGCTAATAGTGTTGCTATTACAGATTTAATGAAGGCTGCTTATTGGTCTCAGCCATCCACATTTACAAATTTTTATCTCAGAAATATTGAGTCCATTTCTGGAGACCTGCATTGTTTAGGTCTGTTATCTGTTGCTCAGAATGTCGTCCACTAAACAGTTGCAACTATCGTTATGCAGGCTTTCTGTTCCGGCAGTGACTCCGTCCGGCTGCCCTCTTCCCTCTGGGCTATTTGACCCAGGGCAAGGGGAAGGGGGGGGGGGGGGGGCGGGTGTTCCCTTAGGTCACCTGCTTTATAGTGAAAAGCAAGGGAATGCCTCCTCCAAGTCAGTATTTCTGAGTCGCTTCCGGGATGGTTATTAATGTTAAAATTCATTCATGTCTTATTTTTAAAGTGTAGCTCGGTGTGAAGCATTTGTATATGTCAAGTGTCAAACGGGCTTTAATATACAATACTCGGACACTTTTAAATGACTATAAAGAGTCTCAATTCTCTGGACTACTTTATTTATTGGCTTGCTTTAAAAATAATTAGTATAAGGGATATACTGGATGTTAATAGAGAACATGAATGTTATTGTGCTCAATTATTAAGGGTAGTGTATCTTTCTAATTTAATATTAAATAAGAAAGATACATGTAAAGCCTAATACTCCTTTTCTCCTTAAGGGGTTACCTCTTTACTATATAGTTGAGCTTATTGGATTTTCCTCTATGTCCTAGGCCCTCCAACCTGTTTACTATTCAGCTAAGTCTGGGTCATTGGTACAGTATAAAAATGTTAAAAAATTTATAGTAATTTATATATTTTTTATACTTACCAATGACCCAGACGGGGATGGCCCTCCCTGGAGTTGGGAACTCTTGCCTCCCCGCTGAGTACATAGCGCTGACCAGGCACTGCCAGTAAGAATGATAATTGGCGCCAATTTCGGGACGTCTGCGTCACTGCGCATGCGCAGTAGAGGCGTAGTATGGAGGTCCTTTAGGACATGATTTCTTTTTGTTTTGGATGCAAATTTTGGGGATTGGGGGGCAAAATTTGTGTTTGGCCCTGGTTTTGTTAGAGTTAGCACCAGCTAAGTCTGGGTCATTGGTAAGTATAAAAAATATATAAATTACTATAAATTTTTTAACTTTTTGTTAGCTTCTGTTTAAGTGAAAATTTAATTTCTTACTTTCATATTTATGTGTTATGAATTATTGCAGTGCTGGCACAGAGGGCAGGACACATCACACATTCCCAATATCTCCAGGTTCACAAAGAACAGGTGAGTAGTGAATATTCCTTTTGCTATTGGTATTAAACTAAATCAAAACACACTTCAGTGTCGTGGTTAGTAGAAACTTGCAGCCCATGTGCTGGACTGTCAATCATGATTGTCATAAATTTATTCTGATTAGTTGTTGAATATTGTTCATAACCCTTGAGTAATACTTCATGCTGTGCACATGTACATTTGCATGGAACACCCATCTATTATAAGAAATGATTCAAGGATTTGGTTATGTGGCTTTAAAACACCAATAAATAAATAAACAAATGAATAAATAAATAAAAAAGAAAATCAAGGATTTAGAATTTTTGAGAGCAAAGAACTGAATGTTTAGGTTAAGACAGAAAATAGGACTATTTTATTTGATTCAGGAAAATTTTTTTGAAAATCAAGGTAAGTTCACTATGTTGCCCTGTTTGAGGTTGAATAAAATTGAAATGCATTCAACTTTGAATTGCATTGTCACTTGTACTGAAAATGTGTATCCATGTGTGATTTAATCTCCATATTGTTGAGTGCTGCTGGACTATCTTGACTGATAATCCTCAACAATATAGGCTCTACAATAATACTAGCTAAAATAGAATATGCAGAAATTGAATATGGTCCATCTGTGGTTTACCATTTATACGCAGTTTAAGACCTCCTCAATCTAATTCACCCTGGGACTCTGTTCCATGGACACTTCCATGTGACAAATGGCCTACAATAATTAAAATGTAAGCCTAAAACATCAGAATAAGTCTGGCAAACTCTGATCCTATTCAAATGGAAGGGTATATACTCTGAAAAATGAAAATTGAACTGGGGGGGGGGGGGGGGAGGGGTGCCACCTTCTTGAACTTATTTTAGGGAGGGCAAAATATTGCCCACGATTTGTCAAATGGACAAGCATGATTCTGAGGCCTTTTTGCTACATTTACATAGTGTAGTGCACATCATGTGGCTTTGCAGCTGTTTTCTTGCCAAATCTTGGCTGCCTATATTGGAAGTTAGTACACCTCTGTAAACATAGTCGATTGGTCATACTGGAGTTGCTGCGGAAGGTGGGTTGAATCTTGTGGAGTGTGTTTCTTCTACATTTCTTTGTATATTGCACTGAAACTCAGCATACAATAACATTAGTGCAAATATGTGTAATATAAGTTTGCTGTGGTCCAGTTTGGCATTACAGATTCAAATTGCTTTTGAATTTTACTATTGTAATAGAATTGGTAAATCGTGTGTAGGGCAAACTACTTCTACATTTCCTAACATTTGCTTTGAAACTTGTTATTCTTGATCAACATCAAGTGCAGATGTGTGGCACAACCTAGGCATTACATAGTTATTGTCCTTGAATGCACAACTGTAATAGTATTACAAAATCTTGTGGAGTGAACTACTTCTACATATCTCAAGACATGGGTTTGAAAGATGGTATGGATGATCATCATTCCGTTTACAGTTTAGGCATAACAGAGTTTAAGATATATGTTGGTTTACAGGCGCGGATCCAGGATTTTATAAGGGGGGGTGCTATTGTTGGTCGGCAAGCGCCGAAGGCGCGCAGCGTGACGGCGCTCCGCGCCGTCCTTGCGAGCGCCGAAGGCGCGAAGCAATTAGCGGGGGGTCTGGGGGTCCTCCCCCAGAAAAAAATTTGAATTAGGAACCCATCAGATGCTATCTGAGACGTATCCTGGTCATATATTTGTCCTTTCTCTTAAACCTATTTTCTGCCGATTTGGCTTGAAATTTGGTAAAAACAATTATGCTACTGACACTGCCCAATGAAAAACAAAATAATCATTCGAAATTGTTACCTACCAAGAAGCAAATATAATCACCCCTGGATTTTGCATCAAATTAACTGAAATGCGGGGATTGCCTGGGAGAAACATAATAATTTTCACCATGACATACCTGTTGTACGCAGGGGCGACAGAAGTTCCAAGAAGTATGAGCGTGTGTAGGTGGGTGAATGTGTGGATGGGTTGGTGCCACTGGGTGAGTGGCCGAGGGAGGGGGGGTCACATTTCTTCTGGTCAACTTTGAGATGCATATACTATTTAAATGTTAAACATCACAAAGGCAGATTTAGACGGGGGCGCACATGGCGTGCGCCCCTCTATTTTCTCAGAAATCGTTTCTGAGAAAATAGAGGGGCGCATGCCGCGTGCGTACTGGAGCGTGCCAAAGGCAAAGGCACGCCCCAGTCAATTCTAATAAAATAATTGAAGCCAGTGCGTACTATAAATTAATAGTATGTGCACACTTGCATCACAACAGTTTGTGACCATATAAGTATAGAGGGCGACGTCCCTCTATTTTAAAATCCTGGATCCGCTTCTGAAACACCCAAGTCCTGTCTCAGTTTGTGCGCTTCAACCGTGCTATGTGAACGCACAAACTTGTACACTGTGTAAATACATTGTCCCATCAACTGATCTTAACTGGTAAGTAGCCTAATTATTTTATTCATGTTATCGAAGAAATAAGTCTGGATACTAGATGTCCTGTTGCTCTGTAACATTAAATTGTTTCAGTTTACTAGAGAATGCCTGTAGGCATTATCCAGCAAGTTCAACTGTTGCGACAATTTAATATTTAGCAAAGAGCATTTAACATTAATGAATCATTCACCAATGTTAAATGCTCTTTGTTAAATATTAAATTGTCCCATTCAATCATCTGTCATAGTGTAAAACTATTGCTGAAGGCGAACGTTACTATAGCATCACTGATTCAGCTGAACAAAGATATATTTACGAACAGAGCTGATATACGTGGAAACTTTGTCCATAAGACCGTAAATATATGGATGACATTGGAATCAGCTCGTCAACTGATTCAAATGCCATCCATTTTGGGAAAAGCTGTGATTGGTAACTGGTTAAATTCCAGGCACATTCTTATAACAATTACATTTTACTGAAATTAAATCTTCAAGATAGATTATTGGAGGCTGGATCGGAAATACAGTAATCGCGTATGCTTATTACAGTAATACTTGTGATTGGGATGAAGTTCTCACTCTTTCAGAATGTCTGCAAATTCAAATTTTTTCGGATGACTGTGAGTAGTGAGTAGGCGTGTGTATGTGTGTGTGTGTGTGTGGGGGGGGGGGGGGGGTGCTCGAGCACCCAGAGCACCCCCCCTGGATCCGCCCCTGGTTTAACTCTTAATCCGCTGAGTATTTTGAAGATATTTTTCATCAAATCTAGTCATGGCTCCTGCGAAGCAGCCATGACTAAGATTTTATGAAAAATGTGTCTATATTTTTACTCGTGAATTCATTAGTGAAAAAATGCATTTAATTTACAGGGGAAAAATTTTATTAAATGTGCCTGAATTCTACTTATTTCAATGGCAAGAGAAATCTGTCCTGTGTAGGAATATCTGCCAACAGCATGCAAGAAGTTAAAACCATGTGTGGATGATCAACATAAAGTGAAAGTTGCACAACATAAAGTTGCTGTGTCTGAATTAAGACATGACAAAGTTATTGCCCTTGAAATCTACAGTTGTAATAGCTTAGAAAAAGCTTGTAAAGATAACCACTTGCACAATTTATCATATTTGAAATTTTATATACATCATTAGTATCAAGTGCAGGTAAAACTGTGTAACGGAAGTTTATTAAACCATAACAGAGTTATTGTTCTGGAATCTTTCTATTGTATAGAAATAGTATGGTAAAATGTTATGAAGTGAATCATGTCGACATTTCTCAAAATATTGATTTGAAACTGCATGTGCATGATCAACATCAAATGCAGATGTGCTTGACCTTAAATTTACTGTAGCTTGATTCAAGTATTACAGAGTTATTGCCCTTGAATTCTACGCTTGTAATGGGAAAGGAAAATCTTGTTTGGTGAACTGCTACATTTCTTACATTAGTTTGAAACTCAGTTTACGTAATCAGATTCAAGTGTGGATGTACATGACACGGCTTTACTGTGGCTTGGTTTATACCTTGAGGAGTTGTAGCCCTCAGATTTAGTCAAAACTGCAGATGTATTAATCACCTTCAGTGGTAGTTCTATTTTGTTGGTGCAGGTGAAGTAATTGGAAATTTTTGGAGAAGAAAATTTTGAGACCTTTCCACTAGAGCTGTCATGATTATTTCATTAGTCGGGAGCACGGTGACTCAGTAGGTAGAGGTGCAGGCTGCAAGCCGAGAGGTCCTCGGTTCGAATCCCACCTGCGGCAACCGCGTTGTGTCCTTGGGCAAGACACTTCCTCTCCATTGCCTGCGTGGGGGCACGATGACGCCGTGTACTAAGGTGTACTGCACGTCAATGGTATGCATGTCTTCAACCAATCTAACCCTGCCTGTGCTACAGTGCAGGGTTACGATGTTGGGGAGCTAGCAGCTGCTCGTCGTTGGTCGTTCTCTCTGGGTACTCCGGCTTCCTCCACCCATAAAACTGTCACGGTCATGATTAGCCATTGTGCATAAATAGGTGACTTTAAACATCAATAAATAAATAAATAATTTCATTAGTCGACTAAGCCTTGACTCTCACAACTGCCGACAGTATTTATTTTCTGTCAATCATCGCTCATTTTTAAAGTGGTAAAAGTTGGGTTTAAATTGTACTGTGTAATGAGGTTAATGAGCAGTTAGATTATTAACCTTTGATATCTCTAACCATAGTAGTTACTTGTAATATCTCATGGCCTTTGTTTTCCGCATGGTAATATAGCGTGGCCTTTGTTGTCCACATGATTGTGCAACCACGCAAATTTTAAAAATACTGAGCCTTGCTATTTAATCATTCTTTGTTCTGTGTAGTATTAACCAGCACTCTGTTAATCTGTAGTAAGTATTAAAGAGTTGTTCAAACAGTGTACCTCTGAATAATTCATGGTATGAGAATTCATTGCAGACTGCAGAGTAAATAGAATCTTTGGTCTTATACACTCCAAATGATCCCATTGGAACAATCGAGCCACAAAAGTGAGAAAATTGTCACAAGACTCACAACAGTCGGTTCATTTGTAGTACCAAGCTGTAACTTTTGTAGGAATGGAAGGAGTTTTATGTTTGAAAGTTCTGGAAATTAGTTATAGAATTGAAAAATCTGCACAAATGTTCTTCTGTTTAAATTCTTCAGACCAATCAGAGATATTTTGGTATTTTCATTTTATCTCAACACACAAGTGAACACATTCAAACATCGTCAGTTTTAAATTTGTTTTGTAAGTATATTAGAAATTGTTCGTTGAATTTATGGGAAAGGGCTATTAATTGACTCACTGTCAATTAATGCTGGTGATAAGCCAACCGCAAAAATTGATAGTCGCAATAGCTCTACTTGCGACATGCAAAATTTCATTGAAATCAGACAACTTCTGGCATTTTGCCTTTTTCTGGTGATGATGTCATAAATATTTAGATAAAGAGAAACTGTGTTGCACTTGGTGCATGTTGTTTGAGGTAAAGAGTAGAAGAATAGTATGTTTCAGAATCTAAAACTAAAAAGTAAGCTAGAAATCACAAAAGAACTAAAAAATACATAAAATACAGACAAAGAGTTAAAAAGAAGAATTAGTTTTTATTACACTCCATTCCATTAAACTTTAAACCCTTGTATTTAACGCAATCACCGCTATGACCTAAATGCTTCTGTATGATGCTGGTGATGTAGAAGCCGGAACTTTTTTCCCATCACTGTTTATACTAGTTCCTTTCCCGTCAAGTCATTAGTTATGCTTCGAAAAGTTTCCAAATTTCATTATACAATTATCGATCGTTTGTCACGTAGTGTGAAAATGAAAACGTCCAAAGCAAAATAAAGTCGGTTCACAAAATAAAGTTGTTTAACCAAAAATGAGATGATATTTAAAAAAACCCAATGATTTCCAACCACAACATTAAACCAGTCCTGTAGCTGTCTTGTCTGCGGAACCCTTTATATCTAAATTGGTCAATTTTATTTCGGTAAATCTTCAGACATCAGGACATGCTTTGAACTTCTTTTAAAAAAGTTTCTCCCAGGTGTTTTGCAAATCTGCCCAAATTTGTACTTATATTTTTACCAACGGTAATAGCCACCAAATGGTTAGGCTTGAATGGACACCAGCCGAAGAAAAACGGCGATACGAATTTCAACAAACACACCCTATAGAAAAGATAACGAATGTAATTTACACTGGTTCCCAAAAGGTTGTTTTGATTTTTTATCGATCCATTTGATCAATACAGCTTCAAACAAAACAAATAGACTCTTCACCTTTGGGTTTAAACATCAGAATTAAAATTTGTTTATTTAAATGAATTTTAATGCATGGGATGTGTAATAAACACAGAAAGTGATGTGTGTTTGAATCTGTGGATATTTTACATAACTCGTTGGAATGACGTAGTCACATTTTGCTCGAGCCAATGGCTCTTGCGAAATATAACTATGCCATTCCAACTCGCTATGTAAAACACCCACTGATTCAAACACCCATTGTGTTCTGTCTATTTATAAGCCCGTTTGAAAAACTGTTCTATTATGTAATCAGGCTATCTGTGTATCTGTCTGTCTATACTATTACTTCTATTTCGTTACTCTTGAGTTCCAAATAAACATACCCATATGTTTATTAATTTTCAGAATATTTGCCACCCTGTATGAAGTCTATTTGGTCCTGTATGTTTATTAAAAATACTATCAGTGTTAAGTGAATGCCTCATTTTGGAGACATACTATGGGTACTTTAGTCTGTTTCAGATTCCTAACTCACACAGGACACAGGACTGCTACCTGGACTTTCAAGCCCATGTAACAGTCCTGTATTGGTTTGGGGTATTACAGAAATGACAGTACCTCTATCATGATTTTCTACCCTGTACTTTATTCTGCCATGTACTTCTATTTGTATTCCGCAGATTATCCACCCTTGTACTTTTATTTGGAACTCGAGAGCATATGGTCAGTTCTGAACCAATATATCCATTTTCATTGCTCACAAGTATCTCACAATCAAAAACCAAAAATACAGTTGAACAGAATTGTCAACCCAACCAATTTGCAGGGGATGAGTAGAATTAAACTTTGATAGTTTATTTTTAAATTGAATTGTAAGGGAGATTGTAGTATATATTGTAATCTTTATTAGCTGTGTCAAACAGCTCTATATGTGGCAATGTCTGTTGGTTGGTAGGTTGGTCAGTCGATCTTTTGGTCGGTCGGTCGGTCGGTCAGTCGGTCGGTCAGTCGGTGACCATTGAGTTTTGAAGCTTTTTAAAATATGGGGGTGGAATGACATCTTATATGTTGTGGAAATGTATCTTATTGATGTCTAGCCCTATGTTCAATGCAGGTGTTATTCAGAGAATTTTGGTTGAGTTATTGCCCTTGGTGGAGTTTGTTTCATTATTACCACCCACTGCATCTTTGGTGCGAATTTGAAATTTAAAAAAAATTTGTTTCATTGTCACTGATTGATTGTATTGTTTTCTGATAACAGGAAGTGCTGGAAAGAGAGAAGAAACTGATGATACCATATTTTACAATGATCACATATCTCCCCTCATTGAAGAAATGGCTTCAGTTGGCAAAAGTAAGGATTCTCTTTAAATATTTAAGTCTCAGATACAGGAATTAAAAAATTTGCGTGGATTCAGTTGATAAAAATCTTATAAAAGTGCATATTGGTGTGACTGAAGACAGCTTACCTAGCATTGTGTGTATGATTATATGACATTAACAGTACTAAAATTATAACATGAGTTATTTTTATACGACAACCAATGGCCCAGACTAGCTGGTGCAAACTCGTTATTATCAAGGGCTAAACACAAATTTTAAACCCCCCAATCCCCAAAATTTGCATACAAAACCGAAAATTAAAAGTCCTATCTGGCCCTTCATACTTTTACTCTCTGCGCATGTGCAGTGGTCAGGAAGAGATCGGAATTGGCGCAAACATTCTTTGTTTGGCCCTAAAGTCAGCAACAATGAACCAACATCTGTGCGTTTAAAAATCTCCTTTTTTGAGGACGCCAGACACAAATCAATGGTAAAATTGTTGGATCCAAGGCTGGAAATGGATGATGGAAGTGAACAACAGTGGTTAGAAATGTTCAGGGCTGTAACTTTATAATAATTATAAAAATTATTTCATGTTTCCCAATTTTGGGACATAAGTCTGACGTCATCATTTTTGCTAATGATTTATCCACTGTTTGTTAGGGGTTCCTTCCCTATCCCTCATTGAAGCCCTCCTGTTAAACTCCTAAGCTGTTTGGCTGTTTTTTATCGAAATTTTTTATTAAATTTCTTGAGAGCTTAACATGTATTACAGAATGTTTAATTCTGTTTATCCCCATGCTTACGGCCTCACCCTAGGGCTGTTAGTTCGTTTTTGTCTTGCATTTTCTATCCGATGTATCGTTTTCTTTGTTTGAAAATTTTGCTTTACATCTGGTAGCTTTAAAATCTCTTACTGATTTTGGGCCTTTTTTCTGTGCCTGATGTCTTGCTTCCAGTTTTTTCCTTTGACGTTTACATTGGCAACGTCTTTAAATATATATAGTATTTATGGTATTATATTACTGTAGGATTTTTAGCTCAACTTTGGCGAAGCCAAATTTGGGCTTATGCCATGGCCCATCGTCCGTCATCCGTCTGTCCGTCAACAATTGGATACGGCTCGGGCTAGAGGTCGTATCTATGAACCGATCTTTACGAAACTTCTTGGGTACCTTTGTTATGACTGTGGGACGAGAACGAGTGTTTTTGGGTGCGGTCCGAAATTCAAGATGGCTGCCAGCTGCCATTTTGTACCGACGATGCAGAAATCTGTTTTTTGTACAGAACTTCCACATGAAAGCTCTGATTTGAATAATTTTTTGTATGAATGTTTAGTACCATGGGATACATCAAATATAATACGGGTTTTTTTCTCGTGCGTAAATTATGCAAATTAGACTAACTTTGATGTTTTTTGGTGTTACTTTCAGCACTGTAAGTGCAAATGCCAATACGGCTCGGGCTAGAGGCCGTATTTATGAACCGATCTTTACGAAACTTCTTGGGTATCTTTGTTATCACCGTGGGACGAGAACGAGTGTTTTGGGGTCCGGTCCGAAATTCAAGATGGCCGATGGCAGCCATTTTGTACGAAATTTTGTGCAATCGGATTTTTGCACAGAACTTCCATATGAAAGCGCTGATTTGAATAATTTTTTGTGTGAATGTTTAGTACCATGGGATACATCACATATAATACGGGTTTTTTTCTCGTGCAGAAATTATGCAAATTAGATGAACTTTGATTTTTTCAGTGCTGCTTACACACAGTAAGTACACATGTCAATACGACTCGGGCTAGAGTCTGTATTTATGAACCGATCTTCACGAAACGTCTTGGGTACCTTTGTTATCACCTTGGGACGAGAATGAGTGTTTCTGGGTGTGGTCCATAATTCAAGATGGCTGCCAGTGGCCATTTTGTATCGAAATTAGGTCTAATCAGTTTTTTGTACACAACTTCTATACGGCTCAGGCTAGATGCCGTATTTATGAACCGATCTTTACGAAACTTCTTGGGTACCTTTGTTATTACCGTGGGATGAGAACGAGTGTTTTGGGGTGTGGTCCGAATTACAAGATGGCCACCAGCAGCCATTTTGTACCAAAATTAGTGCAATCAGTCTTTTGTACAGAACTTCTGCTTGAAAGTTCTGATTTGAATAAATTTTTGTATGAATGTTTAGTAACATGGAATACATCACATATAGTACGGGTTTTTTTCTCGTGCAGAAATTATGCAAATTAGATGAACTTTGATTTATTCAGTGCTACTTATACTTTGTAAGTGCACATGTCAATACGGCTCGGGCTAGAGGCTGTATTTATGAACCGATCTTCACAAAACTTCTTGGGTACCTTTGTTATCACCTTGGGACGAGAACGAGTGTTTCTGGGCGCGGTCCAAAATTCAAGATGGCTGCCAGTGGCCATTTTGTACCAAAATCAGGTCCAATCAGTTTTTTGTCACAACTTCTACACAGCTCATATTTATGAACTGATCTTCACGAAACTTCTTGGGTACCTTTGTTTTCACCTTGGGACAGGAATGAGTGTGTTTTGGGGTGCCTTTGTTATCACTGTGCTATGAGAACAAATATTTTGGGGTTCAGTCAGATCCACTGTGGGACTCAAAGATTTTTTTCTAGTTTAGCATCTGACTGTCACCCACCTTTACAATACTTTACCTATACATTTGTTACAGGCAACGCTCAGTATTTATGTACAGACCGTTACAATACTTTATATGTACCTTTGTTATCAGGTCATTACCTAGATGTTTGTCATTGCTGTGTCACATACTATACATGTACATGTCTTTGTCTTGACAAGTTGAGCTACAGTGTCATTGACACTTTCATTGTAAGATACATTGATTATGATTCTGGTAGTGTAGCTCAAAAAATTTGGATTTTGTCCACACTTAGGCTCTAGCGGGATGCCCTTGGGCTCTTCATGTTCCCTTTGCGAACTTTGGCTTTTTTACAAAAAAATTCAAAAATTTTTTTTAATTTAATTTTTCGATTTTGAATTTGATAGCAATTATTTATGTATTTTTATCATATATTTATTGTGGAGTTTGTAGAAGTACTATCGACTTATTTTGATTGAATCGTGAAAGCTTACTGCTCTAAATGCAAGGCGAGGAATTCTTCCTCAGATTTACATGCTATGTTGCCTTGCCTGTAGTTGATGTACTCCTGCAGATTCTTGCCCTACTTGTGTGAATTGGGATGACAGACGTTGGACACGTGTGTCACGGTACGTTGTTGGCGGTGAGATGCCTATGCCAGTGCTCTCACTGCAAGATAATTTCAGTTTTTCAGTTTCTTTTTCAGAGGAACAAGAACATGGTGATGGTATTGTGACGCCCACCAAGTGTGCTACTGTTGCCGTGCTCTAATGAGCCAACAGAGCTAGCTACAAAGGTGCTTATGAATATTAAGCAAGGGATAAGGCCTCTAGTTAGTGTTCTTAATCCCTTGCAAGCAGCTAGCTCGTCCGGTGAAGCAGTTACTCCGTCCGTGGGAGCAGTGACACCAACTATGTCTGTTGCGGTCGTAGGAAGTGTAGATTTGGGTAGATCGAGCACCTTAAAAACAAAAGCTCACCCAGCGACGACTAAAATAGGGAGGAAGTCAGCAAGTTTCTTGTTCGGAGGCTCGGCGAGGTCTGACAAGACCGCGAGTGGGAGAGGTCCCTCTCTAACCCAACAACTTCTGGGCCAGATGTTGTTATGAGAAACTTGCACAAGCCGGAACCAAGTTTTTTTTTTCGGGTGGCTCGGCGAGATCTGATAAGATCGCAAGCGGGAGAGGTCCCTCTCTAACCCAACAACATTTGGGGCCAACTGTTGTTTTCAGAAACTTGCACGAGTCGGAGCATACGTCTGCCCGCCGCTTGGGGCACTCCATCCAGACTGAAGCCAGGGTCAGCTTCAGTCACGGCTTCCTCCGCTATGTTATAAAAGTGCACATGACCGCATGCTAGCTACCCGACATCAGATATCCAGCCAGTTGCACGAAGACGGAGCCAGTCTTTGCCCATGAAGTCGGACCATCTGGTAGCTAGCGATCCGAGGCTTTGTTCATCGGGACGTTCGGAGAAGAGATCTATCTCCGGATCTTAGTCCTAGGATTAGCAAGCGACGAAAGAACAGAAAACTGCTTCTCCTCCAGCCACGGTAACGGACTTGCTGTCGCAGATTAAGCGCAGCTGATCACAGCATCCCAGCAAGTGCAAGGGCAGCCTCCCGGCAGACTCTGGTGGTGAGTTGTCGGACAGTGCTGGGTCAGTCCAGTCATCTGTTCATGCAGATGCAAATGACCGAATGTCACAGCTGAATCAGTTGGATGGTGAAAGGGACAAGGAAGAGGATTACCCTTCCCTTTCGAAAAGCGTATGGTAGCGATGAATTTTATTTATCAATACTATACTGACTTTGCTCCACCTTATCAGCAAGCTGCGACTACTAGAGAGAAACCGCTGTCGTCTCTGAAGCAGATTATGTGTGTGTAACAGTCTTGACAGGTGTTGGAGGCTTTCGGCGATGTTATCGACGCCATATTCATCTCTCTAGTGCTAAGAGGAAGGCGGTTTCTTATCGACATCTTCAATAAATATACCGTTCCTTGGACTACGTTCATTTAAAATGGTTGCAAAGATGTCCAGAGAGCTCCTCTGTGTTAAGATGAGCATGCCGATTTAGATATGTCCCTATCTGCATCATTCAATATATGCTCGGAAGTGATGGAATGTGCTATTTGAGCCTATTTCATCCAATAGAGCGAATCTGGATGTGATGTCCTACGCAGATCACCTCACCAGAGCTATGGCGCAACATCTTAATGGGAAGGAATTTGAGGATGTTTGTTCCTCGCTTAGAGTTCTTTCCAGGGCAATCATGTATGCCACGTACAACTCTGCCCTGACAGTGGCAATTTGGAGTTGATCAGACGTGATGCTGCCCTTGCGTCGTCATCACTTATACATGACAAGGTGAAAAGCTCTCCGAGTCACTCCGGTCTCCAGAATACTGTATTTGCCAATAAGCTTTCGTTAGTCTATGAACAAGCTACAAAGAAAGCTTCCAGTGCACTGCTACTGAAGTCTGCGCCTCAACAACACACTTCAGTAGACTGGGATAAGCGAGGCCATTCGACTTCAGAATCAACTAAAGGGAACTCCTCGCGAGGGTACAAGAAACCCTCTTATACTTAGTCCAGAGATCGACAGTATAGCGACTCAGAAAAGTGGCGCAGGTCTTATCCAGACTATAGGTCAGACGCCCCTAAGCCGACGGGACGAGGTTCTTCGGGGGGAGGATGTAGTTTCTCCTCCTGTAAGCCTCATAAGTCATACAGGTGATGGACCAGACCTCTATTGCTTGCCAGTTGGCGGAAGGTTACCAATCTTCGCGAGAAACTGGATAGAAGTCACAGAAGTTCAGTGGGTGAGAAGTGTAGTCTCGTAAAGCCTACGGCTATCATTCCGAGCAAAACCCCCCACTTACAAGATGTCCGCATTGGACAAATCTTCCGGCGGATCCTTTCAAAAGAGAGTCTCCTAGCGGAGATACAGGCTCTCTTATTAAAGGAAGCAATAGAGGTCATCAAGAAAAAGACTTCTGTTGCTTTCCACTTAGCAGAAGGTTATCAACCTCACAAAAAGTGGATGAAAATTACGGAAGATCAGTGAATGAGAATGTAGTCTCAGCAGGCCTGCGGTTATCAGTCCAAGCGAAGCACCACTTACAAGAAGTACGTGTTGGACAAATCTTCCGGCGAATTCTTCCAAGAGAGTCTCTCCTTCTGGAGGTACAGGCTCTCCTGTTGAAAAAAAGCAATGGAGGCCGTCAAAATATTCTCCTGGTTTTTTCAAGTCACCTGTTTCTCATCCCAAAGCCAGAAGGATAGTGCATAGATAGGTTGAGACAGCTGTCTTGTTTGGAATAGAGCCGTTAGAGGAAATAAGTATGTCTTTTCCCTCTTGGTGTTGTATTCCTTGGTGTCAAGACATTTAATGCCATTGGGGACGCCATAGTAGCCTTATGTACTGTTAGCAGTCTTTTCTTATAATTAGCGGCTAGTGTTGTAAGTCTCCATTTTGTGAGCTTTCAAAGGCCGCAAGTGACACAGATATGTCTTCATGTAGACAAAGACTCATAACTGCGTAGCTACCATGAGATTGCTGTCTCTTTTGGAATTACAGCTGTTAGAATAGCGGCTTGTCATTCCCTGCCTTGCTCGACGATGGTTGTAAGTCTCCGTTTAGTGAGCTTTCAGGGTCGCTAGTTACACCGAGATATCTGTCTTCACGGAGAGGAAGACTTCTAAGCTACATTAGCTAGGCTCTGACTGCTGTCTTTTGGGAATAAAACCGATAAAGGTAGAGTGCCTTTCGGTTTGTTTTCATAGGTGTCGTAGACTTGAGTCTTATTGTTTACACCATAGTAGCCTAGCGAATTATAAGCAATGTTTTTTCAGTAATTATGCAGTGACATAACTGAATTTATTATCTCTTGGGACTGCTGTCTCTTTGGGAATTTAGGGCTGTTAAAATAGCAGCTCTTCATTCCCTATCTTGTGCGACGATAGTAGTAAGTCTCCATTCAGTGAGCCTTCAAGGTTGCAACTTACACCGATATATCGGAGATAAAAACTTATAAGCTACGGCTAGCATTGTAAGTCTCCTTATTGAGCTTCTAAGGCCACAGTTATCAGCCTTTTTATTGTCTTCACGTATAGGAAGACCTTTAGCTGCTTCAGCTAGGCAGAGTTCATTGTCCTATTGGACATGATACTGTATGTAAGAGGAGGTTATTCTCTTCCTACCGGTATGGCTTGGTGTTAGTTATATGAGGCGTTAAGCTCTATTGATGATGCCATATTTACCTAGTGTGATTAATGAGTGTTTCTTCAAACGCCTGTACTTAATTCCTTCTCAGGAACATATTTCCTGATATCTGACCGAATGTAAGGAGTTCATCTAGATTTTTATGATCAGGTGTCGGAACATTGTTTTCGTCTCCCTTTTCATTTCTATCCAATCTATTACTGTGATTATAATTCCACCTTAGAGACTGGATATTATGTCAATATGGTGTATTATTGTTCATCACGTCCCTCTCCATCCTTAGTGGCATTATGGAGTCGGTCAGATGTGAGGGAGCCTTGCGGTTCCTATACTATTTGATAACTAACACAAGAGCGGTTCAAGTAATGTGGGTGAGGGGGGTTGATAGGAATTATTTGTTGACCCCCTCCCCCCCGCCAATGTGTTAAGAGGCGATCACATAGCAGGACATAGTTTTCTTCCCATAAGCATATGCATGCCTTTCATGGCTCCTCGATTGGCAGCTGGGTCGTGTTCTAACGGCGACCTCATGAACACATACACTATTTAGTTGGTTTGTTTCCTCTGGTTGTTCGTTTATGTCATATAAGAGCATATGATTCCTTTCAGTTCCTGGTTACACTTGTATCACTCGGTCATACCGTGGATACAGGCTGTATTCAGATGAGTACATGCAAGATTTCATCTTTCTCCGAACAGTCATTGTTTGTTATGGACCTAGGAAACAATGATTTATTTTGTGGACGGTCCGTGACGAGTCTGTTAATCATAGCTCATTCCATGTTCTATCTCCAGGTTCCTACGAGATATGGTACACATTCTCGTATATTCGCACGGTTCAGTTGGAGTTTTATTATTGGAATTATTTGTACACCGAAACGGAGTCGCCTATTGGTTGCCTTAGAAGCATGTTTTCTCTAACAGATAATTTCCATTAGGATTCAATTGGACAAGTGTATGGTTGTACACGTTATATCACTGTTTTTCGACCTATCTGTGTATTCCGGCTCCAGTATACGTTAGAAGCGTGCACTGTTAATTACCGGGATTGCCACGATAGCCTTAGCTTCTGAAGTGGCATTAAGCACCAATAATTAATAATAATTAATAACTGGTTCCTGTTGGGTGAATATATATTGTTTATTTGGTACCACTTTTCACTGATTCCAGGGTGCTCCTCTCTTTGTTTTGAAGAATATTCCTTCACAAAAAGGGGGGGGGGGGGATTTTTCTTCATATCATCCAGCTTGATAAGTGTGTAACTTTAAATTTATCATTTTCGAGGTAAGCTATGCACACTGAATATTTTCCAACCTGTTATTTGGTATTGGGCAAATTTTTTCAATTTTCGATATTTTTGGATATCTAAAGAAAAAGTTTGTTCAAATCAGATCCCTGGGTATATATTTGGGCTCGCTATGGTAACCCAAATTTTTACTTAGTGCGATATGAGGAAATTTCTTTAAAAATCTTCTTCAGATCCACCAGTTGGAATGCTTTCAACATCTCTAGGGGGGTCAGATTCAAGTTTGTTCAATTCGAGTGTCTGGGTTAATATTTGGGCTCCATATGGGAACCTGAAATTTAACTTAATACAGTATGAGGGAATTTCTTCAAAAATCTTCTTCTTCAGATCCACTAGTCAGAATGCTTTCATATTTGGTATACAACATCTCTAGGGTGGGGTGGGGGGGGGGGGGCAGATTCAAATTTGTTCAAATCGGATCTATAAGTTAATATTTGGTCTCTCTATGGAAGCCCAAATTTTAACTTAGTGCAATATGAAGAAATTTTTAAAAATCTCTCTTCTTCAGATCCAACAGTCAGAATGCTTTCATATTTGGTACACAACATCTCTAGGGAAGTCAGATCCAACTGTGTTCAAATCAAGAGCCTGGGTAATATTTGGGCTCCCTATGGGAGCCAGAATTGGCCATGTTGCTGAAGAATTAAAAATTTTGTTTTCAGTACCCTCTAGAGTTGTGTAACTAAGATTAATCCACATAGGTAGTATCAAGGGGCTTCACAGGGGAACTCTGGATTTTACATTCTGATCAACTGAAGAAAAGGCATGATGCCCGGATTATTTTTGTCACTCCTGAGGGACTCAAGGGTTGACAGTGTATCCTGTGGAGATGGATTGCTTAATGTAGACTCATTCTTGGACTCTGTTTATATTGTGTTCTGTTCAAGATGAGCACTTAAGGCCCCATGGGGCCTCTTGTTTATTCAGTTGTCAGGGATTTAGTTCATAACCTAAATTTAATAGGTTCAATTTGTACTTGAGCGATAGTTGTAAATGGTTTGGTGGTTGAGAATTATATGGAGTTAACAGGATTATTCTATTTGGCAATTTGCAGTTATGTGGGATCAAATGAATGATTACTCTGTTTTCATTTTGTCGTTCTGATATCTCATGAATATTTTATTTTCAGAAAAAGAATCTGATAAAATTTGTGAACTAGCTGATAATTTGTACTGTTTATTAGACAAAGAAAATTTACTTGGAAAGAATTGCAAGCAGAGATCATCTATGTTAAAAACAATTTTCAAACTATTAGATGTTGAAGAACCAAAAGTTATGCTTCAGCTTGCACGTCTTATATTAGCAGTAAGTAGTGAATTATTTGTGAAATATGTTTGCATAATAACATTTGTTTTTATTGGAAAATAGGGTTTTCTACAAAATCATAACATCTTTAAATTCAATTCCATAACCCAGTTGACAAGCTCTTGAGGTCGTTGAATAAACTCTTTTGTGTAACTGAGTCGACAGAACCGTTCAGTATTGGTCTTTAGATAAGGTACTCTCTACCTAATAAGACTGAATGACAACAGTTGCAAAAGAAAGTCTTAAATTTTAACTAAAAAAGATTTATTTTTTGCCTCCAAATCAAAGCTTAAGACCCCTCATCAGAACAAACTTAACTCTTAATTTGTTGTTTTAATTATATTTTTTCCCAATAATTGAACAAAACCATTCAATGTGACCCACCATTGGTATGAGCTTGGCAATCTTGTTCCAATTAGGGGCCACATGATGTGAATTAGCATACACAAGTAACCGATTCGATGGCCCATTTTATTGATGGATAACAAGCTATGTTTTGGAAGCAAAACTTGTGAAAATAGGCAAAGGGTTAATTTCTTAAGAATGTCGGTTAATCTGCTTTGGGTGAAACATAGAGGAAAGCTGTTCAATTTTACTGTTTTTTAATACCAGTCTCTAACGCCATTCTTTGGAAAACTTTTATTGAAAACTTTTATAAGCTGATGTCAGACACAAGGAACATAAATGATGAAAACGGCATTGAAATTTTCAAGGTATTATCGTACTTTGAACTTCATCTGACATAGTAATGCAATATAATCTGAATTGCTGAATTTGAAAAAAAGTACAGAAAAAAATGAAAAGTGATATTTTAAACCACTTTCGAAAAATCCTGATTCTTTCTTTTGAAAACCTGTATGTGATATCCACAGACCTCTAGACTAGTTTGATGACTACATTCTTTATGAGGGTTTGCTGTATAATTCAATTCTAATCTTGTTTGCTCACTTGACTGAAAGTCAGGGTGAGCTATTCTGATCACTTTTCATCCGGCGTCCGTCGTGAAGGTGGTGTTTGGGCCTTTTTCTCCCAAACCACTGGCCGCATATTAATGAAATTTCATGTGAGTAGGGGTTATATAAGGGCATTTTGATTTTTTGTCAAATTAGGTTTCGGCTCATATTGAGCAGAGGGATGGGGCAAAAATGCTCCAATTCTTAAAAAATCTTCTTCTCAAGAACCAGCAATAGCAGAGACTTGATATTTGGTATGCAGCTTCCTTTTGAGGTGTAGACTCAAGTTTGTTCAAGAGAAGTTCGAGGGGCTATATTTGACGATGTTAAAGGAGGGGCAAATATTTTGGCACCACCCCAAATTTCTATTTTCCAAACCGCGAGGCCGATTTGAACTAAATTTTACGTGAGTGCTTATTGGGTCATAAGTACCTAATTTATGCAGAATTTTTTTCCCCATAGCCCCATGGGAACCACAGGAGCTAAAAATAGAAAGAAATGAAAACGCCCATATCTCCAAAACTACACGGCACTGAGAATTCTTATTTGTTGTGAAGCTTCCTTAGGACCAACAGAATGGAATGGTAAAAAAATATTGCCATCAGTTTTATCATGGGGTACTTGTTGGGGACTTTGAAAAAGTGCCGAGTCAGCATTTTTTTAACACTGTAGGTAATGGGAAAAACATAAGACTACTTTTCTCCCAAACCACTGCTCCAAAAGCTTTCAAATTTCACATATAACATCTTTTCACATGTTTATTGAAATCAATTGCCTGGGTCGATATTTGGGCTCTCTATGGGAGCCCAAATGTTTAAATTAGTGCAGTATGAGGAGTATTTTTTAAAAATCTTCTTCTTCAGATCTACCAACAAGAATCTTTTGATATTTGGTATGCAGCATCCTTAGGGGGGTGAGATTGAAGTTTGTTGAAGCCAAGTCCCCAGGTTCATATTTAGGCTGAAAATTTAGGGTCCCGTTGCGGACTTAGAAATTTTGGACCAAAATCCGAAAAAAAAATTTTGGTGTTTTTTCTGCGTTTCGGTCAATTTTAAGACAAAAAAAATTTTTTTATTTTTCCCTGAAAATTTGGGGTCCGGGTGGGACTTAGAAAATTTTGGACCAAAATCCGGAAAATTTTTTTTGTTGTTTTTTATGCATTTCTGTCAATTTTAAGACCAAAAAAATTTTTTTTTTTCCCCTGAAAATTTGGGGTCCGGGTAGGACGTAGAAAATTTTGGACTAAAATCCGAAAAAATTTTTTTTGTTTTTTTCTGCGTTTTGGTCAATTTTAAGACAAAAAAAAAAAATTTTTTCCCCTTAAAATTTGGGGTCCAGGTTGGACTTGGAAAATTTTGGACCAAAAATAAAAAAAAAAAATTTTTTAAGACAAAAAAAAAATTTTTTTTTTTTTTACACCGAAAATTTGGGGTCCGGGTTGGACTTCAAAAATTTTGGACCAAAATCCGGAAATTTTTGTTTTTGTTTGTTATGCATTTTGGTCAGTTTTAAGACAAAAAAAAAAAAAAAATTTTTTTCCCTGAATATTTGGGGTCCGGGTGGGACTTCGAAAATTTTGCACCAAAATCCATAATTTTTTTTTTTTGTTTTTTATGCTTTTCTGTCAATTTTAAGACAAAAAAACATTTTTTTCTTTTTACACCGAAAATTTGGGGTCCGGGTGGGACTTGAAAATTTTGGACCAAAATCCAGAAATTAGTTTTATTGTTTTTTATGCGTTTTAAGAAGAAGAAAAAAAATTAGGCTGAAAGTATTTTGTTTGGGAAAAAAATCTGTTTTTTATGCGTTTATCTCAATTTTGGGACGTAAAAGTGCAGGAACTGAAAATAGAAGGAAAATCCTGTGTATTGTGTGGGCACAATCGCTTCCTCTAGTTGGTATATGCTTTTCTTAGGAGGGGCATATGCAGCTTATTCAAGTCAAGTCCCTGGTTTGATATTTAAACTACCATGTCAGGTGAGCGCCCTCAGGCCCCCTGGGGCCTCTTGTGCAATGTTAAGATTTTGTTTCACCTCGGTTTTATGAAAAGTGAGATTTAGTTTTGATGCATGCATTTGAAGGGCTGATGGAAAGTCAGGGTTCTGACCAGAAATGTTTGATTGCCAGACAGTATAAGACCAGAAGCCTCCTCTATTGTAGCATTGGGGAGACTTAGTAGTGGTTAAAAGAATATTTTGCCCAGAGTGGTGGCCATAGTTGGAAAAGTACTGGTTAAACCTGACCGGTGTCCAGCATGGTGGGGGGGGGGGGGGGGGGGGAGGGGTGCAGTGGAGCTAAATTGAGGGAGAGTTCACTTCTCCCTCTACAGACTTTAGAGACTCTTGAAGAAAAAACATGAAAAATGGGCTTCTGCAATATTGTTCCATTATATAGTTTTCTCACTTATAAATAACTTATTAAACCTGAAAAGATATTAAAGAAAGAAAAAAAACAATGTAATTTATTTAGAAATATATATTCCAGGGGGTATATAATTTTTACAACTTTCCATTCACCATAAATTATTCTGGTAATTAGAGTGTTGAGGAGGACCCTTTTTCTGGACCAAGTGCGTTTGGAAAATAATAGAATGTAACCCCCCCCCCACCCGATATGTCAACAATATAGACGTTTATTGACCCAGTTCAGATGAGAATTAATCATCCAATTATGACAACCAGCAGTTAAAAACCATCAGTTTTCGATTATTCTCTATTTCATTGATATCTAGGCATTTCAATGAAGTTTTCCCAATAAAAACATATGTAGTGCCTGGCAGTGTATAAGAAACTGCAAAGCCGAGATATTATGGGATTTAAAATATGCAATCAGTACGAGATTGGCATCATTTCTCGGCTGATCGAAATCACTGGCCTTCGACCATGATGCCACACAGTGTTGCATTGAGTACATAATGTTAACGGATAAATACAATGTGTTCATCTGCTAGTCTGCAGTATTTCATGATGCAGACATCACAACACAATATGAGAATAAGATTGAAAATTGCCATCACACGTGCAGAAGTCTGTTAGTCTGTGAGTCTGTTCACATTTTTCTTTAGCACAGGCTACACTCCGTAGTTCTTGTCTGATCATCACGAAATTTCATTTGCAGGTTTGGGGTCATATCTAGATGAGAACATCCCCTTTTGGTCGTGATCGGTCAACTGGTATGGCTGCCCGAGCCCAAAACCCCAAACCATTAGCACAGTCCACAGGTCGTATTTATGAAGGGATTTCATTGTAACTTGGTAGGATGCCTTGGTATAATGCCTAGATGAGAACGTCCCTTTTTGGTCATGATCTATCAACCGTTATGGCTGCCCAAGCCCAAAACCCAAAAACTATTAGCACAGTCTGCAGGTAATATTTAATATGGAGGGATTTCATTGTTTGTAACTTGGTAGGATGACTGTATGATGTCTAGATGAGAACTTCCCCATTTGGTCGCGATCTGTCAACCGTGACGACTGTCCGAGCCCAAAACCCGAAAACCTTTAGCACAATCCACAGGCCATATTTATGGAGGGATTTCATTGTAACTTGGTAGGTTGACTTCATATAATGTCTAGATGAGAACGTCCCCTTTTGGACGTGATTGGGCAACTGTGACGGCTACAGGGGCCTGAAGCCTGAAAACCTTTAGCACAGTCTACAGGTCATATTTATGAAGGGATTTCCTTGTAACTTGGTAGGATGACTCCAAATAATGACTAGATGAGAACGTCCCCTTTTGGTCACGATCATTCAGCCTTGATGGCTGCCCGAGCCCAAAAACCTTTAGCATAGTCTACAGGTCATATTTATGAAGGGATTTCATTGTAGTTTGGTAGGATGACTCCAAATAATGTCTAGATGAGAACGTCCCCTTTTGGTCGCGATCGTTCAGCCTTGATGGCCCAAAGCCCAAAAATCTTAGCACAGTCTACAGGTCATATTTATGAAGGGATTTCATTGTAACTTCGTAGGATCACCCCAGATAATGCCCAGATGAGAATGTCCCCTTTTGGTTGCGATCATTCAATCATGTTGGCTTCTCGAGCCCGAAGCCCAAAAACCTTTAGCACAGTCTACAGGTCATATTTATGGAGGGATTTCATTGTTACCTGGTAGGCTGACTTCATATAATGTTTAGCTGAGAACGTCCCCTTTTGGACGTGATTGGGCAACTGTGATGGCTACAGGGGCCCGAAGCCTGAAAACCTTGAGCACAGTCTACAGGTCATATTTATGAAGGGATTTCATTGTAACTTGGTAGAATGACTCCAAATAATGACTAGATGAGAACGTCCCCTTTTGGCCACGATCATTCAGCCTTGATGGCTGCCCAAGCCCAAAAACCTTTAGCATAGTCTATAGGACGTATTTATGAAGGGATTTCGTTGTAACTTGTTAGGTTGACTCAATATAATGCCTAGATGATGACATCCCCTTTTGGTTGTGATTGGTCAACTGTGACCGCTACAGGTGCCCAAAGCCCAAAAACCTTGAGCACAGTCCACAGGTCATATTTATGAAGGGATTTCATTGTAACTTCATAGGATCACTCCAGATGAGAATGTCCCCTTTTGGCTGCGATCATTCAACCATGATGGCTGCCCGAGCCCGAATCCCGAAAACGTTTAGCACATTCTTCAGGTCATATTTATGAAGGGATTTCATTGCAACTTGGTAGGTTGACTTCATATAATGTCCAGATGAGAACATCCCCTTTTGGACAGGATTGGGCAACTGTGATGGCTACAGGGGCCCTAAGCCCAAAAACCTTTAGCACAGCCTACAGGTCATATTTATGGAGGGATTTCATTATACCTTGGTAGGATGACTCCAAATAATGTCTAGATGAGAACGCCCCCTTTTGGTCGTGATCGTTCAGCCTTGATGGCTGCCCAAGCCCAAAAACCTTTAGCATAGTCTACAGGTCGTATTTATGGAAGGATTTCATTGTAACTTGTTAGGTTGACTCCATATAATGCCTAGATGATGACATCCCCTTTTGGTCGTGATTGGTCAACTGTGACAGCTACAGGGGCCCGAAGCCCGAAAACCTTGAGCACAGTCTACAGGTCATATTTATGAAGGGATTTCATTGTAACTTTGTAGGATCACTCCAGATGATGCCCAAATGAGAATGTTCCCTTTTGGTCGCGATCATTCAGCCTTGATGGCTTCCCGCCCCCAAAAGCCCAAAAACTTTAGTACAGACTACAGGTCGTATTTGTGAAGGGATTTCATTGTAACTTAGTAGAATGACTCAGTATAATGTCAAGATGAGGACGTCCGCTTTTAGTTGCAATCAGTCTACCGTCATGGCGACACAGGTCTGAAGCTCAAAAAGCTTTAGCACAGTCTACAGGCCATATTTATGAAGGGATTTCAATGTAACTTGATAGGATGACTCGTTTTAGAATAATTTCACTCTAAATTGGTAACTTTCGTTGACATACGTTAACTGTGAGGGCCACATACATTAACTGTGAGGTCATATTAACCCACCCCTCAGCTCTTTAGTACAGTGTACACCTCATATTATTTTTATTAAAAACATAGCATACAGGGAACAGAAATGAACATATTCCCAATTATCACAATTCTTGTCTTATTTCATAAGCCTTTCATAAACATTGAACATTATCCTTTTCATCAAACACAACATACAGACAAGTTAAGCTAAAGTGCTATTGGCACTTTCATTAATTCAGTTACCTCCCTTGATGTTTCTCTGCAATGTTGACTGCAGAATAAATATTGGAGAAACACATCACACAAAGGAAGTAAAAAGTTGAAAAATGAACATTAAATTCTGATACGTCCTGTGCCTATTGATCTGTAAACCATGCGTGGACACAAGTTCACAACACACATTTACATCAAAGTTATTCGTAAATTGAGACACAAAGTATGTGTGCTCAGTATATTTCTGGTTAATACAACTGAGAGTATTGTATTCACAAATCTGTATTAACACTATTTACTAGAATAAACACAACCTTCAGAAGAGAACAATATCGTGTGATTATATCATTAATCTCAATCTTCTTTAAAAAAAAAACCCTGCAAATATTATTTTGGCTAATATTGCCCAGCACTAAACTTTCGTAATTGGTGATTTATCAACGAAATATACTGGTAAAATAGGCGACAACAGATTTTTTCTGTGCCCTATTCAAACCATCGGACTAAAGCATCAGAATTTGGCAGAATGTTTGGTGAAGTAATCAGTAATCGGTTCATAGTAAGTTTGTATAATCTGTTCATCACCAGAGACTAGCCGACCAGGCGACTGGGGCAAAAAAGTCGCCCTGGATTGCATAACTTCGCTCTGACCTCACTAAAAAGCAAAATCGTGTCGCCCTGTAATTTGTAAATTCCCAATTGACCTACCTTGAAATTAGATGAATTCACATTGAATTTACAAAGTAATTTCCATCTGAAAAGAGTATTATTGCTAGGGTTAATTGTTATTGTGATTAATTTTCATAGTAACTAAAAATAAAATCAGCATCTAAAAACAATGCCCGATTAAATAATGTAATTGCAAACCGTCTTGACTGCATTGAAATTAGGTGACAAGTCGTCAAGTTAAGACAAGATTTTCTATTTAAGTTATCTTTAAAAAAAGTATTTTTCACACTCAGAATTATTTTCTGGGGAGCAGTTTTTCATAAAACAACACTTTTTTAGCTCACCGAAGGGAGCTTAACTTATTACTGGCCGTCTGTCATCGTCCGTCGTCGTGAACATTTTTCAAACGACTTCTCCTCTGAAACCACTGGTCCGATTTTCATGAAACTTCATGTGGATATTCATTACTATATTGCAATTCATGTTTGTTCAAATGAAATGTCCATGTCTCATAGGGGCTCTGTATGGGGCATAACTCTGATAGCACCTTATGAATTATAGAAAAATTATTAAAAAATCTTCTTCTCCAGAACCAGTGGGCAGAATCTTTTGATACTTGGTATGCATCATCTTGGTATGGGTCTGATTTAAGTTTGTTCAAATCGGCCCCCTGGATTCATATTTGGGCTCACTATAGAAGCCCAAATTCGAACTTAGTGCATTTTAGGCAAATTTCTTAAAACATCTTCTCCAGATCCAGCAGGCAGAATCTTTTGATATTTGGTTTGCAACATTGTGGGGTGGATCTGATTCAAGTTTGTTCAAATCAGCCCCCTGCTTCACATTTGGGCTCAGTATAGAAGCCCGAATTCGAACTTAGTGCATTTCAGGCAAATTTCTTAAAAAATCTTCTTCTCCAGATCCAGCAGGCAGAATCTTTTGATATTTGGTATGCAACATTGTGGGGTGGATCTGATTCAAGTTTGTTCAAATCGGCCCCCTGGATTCATATTTGGGCTCAGTATAGAAGCTTGAATTCGAACTTAGTGCATTTCAGGCAAATTTCTTAAAAAATCTTCTTCTCAAGATCCAGCAGGCAGAATCTTTTGATATTTGGTATGCAACATTGTGGGGTGGATCTGATTCAAGTTTGTTCAAATCGGCCCCCTGGATTCATATTTGGGCTCACTATAAAAGCTCGAATTCGAACTTAGTGCATTTCAGGCAAATTTCTTAAAAAATCTTCTTCTCCAGATCCAGCAGGCAGAATCTTTTGATATTAGGTATGCAACATTGTGGGATGGATCTGATTCAAGTTTGTTCAAATTGGACCCCTGGGTTCATATTTGGGCTCAGTATAGGAGCCCAAATTTGAACTTAGTGCATTTCAGGCAAATTTCTTAAAAAATCTTCTTCTCAAGATCCAGCAGGCAGAATGTTTTGATATTTGGTATGCAACATTGTGGGGTGGATCTGATTCAAGTTTGTTCAAATCGGCCCCCTGGATTCATATTTGGGCTCAGTATCAAAGCCCGAATTCGAACTTAGTGCATTTCAGGCAAATTTCTTAAAAAATCTTCTTCTCAAGATCCAGCAGGCAGAATCTTTTGATATTTGGTATGCAACATTGTGGGGGTGGATCTGATTCAAGTATCTTCAAATTGGCCCCCTGGATTCATATTTGGGCTCACTATAAAAGCTCAAATTCGAACTTAGTGCATTTCAGGCACATTTCTTCAAAAATCTTCTTCTCCAGATCCAGCAGGCAGAATGTTTTGATATTTGGTATGCAACATTGTGGGATGGATCTGATTCAAGTTTGTTCAAATCGGCTCCCTGGGTTCATATTTGGGCTCAGTATAGGAGCCCAAATTTGAACTTAGTGCATTTCAGGCAAATTTCTTAAAAAATCTTCTCAAGATCCAGCAGGCAGAATCTTTTGATATTGGGTATGCAGCATCCTTAGGGGGGTGAGATTCAAGTTTGTTCAAGCCATATCCCTAGGTCCATATTTGGGCTCACTGTGGGAGCTTGAATTGTAACTTAGTTCGAAATGAGGAATTTTCTTTAAAAATCTTCTTCTTCAGATCTAGCAGTCAGAATGTTTTGATATGTGGTGTGTAGCATCCTTAGGGGGATGAAATTCAAGTTTGTTAAAGCCAAGTCTGTAGAAACAATCCAGGGTAAAAAAATCATCAGAGAATGAGTCATGGAGGATTGTAACCTTAATTGATGAGAAAGGGGTCAAATCAAAGAGGTCTTTGGGTAGCCAACCCAATAAAGAAAAGCCAGATTTTGAAGAGTATCTTCTTGATGCCACCTGTTGTTCTAGCGGAGGTCGCTGTCGCTGGAGCTCAGGGGAAAATTGGGAAAGATGGTGAAAATTAGTGCCAAATAGGGTAATTTGGGTTTAGTGGAAACCTGGAACACTTTCTATTAGAATGTCTAAAATACCAGTCTAACCGAATAAGATTCACTGGGAGTATAATGGGGAAGTGGGAGGGAAGGATTTGTGGTTGGTGGGTGACACAAAGAAGAAGGTTAATATGCTTATCAGAGAGATTGGAAAGAAAGGGGTACGGGATGTGATCAAGCTGTTCTTCTCAGAGTGTTGGGAGGAGAAAAGAGGCATGGAAATAGGGTGGCAGTTGGGTTCACAATGGTAACCAAAGCCTTCTTGCCTGCGAACCGCAACAGCAGCTGACCAAAGTGTTAACATTATTATAGTGAGTACTGGGCATCAATACTCAAATATGAGTAAAGTATGAGTACTTGGGAAAATCTTTGAGTATAAGTACTTTTCAGAGTACTGGAGTATGAGTACCTAAGCTCAAATTGATTAACAGTAAATACACTAGATACACGATGCAGAATAAATTGCTGGGAGGAGGAATTGCAACCAATTCACTAGTGAATTTTTTACTTGTCATAAATTTAATTTCTCTTTGAAGAAAGTGCATGGGCTAGCAAATGTTTTGTTTAGAAATAACGTGTTCCTGTTTGACAAAAAGTTCACACATAAGGTAATTTGTTTGTAAACCACCATCTACTTGCGAATCCTATAGAATGGGCAACAGATGTATAAATGGTTGGCAAATCTTGAGTTCATACCTTTGTCATCACTACACAATACCTATTCCAGTCAGCAAACAACAAATCTGGTGTTTTTGGGTATACATATCCTAAATATCAGTTGGGTGTGAGATCTGAATATTGCAGGAAATTTAATATAACTATATCAAATAAAAATGGTGTTATCCAGATAATATTTCCAGTGATGTATTTTCAAGGGATTGTTTCCTCTTTTAACTCTTTGCACACTGCTTGAGGATATTCCAGCCCAGGACAGGATTTCTCTTGTCAATGAAATAACTATAATTTGGGCTCATTTAGTCCAATTTTTGATGGGATTTGTCATCAAACTTGGTATTTTCCTCACTACATGTCTCCATACAAAATAATTTTGTCTTTGGATTTTGAAATAGTTTTACCTATTTGATAGTCAAGAAAATGTGAAATTTTGTCTTATCTTCATAACTTGAACATTGTGTGATGGACTGTTGTGATATTTGGTACGCTTCTTCCTCATTATATACCAAATAGTGTCATTACAAAATGATGTTCACTGATTTTGAGAAAGAGTTATAACCTTTTCTTTGTTTAAATTTGAAGTTGTATTTGCAATATCTTGATTCATTTTGGATGAGTTTTTAGCTCTCCGAAGGGAGCTAAACTTATCACTTCCCGTCCGTCGTCATCGTCGTCCGTCCGGCGTCGTGAACATTTTTCAAACGACTTCCCCTCTGAAACCACTGGTCCGATTTTCACTAAACTTCATGTGGATGTTCATTACTATATGGCAATTCACGTTTGTTCAAATGAAATGGCCACGTCCCTTGGGGGCTCTGTATGGGGCATAACTCTGATAGCACCGTATGAATTATAGAAAAATTATTAAAAAATCTTCTTCTACAGAACCAGTGAGCAGAATCTTTTGATACTTGGTATGCAGCATCTTGGTATGGGTCTGATTCAAGTTTGTTCAAATCGGCCCCCCTGGATTCATATTTGGGCTCACTATTGAAGCCCAAATTCGAACTTAGTGCATTTCAGGCAAATTTCTTTAAAAATCTTGTTCTCCAGATCGAGCAGGCAGAATCTTTTGATATGTGGTATGCAACATTGTGGGGTGGATCTGATTCAAGTTTGTTCAAATCGGCCCCCTGGATTCACTTTTGGGCTCAGTATAGAAGCCCGAATTCGAACTTAGTGCATTTCAGGCAAATTTCTTCAAAAATCTTCTTCTCCAGATCCAGCAGGCAGAATCTTTTGATATTAGGTATGCAACATTGTGGGGTGAGATTCAAGTTTGTTCAAGCCATGTCCCTAGGTCCATATTTGGGCTCACTGTGGGAGCCCGAATAATAACTTAGTTCAACTTAGTTCAAAATGATGAATTTTCTATAAAAATCTTCTTCTTCAGATCCAGCAGTCGGAATGTTTTGATATTGGGTATGTAGCATCCTTAGGGGGCTGATATTCAAGTTTGTTCAAGCTATGTCCCCAGGTCCATATTTGGCTCACTGTGGGAGCTTAAATTGTAAATTAGTTCGAAATGAGAAATTTTCTTAAAAAATCTTCTTCTTCAGATCCAGCAGTCGGAATGTTTTGATATGTGGTGTGTAGCATCCTTAGGGGAGTGAGATTCAAGTTTGTTAAAGCCAAGTCCCTGGGTCCACATTTGGGCTCCCTGTGGGAGCCCGAATTATAACTTAGTCAATATGAGGAATTTTTCTTTAAAAATCTTCTTCAGATTCAGCAGTCAGAATGTTTTGATATTTGGCATGCAGCATCCTTAGGGGGTGAGATTCAAGTTTGTTCAAGCCAAGTCCCTGGGTTCATATTTGGGCTCACTGTGGGAGCCCGAATGATACCTTAGTTCAAAATGAGGAATTTTCTTTAAAAATCTTCTTCTTCAGATCCAGCAGATGAATGCTTTTGATATTTGGTATGCAACATCCTTAGGGGGGTAAGATTCAAGTTTGTTCAAACCATGGCCCTAGTTCCATAAAATTTGTCTCTCATGACTTCATTCCTTTGTAGTATTGATGAACCATGTCCAACTGAATGTGACCCCTAAATACTTCTTTGAACCACTTTGGCAGGTGAGTGATTAAGGCTCCTTGGGGCCTCTTGTTTTCAAAACCCAACCTATAGTTTGATGAAGTTTGTGCATGGGCAGGTGGGTGGATGGAAGGGCAGGTGGGTGGGTGAGTGGGTAGGTATGACCTTTCGTTAGCACGATAACTTGGGCGCTTGAGTGATTTTATGCAACCCCCCCCCCCCCCCCCCAATTTACCCAACAGCCCATTCTCCCAACCCCTTCCCTTAGCTAAATTAGATATTAACTATATTAACGTATAGATGCTGAATGTGACCTTAAATCCTCCTTTAAAGTTTTATCAGGTGAGCATTTAAGGCCCCTTGCTTTCAGGAGTTATGTCCCTCAGATTGTTTTCTTGTTTAAATGTCTGATTTGCGGGTGGTGTCGGCATAGTAACATGAACAAACATTACTCAGATTTTAGCAAATGTGGTCTGTTCTTCTCAAGAATGTCTTGCATGAGTTCGTAAACCAGTTATGCCTCAATTTTTTTTCACGAGTTATGCCTCTTAAATTGTTTTTTTTTTTTTTGTTTGAATTTTTGACTTGCACGTGGTGTGCGCATGATAACTTGAAAACACATTTTTCAATTTTTACCAAATGTCATCTGTTAATTCTTCTTGACAGTGTCTTAGTTTGAAAACCAGTCCTGCCCAATTTTTTTTTCACTCACCTGACTTTCAGTCAGGTGAGCTATAGTGATCACTCACCATCTGTCGACTGTCGTCTATCGTCAGTCTGTCATCCATGAGCATGGTGTTTGCATCTTCTCCTCCAAAACCGCTGAACCGATTTAAGTGAAATTTGAGATCACAATTTGAGATAATTGTTTGTTATGACATCGCATTTTGATTTTGTTCAAATCAAGTTGCCCCACCCATTGGTAGGCCATGCCCAAAGAGTGTGCTTAAATCTTTAAAAATCTTCTCATGAACCAGCAGTAGCAGAGACTTGATATTTGGTGTGCAGCTTCCTTCTGAAGTGTAGACTCAGATTTGCTCAAGAGAAGTTCAAGGGGCTATATTTGCTATCATTATGGGAGGGGCAAAAATTTTTGCCCCGCCCAAAATTTCTATTTTCCAAACCAAGAGGCTGATTTGAACCAAATTTGATATGAGGGCTTATTGGGTCATAAGTACTTAAATTAATTTTTGCCCTCACCCCATGAGAACTGCAAGAGCTAAAAAATAGAAAAAATTTAAAACGCCCATATCTCCAAAACTACATGGAACTGAGCATTCTTATTTGGTGTGAAGCTTCCTTGGGACCAACAGAATGGAATGGTCCAAAAAATTGCTTCGGTTTTATCATTGGGTACTTTTTCGGGACTTTGAAAAAGTGCTGAGTCGGCATTTTTTAACACTGTCGTTAATTGGAAAAACATTTAAGACTCTCCTTCTCCCAAACCACTGCTCCAAAAGCTTTCAAATTTCACATATAACATCTTTGGAAGATTGTTTCACATGTTTATTGAAATCAAATCCCTGGGTAAATATTTGGGCTCTCTATGGGAGCCCAAATGTTTAAATTTGTGCAGTATGAGGAATCTTCTTTAAAAATCTTCTTCAGATCCACCAATCAGAATCTTTTGTTATTTGGTATGCAGCATCCTTGGGGTGGGGGTGGGGGTGAGATTCAAGTTTGTTCAAGCCAATATCCTGGGTTCATATTTGGGCTTACTGTGGGAGCCTGAATTATAACTTCGTTCAAAATGAGGAATTTTCTTTAAAAATCATCTTCTTCAGATCCAGCAGTCGGAATGTTTTGATATTTGGTATGCAGCATCCTTAGGGGGGGTGAGATTCAAGTTTGTTCATGTCAAGTCGCTGGGTTCATATTTGGGCTCATTGTGGGAGCCTAAATTATAACTCAGTTCAATATGAGGAATATTCTTCAAAAATCTTCTTCTTCACATCCACCAGTGAGAATCTTTTGATATTTGGAATATGTACTACTCAAAGTTGCTAAGCACCAAGTATATCCAACTACCTGTTTTACGTTTTAGTTTAAATATTATTATGAATAGTGTATATATTTTAAATTTAATTATATCTTTAATGATTTAAGCACAGAAATTGAGATTTTGTTTGTGTTTGACATTATTTTTTAGCTTTTGAATACGATAACCATGGAAAATGGATATTATTGGTAAAAGAGGAAATTTTTCAAATTTGCCAAAAAGATGACGGAGCGAACTGACATTGGTTCAATATCGAGTATGAGACCAATTATTGTTAATTACAGCTTGACAGCACCTTCTCAAGCTCCCAATCATGTTCCAGATGGTCCTTTGTGGGATGTTGTTCCTTTCTTGGACCAGCATGGCACCAAGCTCCTGGAAACGTCTTTGTTCGACTGAACAGACTGAAATTGCAAGCTGTAACTCATTCCAGACATGTTTGATTGAATTGAGGTCAAGGGATCTTGCTGGCCAGTCCATACGCTCAATCCCCTCCCTCTGTCGGACAGCATGTGCATCGTCCATCAGAATGAATCTATCACCCACTGCACCTGCATACAATCTGACGTGGGCATCCAGGATCTCATCAATATACTGCTGTGCAGTCAATGTACCACGATTAAGGCCACAGAGCTCTGTACATCCATTGCAACTGATGCCGCCCCAGACCATTATTGACCCCCACCACAGCGGTCAAGCTCAACAATGTTGGCTGCATGGAATCGCTCTCCTGGTCTTCTTCATACCCTAGAAAGCCTATCGGTGTTATCTAGGCAGTACCTTGACTCATCTGTAAAAAGGACAGGTCGTCAATCTTCTCTGGTCCATCCAACGTGATCCATGGCCCATTCATATCGTGCCTGGCGGTGGTTCTGGGACAGCTGAATGCTAATACATGGTCTTCTCGATCGGAGACCACCTTCATGAAACCTTTTCCAGATAGTCTGCATCGAAACTTTTACCCCAGATGCATTCTGAAGGTCACTGCGAAGCTGGGTTGCTGTGTCAAAGCGGTTCCTACGGGCCTGAATGATCAAAAACTGGTCTTCAGCTGCAGATGTTGCCCTGCCTCTGCCACCACCATGTCGTCTGACTGGTGTGCCATACTGCTAAAATCTTGCCCAGGCTCTGGTGATCACCGTATGGTGCACACCAAGGGCTTCACCAACCTGGCGATGGGTAGCCCCTTGTTGCACCATCCCTACAGCCCACCACATTTCTGCTTCAGACAAATGTCTTCTTACATTTGCATTTGCCATATTCAATCATTAAATCACAAGGGTTTGTGTTGAAATGAAGGCTGAATACCCAACACATCTCATGTACATGTAGACAGTACACAAAAACATCATGGAAATCAAGTGGTACAAGTCTGCCTGTTAAGAGAGCTAATGTAAACGCTGAGGACTATCTCAATACATTCTTTAATCACATCCACCAAAAATATCGCAAATGTGTTACAAGAATATTTCACAATGATGTGACAAATATGTGGTGCTTAGCAAACTTTGAGTAGTATAGTATCCATAGGGAGGTGAGATATAAGTTAGTTGAAGCCAAGTCCCTGGGTTCATATTTGGTCTTCCTGTGAATTGTACCAAAATTTCTACATTCCGAACTGAGAGGCCGATTTGAACCGAATTTGATATGAGGGCTTATAAAACATCCTTATCTCCAAAACTACACGGCACTGAGAATTTTTATTATGTGTGAAGCTTCCTTAGGAACAGCAGAAAGGAATGGTCCCCTAAAAAATTGCCATCAGTTTTATCATAGAGTACTTTTCCAGGACTTTGAGAAAATGCTGAGTCATCATTTTTTAACACTGAGTAATGGTAAAAAAATTAAAGAATCTTCTTCCCCCATACATCTGCTCCAAAGGCATTCATATTTCACATATAACATCTTTGGAAGATTCATTCACATGTTTGTTGAAATCAAATCCCAGGGTCCGTATTTGAGCTCTCTATGGGAGCCCAAATGATAACTTAGTTCAATATGAAGAATATTCTTTAAAAATATTTTTCTTCAGATCCAGTAGTCAGATTCTTTTGATATTTGGTTTACAGCATCCTTACGGAGGTGAGATTCAAGTTTGTTCAAGCCAAGTCCCTGGGTTCATTTTTGTGCTCCCTGAGGGAATATTCTTTAAAATCTTTTCTTTTTCAGATCCACCGATCAGAATCTTTGGATATTTGGTATAAGCTTTTCTTAGGAGGGGCAGATTTGAATTTTCAATTTGCAGATGGTGTCAATATGATAACTTGGTAAACTTTATCTCATTTTATTTCACAAACACTGATAGCTCGAAAATGGATGTGCATGGGTATTTTTATTATTTTTTCCATATTTTTATACTGTACCAATGACCCAGACTTAGCTGGTGCTAACTCTTAAAAATCTAGGGCCAAACACAAATTTTGCCTCCCCATCCCCAAAATTTGCATCTAAAACCAAAAGAAATCATGTCCTAAAGGACCTCCATACTTTGCCCCCACTGTGCATGCGCAGTGTCAAGGACGTTCCGAAATTGGCGCCAATCATCATTCTTTGTTTGGCCCTTCATCAGTTAACATCTCACTGATCTTTGTGCTTGTAAATCTCAGTTTAAATGATGCCAGACACAAATATTGGAGAAATGGTGATTCTAAGGAGGATATAGAAGGAGGAGAGGAAAAAGGAGTGACAGAAAATATTCAGGGCTGTAACTTAAAAATTTTGTTATGAAATTATGTTAAGTTGCCTATTTTCGAGGCATGGGCCTGTTGTCATTCTTGCTTTGAAGTTGCACTGCTTATTCAGTGTTTCCTCTCTCCTTACCCTGTAAGTCCCCCCTTGCTATTCTCCCATGCTTTTGGCATATTTTTGAGTAAGATTACTACTAAAATTTCTTGGGAGAATTAGCTTGGTTACAGAATGAATTCTGTTATTTTCCCCATGTTTACGTTTTCACCCATGGGTGTTTAGACGTTGTGTTCTGCATCTACCATCTGATGTTCTGCAGATTCTTCTTTGGAAGTCTCTGTTTTGCATCAGATAGTGTGTAATATTGATAACTGATTACGGGCCAGTATTGTCAGTGCCTGGAGTCATGTTTTCTGGTGTTTATACACTTCTTGTTTACATTGGCAACAGTCTCTTTTGAGGGGGGCTTTTTGCCTTTGGAGTAGTTTATCTCATTACAAGATACATTATTATTATCCGTAAGTGTTGCAATAATTATTTAAAATAATTTTAAAATTTTTGACCACACTTACCCTTGGGATCCATTGGGGCTCAACGTTACTTTTCAGAAACTTGGGCTTCGCTGAAAAAATATATTTTTATACTGTACCAATGACCCAGACATAGCTGGTGCTAACTCTTAAAATATAGGGCCAAACACAAATTTTGCCCCCCAATCCCCAAAATTTGCATCTAAAACTAAAGAAAACATGTCCTGAAAGGCCCTCCACACCTCGCCCCCACTGCGCATGCGCAGTGTCAAGGACGTTCCGAAATTGGCGCCATTTATCATTCTAAGTTTGGCCCTTCATCAGTTAACATCTGACTGATCTTTGTGCTTTTAAATCTCAGTTTAAATGATGCCAGACACATAAATATTAGTGAAATGGTGATTCTAAGGAGGATAGAAAAGGAGGAGAGGAAAAGAATGTGTGACAGAATATTATCAGGGCTGTAACTTAAAATTTTTTAATGAAATTATGTTAAGTTACCTATTTTCAAGGCAGCAGCCATTTTGTTGTCATTCTGATTATTTAGTTACACTGTTTTTTCAAGTGTTTTTCCTCTCTCCCTGTCCTTTAATTCCCCCTTGCTATTCTCCCATGCTATTGGCATATTTTCTGTAATTATTATTACTAAAATTTCTTGGGAGTTTTAGCTTAATAACAGAATGAATTCTGTTCTTTCCCCATGTTTACGTCTTCACCTACGGGTGGTTAGGCGTTGTGTTCTGCATCTACCATCTGATGTTCTGCAGTTTCTTCCCTGGAAGTCTCTGTTTTGCATCAGATGGGGTATTTTTGGTAACTGATTTCGGGCCTGGGTGCCTGGAGTCTTATTTTAGTGTTTTTACACTCATTGTTTACATTTACAACAGCCCTCTGTGTGAGGGGGGGATTTCTAAATAATAATATCTTTATGTTATTTTAATCATAACTAGATACATTATTATTGTTCGTAAGTGTTGAATAAATTGTTTAAAATATTTTTAAAATTTTTGTCCACACTTAGGCTTGGGATCCATTGGGGCTCAACGTTACTTTTCAGAAACTTGGGCTGTTCTGAAAAAATATTTTTTCAAAATATTTTGATTTCAATTATTTTTTCTATATTAATGGATCATATTATTATTATGTATTTTGATTGCCAGGGGTTAGTGCGAGTACCAGGACTTGTTTTCTTTTCACATTGAAAGGATATTGATCAATTGTTTTAAGAGGAAGTCTTCCTCTGACCTTATTATCATTCTATATGTGGTCAGTGTACTCGCATTAACTCCTGTTCTGTATCGTATGATTTCGATGACAATATGGGAAGCGTATGTCACGGTATGTTGTTGGGGATTTGGACACTCCGGTCCTTTCCCCGCAGGGTCACTCTACTTTATCAATTTCTATTTTAGACGATCAAGATTAGGGTGATGTATCTGTGATGTCTTCCAACAGTGTGCCTCCGTCGTCACAATTAATGAAGGGCTAGCGGAAAAGTGCTCATGTAATACGCCAATTGCCTAAGAGGACCCTAGTAGGTTCGACGGCCTTTGACGTCCGCTAGCTCGCCCGGTGTAGCGTCCATTCACCGAATGGTTCGGCAGCCGGGTTCGTCCGTTGCGGTCTAGAAGGAATTTTGGGGTGATGCGAGCACTATAAAATTAACTTAATGCACCCCCAGTGACGGCGGATCGGAGGGAGAACGGAGGAAGCCTTTTAGTCCGGTTCATAGCTCGTTCCGGTCCATCCGGACGGCAAGCGAGAGAGGCCCCTCTCTCGTTCAACAACATCTGGCCCCAGATGTTGTGGTACAAATGTGTCGTTAGCGGAGCATACGTCCGTCGCTCGGGACGCTCCGTTGTATAGGCAGTCCGCTGAGACTGCTAAGGCTTCCTCTTCTCGTCAGCGCACACGACCGCACCTTGGCTGCGTGACCGCCGATATATTACCAGCTTCGCCGATCAAGGATTCTTCGGCGACCAGGTCACACCATCCGGCAGCCAGGGATTCGAGAACGATGGACTCCGGACGTTCGCATAGGAAGTATGCGGGAGCCATTTGATGCGGAGCTGCCCTCGGCGAAGCACCGATAGACTGCGCCTCCGCAGGTCTCGACGCCGGACATTCTTGTGCACATAGCACAGCTTATCGCAGCATCCCAGCAGCCGACAGAAACGGTGTCGGATCGAGAATTATCCGACAGCGCTGGGTCGGTAGCCGGGGACTCGAGGCCTGCAGACTCCGGACGTTCGCATAGGAAGTGTGCGGGAGTCAACGTACACGGAGCTTCCAGCGGCAATGCATCGTAAGTCCGCTACTGCACAGGCCTCGGGAACGGACGTGCTTTCCTTAATAGCACAGTTTATCGCAGCATCCCAGCATCAACTGAATTTGTCGCATATATTTTATCCGACGATGCTGGGTCGGGACGCTCCGCGGAAGCGGGTACGGACGTCCGAAAGTTTCATCCGGTCCGACGGGATACCGAAAGGGATTCGGTGGATTTCAAGCTTTCCCTTTCGGAACAACATATGCTGCGATGCCGGATAAGAAACTGATAGCGTCGGTGGACTTAGAAATTTTTGGTTCGGTTCAGGGACATCGTCCCTCAGTTCCGACATAGTCCAATAATGTCACACAAACTTTCGAATTATTGAACGACGCTATATATATTATTATTTTATGCTTGCTATCCAAGCATTTCTGGTTTCTTGTTCGAAGAGTTATGGAGATGTCTTCAAAAGTGTGCCTCTGTCGTCATAGTTAATGAAGAGTTAGCGGCAATAAGTGCTCATGGAATATGTCTATCGCTTACGGAGTGACATTCGCTAGCTCACCCGGTGTAGCGTACATTCATCGAATGGTTCGGCTGCCGGGTTCGTCCGTTGCGGTCTAGGAAGGAGATTTGGGTGATGCGAGCACTTTAATTACTTTAGTACTCACCCAGTGACGGCAGATTGAGGACAGATCGGAGGAAGCCAACAACATAGGGGACCGCATGTTGTGGTTCAGATATTTTACATTCGGAGCATATGTCCGTTGCTCGGGACGCTCCGTTATATTGACAGTCCGAGAGACTGTCTTTAATGCTTCCTCATCCTCACAGCAGGGCACACGACCGCACATTGGCTACGTGACCTCGAGTATCCGATCAGTTTCGGCATTCAGTGATTCCACAGCGAATAGGTCGCGCCATCCGGTAGCCAAAGGACACGAGGCCTATACACTCCGTTCGCTCGCATATTGGAAGTATGCACGGGCAAACGATCTCTGAGTTTCCTGCGGCAATGCATCGTAAGACCGCTGCTCCTCAGGCCTCAGTGACGGACGTGCTATCCGAGTTAGCACAGTTGTTTCGCAGCATCCCAGCAATTGACGGTTTCTCGGTCGAATCAGGAATTATCCGACGGCGCTGGGTCGGTGCGGTCCGCGGTTGCATCAAGCTACGGACGACCGAACGCTTTATAGGGTCCGACAGGATGGCGAAAGGGATTCAAAAGATTTCGAGTTTTCCCTTTAGTAGTATCGGAAGATGCCTTTCATATCTTCTGGCATTTCTTCCAGTGATTATTGTTCGGACTTCATTGCTGCGATCTTGGATAAGAGACTTATAGCGTCATTGGACTCGGATTTTTCGATCGGTACAGGGACTTTGTCCCTGACTTACCGACGCAGTCCAATATTGTCATTACAACATGTGTTTTATTTTTCGACGCTATATATTATATATATATACAAGCCTGCTACTAAGCATGATAGTTTAGTTTCTTGTCCGCGTGGCTCATTTCTGCCATTTTATCTTTTTTACATATAGTTTATTTTGGCAGAGCAGGGCATACCGAGAGTTCATATGCGTCTAGACGGTGTGATTAAAGACTGCATATATTCTTTTTCGCCGTTTATGTCTTTTCCAATTTCAATGTTGGGAACGACATTATGTATAGTAGACTTAACTTAGACGCTTTATTATACGTAATCCGCCTTACTGAGGCGTTATCATTACGTCTTCAAGAAAAGATTTACGGGATATTATTCTCAATGTAATTTCTTTTGAGGGCAGTAGTTTGTTCACGTATAACTCCGCCCTTCAGTGGCTGATTGGAGTTGGTTAGACGTGATGCAGCCCTAGCTACATCCACGCGTGGATAGTAGGTTAAGAACTCTCTCAGAGTCGCTTCGTTCTCGGAGGAGCTTCTCTTCGACGGCAACTTTCCGGCAATCCATGAATTGCTTGATTTATACATTCTCTTGTCTATCTAGTGTTACAAGAGATTCAGACTGGGGCAAACATTCGGTGGTTGACTCAGAGAGTGCCGCCGCAGTTGCCGGACCCTAGTGTGGCTGTTATGACGGTTGCCAGTCAAACAGATTGGGATATTCTGATCCCTACGGATTCGAAGTGCCAGGGTCTTTGGGTTCCGCAGTCTTTTAGCTATCAGTTTAACTTCCGCGGAATAATGTTTTTTAGGCTTGCTTTATGTCATTGCATGAACATTATTCAGAAACGCATGCCCAAATTCCTGTCCTTTAATTCGACAGTAGTGGCGTATCTCCGGAACCAGGGAGGCACTCTTTCGTTTCCGTTATTCAATTTAATGGAAAGAATCCGTCTGTTGGTTATAGTACACCAAGTTCAGTTTTGGTCCGTCATATTCTGGGTCGTCTGATTGTTTTATCGCACTCCCGTTCTCTTACGGGTCGCTTGTTGCTGTCAGAATGGACTCTCAACAAACAAGTATTTAATCAGATTTGCTATCTATGGGAGCGCCCAATGATGTTTTATTTATGACACAGCTTGCTAATCAATTGCAGACGTATGTGTTGGCTTGTCCAGATCTCTGAGCTAATACTGTTAACGCTCTATTGATCTATAGGACGGAATGATAGGATACGCGTATCCTCCGGCGCTGTTGTTTTAGCAGGTATTGCTAAGATAAACAACCACAATACATTTCTGTTGATAGCATCTCTATCTTCACAGAGATCATGAGTAATTTACTCTCTTGTCTACTGTGGATCTTAACGTGAAATCTTCCTCTATGTGAGGATCTTTTTTCACTGGGTAAATCGTGTCATCTTTATCACAACCAGCAAGGTCGCAACCTTCATGTATTCCGTTGTGTGGTCCGTATTGCATTGTAAGCACTGTACTGGACGAGCTTTGGACGCGATTTCTTACTATAGGAGATCCTCTTCTTCGCTATTCTATGCGACTAAAGTGGAGGCTCTTCCGTCGTGGTGTAGGGATCATTATGTTCATATGGTTGATCCCTCCATACTACGCATTGCTAGTTTTTAGTATACTTGTTTCACAAGATCTACTGCAGCCTGTTGTTATTTAGGTTATAGGTTTATGTTACCTCATACCTATGCACTCTACGATATTTTACAATTGAGTCTTTTGTCTCTTTATCTAAGTCAGTTAGTAACTTTTTGATAAATAGACTTAGAATCTTTAGATTAAATTCCTATACGGATTTTAACTTCGGTTCTTATTTAGCTATGTAATCATTTGAGCCTCTGGAAACAGTAGTTTTCAAATTCTGACCTTTTAGACAGTAATTGTGTTGGTTTCTCTTTTACTGTAGAGTCAGTGAGTTTCATGCACTATCGAGGGATGATTTTCACTTTCATAGTTTCGGAATCAATACTTCCGTTACTATTTAGGTTGGATTGTTGCATAAGAGTTAGGCTCCTATTTCCGGAACCTATTATTTTAAGGTCCTTCCGTCTTCGTATGGGCATAGGCCTTTACTCTTTCCGGGTACAGTTTATGTATTTATAAACAGATATCTGTTTATTACAAGGGCGTAAGCTTCTTCTGTCTTTGATGTCTAGTAGAAGGACGTTACGCTCCATTTTATTTTTAATGGATTCTATTAACTAGCGTACTGCTTATGGTATATCATTGGCTTAGCAGTTGTGCTTAAGATTTCGGCTCATGAAGTAAGAGTTCTTCTACTTCTTGGGCTTACATTAATAGTGTTGCTATTATAGATTTTTGAAGGCTGCTCATTGCGCTCAGCCATCCATTCATGAATTTTATCTCAGAAATATCGAGTCCATTTCTGGAGGCCTCTATTGTTAGGTCTATTATCTACTGCTCAGAATATCATTCTCTTAACAGTTGCTACTATAGCTAGGTAGGCTGTCTGTTTCGGCAGTGTCTCCGTTCGGCTGCCCTCTTCGCTCTGGGCTATTTGACCCAGGGCAAGAAAAAGGGGGGGGGGAGGGTGTTCCCTTGGGTCACCTGTTTTTACTATGAAAACAAGGGGATACCTCCTCCGGAGTTAGTAATTCTGAGCTGTTATTGGGATGGTTGTTTAGTGAGAAGTTTAAGTTTATAAAATTTATTCAAGTCTTAGTTTTTAAAGTATAGCTTTTGAATATTGCATATGTCAACGGACATGATTATGCAATTCTCACACACTTTTAGGAGTATAAGAGTCTCTATTCTCTAGACTTACTTTATTATTGGCTTACTTTAAAAATTATTAGTATAAGGATTATTGGATATTAATAGAGTACATGGATGTATGAAGCTCAATTTTTGGAAGGTGTTGTATCTTTCTAATTTATCATAAATAAGAAAGATACATGTAAGGCCTATTACTTCTTTTCCCTACAGGGGATGACTCTATTTTGAATTTCATTTGCTTTTTTCAATGTTAATGGATCATGTTATTATGTATCTTTGTGTTTAGGGGTTTGTGCGAGTACTAGGACTTGTTGTTGTCTTTTCACAATGAAAGGACATTTTCAAATTGTAATAGGAAGAAATCTTCCTCTGACTTTCATGATCATTGTATTAATTGTAGTCAGTGTACTCGCACTAACTCCTGTTCAATATGTCAATATTGGGATGACAAACATTGGAAACGTGTGTCACGGTATGTTGTTAGTGGAGAAAGGGCTATGCCAGTCCTTTCTCCGCAGGGTCACTCTAGTCTATCAGTTTCTATTCCAGAGGAACAAGAACAGGGTGATGTTTCCATGTTATCTTCCAAGAGTGCGCTTCCGTCGTCACAATTGAATGAAGAGTTAGCGGCAAAAGTGCTCATGGAGATACGACAGTTGCCTAAGAGGTCCCTAGTAGGATCGACGGCGCTGTCGTCCGCTAGCTCGCCCGGTGTAGCGTCCATTCACCGAATGGTTCGGCAGCCGGGTTCGTCCGTTGCGGTCCAGGAGGAAATGTTGGGTGATGCGAGCACTATAAATATACTAGGTGCACACCCAGTGACGGCGAAAGTGAGGAGAGATCGGAGGAAGCCTTCTAGTCCGGTTCCTAGCTCGTCCAGGTCCAGCCGGGCCGCGAGCGAGAGAGGCCCCTCTCTCGTACAACAACATCAGGGACCTGATGTTGTGGTACAAAATGTGTCGCAAGCGGAGCACACGTCCGTCGCTCAGGACGCTCCGTTGTTTAGGCAGTCCGCGGAGACTGCTCAGGCTTCCTCATCCTCTCACCAGCACACACGACCGCACCTTGGCTACGTGACCGCGGATATTCTACCAGCTTCGCCGATAAGGGATTCTTCGGCGACCAGGTCACGCCATCCGGTAGCCAGGGACACTAGGCTGGTAGACTCCGGACGTTCGCATAGGAAGAGTATGCGGGAGTCAGTTGATGCGGAGCTTCCCGCGGCGAAGCAGCAAAAGACCGCCACTCCGCAGGCCTCGATGACGGACGTGCTTGCTCAGATAGCACAAATTATCGCAGCATCCCAGCAACCGACAGAATTGGTGTCGGATCGGGAATTATCCGACGGCGCTGGGTCGGTACGCTCCGCCGAAGCATCGGGTGCGGACGACCGGGAGCATCATGAGGTCCGACCGGATGGTGAAAGGGATACGGATGACTTGGAGCTGTCCCTTTCGGAACAACATAAAGCTGCCGTGGATTTCATCCGGCACTTCCTTCCTCACGTTGTTCCGTCAGGCCAGACTGCTGCGGTACCGGACAAGAGAATAATAGCGTCATTGGACACTGAATTCTTTGAGCGGTTCAGAGACATCGTCCCTGAGTTTCCGTCTCAGTCCAATAATGTCACAAGAACATTTGAATTATTGAACGATGCTATATTCAAGCTTGCTTCCAAAACAGGCAAAGCTGGTTTCTTGTCCTCCAATGCTCTTAACCTGCCTTTCATTAATGCAAGGAATAAATTTGATACGGCAGGACAGGGTATTCCGAGAGTTCCTCTGCGTCTTGACGACGAGGCGGAAGACTTAGAATTGTCGTTACCGTCGTCTATGTCCGTTCCAACCACGGTGTTGGATACGACAATCACGTCTAACAGGGCCAGTTTAGACGCTTTATCTTACGCAGACCACCTTACAAAGGCGTTATCACTGCGTCTTCAAGGGAAAGAATTCCAGGATATACAATCCTCTTTAAGACTTCTTTCAAGGGCAGTGGCTTATTCCACGTATAACTCCGCCCTCTCAGTGGCAAACCTGGAGTTGGTTAGACGTGACGCAGCCTTAGCTACATCCACACGCTTGGATAGTAAGGTGAAGAACTCTCTCAGAGTTGCTTCGGTCTCCGGAGAACTTCTATTCGACGGCAAGCTTTCTGCAATCTACGATAAAATTACTAAGAAAGCTTTGGATTCTCTGCTGTTTAAATCCGCTTCCAAAAAGTCGGATACGGCAGAGAAAAATAAGACAGGCACTTCTGGGTCTAATGCGCCCAAGAAAGGTTCCTATAGAGGTTCCGGTGCGTCCTCTTGGTCTTATTCAAGAGACCAACAAGGCAGCGACTCACGTGCAGGACGTCCTTCAGGCCAGGACAATCGGTTGGACGCCCCGAGGTCGACGGGACGAGGTGCGGGTCGTGGAGGACGTGGTTTCTCCTCCCGCAGGCCTCGCAGGTCCAGGAGGTGATGGCTTCAACCTCTATCGTGTTCCGGTTGGCGGAAGGTTGTCGAGTTTTTCAGAAGAGTGGGCGTCGATTACGGACGACCCTTGGGTGAGAGGGGTGATTTCGGAAGGTTTAAGAATATCCTTCAAACGAAAGCCTCCTTTAACTCGAAGTCCAAAATGGACTCAACTTCTGCAAATCCGCAGAAAAGAGACGCTCTGTTATCGGAGGTGCAGTCTCTTTTAATGAAGAATGCGGTAGAGGACGTAGAAGACCAGGAAACACCGGGATTCTACAGCCATCTGTTTCTGGTTCCGAAACCAGACGGCTCGTTCCGTCCAGTCATAGATTTGAGCTGGATAAACAAGCTGATCGTCACTCCTAAATTTTATATGGAGACGATTCGGTCGGTCAGAGCGAGTATTCGGGTGAACGATTATGCTACAAGCATAGATCTCAAGGATGCGTACTTTCATGTCATGGTACATCCGACATTCAGAAAGTATCTACACTTCGCAGTCCTAGGAGTTGTGTATCAATTCCGGCGATGTGCTTCGGATTGAACCTAGCACCCTGGGCTTTCACTCGGGTAATGAACTCGGTAATGATGTATTTCCGAGCTCATTCGTCTGCGGTAACGTCGGCCTACCTGGACGACATTCTTCAGAGGTACGGCAACGAGTTAACGCTTCAGAACGATGTGCAGAATCTGCTTCTTTTGCTCCGACGTCTCGGTTTTGTTATAAACGAGGAGAAGTCGGATCTGATGCCGTCCAAGTCATTCACTCATCTGGGAATGAGCTTCGAGACGCACAACAATCTCGTTCGTCTGCCGTTAACCAGAGCGAAATTAGTCAGTTGTTACGCTCGCTATTGTCTTCATGCAGACAAAGTCACAGCGAGGGAGTTTATGAGACTGATAGGTCTGTGCGGAGCCGCCGCGGATCTCATTCCGATGGGGCGGTTGCGCACTCGTCCTCTTCAAATTTTCTTAACTCAGAATTGGAGTGTGAAGATTCATTCGCTCGACATAGACGTTCTCTTGTCAGATCAAGTGAAACAAGAGATTCAGACTTGGGCAAACATTCAGTGGTTAACTCAGGGAGTTCCGCTGCAGTTGCCGGATCCGAGTTTTACCATTATGACGGATGCCAGTCAGGTTGGGGTGCAACATTGATCCCAACGGATTCGAGATGCCAGGGTCTTTGGGATCCACAGTTCCTAAGCAAGCACATAAACATCAAGGAAATGATGTCAATTTGGCTTGCGTTACGTCATTGGATGGACATTATTCACAAAGCTCATGTCCAAATTCTGTCTGACAATACGACAGTAGTGGCGTATATACGGAACCAGGGAGGCACTCATTCCGTTCCGTTATTCAATCTAACGGAGAGAATCCTTCTGTTTGCTCTAGAACATCAAGTTCTACTTTCGGTCCGTCATATACCGGGTCGTCTGAATGTACTAGCAGACTCCCTTTCACGGAAGGGTCGCTTTTTGCAGTCGGAGTGGACTCTCAACAAACAAGTATTCAATGAGATTTGCTACCAGTGGGAACGGCCAATGATAGACTTATTTGCGACACATCTCAACAATCAGTTGCAGACGTATGTGTCACCGTGCCCGGATCCAAGAGCATTTGCAATAGACGCTCTATCGACCTCATGGGACGGAATGATAGGATATGCGTATCCTCCAGTGCCGTTGATTCAGCAAATATTGCTAAAGATAAAACAATCTCAGTGCAAGATTCTGTTGGTAGCATCTCTGTCTCCACAGAGACCGTGGATAAATCTACTCAGGTGTCTGTTGTGGGACCTACCGCGAAAGCTTCCTCCACGGGAGGATCTTCTTTCGCAGGGGAAACCGCGTCGACTTCATCACAACCCGCAAGGTCTCAACCTTCACGTTTTTCCGTTGTGCGGTCATTCTTGCATGGCAAGCACTTTACAGGACGAGCAGTGGACGCAATTTCTAACTGAAGGAGGACCTCCTCTTCGCTAAATTATGCGGCTAAGTGGAAGGTTTTTCGTCGTTGGTGTAGGGATCATTCTGTTGATATTTTTGATCCCTCCATACCAGACATTGCAAACTTTCTAGTCTACTTGTTTGACGAAATCAAACTGCAGCCTGTTACTATTAAGGGTTATAGGTCTATGTTATCTGATACCTATGCACATCACAATAGTTTACAAATTGGATCTAATGTCTCTTTATCTAAGTTAGTTAGAAACTTCTCGATAAATAGACCCAGAACTCTTAGGTTAATTCCTAAGTGGAATTTAGCTTGGGTTCTTCTTAAACTAAAGGAAAAGCCATTTGAGCCTCTTGGGACAGTAGATTTCAAATTCTTGTCTTATAAGACAGCTTTTCTCTTAGCTTTCTCTTCTGCTAGAAGAGTCAGTGAGCTTCATGCACTATCGGTGGACGATTCTCACTATCGTAGTGTCGGGAACACTATCACCTTCACTACTAATGTTGGATTTTTAGCTAAGAATCAGGCTCCTGATAAATATCCGGAACCTATTGTTATTAAGGCTCTTCCGTCTTCAGACGGGCGTAGGCCTTTACTCTGTCCTGTTAGAGCTTTACGCATTTATAAACAGAGATCTCAGTTTATCAGAAAGGGACGAAAACGTTTCTTTCTGTCTCTGATGCCTAATAGAAAGGACATTTCGGTCCATTCTATTGCTAGATGGATTCAATTAACTATCCGTACTGCTTATGAAAATTTATCTTCTTCCCAGCAGTCTGAGCTTAAGATTTCGGCTCATGAAGTAAGAGCTCTTTCTACATCTTGGGCTTACGCAAATAGTGTGGCTTTTACAGATTTAATGAAGGCTGCTTATTGGTCTCAGCCATCCACATTCACGAATTTTTATCTCAGAAATATTGAGTCCATTTCTGGAGACCTGCATTGTTTAGGTTCGTTATCTGTTGCTCAGAATGTCGTCCACTAAACAGTTGCAACTATCGTTATGCAGGCTTTCTGTTCCGGTAGTGACTCCGTCCTGCTGCCCTCTTCGCTCTGGGCTATTTGACCTAGGGCAAGGGGAAGGGGGGGGGGGGGGGGAGATTGTTCCCTTAGGTCAGCTGCTTTATAGTGAAAAGCAAGGGAATTCCTCCTCCGGAGTCAGTAATTCTGAGTCGTTTCCAGGATGGTTTTAAAGTGTAATATTAATGTTAAAAATTCATTCATGTCATATTTTTAAAGTGTAGCTCGGTGTGAAGCATTTGTATATGTCAAGTGTCAAACGGGCGTTAATATACAATCCTCGGACACTTTTAATGAATATAAAGAGTCTCAATTCTCTGGACTAACTTTATTTATTGGCTTACTTTAAAAATAATTAGTATAATGGGTTATACTGGATGTTAATAGAGAACATGAATGTTATTGTGCTCAATTATGAAGGGTATTGTATCTTTCTAATTTATCATAAAATAAGAAAGATACATGTAAAGCCTAATACTCCTTTTCTCCTTGAGGGGTTCACTCTATATTATATAGTTGAGCTTATTGGATTTTCCTCTATGTCCTAGGCCCTCCAGCCTTTTTACTATTCAGCTAAGTCTGGGTCATTGGTACAGTATAAAAATGTTAAAAAATTTATAGTAATTTATATATTTTTTATACTTACCAATGACCCAGACGGGGATAGCCCTCCCAGGAGTTGGGAACTCATACCTCCTCGCTGAGTACATAGCGCTGACCAGGCACTGCCAGTAAGAATGATGATTGGCGCCAATTTCGGAACGTCCTTGACACTACGCATGCGCAGTGGGGGCAAAGTATGGAGGTCCTTTAGGACATGATTTCTCTTGGTTTTAGATGCAAATTTTGGGGATTGGGAGGCAAAATTTGTGTTTGGCCCTAGATTTTTAAGAGTTAGCACCAGCTAAGTCTGGGTCATTGGTAAGTATAAAAAATATATAAATTACTATAAATTTTTTAACTTTTCAGATGCAGGGCTTTAGATTACCCCAATTTCACTGTTTTCAGGTGTTCCCAAATTAGAGAAAGTGTGAAGACATCAAGAAAAATATATAAATATTCTGTGTCTCTACTACATTTGAGACTAACTTCCATCATAATATGACCATAGAAATACAAAAAAAGGCATGGCAATAATACAAAACAGGATAAGGCTGTTATTTCCCAAATTAGGGCAAAACAGTGTCTCCAAAATAAATGAATTTAAAGGCCTGTCAGATGTTTTTCCCTTACCGTTCGCCCTCAGATTTAAACAAAAAAACCAAAATATTCTTCATCCAGGTAATAATTTTGTTATTTCTCAGTGAAAAAAATATCTGATGCATATATTTTCCACGCATGTGGCAGTGTATGCGAAACAGTCTATTCCTTATTCAGTCCAATAGTAGGTATTCATACCAGTTTGAGAATTTACTTTCTAAATATTTTTGCAAATTTCTTTGTTTTTTAATATGTGTTTGTTTCATTTTCATTTTCTTCTCTTTAGTTTAGGGTCACTGGTAACAATTTGTTGAATGTGTGTAAGCTAGTTTTCAAGGTCAGCAGAAATGAAAAGAATGACCATGAATTTTTCGAGGGAAATATTTTAGGTAAGCATTTCTTCATTGCTCAGTCGTCGGTTTTCATTTTTTTCAAAATTAATGTACAAAATAAATATGATTTGCCTATCTTTCCTGAATTTAAATTTAGAATTGTATATTAATTATCATAAAAATTGTGCTTAAGTTTGAAGTTATTTTTTTTTCCTTGGATATTTTTTTTCATTTGATATCTGCTTGTGTCGAAATAAAGGTCAAGATCAAATTTTGATGTTGGTCATTTGCAATCATTCATTCCCATTTAGGAAAGTTTCAAAGATTGAGTTCATTTCCTATGATTAATGGAAAAGTCATGCCCCCTTTTACTTTAGTATTTCAGTAAACTAGAGCTATTACTCAGATCGGACGACCTTCTGGAATTGAATTTATGATGCTTGTGTAGTAATTATATGGCCCTGCTCTTTAAACAAGGAAAAGTATCACAAATCCCCCTGCAAACCAATAAAATTATATACCATAAAGTGTGATGAGCTAACAATAAACTAGGACAACGTACCTGTTTACTGAATGATCAGAAGGATGAATTAACTGATGGATATGGCAGTCTGCCACAAACATTCCCTGTGAGACAAGAACCAAGATTTCGAGTGAAAACTGTAAAAAAAAGGCAATAATTTTTTGTATGTGTTTTTCATACATAAAGCTTCATTTTTGTATAGAAATTTTAAATAAATAACTTTACTATTTTTATATGCTGGAAAGTAATGTGATTCCAGAGACCCAAAACAGTTGTTGAAATGATTACATTAAGTTCTTTCGCTAATAATTTTTTGATGAGAAGGGCTACAAATTTGCATGAAATAATTCAAATATCTGGAAATAAAAATCAACGGAACATATTTCTAAAATGGAAACATATAGATTAAGAAAGTATCAAGAAAGAGTTAGGAACAGATGGAACTGCAGTATGTAAAGAAGGAAATCTCGCCCCACGAATGGAATTGTATCACTAAGTATCACGATCTGATCACAAGAGAGTGCTTTTATAATCATAGTACTGTAGGTAACAATATAAATATTTAACCCTTAAGGGCCTGGATAATAGTCCTGAATTTACATCTGACCACAGCCAGAACATGTCTTGTAGCTGAGCAATGATTTCTTGTCAAGTCTTGGCTGCCTATTAAGGCAGCCAAGACTTTGACTAGAAACCACTGCCCAGGTAAATTGTCTGTTGTCAGCAGGCGGACCTCCTCATGGTGGCATGTTAAGGGCACCTGTTCTGATGGCGTAAAATTCTGAAATAGGCCTTTAAGGGTTAACTTCAATTTTTTAGCATACTAAGGTGGTCTTTTTGATGGAGAAATAAATAAACAGACTGTCACAATCTGTGAATGCATTCGTCAATTTGGCACGAATGTCAGTTCGGAAGGAAAGAACGAGAAGCGCCGCCTCAAGTTCTATCCTTCTATAATGGCATGAGTGCCCCATTGATGAACACATTCACACTTCGACGCTTTCTGTGTTTATTACATATGTCTACGGCATAGAATCCATTAATTTTAAAATCCAGACATCACACACAGAACATTTCAAACTTTTAAAGTTCTGATGTCGGCTTAAAAATAATAAATACAAAACTCAAGTGTGCTTGGTCAACATGTGTGACAGATCTACACGTAAACAGAAAAATATACATGAAAATTGTGTCCAAATAGGTTATTTATTTGTATTTTTTTAAGAAATTAGTTGAGGCTATCTGAGAGATATTTGCTTCAAAGTGAGAACTTGAGTGTTATAAAATCACTCCCCATTAAAAGAATAAGTTTAATTTTGGTGGATTTGAACAAAAATATTTTTGAATTGACATTTGATTTATCGGCTGTCACTGCAGCTTCCGAATTGATCCAAGTAAGAATGCAACATTTCAATTTGCTTATTATGAAAATGGGTGGAGTTTAATTCTCTTGGTCTTATCAACAGAAATCTGTATAGAAAATGCGTTCATTATGGATTTGTAAATATGGAACTGGAGGAAAAATAATAATTATGGATTTGTAAATATGGAACTGGAGGAAAAATAATAGGCGTGTGATAATCATAACTATTTGTGTTTTTCAGATTTAATTTTAGAGACCATTCAATCATCAGATCATGTCTCATGTTGTGAAGCACTAATATACTGTGTGGGTGCTATCAAGTTTTTGACTGGAAATTCCACAATAGTTAAAATGCTAGTCAAGAAAAACTGTATTGCCACATTAGCTCAACTTATTATTAACATCAACAAAACGGTAAATATATTGACAATATTTGTAAGTTACAATTTTTCTTCTCTGTCACGAACTCTAGTCTAAGTGCATTTATTTTAAAGTATATAGGGATATAGTTTAAGGTTTTATGGAATCCTGATGACCAGCAAATTCCTGTAAAATATGTTGTTTTTTCTCAGTGATGAACTGGAACAGTATATTGAGATTTTTTGCTCACCTGACTGAAAGTCCGGATGAGCTATAGTGATCACTCACCGACCGTCGTCTGGCATCTGTCATCCATGAACATGGTGTTTGCACCTCCCCGTCCTAAACCGCTGAACCAATTTTACTTATATTTGGAGGTGATTGCTTGTTCTGACGTTGCATTTTGTTGTTTTTTTTTCAAATCAACTTTCCCAGCCTTATATGGGGAGGGGGGGGGGGGAGAGGAAATCCACCAAAATTCTTCTCATGAACGAGTTGGTACAATGACTTGATATTTGGTGTGGAGCTTCCTTTTGAGGTGTAGACTCAAGTTCGTTCAAACGAAGTTCGTGGATCAATGTTTCTGTTTCCTGAACTGATGGTCCAATTTGAACCAAATTTGATATGTGGTATTATTGAGTCATAAGTACTTGGTTCATGCAATAAACAAAATATTTTTATACTGTACCAATGACCCAGACTTAGCTGGTGCTAACTCCTTAAATTCTAGGGCCAAACACAAATTTTGCCCCCCAATCCCCAAAATTTGCATCAAAATCCAAAATATCAATGTCCTATGTGGTCCTCCATACTTTTTATCCACTGTGCATGCGCAGTGTCAAGGAGGTCTCGAAATTGGCGCCAAATGTCATTCTTTGTTTGGCCCTAAAATTAGTAACATCTCACTGATATTTGTGCTTGTAAATCTCAGTTTAAATGATGCCAGACACATAATTATGAAAGAAATGGTGAATCTAAGGAGGAAATAAAAGGATGAGAGGAAGAAACAGTGGTAGGATGTGTTCAGGGCTGTAACTTATAATTTTTTTACGAAATTATTTCATGTTCCCTAATTTCGGGGCATTTGATGTCATTCTTGCTATGAATTTACCATTGTTTGTTCAGTGTTTCCTCTCTCCCATTCCTTTATTCTCCCCTTGCTATTCTCCCATGCTTTTGGCATAATTTTTGTAATTTTTTTTGCTAAAATTATTTGGGAGTTTTGGCTTGGTAACAGAATAATTATTCTGTTTTTCCCCATGCTTACGTCCTCACCCTTGGGTGGTTAGGCGTTTTGGTCTGCATCTACCATCCGATGTACTGCAGTTTCTTCTCTGGAAGTCTCTGTTTTACATCGGATAGTGTTTAAATTGGTAACTGATCTTGGGCATGTTTACAGTGCCTGGAGTCATGTTTCCGGTTTTTGTACACTTTTGTTTACGTTGACAATGGTTACTTCTGATAGTGATTACTTATCTTCTGTTTAATTCTGCTCATAGCCAGATACATTAATATTGTCCGTAAGTGTTACATTAATTTTTAAATATGTTTTAAAATTTTTGTCCGCACTTAGGCTTTTTGGGGATCCATTTGGGCTCATTGTTCCCTTTGGGAACTTGGGCTCTCCTGAAATTTTTTTGGAAATTTTTTTTCTTTTGAATTATTTTTTCGAAATGTTATAATGGATTATATTATATTATGTATCTTTGTTTTCAAGGGTTAGTGCGCGTACTATGACTGTTTATGTTTTTTCATGATGAAAGAATATTGTTCAAATTGTAATGCGAGGAAGTCTTCCTCTGATTCTCATGTTCATTGTGTTTCTTGTAGTCAATGTACTTGCACTAATTCTTGCTCAGTGTGTGTCAATTGGGATGACAAACGGAGACGTGTGTCACGGTATATTGTTAGCGGTGAGAGGTCCATGCCGGTCCTTTCTCCGCAGGGTCAGTCTAGTTTTTCAATCTCTTTTTCAGAGGAACAAGAACAGGGTGATGTTTCCGCAATGTCTTCAAGAAGTGTGCCTCCGTCATCGCAGTCTAACGAAGAGCTAGCGGCTAAAGTGCTCACGGAAATACGACAATTGCCTTAGAGGTCCCAAGTAGGATCGGCGTTGTCATCCGCTAGTGTGCCTGTTGAAGCAACCATTCATGGAATGGCTTGGCAGCCGGGTTCGTCCGTTGCGGTTCAGGGAAGGAGTTCGGGTGATGCGAGCACTATAAACATTGAAAGGGTACACCCAGCGACGACGGATCCGAGGATAGTACGGAGGAAGCCTGTCAGTCCGGTAGCTAGCTCGTCCAGGTCTACCCGGACTGCGAGCGAGAGAGGCCCCTCTCTCTTACAGCAAAATCTGGGCCCAGATGTTGTTGTATGTAACATTCGTCAGTCGGAGCATACGTCCACTCCACCTGCTCGGGACGCTCCGTTGCATAGACAGTCCGGAGAGACTAGTCTATCGACTTCCGCATCCTCACAGCACCACACACGGCCGCACCTTGGCTACGTGACTGCTGATATCCAGCCAGCTTCACCGACCAGGGATTCCACGTCGACCAGGTCACGCCATCCGGTAGCCAGGGATACGAGGCCTTTACAGTCAGGATGTTCACATAAAAAAGTATGCAGGATTCAACGTCCCAGGAGACTGCGGCTCCACAGGCCTCCGTAATGGACTTGCTATTGCAGGTAGCTCATCTCATCGCAGCATCCCAGCAGCCGTCAGAAACTTTTTCAGATCAGGAATTGTCTGAGGAAGCTGGGTCGGCTCGTTCCGCTGCAGAGTCAGGAAGGGACGACTGAGATTATCAAGTGGTCCAGTCGGATGGTGAAAGGGATTAAGCGGAGCTGGAATTTTCCCTTTCGGAGCAACATAAGGTAGCCGTAGATTTCATCCGGCAGTACCTTCCTGATGTTGTTCATCCAGACCAGAATGCTGCGTTGCCGGATAAGAGACTGATAGCGTCACTGGACACAGATTTCTTCGGTCGGATTAAGGACATGGCACCTGAGTTTCCGACTCAGTCCAGAAATGTCACACAGACATTTGAACTTTTGAATGACGCTATATTCAAACTTGCCTCCAAGATGGGCAAGTCCGGTTTCTTAGCGGCCAATGCTCTACAGCTGCCTTTCATCAATTCAAGGAATAAATTTGAAATGGCAGGACAGGGCATTCCGAGAGTTCCTCTGCGTCTGGACGACCAGGCTTAAGACCTAGAATTGTCTTTGCCGTTGTCTAGGTCTATTCCAGCCACTACGTTGGAAATGACAATCTCGTCTAACAGGATCAGCTTAGACGCATTATCGTACGCAGATCACCTTACCAGAGCGTTATTATTACGTCTCGAAGGAAAAGAATTCCAGGATGTACAGACTTCCTTAAGAGTTCTTTCGAGGGCCATAGCATACTCTACGTATAACTCCACCCTTTCAGTGGCAAATCTGGAGTTAGACGTGATGCTGCCCTGGCTGCATCAACTCTGGTGGATCGTAAGGTGAAAACCTCTTTTCGAGTCGCTCCGGTCTCCGGAGAGCTTCTCTTCGACGGCAAGTTTTCCATAATCTATGATCAGATTACTAAGAAAGCTTCAGACTCTCTGCTGTTCAAGTCCGCTTCTAAAAAGTCAGATTCAGCAGAGAAGAGTAAGGCAGGCACTTCTGGGGTGAGTACGTCCGAGGGAAGTTCCTATAGAGGTTCTTATAAGTCCTCTAGGTCTTACTCCAGAGACTGTCAAGGTAGCGACTCAGGTAGGGGTCGTAATACTGGCCGAGACTCCCGGTCAGATGACCCTAGGTCGACGGGGCGAGGTGCGGGTCGTGGAGGACATGGTTTCTCATCCCACAAGCCTTGCAGATCCAGGAGGTGATGGGACAAACCTCTATCGTGTTCCAGTGGGCGGAAGGCTATCGAGTTTCTTAACCAATTGGTTGTCGATTACGGACGAACCTTGGGTTCGAGGGGTGATTTCAGAAGGGCTAAAACTGTCCTTCAAAAGAAAACTCCCTTAACTTGAAGTCCAAGATGGACTCAGCTTCCGTCAAATCCTCAGAAGAGAGCTTCGCTTCTATCAGAAGTCCAGTCTCCTGGAGAAGAACGCGATAGAGGTCGTAGAAAACCAGGAATCTCCAGGTTTCATAGATCTGAGCTGGATAAACAAGCTGATCGTGGCTCCAAAATTTTATATGGAGACCATTCGATCGGTCAGAGCGAGCATTCGAGTGAATGACTATGCTGCGAGCATAGATCTCAAGGATGCGTACTTTCACGTCATGGTACATCCGGCGTTCAGAAAGTATCTTCGCTTCGCTGACCTAGGAGTCGTTTATCAGTTCCGAGCAATGTGCTTCGGTCTGAATCTAGCGCCCTGGGCTTTCACTCGAATAATGAACTCGGTAATGACTCATTTCTGAGCTCATTCGTCTGCGGTAATGTCGGCCTACCTGGACGACATTCTTCAGAGGTATGGTAACGAGTTAATGCTTCAGAACGATGTTCAGAATCTGCTTCAACTGCTCCGACGTCTTGGTTTTATAGTAAACGAGAAGAAGTCTGATCTGGTGCCGTCCAAGTCGTTCACCCACCTGGGAATGAGTTTCGAGACGCACAACAATCTCGTTCGTCTGCTGTTAACCAGAGCGAAATTAATCAGTTGTTACGCTCGCTTTTGTCTTCACTCCGATATAGTTACAGCGAGAGAATTCATGCGACTGATAGGTTTGTGCGGAGCCACCACGGATCTTATTCCGATGGGGCGGCTATGTACTCGGCCACTCCAAATCTTTCTGACTCAGAATTGGAGTGTGAAGATTCATTTGCTCGATACGAACATCGTCTTGTCAAATCAAGTGAAACAAGAGATTCAGACTTGGGCAGATATTCAGTGGTTAACTCAGGGAGTTCCACTGCAATCGCCGGATCCGAGTTTTTCGATTACGACGGATGCCAGTCAAACAGGTTGGGGCGCAACATTGAGCCCAACAGATTCAAAGTGCCAGGGTCTTTCGGATCCGCAGTTCCTAAACAAGCACATAAACATCAAAGAGATGATGTCAATTTGGCTTGCGCTACGTCATTGGATGAACATTATTCAGAATTCACATATGCAAATTCTGTCCGACAATGCGACGGTAGTAGCGTATATTCGGAACCAGGGAGGCACTCATTCCATTCCGTTATTCAACTTAACGGAAAGAATCCTTCTGTTTGACCTAGAGCATCAAGTTCTCCTATCGGTCTGTCATATTCCGGGTCGTCTGAACGTTTTGGCAGACTCCCTTTCTCGGAGGGGTCGCATGTTGCCGTCAGAATGGAATCTCAACAAACGAATATTCAATCAGATTTGCTACCAATGGGAGTGTCCGATGATAGACTTATTTGCGACGCATCTCAACAATCAGTTGCAGACGTATGTGTCGCCGTGTCCAGATCCTCGAGCGTTTGCAGTAGACGCTCTTTCGATCTCTTGGGACGGAATGATAGGATACGCGTATCCTCCAACGCCATTGATTCAGCAGATATTGCTCAAGATAAAGCAATCTCACTGCAAAATTCTGTTGGTAGCATCTCTGTCACCCCAGAGACCATGGATAAATCTACTCAGGTGTCTTGTGGGACATGCTGTGGAAGCTTCCTCCACGGGAGGATCTTCTTTCACAGGGGAAATCGTGCACACTGCATCACAACCTGCAAGGTCTCAAGCTTCACGTATTTCCGTTGTCGGTCCTTCTTGCACGGCAAGCATTTTACAGGACGAGCAGTGGACACAATTTCTAACTGTAGGAGGACCTCCTCTTCGCTAAATTATGCTGCTGAGTGGAAGGTTTCTATAGGTGGTGTAGGGATCATTCTGTTGATATTTATGATCCCTCCATTCCAGACATTGCTAATTTTCTAGTCTACCTGTTTGATGAGATCAAACTGCAGCCTGTTACCATTAAGGGTTATAGGTCTATGCTATCTGATACCTATGCACATCATGATAGTTTACAGATTGGATCTAATGACTCTTAATCTAAGTTAGTGAAAAACTTTTCGATAAATAGACCTAGAACCCTTAGGTTAATTCCTAAGTGGAATTTAGCTTGGGTTCTTCTTAAGCTAAAAGAAGCACCATTTAAGCCTCTTGATACAGTGGACTTCAAATTCTTATCTTATAAGACAGCTTTCCTCTTAGCTTTCTGTTCTGCTGGAAGAGTTAGTGAGCTTCATTCACTATCTGTTGATGATTCTCACTATCGTAGTGTAGGTAATACTATTACCTTGACTACTAATGTTGGATTTTTGGCTAAGAATCAGGCTCCTAATAAGTATCCGGAACCTATTGTTATTAAAGCTCTTCCGTCTTCAGATGGGCATAGACCTTTACTTTGTCCTGTTAGAGCTATGCGTATTTACAAACGTAGATCTGAGTTTATCAGAAAGGGACGTAAATGTTTCTTTCTGTGTCTGCTGCCACATAGAAGGGACATTACAGTCCATTCTATTGCTAGGTGGATTCAATTAACTATCCGTACTGCTTATGAAAAATTATCTTCAACTCAGCAGTCTGTGCTTAAGATTTCGGTGCATGAAGTAAGAGCTCTATCTACATCTTGGGCTTATGCTAATAGTGTTGCTATTACAGATTTGATGAAGGCTGCATATTGTTCTCAGCCTTCCACATTCACAAATTTTTATTTTAGAAATATTGAGTCCATTTCTGGAGACCTGCATTGTTTAGGTCCGTTATCTGTTGCTCAGAATGTCGTCCACTAAACAGTTGCAACTATCGTTATGCAGGCTTTCTGTTCCGGCAGTGACTCTGTTCTGCTGCCTTCTTCGCTCTGGGGTATTTGACCCAGGGCAAGGAGAAGTGTGGGGGGGGGGGGGGGGGGGATGGTGTTCCCTTAGGTCACTTGCTTTATAGTGAAAAGCAAGGGAATACCTCCTCTGGAGTCAGTAATTCTGAGTCGGTGCTGGGATGGTTTTAAAGTGTAAAGCTAATGTTTAACTCATTCATGTAATATTTTTAAAGTGTAGGTCGGTGTGAAGCATTTGTATATGTCACGTGTCATACGAGCGTTAATATACAATCCTCGGTCACTTTTAATGAGTATAAAGAGTCTCATTCTCTGGACTTTCTTTATTTATTGGCTTTCCTTTAAAAAATTAGTATAACGGGTTATACTGGATGATAATAGAGATCATTGATGTTATTGTGTTCAATTACAGAATGGTATTGTGTCTTTCTTTTTTGATACAAATAAGAAAGATACATGTAAAGCCTGTTTCTCCTTTTCTCCTTGAGGGGATAATTCTGTTTACATGTAATTGAGTCTATTGGATTTTCCTTTATGTCCTAGGCCCTCCAGCCTTTTTTCTATTCAGCTAAGTCTGGGTCATTGGTACAGTATAAAAATGTTAAAAAATTTATAGTAATTTATATATTTTTATACTGTACCAATGACCCAGACATAGCTGGTGCTAACTCTTAAAATATAGGGCCAAACACAAATTTTGCCCCCCAATCCCCAAAATTTGCATCTAAAACTAAAGAAAACATGTCCTGAAAGGCCCTCCACACTTCGCCCCTACTGCGCATGCGCAGTGTCAAGGACGTTCCGAAATTGGCGCCATTTATCATTCTAAGTTTGGCCCTTCATCAGTTAACATCTGACTGATCTTTGTGCTTTTAAATCTCAGTTTAAATGATGCCAGACACATAAATATTAGTGAAATGGTGATTCTAAGGAGGATAGAAAAGGAGGAGAGGAAAAGAATGTGTGACAGAATATTATCAGGGCTGTAACTTAAAATTTTTTAATGAAATTATGTTAAGTTACCTATTTTCAAGGCAGCAGCCATTTTGTTGTCATTCTGATTATTTAGTTACACTGTTTTTTCAAGTGTTTTTCCTCTCTCCCTGTCCTTTAAGTTCCCCCTTGCTATTCTCCCATGCTTTTGGCATAGTTTCTGTAATTATTATTACTAAAATTTCTTGGGAGTTTTAGCTGAATAACAGAATGAATTCTGTTCTTTCCCCATGTTTACGTCTTCACCTACGGGTGGTTAGGCGTTGTGTTCTGCATCTACCATCTGATGTTCTGCAGTTTCTTCCCTGGAAGTCTCTGTTTTGCATCAGATGGTGTATTTTTGGTAACTGATTTCGGGCCTGGGTGCCTGGAGTCTTATTTTAGTGTTTTTACACTCATTGTTTACATTTACAACAGCCCTCTGTGTGAGGGGGGGATTTCTAAATAATAATATCTTTATGTTATTTTAATCATAACTAGATACATTATTATTGTTCGTAAGTGTTGAATAAATTGTTTTAAATATTTTTAAAATTTTTGTCCACACTTAGGCTTGGGATCCATTGGGGCTCAACGTTACTTTTCAGAAACTTGGGCTGTTCTGAAAAAATATTTTTTCAAAATATTTTGATTTCAATTATTTTTTCTATATTAATGGATCATATTATTATTATGTATTTTGATTGCCAGGGGTTAGTGCGAGTACCAGGACTTGTTTTCTTTTCACATTGAAAGGATATTGATCAATTGTTTTAAGAGGAAGTCTTCCTCTGACCTTATTATCATTCTATATGTGGTCAGTGTACTCGCATTAACTCCTGTTCTGTATCGTATGATTTCGATGACAATATGGAAAGCGTATGTCACGGTATGTTGTTGGGGATTTGGACACTCCGGTCCTTTCCCCGCAGGGTCACTCTACTTTATCAATTTCTATTTCAGACGATCAAGATTAGGGTGATGTATCTGTGATGTCTTCCAACAGTGTGCCTCCGTCGTCACAATTAATGAAGGGCTAGCGGAAAAGTGCTCATGTAATACGCCAATTGCCTAAGAGGACCCTAGTAGGTTCGACGGCCTTTGACGTCCGCTAGCTCGCCCGGTGTAGCGTCCATTCACCGAATGGTTTGGCAGCCGGGTTCGTCCGTTGCGGTCTAGAAGGAATTTTGGGGTGATGCGAGCACTATAAAATTAACTTAATGCACACCCAGTGACGGCGGATCGGAGGGAGAACGGAGGAAGCCTTTTAGTCCGGTTCATAGCTCGTTCCGGTCCATCCGGACGGCAAGCGAGAGAGGCCCCTCTCTCGTTCAACAACATCTAGCCCCAGATGTTGTGGTACAAATGTGTCGTTAGCGGAGCATACGTCCGTCGCTCGGGACGCTCCGTTGTATAGGCAGTCCGCTGAGACTGCTAAGGCTTCCTCTTCTCGTCAGCGCACACGACCGCACCTTGGCTGCGTGACCGCCGATATATTACCAGCTTCGCCGATCAAGGATTCTTCGGCGACCAGGTCACACCATCCGGCAGCCAGGGATTCGAGACCGATGGACTCCGGACGTTCGCATAGGAAAAGTATGCGGGAGCCATCTGATGCGGAGCTGCCCTCGGCGAAGCAGCGATAGACTGCGCCTCCACAGGTCTCGACGCCGGACATTCTTGTGCACATAGCACAGCTTATCGCAGCATCCCAGCAGCCGACAGAAACGGTGTCGGATCGAGAATTATCCGACAGCGCTGGGTCGGTAGCCGGGGACTCGAGGCCTGCAGACTCCGGACGTTCGCATAGGAAGTGTGCGGGAGTCAACGTACACGGAGCTTCCAGCGGCAATGCATCGTAAGTCCGCTACTGCACAGGCCTCGGGAACGGACGTGCTTTCCTTAATAGCACAGTTTATCGCAGCATCCCAGCATCAACTGAATCTGTCGCATATATTTTATCCGACGATGCTGGGTCGGGACGCTCCGCGGAAGCGGGTACGGACGTCCGAAAGTTTCATCCGGTCCGACGGGATACCGAAAGGGATTCGGTGGATTTCAAGCTTTCCCTTTCGGAACAACATATGCTGCGATGCCGGATAAGAAACTGATAGCGTCGGTGGACTTAGAAATGTTTGGTTCGGTTCAGGGACATCGTCCCTCATTTCCGACATAGTCCAATAATGTCACACAAACTTTCGAATTATTGAACGACGCTATATATATTATTATTTTATGCTTGCTATCCAAGCATTTCTGGTTTCTTGTTCGAAGAGTTATGGAGATGTCTTTCAAAAGTGTGCCTCTGTCGTCATAGTTAATGAAGAGTTAGCGGCAATAAGTGCTCATGGAATATGTCTATCGCTTACGGAGTGACATTCGCTAGCTCACCCGGTGTAGCGTACATTCATCGAATGGTTCGGCTGCCGGGTTCGTCCGTTGCGGTCTAGGAAGGAGATTTGGGTGATGCGAGCACTTTAATTACTTTAGTACTCACCCAGTGACGGCAGATTGAGGACAGATCGGAGGAAGCCAACAACATAGGGGACCGCATGTTGTGGTTCAGATATTTTACATTCGGAGCATATGTCCGTTGCTCGGGACGCTCCGTTATATTGACAGTCCGAGAGACTGTCTTTAATGCTTCCTCATCCTCACAGCAGGGCACACAACCGCACATTGGCTACGTGACCTCGAGTATCCGATCAGTTCGGCATTCAGTGATTCCACAGCGAATAGGTCGCGCCATCCGGTAGCCAAGGGACACGAGGCCTATACACTCCGTTCGCTCGCATATTGGAAGTATGCACGGGGTAACGATCTCGGAGCTTCCTGCGGCAATGCATCGTAAGACCGCTGCTCCTCAGGCCTCAGTGACGGACGTGCTATCCAAGTTAGCACAGTTGTTTCGCAGCATCCCAGCAATTGACGGTTTCTCGGTCGAATCAGGAATTATCCGACGGCGCTGGGTCGGTGCGGTCCGCGGTTGCATCAAGCTACGGACGACCGAACGCTTTATAGGGTCCGACAGGATGGCGAAAGGGATTCGAAAGATTTCGAGTTTTCCCTTTAGTAGTATCGGAAGATGCCTTTCATATCTTCTGGCATTTCTTCCAGTGATTATTTTTCGGACTTCACTGCTGCGATCTTGGATAAGAGACTTATAGCGTCATTGGACTCGGATTTTTCGATCGGTACAGGGACTTTGTCCCTGACTTACCGACGCAGTCCAATATTATCATTACAATATGTGTTTTATTTTTCGACGCTATATATTTATATATATATACAAGCCTGCTACTAAGCATGATAGTTTAGTTTCTTGTCCGCGTGGCTCATTTCTGCCATTTTATCTTTTTTACATATAGTTTATTTTGGCAGAGCAGGGCATAGCGAGAGTTCATATGCGTCTGGACGGTGTGATTAAAGACTGCATATATTCTTTTTCGCCGTTTATGTCTTTTCCAATTTCAATGTTGGGAACGACATTATGTATAGTAGACTTAACTTAGACGCTTTATTATACGTAATCCGCCTTACTGAGGCGTTATCATTACGTCTTCAAGAAAAGATTTACGGGATATTATTCTCAATGTAATTTCTTTTGAGGGCAGTAGTTTGTTCACGTATAACTCCACCCTTCAATGGCTGATTGGAGTTGGTTAGACGTGATGCAGCCCTAGCTACATCCACGCGTGGATAGTAGGTTAAGAACTCTCTCAGAGTCGCTTCGTTCTCGGAGGAGCTTCTCTTCGACGGCAACTTTCCGGCAATCCATGAATTGCTTGATTTATACATTCTCTTGTCTATCTAGTGTTACAAGAGATTCAGACTGGGGCAAACATTCGGTGGGTGACTCAGAGAGTGCCGCTGCAGTTGCCGGACCCGAGTGTGGCTGTTATGACGGTTGCCAGTCAAACAGATTGGGATATATACTGATCCCTACGGATTCGAAGTGCCAGGGTCTTGGGGTTCCGCAGTCTTTTAGCTATCAGTTTAACTTCCGCGGAATAATGTTTTTTAGGCTTGCTTTATGTCATTGCATGAACATTATTCAGAAACGCATGCCCAAATTCCTGTCCTTTAATTCGACAGTAGTGGCGTATCTCCGGAACCAGGGAGGCACTCTTTCGTTTCCGTTATTCAATTTAATGGAAAGAATCCGTCTGTTGATTATAGTACACCAAGTTCAGTTTTGGTCCGTCATATTCTGGGTCGTCTGATTGTTTTATCGCACTCCCGTTCTCTTACGGGTCGCTTGTTGCTGTCAGAATGGACTCTCAACAAACAAGTATTCAATCAGATTTGCTATCTATGGGAGCGCCCAATGATGTTTTATTTATGACACAGCTTGCTAATCAATTGCAGACGTATGTGTTGGCTTGTCCAGATCTCTGAGCTAATACTGTTAACGCTCTATTGATCTATAGGACGGAATGATAGGATACGCGTATCCTCCGGCGCTGTTGTTTTAGCAGGTATTGCTAAGATAAACAACCACAATACATTTCTGTTGATAGCATCTCTATCTTCACAGAGGTCATGAGTAATTTACTCTCTTGTCTACTGTGGATCTTAACGTGAAATCTTCCTCTATGTGAGGATCTTTTTTCACTGGGTAAATCGTGTCATCTTTATCACAACCAGCAAGGTCGCAACCTTCATGTATTCCGTTGTGTGGTCCGTATTGCATTGTAAGCACTGTACTGGACGAGCTTTGGACGCGATTTCTTACTATAGGAGATCCTCTTCTTCGCTATTCTATGCGACTAAAGTGGAGGCTCTTCCGTCGTGGTGTAGGGATCATTATGTTCATATGGTTGATCCCTCCATACTACTCATTGCTATTTTTTAGTATACTTGTTTCACAAGATCTACTGCAGCCTGCTGTTATTTAGGTTATAGGTTTATGTTACCTCATACCTATGCTCTCTACGATAGTTTACTATTGAGTCTTTTGTCTCTTTATCTAAGTCAGTTAGTAACTTTTTGATAAATAGACTTAGAATCTTTAGATTAAATTCCTATACGGATTTTAACTTCGGTTCTTATTTAGCTAAGTAATCATTTGAGCCTCTGGAAACAGTAGTTTTCAAATTCTGACCTTTTAGACAGTAATTCTGTTGGTTTCTCTTTTACTGTAGAGTCATTGAGTTTCATGCACTATCGATGGATGATTTTCACTTTCATAGTTTCGGAATAAATACTTCCGTTACTATTTAGGTTGGATTGTTGCATAAGAGTTAGGCTCTTATTATCCGGAACCTATTATTTTAAGGTCCTTCCGTCTTCGTATGGGCATAGGCCTTTACTCTTTCCGGGTACAGTTTATGTATTTATAAACAGATATCTGTTTATTACAAGGGCGTAAGCTTCTTCTGTCTTTGATGTCTAGTAGAAGGACGTTACGCTCCATTTTATTGTTAATGGATTCTATTAACTAGCGTACTGCTTATGGTATATCATTGGCTTAGCAGTTGTGCTTAAGATTTCGGCTCATGAAGTAAGAGTTCTTCTACTTCTTGGGCTTACATTAATAGTGTTGCTATTTAGATTTTTGAAGGCTGCTCATTGCGCTCAGCCATCCATTCATGAATTTTATCTCAGAAATATCGAGTCCATTTCTGGAGGCCTCTATTGTTAGGTCTATTATCTACTGCTCAGAATGTCATTCACTTAACAGTTGCTACTATAGCTAGGTAGGCTGTCTGTTTCGGCAGTGTCTCCGTTCGGCTGCCCTCTTCGCTCTGGGCTATTTGACCCAGGGCAAGAAAAAGGGGGGGGGGGGAGGGTGTTCCCTTGGGTCACCTGTTTTTACTATGAAAACAAGGGGATACCTCCTCCGGAGTTAGTAATTCTGAGCTGTTATTGGGATGGTTGTTTAGTGAGAAGTTTAAGTATATAAAATTCATTCAAGTCTTAGTTTTTAAAGTATAGCTTTTGAATATTGCATATGTCAACGGACATGATTATGCAATTCTCACACACTTTTAGGAGTATAAGAGTCTCTATTCTCTAGACTTACTTTATTATTGGCTTACTTTAAAAATTATTAGTATAAGGATTATTGGATATTAATAGAGTACATGGATGTATGAAGCTCAATTTTTGGAAGGTGTTGTATCTTTCTAATTTATTATAAATAAGAAAGATACATGTAAGGCCTATTCCTTCTTTTCCCTACAGGGGATGACTCTATTTTATTTTTTGAGCGTATTCCATTTTGCTCTATGTCCTTGGCCCTCCAGCCTTTTTACTATTCAGCTTTGTCTGGGTCATTGGTACAGTATAAAAATGTTAAAAAATTTATAGTAATTTATATATTTTTTATACTTACCAATGACCCAGACGGGGATGGCCCTCCCAGGAGTTGGGAACTCTTGCCTCCCCGCTGAGTACATAGCGCTTACCAGGCACTGGTTATTAGAATGATAAATGGCGCCAATTTCGGAACGTCCTTGACACTGCGCATGCACAGTAGGGGCGAAGTGTGGAGGGCCTTTCAGGACATGTTTTCTTTAGTTTTAGATGCAAATTTTGGGGATTGGGGGGCAAAATTTGTGTTTGGCCCTATATTTTAAGAGTTAGCACCAGCTATGTCTGGGTCATTGGTAAGTATAAAAAATATATAAATTACTATAAATTTTTTAACATTTTTTTATACTTACCAATGACCCGGACGGGGTGACACTCCCATGAGTTGGGAACTCATATCTCCCCGCTGATTACATAATGCTTACCAGGCACTGGTTGTAAGAATGACATTTGGTGCCAATTTCGAGACCTCCTTGACACTGCGTATGCGTAGTGGATAAAAAGTATGGAGGACCACATAGGACATTGAAATTTTGGATTTTGATGCAAATTTTGGGGATTGGGGGGCAAAATTTGTGTTTGGCCCTAGAATTTAAGGAGTTAGCACCAGCTAAGTCTGGGTCATTGGTAAGTATAAAAAATATATAAATTACTATAAATTTTTTAACTTTCCTGTGTCCTCGGAACCCCAGAAGCTAAAAATAAAAATATTTTCAAATGCCCATATTTCCCAAACCACACGGAACAGAGAACTGTTATTTGGTATGAAGCATCCTTAGGACCTGTAGAATTAAACTGCCATCCCCTGTGTTAGGGTGTTCTATAGGTGGAGTATTGAAAAAATGCTGAGTCAGCATATTTGCAAAAATTAAAAAAAAAAAAAAAAGTTCTCCGCAACCACTGATCAGAATCTTTTGATATTTGGTATACAGCATCCATATGGGGGTCATATACAAGTGTGGTAAAATGAATCCCCTTGGTTCATTTTTGGGTTTTTTTAGGAGCCTGAATTTTTAACTTTGGGCAATATGGGGAATGATCTTTAAAAATCTTTTTCAGATCCACCAAATTCAAGTTTGTTCAAATCAGGTCCCTAGGTTAATATTGGGCTCCCTATGGTTGCCCAGATTTTAACTTAGTGCAATATGAGGAAATTTCTAAATTCAGATCCACCAGTCAGAATGCTTTCATATATGGTATTTAACATCTCTAGTGGGTCACATTCTAATTTGTTCAAATCGAGTCCTTATGTGAGCCCAAATTTTAACTTAAGAGGAAATTTCTTTAAAAATATTCTTCTTCAGATTCACCAGTTAGAATCCTTTCATATTTGGTATTCAACATCTCCAGGTGGGTAAGATTTAAGTGTGTTCAAATCGGGTCCCTGGGTTAATATTTGGGGAGCCCAACTTTTAACTTAGTCTTCTTCTCCAGAACTATCTCTTAGAATGTTTTAATATTTGGTATACAACATCTGGCTGGGGGTGGGGGAGGGATTGGAGGGTATGGGAGGTTTGTTCAATTTGAGTCCGTGAGTTAATATTTGGACTTTTTATGGGAGCCATAATTATAATTTAGTGCAATATGAGGAAATTTTAGAGATGTGCGATATATCAAATTTTCGATGGGATGTTGATGTTGTTCCTGTATCGACTATCCCAATGAGCGAAACTGAAAAATATTGAACTGACGATATCAGTTTCCGTTCCATAACAATTGAGGAAGTTGAGAATCCCCGTGTTACTTATGCATTCACTGTTATCACGGTGGAGCAAATTAAGAATCTGCGGTCATCGTTTTTTGAAAGGCTGGATAAAAAAACTTGCAAGTGCAAGTTGGCACGGTAGTACTGACCCGTCTTAAAAGTGGGGTGCGTGCAGTAGAAAAATAAAAAAGTGGGGGGTGGGCTTCAGAATGAGTAATCAGGCCTGCAGGTCAAGTCGGTGTGCATCGGAATGGGAAATGACTAATTATCCTTTGCAAAATTGGGTACAATATGTTTTTGTAGAAAACCACCTAAGAAAGAGAGAGTACATTCCTAAATAAATAAAAAACATCCACCCAATTATCTCACATATGTTTGTCAACTGTTTTAATAAGAGATAAGTTTAAAATGTTGAACAAATAGAACATCACCTCAATGTTTTGACAACTGCAGATCGTGCTATTAAGCCATATTTTTTCCAGGTATCAAGTGCTTTGATTGTTATTTTGCGTTAAAATTTAGAGTGAAAAAGTTGATAAAAATATGAAAAATATAAATCTTACTTTCAAATAGTTGGTAAATACATTTGAATTCAATAAAAAATAATAAAATTTTGATAATATTCCATTGTTTACTCGCTGGGTTTCCCCAACTCTCAGTGTGATGTGATGTGAACTGTAGATAAAGTGGAGATCATGAGAGGTGCACAATGGGCTCAGATATTCAATATTACACTGAAAATATTGAAATCTTGAGACAAAAATACCTGGCAAATTTTTTCTAAATCTACTGTAATAATCCCTGTCAGTGTATTCAACATCTAAACCTTCCAATCATTGCTGCTAATATACTACTCAAAGTTTGATAAGCACCAAATATTTGACACATCATTGTGAAATTTGCTTATGACATATTTGCGATATTTTTGGTGGATATGATTGAGGAATGTATTGAGATGGTCCCCAGTGTTTACATTAGCTATCTTGACAGGCAGACTTTTCGTGACAGTTCTGTTCCTAAGGAAGCTTCACACAAAATAAAAATTCTCAGTGCCGTGTAGTTTTGAAGATAAGGGAGTTTTAAATTTTTTCTATTTTTAGGTCCTGCGGTTCCCATGGGGCGATGGGAAACATTTCTTAGGCATAAATTAGGTACTTATGACCCAATAAGCCTTCATATCAAATTCGGTTCAAATTGGCCTCTCAGTTTGGAATATAGAAATTTGGGTACAATTCACAGGAAGACCAAATATAAACCCAGGGACTTGGCTTCAACTAACTTATATCTCACCTCCCTATGGGCACTATACTACTCAAAGTTTGCTAAGCACCACATATTTGACGCATCATTGTGAAATATTCTTGTAACACATTTTCGATATTTTTGGTGGATATGATTGAGGAATGTATTGAGATGGTCCCCAGTGTTTACATTAGCTCTCTTGACAGGCAGACTTTTCGTGACAGTCATGGAAAGCATGTACCCCTTGATTTCCATGATGTTTTCGTGTACTGTCTACATGTACATGAGATGTGTAGGGCATTCAGTCTTCATTTCAACACAAACCCTTGTGATTTAATGATTGAATATGGAAAATGCAAATGTAAGAAGACATTTGTCTGAAGCAGAAATGTGGCAGGCTGTAGGGATGGTGGAGCAAGGGGCTACCCATCATCAGGTTGGTGAAACCCTTGGTATGCACCATACGGTGATCACCAGAGCCTGGGCAAGATTTTAGCAGTATGGCACACCAGTAAGACGGTGGTGGCAGAGACAGGGCAACATCTGCAGCTGAAGACCGATTTTTGATCATTCAGGCCGGTAGGACCTGCTTTGCCTCAGCAACCCAGCTTTGCAGTGACCTTCAGAATGCATCCAGGGTAAATGTTTCGACGCAAACTATCCAGTCAAGGTTGCACGAAGGTGGTCTCCGATCAAGAAGACCATGTATTCGCATTCCACTGTCCCAGAACCACTGCCAGGTTCGATATGAATAGGCCATGGACCACGTTGGATGGACCAGAGAATATTGGCGACCTGTCCTTTTTACAGATGAGTCAAGGTACTGCCTAGACAACACAGATAGTCATTCTAGGGTATGGAGAAGACCAGGAGGGCGATTCCATGCAGCCAACATTGCTGAACATGACCGCTGTGGTGGAGGGTCAATCATGATCTGGGGCGGCATCAGCTGGGATGAATGTACAGAGTTCTGTGTCCTTGAAGTTGTACATTGACTGCACAACGGTATACTGATGAGATCCTGGATGTCCAAGTCAAGATTGTATGCAGGTGCATTGGGTGATTGATTCATTCTGATGGACGATAATGCCTGTCCTCATGTTGCCTATGCTGTCGGGGAGTACTGACAGAGGGAGGGGATTGAGCGTATGGACTGGCCGGCAAGATCCCCTGACCTCAATCCAATTGAACATGTCTGGAATGAGTTGCAGTTTGCAATTTCAGCCCGTCCAGTCCAGCCAAGAAGTGTCCAGGAGCTTGGTGCCATGCTGGTCCAAGAATGGAACAACATCCCACAAAGGACCACCAAGAACCTGATTGGGAGCATGAGAAGGCATTGTCAAGCTATAATTAACGATAATGGGCCTCATACTCGATATTGAACCCATACCATTTCGCTCCGTCAACTTTTTGGCAAATTGAAAAATTTCCTCTTTTAACAATAATACCCATTTTCCATGATTATCATATTCAAAAGCTAAAAAATAATGTCAAACACAAATAAAATTTTAATTTCTGTGCTTAAATCATTAAAGATATAATTAAATAAAATATATATACACTTTTCATTACAATATTTCAACTAAAACGTAAAACAGGTAGTTGGATATACTTGGTGCTTAGCAAACTTTGAGTAGTATATTTTTTCGCACAAAAGAAAATAGATTCTGCACAAGACAGCACATGTACTTGGAAACTGAAGCACTGTTCAATGGGGGTTATCCCAGTCTATAAATATCTTTATTTACAATCTGTGAGAAATCTCCTATGCAGTTATTTCCCTTTCATCAACAGCTGATTTTCAGAACTGGGACACCACTCTTTCTGTGCTAAATAAAATGGATTTACTATCTCATTCAGTGAACAGGGGAATAAATGAGCAATCTGAACATCAGTATATATTATTTATTTATAAAGTTTATCAAATAAAGGCTAAAAACAAAAGTCAAACAAAAAATAAAAACTCCAATATCCGGTCCTGATTTGGTAAGTAGAATGTTGCAACAAGTCACCTATTTTCGTTCCACTCTCCTGAAATTGACGTTTCAGCCAACTTGAAACTTGGAGAATGGGCTTTGACATGGGTAGAGCTCCTTGATTCTGAAATCTGAAAACATGGGGGCTGGGCTTACACACGAGTATGGGCTTGGACACGGGTCAGTACGGTACTTCGAATCGTAGATCACATATTGAATATCACCACAAGAAAGAATTCGTAAAAACAAGGAACGTAATACATTGCATCTGAGAGAGAAGCATGCTGTTTCTTGACAGAAGGCTTTCACAAATAGCTTATTCTTCAAAAAATAAGACACCTAGGTTGTTAAAAAAATCAAAATAGGTATATTTTTATACTGTACCAATGACCCAGACATAGCTGGTGCTAACTCTTAAAATATAGGGCCAAACACAAATTTTGCCCCCCAATCCCCAAAATTTGCATCTAAAACCAAAGAAAACATGTCCTGAATGGCCCTCCACACCTCACCTCTACTGCGCATGCGCAGTGTCAAGGACGTTCTGAAATTGGCGCCATTAATCATTCTAAGTTTGGCCCTTCATCAGTTAACATCTGACTGATCTTTGTGCTTGTAAATCTCAGTTTAAATGATGCCAGACACATAAATATTAGTGAAATGGTGATTCTAAGGAGGATAAAGAAGGAGGAGAGGAAAAATGTGTGACAGAATATTATCAGGGCTGTAACTTAAAATTTTTTAATGAAATTATGTTAAGTTACCTATTTTCAAGGCAGCAGCCATTTTGTTGTCATTCTTGTTATTTAGTTACACTGATTTTTCAGTGTTTTCCTCTCTCCCTTTCCTTTAAGTCCCCTCTTGCTATTCTCCCATGCTTTTGGCATAGTTTCTGTAATTATTATTACTAAAATTTCTTGGGAGTTTTAGCTGTATAACAGAATGAATTCTGTTCTTTTCCCCATGTTTACGTCTTCATCTGTGGGTGGTTAGGCATTGTGTTCTGCATCTACCATCTGATGTTCTGCAGTTTCTTCCCTGGAAGTCTCTGTTTTGCATCAGATAGTGTATTTTTGGTAACTGATTTCGGGCCTGGGTACCTGGAGTCTTATTTTAGTGTTTTACACTCATTGTTTACATTTACAACAGCCCTCTGTGTGAGGGGGGGATTTCTTGAAAATAATATCTTGATGTTAATTTAATCATAACTAGATACATTATTTTTGTTCGTAAGTGTTGCATAAATTGTTTAAAATATTTTTAAATTTTTTGTCCACACTTTGGCTTGGGATCCATTGGGGCTCAACGTTACTTTTCAGAAACTTGGGCTGTTCTGAAAAAATATTTTTTCAAAATATTTTGATTTCAATTATTTTTTCTATGTTAATGGATCATATTATTATTATGTATTTTGATTGTCAGGGGTTGGTGCGAGTACCAGGACTTTGTTTTCTTTTCACATTGAAAGGATTTTGATCAATTGTAATAAGAGGAAGTCTTCCTCTGACTTTTATAATCATTCTATATGTGGTCAGTGTACTCGCATTTACTCCTGTTCTGTATCTGATGATTTCGATGACATCATGGGATGCGTATGTCACGGTATGTTAGTGGGGAATTGGACATTCCGGTCCTTTCCCCGCAGGGTCTCTCTACTTTATCAATTTCTATTTCAGACGATCAAGATTAGGGTGATGTATCTGTGATGTCTTCCAACAGTGTGCCTCCGTCATCACAATTAATGAAGGGCTAGCGGAAAAGTGCTCATGTAAATACGCCAATTGCCTAAGAGGACCCATTCATCGAATGGTTCGGCAGCCGGGTTCGTCCGTTGCAGTCTAGAAGGAGTTTTGTGGTGATGCGAGCACTATAAATCAACCAAATGCATACCCAGTGACGGCGGATTAGAGGGAGAACGGAGGAAGCCTTTTAGTCCAGTTCATAGCTCGTTCTGGTCCATCCGGACGGCGAGCGAGAGAGGCCCCTCTCTCGTACAACAACATCTGGCCCCAGATGTTGTGGTACAAAATGTTTCGCATTCGGAGCATACGTCTGCCGCTCGGGACGCTCCGACATATAGTCAGTCCGGAGAGACTGTCAATAAGGCTTCCTCATTCTCATGGTAGCGCACACAACCGCTCTTGGCTACGTGACCTCGGATATCCAGTCAGCTTCGCCAGTCAGAGAATCATCGGCGACCAGGTCACTCCATCCGGTAGCCAGGGACACGAGGCCTGCAGACTCCGGACGTTCGCATAGGAAAGTGTGCGGGAGTCAACGTACACGGAGCTTCCGGCGGCAATGCATCGTAAGACCGCTACTGCACAGGCCTCGGGGATGGACGTGCTATCCTAAATAGCACAGCTTATCGCAGCATCCCAGCAACTACTGAATCTGTCGCATAATGTTTTATCCGACGATGCTGGGTCGGGACGCTCTGCGGAAGCGGGTACGGACGTCCGAAAATTTCATCCGGTCCGACGGGATACCGAAAGGGATTCGGAGGATTTTGAGCTTTCCCTTTCGGAACAACATATGCTGTTGTATATGTCATCTGACTTGATCTTCTACAGGTTCTTTCGTCGGACCAGAATGCTGCGATGCCGGATAAGAAACTGATAGCGTCGGTGGACTTAGAAATTTTTGGTTCGGTTCAGGGACTTCGTCCCTCAGTTCCGACATAGTCCAATAATGTCACACAAACTTTCGAATTATTGAACGACGCTATATATTTATTATTATATGCTTGCTATTACCAAGCATTTCTGGTTTCTTGTTCGCAAAGTTACGGAGATGTCTTTCAAAAGTGTGCCTCTGTCGTCATAGTTAATGATGAGCTAGCGGCAATAAGTGCTCATGGAATATGTCTATCGCCTAAGAGGTCCCTTGTAGGATCGACGGAGTGACATTCGCTAGCTCACCCGGTGTAGCGTACATTCATCGAATGGTTCGGCTGCCGGGTTCGTCTGTTGCGGTCTAGGAAGGAGATTTGGGTGATGCGAGCACTATAATTACTTTAGTACTCACCCAGTGACGGCGGATTGAGGACAGATCGGAGGAAGCCTGTTAGTCCGGTTCCTGGCTTGTCCAGGTCCGTCCGGGCTGTGAGCGAGAGAGGTCCCTCTCTCGACCAACAACATAGGGGACCGCATGTTGTGGTTCAGATATTTTACATTCGGAGCATATGTCCGTCGCTCGGGACGCTCCATTATATTGACAGTCCGAGAGACTGTCGATAATGCTTCCTCATCCTCACAGCAGGGCACACAACCGCACATTGGCTACGTGACCTCGAGTATCCAATCAGTTTCGTCATTCAGTGATTCCACGGCGAACAGGTCACGCCATCCGGTAGCCAAGGGACACGAGGCCTATACACTCCGTTCGCTCGCATATTAGTAGTATGCACGGGGTAACAATCACGGAGCTTCCAGCGGCAATGCATGGTAGGACCGCTTCTCTACAGGCCTCAGTGACGGGCGTGCTATCCGAGTTAGCACATTTTTTTCGCAGCATCCCAGCAATCGACAGTTTCTTGGTCGAATCAGGAATTATCTGAGGGCGCTGGGTCGGTGCGGTCCGCGGTTGCATCAGGTACGGACGACCGAACGCTTTATAGGGTCCGACAGGATGGCGAAAGGGATTCGAAAGATTTCGAGTTTTCCCTTTCGTAGCATCGGAAGCTGCCATACATATCTTCCGGCATTATCTTCCAGTGATTGTTATTTCGGACTACATTGCTGCGATGTTGGATAAGAGACTTATAGCGTCATTGGGCATGGAATTTTGGATCGGTTCAGGGACATTGTCCCTGACTTACCGACACAGTCCAATAATGTCATTAGAACATGTGTATTATTTATCGACGCTATATATATATATAAGCCTGCTTCCAAGCATGATAGTTTAGTTTCTTGTCTGCAATGCTCATTTCTGCCTTTTATCATTTATACGAATAATTTATTTTGGCAGAACAGGGCATACCGAGAGTTCATATGCGTCTAGATGGCGTGGTTAAAGACTGGAAATAATCTTTTTCGCCGTCTATGTCTTTTCCAACCACAATGTTGGAAACGACAATGATGTCTAATAGACTTAACTTAGACGCTTTATTATACGTAATCCACCTTACTGAGGCGTTATCATTACGTCTTCAAGAGAAAGAATTCCGGGATATAATCCTCAATGTGATTTCTTTTGAGGGCAGTAGTTTGTTCACGTATAACTCCGCCCTTCAGTGGCTGCTTGGAGTTGGTTAGATGTGACGCAGCCCTAGCTACATCCACGCGCGTGGATAGTAAGGTGAAGAACTCTCTCAGAGTCGCTTCGTTCTCGGAGAAGCTTCTCTTCGACGGCAACTTTTCAGCAATCCATGAATTGCTCGATTTACACGTTCTCTTGTCTATCTAGTGTAGCAAGAGATTCAGACTGGGGCAAACATTCGGTGGTTGACTCAGAGAGTGCCACTGCAGTTGCCGGATCCGAGTTTTATAATTATGACGGTTGCCAGTCAAACAGGTTGGGATATAATATTGATCCCAACGGATTCGAAGTGCCAGGGTCTTTGGGTTCCGCAGTCTCTAAGCTAGCACTTATCTTCCACGGAATAATGTTTTTTTTAGGCTTGCTTTATGTCATTGGATGAACATTATTCAGAAACGCAAGTCCAAATCCTGTCCATTAATTCGACAGTGGTGGCGTATCTCTGGAACCAGGGAGGCACTCATTCGTTTCCGTTATTCAATTTAATGGAAAGAATCCTTCTGTTTGTTATAGTACACCAAGTTCTGCTTCGGTCCGTCATATTCCGGGTCGTCTGATTGTATTACCGGACTCCCGTTCACTTATGGGTCGCTTGTTGCCGTCAGAATGGACTCTCAACAAACAAGTATTCAATCAGATTTGCTATCAATGGGAGCGCCCAATGATAATTTATTTACGACACATCTTGCTTGTCAATTGCAGATGTATGTGTTTGCTTGTCCAGATCTCTGAGCTTATGTTGTTAACGCTCTATTGATCTAATAGGACGGAATGATGGGATATGCGTATCCTCCTGCGCTGTTGTTTCAGCAAGTATTGCTAAGATAAACAACCACAATACATTTCTGTTGATAGCATCTCTGTCTTCACAGAGACCGTGGGTAAATTTACTCTGAAGTCTACTGTGGGACTTAACGCGAAATCTTCCTCCATGAGAGGATCTTTTTTCGCTTGGTAAAATCGTGTCATCTTTATCACAATCCGCAAGGTCTCAACCTTCATGTTTTCCGTTGTGTGGTCCTTATTGCATTGTAAGCATTGTACTGGACGAGCTTTGGACGCGATTTCTTACTATAGGAGAACCTCTTCTTCGCTATACTATGCGGCTAAAGTGGAGGCTCTTCCTTCGTTGGTGTAGGGATCACTATGTTGATATTGTTGATCCCTCCATACTAGTCATTGCAACTTTTTAGTATACTTGTTTGACAAGATCTACTGCAGCCTGTTATTATTAAGGTTATAGGTTTATGTTACCTCATACCTATGCACTCTATGATAGTTTACAATTGAGTCTTATGTCTCTTTATCTAAGTCAGTAACTTTTTGATAAATAGACTTAGAATCATTAGATTAAATTCCTATATGGAATTTAACTTCGGTTCTTATTTAGCTAAGTAATCATTTGAGCCTCTGGAAACAGTAGTTTTCAAATTCTGACCTTTTAGACAGTAATTCTGTTGGCTTCTCTTTTACTGAAGAGTCAGTGAGCTCCATGCACTATCGGTGGATGATTTTCACTTTCGTAGTTTCGGAATCACTACTTCCTTTACTATTTAGGTTGGATTTTTGCATAAGAGTCAGGCTCCTAATTAATATCCGGAACCTTTTGTTATTAAGGTCCTTCCGTCTTCGTACGGGCATAGGCCTTTACTCTGTCCGGTTATAGTTTATGTATTTATAAACAGATATCTGTTTATTACTACGGGCGGGAGCTTCTTCTGTCTTTGATACCTAATAGAAGGACGTTACGCTCCATTCTATTGCTAATGGATTCAATTAACTATCGATACTGCTAATGGTATATCATTGACTCAGCAGTTGTGTTTGAGATTTCGGCTCATGAAGTAAGAGTTCTTCTACATCTTGGGCTTACATTAATAGTGTCGCTATTATAGATTTTTGAAGGCTGCTCATTGCGCTCAGCCATCCACATTCATGAATTTTTATCTCAGAAATATTGAGTCCATTTCTGGAGGCCTCTATTGTTAGGTCTATTATCTACTGCTCAGAATGTCATTCACTTAACAGTTGCTACTATAGCTAGGTAGGCTGTCTGTTTCGGCAGTGACTCCGTTCTGCTGCCCTCTTCGCTCTGGGCTATTTGGCCCAGGGCAAGAAAAAGGGGGGGGGGGGAGGGTGTTCCCTTGGGTCACCTGTTTTACTATGAAAACAAGGGGATACCTCCTCCGGAGTTAGTAATTCTGAGCTGTTATTGGGATGGTTGTTTAGTGAGAAGTTTAGGTTTTAAAAATTCATTCAGGTCTTAGTTTTTAAAGTATAGCTTTTGAATATAGCACGTGTCAACGGACATTATTATACAATCCTCAGACACTTTTAAGGAGTATAAGAGTCTCTATTCTCTAGACTTACTTTATTTATTGGCTTACTTTAAAAATTATTAGTATAAGGATTATACTAGATATTAATAGAGTACATGGATGTATGATGCTCAATTTTGGAAGGTGTTGTATCTTTCTAATTTATCATAAATAAGAAAGATACATGTAAGGCCTAATACTTCTTTTTCCCTAGAGGGGATGACTCTATTTTATATAATTGAGCGTATTCCATCTTGCTCTATGTCCTTGGCCCTCCAGCCTTTTTACTATTCAGCTATGTCTGGGTCATTGGTACAGTATAAAAATGTTAAAAAATTTATAGTAATTTATATATTTTTTATACTTACCAATGACCCAGACGGGGATGGCCCTCCCAGGAGTTGGGAACTCTTACCTCCCCGCTGAGTACATAGCGCTTACCAGGCACTGGTTATTAGAATGATTAATGGCGCCAATTTCGGAACGTCCTTGACACTGCGCATGCGCAGTAGAGGTGAGGTGTGGAGGGCCATTCAGGACATGTTTTCTTTGGTTTTAGATGCAAATTTTGGGGATTGGGGGGCAAAATTTGTGTTTGGCCCTATATTTTAAGAGTTAGCACCAGCTATGTCTGGGTCATTGGTAAGTATAAAAAATATATAAATTACTATAAATTTTTTAACTTTCTGGCCTTGTGCTAATGGTTACAGTGTCTGCTCTCAGCGCACTGTATCCCACTGAAACTGAATGAAGTTTGTGTTGATGCTGCTTATATATGCTTGTAAGAATGTAGTTATACATATAGAATATGACTGAATAAACTGAATTTGAATTGAAAAAAAAAGACTAACATCAACTTCAGAATTAATATCGAATATCATATCAATATCGAGATATTTGTAAGAAAAATAACGATATCAGTATCGAAGTCAAAAATTCAATATCGCACATCTCTAGGAAATTTCTTCAAAAATCATCTCCAGATCCACCAGTCAGAATGCTTTTGTATTTTGTATACATCTCAAAAGGTTCAGAGTTATAAATAATTAAATAACTTCATTCCTCAGAAGTGTTAACTAGCTATAGATGTTAATTAAATCCTTCTTTAAACAATCAAATGTCAGGTGAGCACCTCGGGCCCCATGGGGCTTCTTGTTTTCTAAAACAGTCGTTAAGAATTACACTTACGTTTATTCAGTGTTAACTGAATTGTCAACAAATATTCAGGGGAATTTCATGATTGAAGACTTTGTTGATTTCCTACTCACATTTATAATTGAACAGGGATGTGAATTATCCTCTTTTCCTATGAATTCCTTTTTTCTATTGCCAGAACTAAAAACATTTTCTCATAATATGTAGTTTCATTTTATTACATGTTCAGCTTAAAATTTACCCAATCACATCTTGTTTGACAAAGTTAATCTATTTGCAAAGTCTTCTTGCACTCAAGGGACGAAATACACAACCACCCATGGATTCTGTAGATTTTGAGGCCTAAAACATAAAACAAACCAAGAAAATAAACTTTTGATGGTAAAGAAATAATTACAAAAAAAAATAAACTAAAAAACATGCAACTTCACACAAAATGGCCTGAGAAACAGTTCTACTTTGTGGGGCCTTACTTAGGAAAGAATATCTGTCTTGGTTGAAAAAAGCTGTCAGTATTATTTCATGTGCCATTTATTTAGTTGGTATTACTCGACTAAAGATATTTTTCTGATAGTGCCTGTTGACATATTCCCAATAAATTAAATCTAATATTTCATCTACAAAATACAATTTGAAATTTAAGCAACCATTGGTATAGATATGTAATTCATTGATAAAGTGTGCAGGTTTAAAATTGTGATTCCAGGTAAATGTGGTATTGACCCTGTTATGTACATAATGAATGTCCCATTAACAGTGTGTAATAAATCTGTTACGAGCAAGCCTGCAAATAAGCAGCCTGGTCAGTGGTAGGCTCAACTTTCATGTCTGGCAGACACCTATTCATTTGCGCCTAACGTAATGACCAGTGCAATTTCTTGGAACTGAATAAGAGTCTTAAAAACATGTCCAATTTTTGTAGGCTTTAAAATAACAAATTGAGGTTAATTATACCGATTTGTTTTTAATTCAGTTATGCTTCTTCGGTCCAGCACTGCAGTGGTGGTATAATTGCCTTCAGCAATAGATCTTGTTCTAGACTTATTATCCTGTACTGGAAAGCTCTGACATACATTCTCAACAGAGTTTGTTTCCCCTCTCTAATTAACTGGTTGAGTGCTGAATTATTTTACAAAGGTGATTTGAAATCTGGGTATTTTTTTTCAAAGATACCATGATACCAGCACAAGTCATCTTAGTTTAGCAAGGTTTTGTTCATAAATAATTGTTTTGTTACAGTTGACTGGAGAGTGCCAATAGGCAATCACCAATAAATTACAATCAAACAGTCTTCTGGTGGTCAAACCTCAAGCTAATGCATATAGTCTAAAGCCACTGAAGTGGCTTCCAGCACCTTTTCAACAGAGCCTTGATAGTTAGTGGCTTCTAGCACTCAACTAGTTAACATTCCCTTTGATTGATTGAAACCAACCTTGACATATGTGTTGAGCATGAAAGAACCCTCTTTATTTTGGAGTTATTTTTCCAAATGTTAAGGGCAGTAAACTTAACTTAAAATTGGTTTCTGCTCCATAAATTTAGATAATGATGAGGTTACTATATCAGTGTACTATTTTGGGGGTGATGAGTCACCTCTGGTGGCTTTCTCTTGTTAAATTATTAACTGTAAGTCAAAACTTAAACATTTGCATCATCTGGAAATAATTGCCAGAGTTCCAATTATTCTTTTTGAGGTGATGCAAAAGTTTGAGCATAGGCCTATAGTGAAATGGTTAATATGGTTAGGTTCCTCCACTGCACCGTCAGTCACTACCATAAGCAGTGTTTCCTCCTCGTCTGATTTGATTTGAAATTTGGTTTGAATTCAAGTACCTTGCTTGATTCAATATAAGATTCGATTTGCCCCAGAATATTCCAATTTGCTGGTCCCTGTTCTGAGTCTACAGATTTATGTGTTTAATAATAATTGTTCAGTGAACTCTTAAGATCTCATACCAGTTTTGTCATTTTTGTGACCTCAGTGCTGATACTTGGCAAAATAGTGTAAAGTATACTCTCCCAAAAAAGAAAGTGTGCATGCTAAAAAATAACACTAAAAAAAAGATATATATCATTTTCATTCATGGAAATTTTATTCAATCACAGATGAATCAATTTGTGATCAACACGAGAAATTTTATTACGCTACGACGAATACTCTTGTCGCCATGGAGAGTCAAAGACACTAAGGGTCAAACACAAAAGTCACACACTCAATATCTGGTATGACCTCCGTCTGCATCGACTACTGCTGTGCATCTACGCCTCATGGAAGCGAACAAGTTAGCATGGAAGTGTTGTGGGATGTTGTTCCATATTCTGATAAGCTGTCTTTGGAGTTCCACAAACTTTGACGGTGCATGGGGAAGCCGGCGTGGCGTAGCTGACATTTCATTTCGTCCCATATGTGCTCAATGGGTGAGATATCGGGCGAATTTGCGGGCCACTCTCTGGCGGCCATCTGATGATGAAAGATGGAAACGACATTCATCTGTGAATAAAACATGTTGCCACCAGTGTAAGGGATGCCTGAGATGTTGTCTACACCACTGCAGTCGAGCACGACGATGACGTAACGTCAAAATCGAACGAATTGCAGGTCTTCGAGGACGTAAGCCGTATTCTCTCAGCCGGTTGATTACAGTAACCGTTTGAGGATGTATCCATCTCAGGTTAGGGATGTTCCTGGCTGTCGTCATTGCCGTGTGTTGCCGGCTCCGGAGATGGACGACACGGAGATACCGATCTTGTGCAGGGGTGGTAACTCGGGGTCTCCAGGAGCGGGGTCGGTCTCGAACGTCATCATGTTGTGCATGTCGATGGACTAGCCTGTCTACAGTGTTACGGTGGCAGTTCAAATGCTGGGCAACCTCTCTGTGTGTTCTGCCACCTCTAATCATACCTAGAGCAAGGAGACGTTGATTCATTGTCAATCTTGGCATGCTAATGTGGAGTCATTTTAACAGCAGCGCAAGTTTGAATGTGAACAATAGGAAGGCCTTACTTTAGTGTTTAAATACCCAAGGATTCACACTGCTGCATGAATTTTCAGACTCTCCACGTGCAAAACATGCCTTTTCACAAACGTGCAGCACGTCATTTAACGTTAATGCAATTTTAACAGGGAAAGCTGTTTTTGTGTTCAATATAACTTATTCATGAACAGGTTAACACTCTTTACACCTACAAAATTATTTTTTTGGAGTTTGATCAATTTCTGCAATGCACACTTTCTTTTTTGGGCGAGTATATATTTGAAAGAAGAAAGTCAGACAATCTTTGTGTAGGCTTGTGTGGAAAATAATCTTTTTGTTCACCTATTTGCTTCAAAATAAATTCTGCAGTTGATTGTTTATTTGCCTGCATTTTTAAATCAAAGACAAAAATAGCCAGAATATTTACACTAATTACCTTTGGTATTCATTAATTGACTTTTGAGCAACAACCTCTATCATAATGATGATCAATAAAACTCAAAGACTTTTCAGTGTACCACATCACAGTGTACCATCAGCTTAATGATAGAAAGTGAAAAAATATACAGGAGTATTCCAATTTGATAATTTCTGCTCTTGTGCAGTGGAATCTTGTTACGGAATAGCACTTTGCCAGTGACAAATATTTAATTAACATGAGTATTAAATGGACAAGAATTTTGTCATTTTCCTGTATTCTAGTGATAAACTGAGTATTTGTTTTATTATTCTAATTTACGTTATGTTTGTAGCAGTTTTTGGTCTAGTTTTCCAAAATAAGCAGTCAATACTAGAAATCTACCTCTGTTGTGATAATAGACAAACTTTAACCCTTTGATACTTTTGTACTTCTTATGACGTACGAAAAATGAAACAGCGTATTGATACTTTGTGGTCATTTGATTTGTTATTATTTTTTGATTTTTTAAAGTTTTGACCTCAGTTCCTACTTTCTCCCGAATAGTGCTCAGTGACAACCGTTGAGCCAAATGTTATCCCAGCTTAAAATACTAATATAATCCTACTGTCAACTGGTTGAGTGCTAGAAGCCACTATCGTGGCTTTCAAAAAATGAGGATGCCAAAAAAATGAGGATGCCAGAGCAAAAACCAACACTTTCTTTGCTTGTATTTCATATTCAGTTAAACACAAATAATATTTTGTTTATATAAATTTGTTTTATTTCAAATTATTGGAGAGTGCCTTTGGTTTTAACAATAAAACAAATTTTGAATAACAAATTCAGACCACCAAAAATAATCTAGCCCTCAACAAGTTAATCACTAATGTGAAAAATATCTTATTTGTACTTTGACATCACATTTTGAAAAACGTTGAAGAAACTGAAATCCCAGTGACATTTGACCGTCAGGATAATTAAAGTCTCAAAGGGTTAATGTGCTATACTAAAATGTCAGTGCCTGGTTGAGGTGGGGAGAGAAGAAGCAAAATTTCATAACTGTAATCACAACCTTCTCAACCAAAAGTACTGTGATCACAAAAGAAGTCTCTTTCTCTATCCTATTTGCACACAGTTACAGCAGTGGATTGGGAACATGGTGGTTCACTTCGGTAGAGCATTTAACTTTGAACCAAAATGTTAACTGTTCGATTCTGACCAGCAGTAACAGCATTATGTCCTTAGCCATGATACTTAATCCCAATTGTCCTACTGGGAGTGTGCTGGCACTGTGTGCTATGCTATATTGCATGTCAATAGTACACTTGCTTTCAGCCACTGCTAACTCTGCTCATGCAGAGTTATTAAATTGGAGAGTCTGATACTTGCTTTGTGGGTACACTGGATTCTTCCACATATAAAATGATCCGGCATAATGGACCCTGGTAGTTGCAAGTGCAATACCCCATTAAACAAACAAGCAAACTCCAGTGGGTCAAGATTTCTAAAATAAAATACTGCGAAATTGTGAATCAAGAAAAACAAACAAAAATAATTTTGGCAAGTGAGTTACATGTACTGCAGTGTTGTTGGGAGGAAAGCAGACAGAGAATTTGTAACCCAGATGTGATCCGATTAGAATTAGAGATGGGTGTTTTCAATTTCAAAGCCTCAGTTTCAGAGTTTTTGTATGCATTACATACATGTACATGAACATACAGTAAACAGCATTTTGGGCTCCTTATCTTGGAAAATAAACCACAATAGTTTGAGCGACACCTATAACCACAAAAGGCACTGTCTGTAAATATAGCCATTGGGTTCAGCTCAACTTACCTTTGATCAAGCTTTGGGGTTCTAGAGGATCAGTGGCTAATCCAGTTGAGAGAGAAAAAACCTTGTAAATCAGAGTAACAAATTAATAAAGTTTTATGGACGAGTCAATAAGGGAGAAAATGTGTTGAGAACATGATGTATTTACCCCTTTGCCAAATAGACTTAAGTGACAAGAAGCCATAGGTGCCAATAGGCCAATTTGCTCCCAGTAAGGTAGTTTGATCAGTTTATGCACAAAACCAGTAAAATCATTTGGTCGTTTTTTGGTGGGTCTTGCAGTTCTGTTTTCCGATTGGCAGAAAAAACCGGGACCGAACTGGAAAATTGAAAAACTGCCTGCCTCTAGTTAGAATTATCTATCTGTTTTGTAATCATAGTCATGTAATTTGATACTGGGCTTTAGAATATTTATCAATTCAATATTTTTTTTAATTGCTCCTACCATTATGACAGTTACTCTTATTTTTTCAACTCCTGGTGCAGACAAGTTATATGAAAGCTGTGTGATTAAGTCTCTTGGGCTGTACATAAGTTCTAGTTACAGAGTAGGTAAATATTAAACAAGTGGAGTAGTTTTAAACAGTACACAGTTATAATCTAAATGAGGATAATTTATGTTGCGCTTTTGAGTCTGACAACTAAAATTTAGGATTGGGGTTGATACACCAAATTCATGGTACTATACATATCTAGGTACGCGATTCACAATACAATATGTATCTAGATACATATCTTGATATTCATCCTGGTATTGAAGCTACATTTAAAATTACATAGGGACAGTGGTGGAGCCAGGAATTCTTAGTTGGGGAGCACGGATACATTCGGGAGGAGGTGGAGTCACCTTCAGCCTCCCCTATCCCCCCCTCCCCCAATTTCCCAATTTCTATTATGCACTGCACCACCTGGTTACTCATGTCTGAACTCATACTCTAGCATAAGCCCATCCCGAACTTTACAAATGTGAGTTACCAAGTGGCCCCTCTGAGTCTAAGCACACCCTTCTACTTTTCAGTTTTAGAATAAAGACGATTTTAGTCACAAACACTGGTAATTACGACGAAAATAGGTAAGTAGTCATCTGATGATCGGTAACAACTAACCTTACCAAATACATAAAAAAGCTAGAGTACCCTGGCAATGAAAAATAAATATATCTGATTTTGACATGCTCTTGCAGTTCATGATTCGGCTTCCACTTTGCAATTTTCTAATTGATCCACCTAAACCAAAAATGTTGTGGAAGATTATTACGAAGAATGACTAGTGCACATCAGGGGTGCTAATTTATAGGCACCGACATTATAGAAAACACCTGTGGAGATTTGTCTACTGATTTGAAAACACTCATAAAATGGTAGTTAAATTGATCATTTCGCATGACCAACGGATATTCATAATATTGGTGTATTGTTGCACTGTTTATCTGTAGTTTTACCATTTTTGAATTGGAATGTTGGATGAGTGCATAAAATATTGAATCGCACCATGTGAACCAAATTTTGGTGATTGGATCGCACCTTGGAGATCTTGCTTCACAAACAGCAATGCAAATCCGAACCCAAAATAACCTGTAATAAATTAATAATCGGTTCCCCGGTGTTATATTCTGAATTGCGGGGTATTTGAGTTGGCCAAATCACCCAAGCCTAAAATTTGATGTGTTGAATGTATTGAGTTGGATGTCTGAACTGGTACCCATTTCGTGGGTTGCCGTATTGGTATGTATTGGCGTACCTGGATATCGTCCGAAGCCTACTAAAATTCTTTTCTTTTTATTGTCAAAATTAACAGTATGGAACATGTTTAGTTGTGCCTGCATGTCTATGTTCTAAAGTATCAGAAAGATTTCTCATGTTTTGTAAAATCTTTCAATTAAATTCATAGACCCTACTTGTTACCTAGTCCAGTTACAGGGAAATATTTTGGTTTCACCTGACAATATTTTGTAACTTTTCTTTTTCCATTTACAGAATCAACAAAATGGAAAACCAAATGATCAGTTGGGTCATATTTTGGTCCAGGTGAGTCATTTGTACTTTTTTAAAAGGTTTTAATTACCTTGTTGTTACCAGATAATGAAAACATGAATAATGTGTCCCTTAATCCTTGAAGGTTTAGATATTTTTCACATTTCCCCATTTTACACATTTCATTACTACTGATAGTGGCATAAGTAGAGGATCTCTGATGAAATTTCTGCATCAAGTTCACTAAAATTGATCTAAGCCAAGGTGTACCAAGGCTCAGATTTTAGTGAACCAGGTTAAAAAATTTCATGTCAAACCATGACCAATTTGAGATTCTTGTTATCACATAATGTGCAATTTAACCTTTTACCTAACGTAATACGACAACTAAAACTGGCCTGTGCTGTTCACACTCACGAGTCATATTTTATTAATTTTTTTTTCAAATTTGCCTAAAAAATGTAGCTTATATGCATTTACAGGAATGAGCTTGAACAAAGAGGGGTAATAAGCTATGTATTCAAAACAAAAAAATGAAAATATTTTGTTATTCAGGAAATGTTTTCTGCAAATTTCTGCTATTTGTATTACATAAACAGTTAATGAAAAATAAGAGAAAATTCATTCGGTTCTTCTTTAAAAAAAACCCTCACTCACAAGCTCTTGACATTGGCATTGATTTCTGATGTCATCCCAGTACTAGACGTAGTGTGAACAATATTTCTGTAATGACCTATTTGATGGTCATTATGTGATCAAAAGTTTCTTTGAGGGGTGGGAGGTGTCGGGAGGGAGCAATAAAATTAAAATGTTCAACAGAAGTTAGAAGTGCAGACCATCAATAATTATGATATTTTGATCTTCTAATGACCAACTTTTATATTAAGAGGGGGTGTACTTTTTAACTTGAAAATTTGACAAGTCTCTTTAGTGTTAAGTTAAAGAACTTGTAAATTTCTGACAAAGTCTCATGTGAGTAAGAGTTGTGGCACTACTACAGCTCAATATATTTGCCTTGCTTACTTCATGAACTGTTGACATTGTGGTTGTATTTTTGTGATTAACAATCAAATTTTTTTTACTCAGCCATGTTCATTTGAAACTAATATTTCTGATGAAGAATTTTTCATGTAAACATATACAGTGTTGTATTATTTTGATTTGTAATCATAAGATATGGACAGGTCACAGATGATGGAGATTATACTAAATTGTTATGACCTAATACTTTTATGGAGTGTGGGCAGCATACTTCTGCATTTTATTCTCCATTGTTATCCCCGCTTTCGTCGGGGATATTGTCGTTATCTCCGTCCGTACGTCCGTCCGTCCGTACGTTCACTTGCATTAATGTTTAAACTATGCTAATGTGTTCAGGTATCACCAGTACATGTGCATGAAGGTTTCGGAATTTTGATTTGGGTCCAAGTGGTTCCAGTGGAACCACTTTTATCCTTAGAAAATCTTTGTCCGCTCAAAGGCTCTTAGGGTATTGAATTTGAAACTTTTAAACCATGTTAACATGTTCAGATAGCATCTGTAGATGTGCATGAAGGTTTCGGAATTTTGATTTGGGTCCAAGTGGTTCCAGTGGAACCACTTTTACCCTCAGAAAATCTTTGTCCGCTCAAAGGCTCTTAGGGTATTGAATTCGAAACATTTAAACCATGTTAACATGTTCAGATAGCATCTGTAGATGTGCATGAAGGTTTCGGAATTTTGATTTTGTTCCAGGTGGTTCCAGTGGAACCACTTTTATCCTCAGAAAATCTTTGTCCGCTCAAAGGTTCTTAGGGTATTGAATTTGAAACGTTTAAACCATGTTAACATGTTCAGATAGCATCTGTAGATGTGCATGAAGGTTTCGGAATTTTGATTTGGGTCCAAGTGGTTCCAGTGGAACCACTTTTATCCTTACAAAATCTTTGTCCGCTCAAAGGCTCTTAGGGTATTGAATTTGAAATGTTTAAACCATGTTAACATGTTCAGATAGCATCTGTAGATGTGCATGAAGGTTTTGGAATTTTCATTTGGGTCCAAGTGGTTCCAGTGGAACCACTTTTACCCTCAGAAAATCTTTGTCCGCTCAAAGGCTCTTAGGGTATTGAATTTGAAACGTTTAAACCATGTTAACATGTTCAGATAGCATCTGTAGATGTGCATGAAGGTTTCGGAATTTTTATTTGGTTCCAGGTGGTTCCAGTGGAACCACTTTTATCCTTAGAAAATCTTTGTCCACACAAAGGCTCGTAGGGTATTGAATTTGAAACGTTTAAACCATGTTAACATGTTCAGATAGCATCTGTAGATGTGCATGAAGGTTTCGGAATTTTGATTTGGTTCCAGGTGGTTCCAGTGGAACCACTTTTATCCTTAGAAAATCTTTGTCCGCTCAAAGGTTCTTAGGGTATTGAATTCGAAACGTTTAAACCATGTTAACATGTTCAGATAGCATCTGTAGATGTGCATGAAGGTTTTGGAATTTTGATTTGGGTCCAAGTGGTTTTTCAATCATGTGACAATGATGTGATCAGAACACTACCCTTTATACATCATGTTGGGTGAAGTATCTTGTTTGAAATATTGAAGTAGTTTCACATGTGAGTCTTCAGAAGGAAATTAAATACTGTTTTATCATTTTAAATCACACACATGCGTGAAGCCTTTTTATCCAAGTCTGTATCCTGCACTAACCAAAAAGGAAAGTGCAAATGCGGGGATATACTATAGTGTGCTTCGCACACAAATGGCACCATCTAGTTCCTCTTGTGAGCTGTGGCTTTTTTGTCACCCCCCTCCCCCCAATTTTTTAGGGGGACTAATAAAATAGCCGGTGTCTGTCCATTCTACTTTGGTTTCCCGATAATAACTTTAGTTATAATTGGCCATATCAAAAGAAATTTGGTATGTATGTGTATCAACATAAAATACAACATAAGTTCGAATCGGGGTGCAATCTAACAATTTTATGTTATGCCCCTTTTTCGATTTCAAAAATTAATTTTTTTTTTAGTTCACTTGACTGCAAAGAAAAAAATTGTTCACAGCCCCGTGGCAATCCCAGGATTAGAAAAGAATTCAAAAACCCATATTTCCAAAACCACACGGAACAGAGAACTGTTATTTGGTATGAAGCATCCTCAGGACCAGTAAAATGGAATGGTAAAAAAAATTGCCATCGGTTGTGTCAGGGTGTTCTGTAGGAGGGGGGTGGGAGGTGTGGGAGGTGTGGGGGTCATTGATAAACTGCTGAGTCAGCATATTTGCAGTAAATTATCCTGAAGTAACAGCTGTTATATTTATTCACACTAGAAAACTATGTAGGACGATGTAAACAATCATATTATAGAGAGGTGGAGTTAACTATCAAACATGAAATGTAATCTATTATTTTAATAAAAAATGTCCATTTCTGATTCCTTGATCGAACCCTTTCAATGCTGTGTACATATATGTTTTTTCAGGTTTCTTGGAAAATTTTATCTGAATATCTTTAATTTAACAAGACGTCAGTGTGGGTCCCAAAGATTTTATTTCAAGTAATGTAATATGAGAATAATGATAACCCTTTCCAAACTCACATTACTGCTCTAAACATCATTCAGATAAGTGACAGAGCCAAAAATGTCCATTTCTGATCCCTTGATCGAACCCTTTCAATGCTGTTCACATATGTTTTTTTCTGGTTTCTTGGAAAAATTGATTTGATTCCTGTATGAATATCTTTAACCCTCTCAAGACTTTAATATGGGTAACAGAGATTTTATTTCATGTAATGTGTGAATAATGATAACCCTTTCCATATTCACATTACTGCTCTAAACGTCATTCAGATAAGTGGCAGATCCAAACATGTCCATTTCTGTTTTCTTGATCGAACCCTTTCAATGCTGTGCACATGTTTTTTTTCTAGTTTCTTTGGAAAATTTATCTGATTCCTGTATGAATTTCTTTAAATACTGTTAACGAAAACCTATTTCTGATATTTTTATACTGTACCAATGACCCAGACTTAGCTGGTGCTAACTCTAACAAAACCAGGGCCAAACACAAATTTTGCCCCCCAATCCCCAAAATTTGCATCCAAAACAAAAAGAAATCATGTCCTAAAGGACCTCCATACTACGCCTCTACTGCGCATGCGCAGTAACGCAGACGTCCCGAAATTGGCGCCAATTATCATTCTCTGTTTGGCCCTTCATCAGTCAACATCTCACTGATCTTTGTGCTTGTAAATCTTAGTTTAAAGGATGCCAGACACGTAATTTTTGGAGAAAATGTGATTCTAAGGAGGATAGAAGGAGGAGAGGAAAAAGAAGAAACAAAAAATAATCAGGGCTGTACTTAAAATTTTTTGATGAAATTATGTTAAGTTGCCTATTTTCGAGGCATGGGCCTCTTGTTGTCATTCTTGCTAATTGTTGCACTGCTTATTCAATGTTTCCTCTCCCCTAGCCTTCTAAAGTCCCCCCTTGCAATTCTCCCATGCTTTTGGCATATTTTTGAGAAATTTCATTTCTAAAATTTCCTGGGAGAGTTGCTTGGTTACAGAATGTTTTCTGTTATTTTCCCCATAGTTACGTTTTCACCCATGGGTGTATAACGTTTGTGTTCTGCATCTTCCATCTGATGTTCTACAGATTCTCCCCTGGGAGTCTCTGTTTTGCATCAGATAGAGTGTAATTGATGACTGATTCCGGGCCAGTTTTTTCAGTGCCTGGAGTCATGTTTTCTGGTGTTTTTACACTGTTTGTTTTCATTGGCAACAGCCTTTTTTTGAGGGGGGCTGTTTGCCTTTGCTGTAGTTTATCTCACTATAAGATACATTTATATTATCCGAAAGTGTCTCATTAATTATTTAATATAAATTTAAAATTTTTGACCACACTTTGCCATCGGATCCATCGGGGCTCAACGTTACTTTTCAGCAACTTGGGCTTCGCTGAAAAAATATTTTTTCAAAATTATTTTGTTTCGCAATTGTTTTTTCATTTATTAATGGATCATGTTATTATGTATCTTTGTGTCAGGGGTTTTTGCGAGTAACTAGGACTTATTGTTGTTCTTTCACAATGAAGGGACGTTGTTCAAATTGTAATAGGAAGAAATCTTCCTCTGACTTTCATGATCATTGTATTAATTGTAGTCAGTGTTCTCGCATTAATCCCTGTCCTATATGTGAACATTGGGATGAGAAACATTGGAAACGTGTGTCACGATATGTTGTTTCTGGAGAAAGAGTGATTCCGGCTCTTTCTCCGCAAGGTCACTCTACTCTCTCAGTTTCTATTTCAGAGGAACCAGAACAGGGTGATGTTTCCATGTTATCTTCTTCAAGTGTGCGTCCGTCGTCACAAATGAATTCAGAGCTAGCGGCAAAAGTGCGCATGGAGATTAGACAAATGTTGTCCGCTAGCTCGCCCGGTGTAGCGTCCATTCACCGAATGGTTCGGCAGCCGGGTTCGTCCGATGCGGTCCAAGAGGAAATTTTGGGTGATGCGAGCACTATAAACATAATAGATGCACACCCAGTGACGGCGGATAGTAAGCGAGAATGGAGGAAGCCTTTGAGTCCGGTTCCTAGCTCGTCCAGGTCCAGCCGGGCCGCGAGCGAGAGAGGTCCCTCTCTCGTACAACAACATCTGGGACCAGATGTTGTGGTACAAAATGTGTCTTTAGCGGAGCATACGTCCGTCGCTCGGGACGCTCCGTTGTATAAGCAGTCCGCAGAGACTGTTAAGGCTTCCTCTTCTCGTCAGCGCACACGACCGCACCTTGGCTGCGTGACCGCCGATATATTACCAGCTTCGCCGATGAAGGATTCTTCGGCGACCAGGTCACACCATCCGGCAGCCAGGGATTCGAGACCGATGGACTCTGGACATTCGCATAGGAAAAGTATGCGGGAGCCATCTGATGCGGAGCTGCCCTCGGCGAAGCAGCGAAAGACTGCGCCTCCGCAGGTCTCGACGCCGGACATTCTTGTGCAGATAGCACAGCTTATCGCAGCATCCCAGCAGCCGACAGAAACGGTGTCGGATCGAGAATTATCCGACGGCGCTGGGTCGGTACGCTCCGCCGAAGCATCGGGGGCGGACGACCGGGAACATAATGAGGTCCGACCGGATGGTGAAAGGGATACGGATGACTTGGAGCTATCCCTTTCGGAACAGCATAAAGCTGCCGTGGACTTCATCCGGCACTTTCTCCCTCAAGTTGTTCCGTCGGGCCAGACTGCTGCGCTATCCCTTTCGGAACAACATAAAGCTGCGCTTCCGGACAAGAGAATTATAGCGTCATTGGACTCTGAATTTTTTGAGCGGTTCAGGGACATCGCTCCCGAGTTTCCGTCGCAGTCCAATAATGTTGCAAGAACATTTGAATTATTGAACGACGCTATATTTAAACTTGCTTCCAGGACGGGGAAAGCAGGTTTCTTGTCCGCTAATACTCTCAACCTGCCTTTCATTAATGCAAGGAATAAATTCGATACGGCAGGACAGGGTATACCGAGAGTTCCTCTGCGTATGGAGGACGAGGCGGAAGACTTAGAGCTATCATTACCGTCGTCAGCTTCTATTCCAACCGCGGTGTTGGAAACAGCTATTGCGTCTAACAGAGCCAATTTAGATGCCTTATCTTACGCAGATCACCTTACTAAGGCGTTATCACTGCGCCTTCAGGGGAAAGAGTTTCAGGATATACAATCCTCTTTAAGACTTCTTTCAAGGGCAGTAGCTTATTCCACGTGTAACTCCGCCCTTTCAGTGGCAAATCTGGAGTTGGTTAGACGTGACGCAGCCCTAGCTACATCCACACTAGTGGATTCTAAGGTGAAGAACTCTCTTAGAGTCGCTTCGGTCTCAGGAGAACTTCTCTTTGACGGCAAGCTTTCCGCTATTTATGATAAAATTAAAAAGAAAGCTAATGATTCTCTGTTGTTCAGATCTGCTCCTAAGAAGTCGGATACAGCAAACACGAATAAGACAGGCACTTCTGGGTCTAATGCGCCCAAGAGAGGTTCCTATAGAGGTTCCGGTGCGTCCTCTTGGTCTTATTCGAGAGACCGTCAGGATAGCGACTCTTGTTCGGGACGTCCTTCAGGCCGGGACAATCGGTCGGACGCCCCGAGGTCGACGAGGCGAGGTGCGGGTCGTGGAAGACGTGGTTTCTCCTACCGCAGGCCTCGCAGGTCCAGGAGGTGATGGCTTAAACCTCTATCGCGTTCCGGTTGGCGGAAGGTTGTCGAGCTTTTCACAAGAGTGGGCGTCGATTACGGACGACCCTTGGGTCAGAGGAGTGAATTCGGAAGGTCTAAAGATATCCTTCAAACGAAAGCCTCCATTAACTCGAAGTCCAAAGTGGACTCATCTTCCGTCAAATCCACAGAAAAGAGACGCTCTGTTATCAGAGGTGCAGTCTCTTTTAATGAAGAACGCGGTAGAGGTCGTAGAAAACCAGGAATCTCCGGGATTCTACAGCCATCTGTTTCTGGTTCCGAAACCAGACGGCTCGTTCCGTCCAGTCATAGATTTGAGCTGGATAAACAAGCTGATCGTCGCTCCGAAGTTTTATATGGAGACGATTCGATCGGTCAGAGCGAGTATTCGGGTGAACGATTATGCAACGAGCATAGATCTCAAAGATGCGTACTTTCACGTCATGGTACATCCGACATTCCGAAAGTATCTACGCTTCGCAGTCCTAGGAGTGGTGTATCAATTCCGGGCGATGTGCTTCGGATTGAATCTAGCACCCTGGGCTTTCACTCGGGTAATGAACTCGGTAATGATCTACTTCCGAGCTCATTCGTCTGCGGTAACGTCGGCCTACCTGGACGACATTCTTCATAGGTACGGCAACGAGTTAACGCTTCAGAACGATGTTCAGAATCTTCTTCTATTGCTCCGACGTCTCGGTTTTATAGTAAACGAGGAGAAGTCGGATCTGGTGCCGTCCAAGTCATTCACTCATCTGGGAATGAGCTTTGAGACGCACAACAATCTCGTTCATCTGCCGTTAACCAGAGCGAAATTAGTCAGTTGTTACGCTCGCTATTGCCTGCACGCAGACAAAGTCACGGCGAGAGAATTTATGAGACTGATAGGTCTGTGCGGAGTCGCCGCGGATCTCATTCCGATGGGGCGGTTACGCACACGTCCTCTTCAAATTTTCCTGACTCAGAATTGGAGTGTGAAAATTCATTCGCTCGATGTAGACGTTCTCTTGTCAGATCAAGTGAAACAAGAGATTCAGACTTGGGCAAACATTCAGTGGTTAACTCAAGGAGTTCCGCTGCAGTTGCCGGATCCGAGTTTTACCGTTATGACGGATGCCAGTCAAACAGGTTGGGGTGCATCATTAATCCCAACGGATTCGAGATGCCAGGGTCTTTGGGATCCGCAATTCCTGTGCAAGCACATAAACATCAAGGAAATGATGTCAATTTGGCTTGCGTTACGTCACTGGATGGACATTATTCACGATGCTCATGTCCAAATCCTATCCGACAATACGACAGTAGTGGCGTATATACGGAATCAGGGAGGCACTCATTCAGTTCCGTTGTTCAATCTAACGGAAAGAATCCTTCTGTTTGCGTTAGAACATCACGTTCTTCTTTCGGTCCGTCACATACCGGGTCGTCTGAATGTGCTAGCAGACTCCCTTTCACGAAAGGGTCGCTTGTTGCCGTCGGAGTGGACTCTCAACAAACAAGTATTCAATCAGATTTGCTACCAATGGGAACGGCCAATGATAGACTTATTTGCGACACATCTCAACAATCAGTTGCAGACGTATGTGTCTCCGTGTCCGGATCCAAGAGCATTTGCAGTAGACGCTCTGTCGATCCCTTGGGACGGAATGATAGGATATGCGTATCCTCCTGCGCCGTTAATTCAACAAGTATTGCTAAAGATAAAACAATCTCAATGCAAGATTCTGTTGGTAGCATCTCTGTCGCCACAGAGACCGTGGATAAATCTACTCAGGTGTCTGTTGTGGGACCTACCGCGGAAGCTTCCTCCACGGGAGGATCTTCTTTCGCAGGGGAAATCGTGCCAACTCCATCACAACCCGCAAGGTCTCAACCTTCACGTTTTTCCGTTGTGCGGTCCTTCTTGCATGGCAAGCACTTTACAGGACGAGCAGTGGACGCGATTTCTAACTGTAGGAGGACCTCCTCTTTGCTAAATTATGCGGCTAAGTGGAAGGTTTTTCGTCGTTGGTGTAGGGATCATTCTGTAGATATATTCGATCCCTCTATACCAGACATTGCAAACTTTCTAGTATACTTGTTTGACGAAATCAAACTGCAGCCTGTTACTATAAAGGGTTATAGATCTATGTTATCTGATACCTATGCACATCATGATAGTTTACAAATTGGATCTAATGTCTCTTTATCGAAGTTGGTTAGAAACTTTTCGATAAATAGACCCAGAACTCTTAGATTAATTCCTAAGTGGAATTTAGCTTGGGTTCTCCTTAAATTGAAGGAAAAGCCATTTGAACCTCTTGGGACAGTAGATTTCAAATTCTTATCTTATAAGACAGCTTTTCTCTTAGCTTTCTCTTCTGCTAGAAGAGTCAGTGAGCTTCATGCACTATCGGTGGATGATTCTCATTATCGTAGTGTTGGGAACACTATCACCTTCACTACTAATGTGGGTTTTTTAGCTAAGAATCAGGCTCCTAATAAATATCCGGAACCTATTGTTATTAAGGCTCTTCCGTCTTCAGACGGGCGTAGGCCTTTACTCTGTCCTGTTAGAGCACTACGTATCTATAAACAGAGATCTCAGTTTATCAGAAAGGGACGAAAACGTTTCTTTCTGTCTTTGATGCCTAATAGAAAGGACATTTCAGTCCATTCTATTGCTAGATGGATTCAGTTAACTATCCGTACTGCTTATGAAGATTTATCTTCTTCTCAGCAGTCTGTGCTTAAGATTTCTGCTCATGAAGTAAGAGCTCTTTCTACTTCCTGGGCTTATGCTAATAGTGTCGCTATTACAGATTTAATGAAGGCTGCTTATTGGTCTCAGCCATCCACATTTACGAATTTTTATGTCAGAAATATTGAGTCCATTTCTGGAGACCTGCATTGTTAAGGTCCGTTATCTGTTGCTCAGAATGTCGTCCACTAAACAGTTGCAACTATAGTTATGCAGGCTTTCTGTTCCGGCAGTGACTCCGTCCGGCTGCCCTCTTCGCTCTGGGCTATTTGACCCAGGGCAAGGGGAAGGGGGGGGGGGGGGGGGGGGGGCGGGTGTTCCCTTAGGTCACCTGCTTTATAGTGAAAAGCAAGGGAATGCCTCCTCCAACTCGGACACTTTTAAATGACTATAAAGAGTCTCAATTCTCTGGACTACTTTATTTATTGGCTTGCTTTAAAAATAATTAGTATAAGGGTTATACTGGATGTTAATAGAGAACATGAATGTTATTGTGCTCAATTATTAAGGGTAGTGTATCTTTCTAATTTAATATTAAATAAGAAAGATACATGTAAAGCCTAATACTCCTTTTCTCCTTAAGGGGTTACCTCTTTACTATATAGTTGAGCTTATTGGATTTTCCTCTATGTCCTAGACCCTCCAGCCTGTTTACTATTCAGCTAAGTCTGGGTCATTGGTACAGTATAAAAATGTTAAAAAATTTATAGTAATTTATATATTTTTTATACTTACCAATGACCCAGACGGGGATGGCCCTCCCTGGAGTTGGGAACTCTTGCCTCCCCGCTGAGTACATAGCGCTGACCAGGCACTGCCAGTAAGAATGATAATTGGCGCCAATTTCGGGACGTCTGCGTCACTGCGCATGCGCAGTAGAGGCGTATTATGGAGGTCCTTTAGGACATGATTTCTTTTTGTTTTGGATGCAAATTTTGGGGATTGGGGGGCAAAATTTGTGTTTGGCCCTGGTTTTGTTAGAGTTAGCACCAGCTAAGTCTGGGTCATTGGTAAGTATAAAAAATATATAAATTACTATAAATTTTTTAACTTCTTTAAAAATATTTTACCCCCAAGAATAAATCTCCATAAATTCTCTTTCTAGTTTGTTTAGTTCTGATGTTTTAACCATTTTCACACAGACTTGAATTTACTGGTGGCTGTAAATTCTGTTTCTTTTTGTTTGAAATTTTTCTTATTCTTTAAAACCACTGTGCCAAATTCATTCATTTATGGCACAGACCATCTTTGAAGTATACCTTTTCTACTTCGTTCAAATGAAGCTGCTGCCATCTTCAGGCTAGTGGAGTTTACTCTTCTGATTTTTCCCCCCAAAATTACTATATCCCTTGAGGTGGGGTTAATGCTCCATAAGCCTAAAATTCTTCAAAAATCCTCTTCTCATAAGCCACTTGCAATAATGCTTAGATTTCTGGTATGGAACTTACTTTAGTGATGCAGATTCACCATTTTTCAAAGAAACTCAGTAGGTCAAAATTCAAAATTTTTATTTTCAGAATCAGTGAGCAGATGTGAACCAAATTTGTCATGTAGTATATAACTGGGTCATAAGTACTTCTTTTATCCTGGATTTAAAAAAACCCAATTTGTTTGGGAGGGGGGTGGGGTGTGGAGAACCTCAGGAGTTGAAAAGAAAACCATTTCATTTGGTTGTTTTTAATACTACACAGAACAGAGCTTGCTAGAAAGCTTTCCTAGGACCAGCAGAATCATATAGCCAAAAAGTTGCCTTTGGTTGTGTCATAGTAAATCAAAAATTGCTCTGGCTGCTGATCACTTACTGATACACTAATCTCTTTTGACAACTTGAGCGAGGTGAGTGTTTTAAGCTCACTCTGGTTTAATTTCCCAATGATAAATTCAGTTATAGTTGACAAAATCAAACGAAACTTGGTATGTAGGTGTATCAATATAAAATACAGGTCAAGTTCGAATCGTGGTGCGATCCAACGATTTTTGTTAGAGTTATGCCACTTTTTCGACTTCAAAAATTCATTTTTTTAGGTTTCCTGATGATAACTTTAGGTGTTGTTGACCGAATTAAATAAAATGTGGTATGTAGGTATATCAACATAAAATACAGGTAAGTTCAAATCGGGGTTATGTCTGACATTTTTGCCAGAGGTATGTCCCTTTTTCGACTTCGAAAAATTCAGTTTTTTTCAAATACCTCGAATTGCACACTTTTTTCAGTAGACGTGTGGCCAGACAACCTTTTATTAATGTGGATAGATATGCCCATGCAGTGGTTTGTTTGCATTAGTTATTAATGTTAATGTTCACGTAAGCAGTCATTAATATTGATGGAATAGGTTATGACTATGCTTTGACCGAAACTAGCCTTGATGAGATTTGATAGTCCTGCATTCGACTCTTCTGATACTGGTTCTAAAATAAACATCCCAAATTTTCGTGACAATTTCAAGTTCAAGTGCAAACCTAACAGGATATGCACCTGATCAGATATTCTAGTTTTCAGTGTTGTATTCATTTTTTTTTTTTTTTTTATACATTAAGTGATACACCACTGTTGGAAAAGACTCTCGGAGCCTTTTTCTAACAGGGTTCCATATAAAAGTATAGCATCAGCTTAATGACAGAAACTTTGGGAATGACATGGAATTTATTTGTTCAAGACTAATGCGACTTACAATTTACTACTTTCAACCCTTAAAGGTCTATTTCCAATTTTTACGACCTCAGAACAGGTGCCCTTAACATACCATCATGGGGAGGTCCTGTTGACAACAAACAAATTAGGTAGCCAGTGGTTTCTAGTCAATTTTTGGCTGCCTGGTAAGACAGCCAAGACTCGACTAGAAATCACTGCTAAGCCTCTAGACATATGGAGGTGTGGGCTGGTGGGAATTCAGGACACTTGTACAGACTCTTATGGATTTACCCCTAGCTAATTTAATAGTGATATCTATGTAACTCTATTAACAAAAATTGCCTTTCAAATTTTTTTTTATTATGAGCTAGCTGTATTATTGTGTGGTTGTGACCATCCATCCATACATGTGTTTGTCAACCCTTTAACTTTTGCCTGTCCATACAATGACTTGAAAACAATATGTCCAACAGTTCTCACCTTTAAAGTGGTTTAGGCCTAATTAGAGGAAGTTTCTTTCAATAACCAGCATTCTGGCATAAACAGTATGGTTGTCATGGCAACATCTTAGAGGTTTTTTTTATTTTTGCTTGGTTCCAGCAGTAATGAATCCAATTTTTGTCTGGTGATTTAGTGTTGACTATTGGAAGATTCCTTTTCAAAACCAGCTTTCTGGCATATCCAGCATAGCAGTCATCTTGAATTTTTTTTAGTAATTTTTCCTTGTCCAAGAAATAACTTATATAAAGGAATGAACAGTGGATACAGTTTTTTTCTGGTGCATCACCATTGACTCCAGGAAAGTTCTTTTTTATAATCAATATTCTGGCATATCCAATATGTGTACTGGTGCAGGCAACATAGCTTTTTGTGATTTTTCTTGTCTGCACAATAATTTGAAAAAAACAAATGACTAATGGATTCAGTTTTTTATTGGTCGACTTCTGGAAGGTTCTCACCAATAACAAGCACTCTGGCAATTACAACATGGACGCCAAAGCAACCATCTTTGATTTTTTTGTGATTTTTGCTTCTCTGAGCAACAACTTTACAAACGAATGACCTTTGATTCCAATTTTTTTTGTGCTTTACTTTTGACTACAGGAAGGATACTTTCAATAACCAACATTCTGGCATATTCGGTATGATCATCATGACATCTATCTTGTGTTTTCATGAGTTTTGCTTATCTGAGGATCGTCTTGAAAAAATGACCCGATGACCCCATTATTTTTCTGCTGCGTTACTACTGATTACAAAAGGTTTGTTTTGATAACCAGTATTCTGGCATTTTCAATATGGCAGCCATCTTGGATCCTTGTCAGTAAAAAAATAGAAAATAAAATGTTTAGTCGGTCCCATTTTCTGATTCTTGATGTAAATTGAGATGCATTAGAAATGTGCGGCACATATTTTGCCATGCAAATGATTGAATTTACATTAAGCAGCTGTACAGTGATGTTGGTTACTTTTTCTCCCAAAATATAGGTTATGAACCATCTTTCAAATGAGCTCATTCGTTCATTATCCTGAGTTATTTAGGTATGGAGTAAAAATACTCCAGGAACAAGATTTTTTTCTTGAAAAATGGTGGTGAGCAAATGGCCCATTGTCTAGGATCTGAGCTGAAATATTTTATTAGGGCCCCGCCGAGAGGCAGACGCCCTATAGTGATCGCTTTGTCCGTGCATCCGTGCGTGCGTGCATCTGTCCGTAATCTTTCTCTCTTAATAGATAAGGTTTTGATATTTGACATGTGGGTTTATTATCTCAAGACGATGTGTCACGTACCATGGTTGCCATGCTTTGACCTTGAACTTTGACCTCAAGGTCAAATTATTCCGAATTCGGGGTTCTTTTTCTGACAAGTTCGTGTCCGGGCTGTAACTTTTTTCCCTTAATAGATAGGGTTTTGATATTTGGTATGTGGATAGACTATCTCAAGACGACATGTTGCGTACCAAGGTTGCCATGCTTTGACCTTGAACTTTGACCTCAAGGTCAAATTATTCCGAATTCGGGGTTCTTTTCTGACAAGTTCGTGTCCGGGCTGTAACTTTTTTCCCTTAATAGATAGGGCTTTGATATATGGTATGTGGTTAGATTATCTCAAGACTATGTGTCGCGTACCACTGTTGCCATGCTTTGACCTTGAACTTTGACCTCATGGTCAAATTATTCCGAATTTGGGGTTCTTTTCTGACAAGTTCGTGTCCGGGCTGTAACTTTTTTCTCTTAATAGATAGGGTTTTGATATTTGGTATGTGGATAGATTATCTCAAGACGACGTGTCGCGTACCAAGGTTGCCATGCTTTGACCTTGAACTTTGACCTCAAGATTAAATTATTCAGATTTTTTTTTTTTCTGACAAGTTTGTGTCCAGGCTGTAACTTTTTTCCCTTAATAGATAGGATTTTGATATTTGGTATGTGGGTAGATTATCTCAAGATGACGTGTCGCGTACCAAGGTTGCCATGCTTTGACCTTGAAGTTTGACCTCAAATTATTCAGAATTTGGGTTTTTTTTCTGACAAGTTTGTATCCGGGAAGGGATTTTAATCAGATTTTACCTATTGCTTGAAATATTTTAGTATTACGGTTCACATCAGTTTATACCTAACATCGGTTAGTTGCTGCGGGGCCCGCAGAGATGGATTCCATCTCCGTGATATCTAGTTTGTCATGATATTGTAACTATTTGTTTCAGCTCTCTGCAGCCCTCAGAAACTTATCTGATGTCAGTGGAAGTAGAGAAAAACTTGTATCATCAAACCTGATTGAAAATTTAAATCAAGTTGTTGAAACTTATTCATCAGACAGTGATCTGATGCTCAATATATCCAGAATTTTCAGGTATGCCTAGATCTTGTAATTTAATTTGTTATTCATCTGATAACTTCTTGGTAGCCTGGCATGTTCTGATTTTTGACACATTGAAGTTTGATTTAGAACAATTACAACTTTTTATACAACCTTAAAGTGGTTGGGCAAATAAATTTTGCCCAAATTGATTTGCCACACTCCTTAAGGGGCCTTAAAAGGGGAGGTAACTAAACAAAATCATTTTCAGAACCACTGAACAGAAAGTGTTGAATTTTTGGCAGGCAGAAAATTTCACTCATATACATTCAAGCTTGTTCAAATCAAGTTATTGTGTCCATATATGGGCTCATTTTGGAGCCCAAATATTTCCTTCAGGTTCCAAAATTCAAAAGTTGTAATTTTTGGCAATCATTAGCTTAACTTGACATAGTCAACATAAGCTATTGCCATCACGCGTGCGGAAGTCTGTTAGTCTGTGAGTCTGTTAGTCTGTGAGTCTGTGACGTCTGTGACATCTGTTCACATTTCCTTTAGCACGGGCTACACCCTGCAGTTCTTGTCTGATCGTCACAAAATTTCATATGCAGGTTTGGGGTCATGTCTAGATGAGAACGTCCCCTTTTGGTCGCGATCGGGCAACCGGTATGGCTGCCCGAGCCCAAAACCTGAAAACCATTAGCACAGTCTACAGGTCGTATTTATGAAGGGATTTCATTGTAACTTGGTAGGAAGCCTCTGTATAGTGCCTAGACGAGAACGTCCCCTTTTGGGCATGATCTATCAACCGTGATGGCTGCCCAAGCCTGAAACACCAAAAACTTTTAGCACAGTCTGCAGGTCATGTTTAATGTGGAGGGATTTCATTGTAACTTGGTAGGATGACTCCTTATGATGTCTAGATGCGAATTTCCCCATTTGGGCATGATCTGCCAACCGTGACGTCTGCCCGAGCCCAAAACCCAAAAACCTTTAGCACAGTCTACAGGTCATATTTATTGAGGAATTTCATTGTAACTTGGTGGGTTGACTTCATACAATGTCTAGATGAGAAAGTCCCCCTTTGGACGTGATTGGGCAACTGTGACGGCTACAGGAGCCCGAAGCCCGAAAACCTTTAGCACAGTCTAGAGGTCATATTTATGAAATGATTTCATTGTAACTTGGCAGGATGACTCCAAATAATGTCTAGATGAGAACGTCCCATTTTGATCGCGATCATGCAGCCTTGATGGGTGCCCGAGTCCAAAAACCTTTAGCATAGGCAAAAGGTTATATTTATGGAAGGATTTCATTGTAACCTGTTTGGTTGACTCCATATAATGCCTAGATGATGACATCCCCTTTCGGTCGTGATTGGTCAGTTGTGATGGCTACAAGTGCCCGAAGCCCGAAAACCTTGAGCACAGTCTACAGGTCATATTTATGAAGGGATTTCATTGTAACTTCTTAGGATCACTCCAGATGATGCTCAGATGAGATTGTCCCCTATGGTTGCGATCATTCACCCATGATGGCTGCCCAAGCCCGAAGCCCGAAAACCTTTAGCACAGTCTACAGGTCATATTTATGAAGGGATTTCATTGTAACTTGGTAGGTTAACTTCATATAATGTCTAGATGAGAACGTGCGATCATTCACCCATGATGGCTGCCCGAGCCCGAAGCCCGAAAACCTTTAGCACAGTCTACAGGTCATATTTATGAAGGGATTTCATTGTAACTTGGTAGGTTAACTTCATATAATGTCTAGATGAGAACATCCCCTTTTGGACATGATTGGGCAACTGTGACGGCTAAAGGTGCCCGAAGCCCGAAAACCTTTAGCACAGTCTACAGGTCATATGTATGAGGGGATTTCATTGTAACTTGGTAGGATGACTCCAAATAATGTCTGGATGAGAACATCCCCTTTTGATCACGATCATTCAGCCTTGATGGGTGCCCGAGCCCAAAAACCTTTAGCATAGGTAAAAGGTCATATTTATGGAAGGATTTCATTGTAACCTATTAGGTTGACTCCATATAATGCCTAGATGATGACATCCCCTTTTGGTCGTAATTGGTCAGCTGTGTTGGCTACAAGTGCCCGAAGCCCAAAAACCTTGAGCACAGTCTACAGGCCATATTTATGAAGGGATTTCATTGTAACTTCATAGGATCATTCCAGATGATGCCCAGATGAGATTGTCCCCTTTGGTTGCGATTATTCAACCATGATGGCTGCCCAAACCCGAAGCCCGAAAACCTTAAGCACAGTCTACAAGTCATATTTGTGAAGGGATTTCATTGTAACTTGGTAGGTTGACTTCATATAATGCCAAGATGAGAACGTCCCCTTTTGGACATGTTTGGGCAACTTTGACGGCTAAAGGTGCCCGAAGCCCAAAAACCTTTAGCACTGTCTACAGGTCATATTTATGAAGGGATTTCATTGTAACTTGGTAGATTGACTCCAAATAAGGTCAAGATGAGAACGTCCCATTTTGGCCGTGATCATTCAGCCTTGATGGGTGCCCGAGCCCAAAAACCTTTAGCATAGGTAAAAGTTTATATTTATAGAAGGATTTCATTGTAACATTGTTAGGTTGACTCCATATAATGCCTAGATGATGACATCCCCTTTTGGTCGTGATTGGTCAACTGTGATGGCTACAATTGCCCGAAGCCCGAAAACCTTGAACACAGTCTACAGGTCATATTTATGAAGGGATTTCATTGTAACTTCGCAGGATCACTCCAGATGATGCTCAGATGAGATTGTCCCCTTTGGTTTCGATCATTCAACCATGATGGCTGCCCGAGCCCGAAGCCCGAAAACCTTTAGCACAGTCTAAGGTCATATTTATGAAGGGATTTCATTGTAACTTGGTAGGTTGACTTCATATAATGTCTAGATGAGAACGTCCCCTTTTGGACACGAGTGGGCAACTGTGACGGCTTCAGGGGCCCAAAGCCCGAAAACCTTTAGAACAGTCTACAGGTCATAATTATGAAGGGATTTTATTGTAGCTTGGTAGGATGACTCCAAATAGTGTCCAGATGAGAACGTCCCCTTTTGGTTACGATCATTCAGCCTTGATGGCTGCCCGAGCCCAAAAACCTTTAGCATGTCTGTAGGTCGTATTTATGGAAGGATTTCATTGTAACTTGTTAGGTTGACTCCATATAATGCCTAGATGATGACATCCCCTTTTGGTCGTGGTTGGTCAACTGTGATGTCTACAGGTGCCTGAAGCCCGAAAACCTTTAGCACAGTCTACAGGTCGTATTTATGGAGGGATTTCATTGTAACTTGGTAGGTTGACTTCATATAATGTCTAGATGAGAACGTCCCCTTTGGACGCAATTGGGAAACTGACGGCTACAGGGGCCCGAAGCCCGAAAACCTTTAGCACAGTCTACAGGCCATATTTATGAAGGGATTTTAATGTAACTTGATAGGATGACTCATTTTGGAATAATTTCATTGTAATTTTGTTGATATATGTTAACTGTGAGGGCCACATATATTAACTGTGAGGTCATATTAACCCACCCCTCAGATCTTTAGTACAGTGTACACCTCATATTATTTTTATCATAAACATAGCATACAGGGAACAGAAATGAACATATTCCCAATTATCACAATTCTTGTCTTATTTCATAATCCTTTCATAAACATTGAACATTATCCTTTTCATCAAACACAACACACAAGTTAAGCTACAGTGTCATTGACACTTTCATTTTTGTTTGTTTTGATTTGACTTGGTAAGTTATACTGCAACAAATATTCCTGCATCAAGAAGTTGCCTTTGAGCCTCAAAATGCAAAAGTTGTAATTTTTGTTCAGACCTATTGCACAGAAAAGGTTGAATAATGGCAAATAGCATCTTACACTCACATACATTAAAGTTTGTTTAGGCCATGTTTCTTCATCCATATATGGTCTCATCAGGGAGCCAAAATGTTGCCTTTGGGCTCCAAAATTCAAAAGTTGTAATTTTTAACAAGGGAGAGATAAGTTGGAAAAAACAGAAAATGTTCATTTTTGGAAGTACCATGTTTCACCTGTATACATTCAAGTTTGTTCAGGTCAGGTTTCTGTGTCTGCATTTGGCCTTGATTTGTGAGCCGAAAACTTGTGTGTTTGTGATCCAAAATGCAAAAGTTGGCATTTTTTTGCAATTTTTTTTCTTATTTTGTATGACTTGATTATTCACATGATACATGATGTTAGTGCATCAAGTATGTGTGCCATGCCCTATTTTGAACTCATACAATTTGTTTCTCTTGTAAAACAACTGGATCAAATTTATTCAAATATGTCAGGTATGTTCCCTACTCCATTACAATGCATGTCTGTTCAGATCAGTATTACTGTATAGTTTTTGCCACTTCCCATTCACAGGTCTAGAACTCATGTCTTGGGGTCCAGCACTACATCGGGGAATGTATTATGCTCAGGTTTTTTGGGCCAAAAAGGACTTTTTTTGAATACAGACAGAGAATATTTTTACATTGTAAACCAATGGCCCAGACTAGCTGGTGCTTAACTCAAAGTTATTAAGGGCCAAACACAAATTTTGAACCCCCAATCCCCCAAATTTGCTTGCAAAACCGAAAATTAAAAGTCCTATCTGGACTTCCATACATTTACTCTCTACGCATGTGCAGACGTCAGGAAGTGACCGGAATTGGCGCCAACATCATTCTTGGTTTGTCCCTAAAAGTCCTCAACAATGAAATGACATCCGTGCTTTAAAATCTCCTTTTTTGAGGATGCCAGACACAAATCACTGCAAGAATTGGTGGATACAAGGCTGTTATTGGTTGAAGGAAGTGTTCAACGGTGGTTTTGGACGTTCAGGGCTGTAACTTTATAATATTTATAAAATATGTCCCAATTTTGGGACATATGCCTGACGTCATCATTTTTAAAAAGATTATTCCACTGTTTGTTAAGTATTCCTTCCCTATCCTTCCATGAACCTTTCCTGTTAAACTCTTAAGCTTTTTAAATTTCTTGGGAGTTTAACAATTATTATATGCCCGTTTTGAAAAAAACGGGTCGTATTATGGTATACCTCTGTCCGTCCGTCTGTCCATCCGGTCACACGTCGTACGATAACTCAAGAACGCTTTGAGAGATTTTCGTGATTTTTGGGTAGGTGGTGTATATCGATGGAGGGAAGCTCCCTTTCGTTTAGTGTCGCCGTTCGGTTAGTCATTCCAGAGTTATGGGACTTTATTACTTAGAAAATTGTTGATTTTTTACACATACGATAACTCGAGAACGCTTCAAGAGATTTTAACGATTTTATGGTAAGTGGTTTATGTTGATGGAAGGAAGCTCATATTGTGTGCTTCTTTCTTTTAATTAACAACGGGCGTATCATGTGCTCATGGCACAGCTGTTTATTACAGAATATTATTCTGTTTCTTCCCCAGGGTTATGTCCTCAGTCTAGGGATGTTAGGCTGTGTAGTCTCGCATCTTCTATCCAATGTATCGTTTTTTCTTCGTATGAAGATCTAGCTTTGCATTTGATAGCATTTCAATTGGTTCTGATTTTGGGCCTTTTTGTGTGCCTGATGTCTTGTTTACATTGACGTTGTTTACATTGTCAACGTCCTCATATATAGGTAGTTTCTATTCTATTTCTGTAATATACTGTAGAATACATGGATTATTATTCCGGTACTGTAACTCAAAAAATTTTGGATTTTGTTCACACTTAGGCTCTATCGGGATGCCCTTAGGCTCTTCATGTTCCCTTTGGGAACTTGGGCGTTTTTCAAAAAAAAAAATGAAAAACGCTCAAGTTTCCAAATTATGATTGTTATTATTCATGTATCTCAATTATATATATATATTGTTGTGGAGTTTGGAGGCCTGATATCGACTTTAGTTAATACACTCCTGCGGACTCTTGTCATTCTTGTGTTGCACTGGGATGACTGATGTTTGAGTCGGGTGTCGCGGTACATTGTTGGCGGTGAGGTTCTGAGGATCAGAGCCTCTTACCGCATTTTAATTAATTCTGTCAGTTTCTATTTCAGAGGAACATGAACATGGTGATGATATTCTGACACCCATCCAACTGTGCTACCGTCGTCGCGCTCCGTGAAGCATATAAAGCTGGATGCAGTGCTCATTATTGCAAGAGTTAGGGCAGTTGGTTAAAGGTTTTAATCTCTTGCAAGCAGCTAGCTCGACCGGTGAAGCGGTACTCCATTCGTGGGTATCGTGACGCCGGGTAAGTCTGTTGCAGTCTAAGAGGTGGATTGGGTAGAGCAAGCACTATAATATAAATAGCTCACCCAGCAACGACGGAAATAGGGAGGATGTCTGCAAGTTCTTGTACTCGGCGAGGTCTGATAGACCGCGAGCGACCCCCCCCCCCCCCCCCCCTCTCTAATAAACCAATGTCTGGGGTCAGATGTTGTTTTGAGAAACTTGAACAAGCTGGAGCATATGTCCGCCCTCCACTCGGGATGCTCTGTTTAATCTGCAGCTGGGGTTGGCATCACTCAAGGCTTCCTCCACTATGTTTCACAAGGCTGAAATGAAGTTTTTTGGGTGGAAACTTGCACGAGACAGAGCATATGTCCGCCAGCCACTCAGGACACTCCGTCTAGTCTGCAGCTGGGGTCGGCTTCAGTCATGGCTTCCTCCGCTACGTTATTTAAGCACACACGACTGCACCCTAGATACCCGACTTTGGATATCCAGCCTGCTGCACAAAGAAGGAACCACTCTTCACCTGTGAAGTCGGACCATCCGGTGACTTGGGAGACGAGGCCTTGATCATCGGGATGCTCGGAGAAAGGATCCGTTTCCGACACACCATCCCAGGAGCAGCATGTGGCTAAGGAACAGAAATCCACTGCTCCTCAGGCCTCGATGATGGACTTGCTGTCACAGATTGTGCAGCTAATCGCAACATTCCAGCAAGTGCAGATGCAGCCTCCCCCAGACTCAGAATCTAAGCTGTCGGACGGTGCTGGGTCGGTCCAGTCATCTGTTCGCGCAGATGCAATGGACCAAGATTCGCCACTGATTCTCGTGGATGGTGAAAGGGTTAAGGAAGAGGATTACCCTTCCCTTTCGGAACAGTACATGGTTGCGATGGCTTTCATCCATCAATACTACCCTGCTTTTGTTCCGCCGAATCAAAATGCTGCGACAAGAGAGAAACCACTGGCGTCGTTAAGCATCGACTTTATCCGGACAAAGGAGGAAATCCTTTCTTTTCTGGTTCAGTTTATGCAGGTGTCGCAGGCCTTTGGCCATATAGACGACGCCGTATTTATCTTCCTGAGTGCGAGGAAGAAGGCGGTTTCTTATCTTCATCTTCCATATACATACCGTTTTTTGGACTACGTTCATTTAAAAATGGTCGGGGAAGATGTTCAGAGAGTTCTGCATTTGGATAAGCAGGCCGGGGATCTAGAGGTATCCTTACCTGTATCATTCACTGTTCGCTCAGATGCAATTGAGACAGCAATTTCTTCAATAGAGCGAATTTGGACATGATGTCTTATGCAGATCACCTTACAAGAGCTATGGCACAATGTCTCAAGGGAAAAGAATTTTGAGGACGTTCATACCTCTCTTAGAGTTCTTTCCAGGAAAATTATGTATACCATGTATAACTCTGCCCTAACGGTGGCTAATCTGGAGTTAATCAGATGTGATGCTGCCCTTGCGTCGTCATCACTGATAAGATGACAAGGTGAAAAGCTCTCTCCGAGTCGCTCCGTTTTCCGGACATTTTATTTTCGACGACTAGCTTTCGTTAGTCTATGAACAGGCTACTAGGAAAGCGTCTAGTGCTCTGCTTCTGAAGTCGGCGTATCAATGACACGCTTCAGCAGACAAGAGTAAAGGAGGGCGTTCCAGACAAAAATCGTCAAAAGGAAACTCCACATGAGGGTACAAGAAACCCTCTTATAATTACTCTGGAGGTCGTCAGTATAGCGACTCGGAAAAGGGGCGTAGGTCTGATCGGGACTATAGGTCAGACACCCCTAGGTGCTTCTATTTCTCCGACGTCTCGGTTTTATCGTAAACGAGAAAAAGTCGGATCTAGCTCCGTACAAGTCATCTATTCACTTGGGATTGTGCTTTGAGACTCACAACAGTCTGGTGCGTCTGCCGATACCCAGAGCGAAATTAGTCAGCTGTTATGCTGGCTTTTGTCTACACTCAGATGCATTAATAGTGATGGAATTCATGCGACAGTTGAAGCTGTGCAGAGCGGCTGTGGATCTCATTCCGATTGGCCGTCTGTGCGCACGTCTCCTCCAGATATTTTTTACTCAGAACTGGAGTGTGAAGACGCTTTCGCTTGAACCAGTATTGTTTTGATGGACCTAGTAAAACAAGGGTTCAAATTGGGCAGATATTCAGTGGTTAACTTAGGAGTTACGTTGCAACTGCCAGATCCGGCTTTCACGATTTTGACAGATGTGAGTCAGATGGGTTGGGGCACAACGCTAGTCCCGCAGTCTTGAGGTGTCAGGGTCTTTGGGTCCCTCGGTTCCAGGAGACACACATAAACATCAAAGGGATGGTGTTAATTAGCTAGCGCTGTAAAATTGGATTCACATAATAACGGACGTCCATGTTCTATTTGGTCAGACAACTCGACAGTAATAGCATACATCGGGAACCAGGGCGGCACCCATTCATTTCCGTTATGCCAACTAACGGAGATACTAACACTAATACTAAGATCATAATAATGAATCATCATGTTCATCTTTCTATCCGTCATATACCGGGTCGTCTGAACGTACTAGCAGACTCGCTCTCTCGGAAAGGTTGCCTGTTGCAATTGGAATGGACGCTCAACAAGCGACTATTTGGACAGTTTTGCTACCAGAGGGATCGCCCCATGATAGATCTGTTTGCAACGCACCGGAACAATCAGTTACCATTATTTGTGTCGCCATGCCCAGACCATTGAGCGTATGCAGTAGACGCTCTGCCGAAGTCATGGGGATGGATGATGGGATACGTGTATCCTCCAATTCATTTGATTCAGCAGATTGTGTTTAAGATCAAACAGTTTCGTTGTGAATCCTTCTAGTAGCACCTCTGTCGTCACGGAAACCTTGGATCAGTCTTCTCAAGTGTCTGTTATGGGACATTCCCGGAAGCTTCCTCCATGAGAGGACCTTCTTTATCAGGGGAAGTTTTTGTTCTTCACGTCCTTCTCCACCCATAGTGGCATAATGGAGTTGGTTAGACGTGAGGGAACCACTGTGGTTCCTTTATTATGTTATGTTTAACACAAGAACGATTAAGTAATGCGGGTGAGGAGGGTTCGATATGACTTTAAATCCCCCCCCCCCACGTCCTTCTCCGCCCATAGTGGCATAATGGAGTCGGTTAGACGTGAGGTAACCATTGCGGTTCCTATATTATTTGATGACTAACACAAGAACGATTAAGTAATGTGGGTGAGGTGAGAAGGGTTCAATATGACTTTGAATCCCACACACTCCGCCAATGTGTTTGGAGGCGATTACCGGGCAAGGCGTAGTTTTCATCCCGCAAGCCTCGTATGAGCTTAAATACATTCATGCATTTCTTCACTTCTCGATTGGCAGTTGGGTCGTGTTCTATGGCGACCTCATGGGCACATCCACTTTTTAGTTGGATTGGTTTCCTGTGATTATTTGTCTATATGTCATATACGAGTGCATATTTCATCATAATTAAATTCCTAGTCTTTGGGTACCTCAGAGGCTGCATAACCAGTTAACTAGTATTCAGATGATTACATGCGGGATTTTAATGTTCACGCGCATAATAATTATGAGGCTGATGCTTTATTGTATATTATGGACCTTTGAAATTATGAATTATTTTGGGGGCGGTCCGTGTCGGAGCCTGTTAATCATACCTACTTCCATTTCTAGATCCAGGTTTCTATTAATGTTGGCACTCAACTTATATATTCTCATGTTTATAGTATCATAGATATCGGATAGTACACGTCGGGGAGTGTTGTTACTGGAATTTATTGTTCACCCGAATGGGGTCACCTGTGGGTTACCTCGGAAGTGTGTTTACTCTCCAGAGATCGTTCATTGTGGTTCGATTGGACATGTGTATGTTATATATTATATCACCGGTTTTTGACTTATCTGCGTATGCTGTCTCCAGTGTATGTTATATAGCAGGCAATATTAATTACCGGGATCGTCGCTATAACCTTAACTTCTGAAGTGGCATTAAGCACCATTTATTAATAATAAATTAATACCTGAGTGCCTGTTCGACGAATATTTATATTGTTATAGCCTTAACTTCTGAAGTGGCATTAAGCACCATTTATTAATAATAAATTAATACCTGAGTGCCTGCTCAACGAATATTTATATTGTTTTTTGGTACCGCTTCTACTGATTCCAGAGCGCTCCCCTCTTTCTTTTTGAAGATTCCTTCAAAAGAAAAGGGGGGTGTGTGATTTTTTACCTCTCCTCCGGCTTGATAGATATGTAACTATAAGGGAAGCTGTTTTGTCCATAATTATATCCTGCACACAGCTGGAGTTTTATTGTGTATGGCGTATGTTTGTGGGGAATATTTTCTCATTCTCAATATGCCATCCTAATTTTTGGGGCTTAGTCCGGGCTAGCCTTAAAAATTGGGAACTTGTTACATACAATTAGCATAGTCTTCATGCTAAGTATACAGAATTACTTGAACTGGGCTCTTTTTGTATGTTATGTCTTCTCTATTACTGTATAGACAGAAATACATGTAATTCCTAATAATTTTAATTTCCTTTTACCTTGGACTACAGGATTGGAACTATGTTGATCTACTAATTCTGAAGTCCTGGGCCCTCCACCTTTTTACGATTCAGCTAGTCTGGGCCATTTGTTTACAGTGTAAAAATATTATAAATTTAAGGTAATTTGTATATTTTAATACTTACCAATGGCCCAGATGAGATGGCCCTCCCATGAGTGGGCACTCGTACCTCCCTGCTGAATTTTTATGTAGTACTCTCTTCTACAAAGAATGATGTTGGCACCAATTCCGGTCTTTTCCTGACATCTGCGCTTGTGCGGAGAGTAAATGTATGGAGGGCCAGATAGGACTTCTAATTTTGGGTTTTGCAAGCAAATTTTGGGGATTGGGGGGGGGGGGGGGGTTCAAAATTTGTGTTTGGTCCTTAATAACTTTGAGTTAAGCACCAGCTAGTCTGGGCCATTGGTAAGTATAAAATATACAATATTACCAATGACCCAGACTTAGCTGGTGCAAACTCATTAAATTCAGGGCCAAACCAAATTTTGCCCCCCCCCCCCAATCCCCAAAATTTGCATCAAAAACCAAAAATAAGATGTCCTGGTAAGTCCTCCATACTTTTAGTGTTCAGTGTCAAGGAGGTCTCAAAATTCCCGCCAAAATGTTATTCTTTGTTTGGCCCTGTAAATAGTGTCACTTCACTGATATTTGTGCTGTAAATCTCAGTTTTAATGATGCCAGACACATAATTATGAGAGAAATGGTGGATAGGAAGTGTATTTAGGATGAGGAGAGGAGAAAAACAGTGGTTTCCAATGTTCAGGGCTGTAACTTAATATTTTTTTTATAACAATTTATTCATGTTGCCTATTTTCAAGGCATAGCCCTGCTGTTGTCATTCTTGCCATGAATGTTCCATTGTTTGTTCAGTGTTTCCTCTCTCCCTTTCCTTCATTCCTCCCCTTGCCATTCTCCCATGCTTTTGGCTTATTTTTGTAATTTTTATAACTAAAAATTTCTTGGGAGTTTTGGCTTGGAAACAGAATTTTTTCTGTTCTGTCTCCATGTTTACGTCCTCACCCTAGGGGTGTTTAGGCGTTTAGGTCTGCATCTACCATCTGATGCTCTGCAGTCTCTTCTGGGGAAGGCTCTGTTTAGCATCAGATAGTGTTTAAATTGGACACTGATTACTGGGCCATGTTTTCCAGTGCCTGGTGTCAGTTTTCTGGTTTGTTTACACTGTTTGTTTATGTTGACAACGGTTACTTCTGATAAGTGATTCCTTGTCTTCTGCCTTGATTATTCATAATAAGATATATTAATATTGTCCGTAAGTGTTGCATTAATTTTTTCAGAATGATTTAAAATTTTTGTCCACACTTTGGCTTTTTTGGGATCCATTTGGGCTCTGGGTTCCCTTTGGGAACTTGGGCTCTTCTGAAAAAAATTTTTCAAAAAATTTTTTATTTTTGAATTGTTTTTTCATATTATTATAATGGCTTTTTATACTATGTATCTTTGTTTGCAAGGTTTATTGCGGGTACTATGATTGATTATTTTTACAATGAAAGATTATTGTTCAAATTGTAATGGAAGGAAATCTTCTTCTGGTTCTCATGATTTTTGCCTTAATTGTAGTCAGTGTACTTGCACTAAGCCTTGTGTTATATGTAGCACTTGGGATGACAAACGTTGGACACGTGTGTCACGGTATATTGTTAGCGGGGAGCAGGACATGCCGGTCCTCTCTCCGCAAGGTCACTCAAGTTTTTCACTTTGTTTTTCAGAGGAACAAGAATTGGGTGATGTTTCCGTGATGTCGTCTTCCAGTGCGCGTCCATCGTCACAATCCAGAGAAGAGCTAGGGGTAAAAGTGCTCATGGATATACGGCAATTGCCTAAGAGGCCCCTAGTAGGATCGACGGCACTGGCGTCTACATCCGCTAGCTCGCCCGGTGTTGCATCCATTTACCGAATGGTACAGCTTCCGGGTTCGTCCATTGCGGTCCAGGAAAGAATTAAGGGTGTTGCGAGCACTATAAACATTCCTCACACACCCAGTGATGACGGATCTTGGTTTAGGATGGAAGAACCCTTTGGGTTCGGTCCCTAGCTCGTCCAGTTCCGCACGGGCTGCGAGCGAGAGAGGTCTCTCTCTCGTACAACAACATCGCGGTCTGGATGTTGTTGTACAAAACGTTCCTCAGTCGGAGCTTACGTCCACCCCTCGGGACGCTCCGGTGTATAAACAGTCTGGAGAGGCTGTATCAAGGGCTTCTTCCTCCTGACTCCAGCGCACTCGGCCGCACCTTGGCTACGTGACCGCCGATATCCAGCCGGCATCGCCTTCCAGAGATTCATCGACAGCCAGGTCACGCCATCCGATAGCCAAGGATTCGAGGCCACCTTCATCTGGATGTTTGCATAAGAGAAGTATGCAAGAGACAACGTCCACGGAGCTTCCTGCGGCTAAATCACGCAAGACCGCAGCTCCGCAGGCCTCGTTAACGGATGTGCTATCACAGATAGCACAAATCATAGCAGCATCTGGCAGAAGCCCTATCAGAGCAGGAAGAATCTGATGATGCTGGGTCGGTACGTTCCGCAGCTGGATCAGGAGCAGACAACCGAGATATCCAGGAGGTCCGTCAGGATGGCGAAAGGGATATGGATGAATTGGAGTTCTCCCTTTCGGAACAACACAAAATCGCCATCGAGTTAATCCGGCATTTTCTTCCTGATGTTGTTCCAGCGGACCAGGATGCTGCTCAGCCTGATAGGAGGCTTATAGCGCCACTGGACACCAAATTTTTTCATCGGTTTAGGGACACTGTCCCAGAGTTTCCGTCTCAGTCCAGGAATGTCTCTCAGACATTTGAACTTTTGAATGATGCTATCAATAAACTTGCTGGTAAATCCGGCAAGTCAGCCTTCCTATTGGCTAATGCTCTTAATCTGCCTTTCATTAATGCTAGGAATAGATTTGAAACGGCAGGACAGGGCGTTCAGAGAGTTCCTCTGCGTCTGAAGACCTAGAATTATCCATGCTGTCGTCTATGTCTATTCATAGCTCTACCTCGGAAACTACAATATCTTCGAATAGAGCAAATTTAGACGCACTCTCGTATGCAGATCACCTTACCAGAGCATTGTCGTTATGCCTTGAAGGGCAAGAATTTAAGGACGTTCAAACTTCTCTGAGAGTTCTGTCAAGGGCTATTGCCTATTCTACATACAACTCTGCCCTTTCAGTGGCTAATCTGGATTTGGTTAGATGTGACAGTACCTTAGCTACGTCCACGAGAGTGGATAGTAAGGTGAAAAACTCTCTTAGAGTCGCTCCGGTCTCCGGAGAGCTTCTCTTTGACGGCAAGCTTTCTGCTATTTACGATAAGTTAACTAAGAAAGCTTCAGACTCTCTGCTTTTTAAGTCCGCTTCTTATTAGTCGGAACCAGCAGATAAAAGTAGGCCTGGATCTTCTGGGACAAGCATGTCCAGGAGAAGTTCCTTTAGAGGTGCGTGCCCTCTAGTCCTTATTCGTGAGACTGTCAAGGCAGCGACTCTAACAGGGCCGTAACGCTGTCCGTAATAATAGGTCAGACGCCCCTAGGTCGACGGCGCGAGGTGCGGGTCGGGGAGGATGTGGTTTCTCCTCCCGCAAATCTCGCATGTCCAGGAAGTGATGGTGTAGACTTCTGTCGCATTCCTGTGGGCGGAAGGTTGTCGAGTTATTTACAAAATTCGGAATTGATTACGGAGGACCCTTGGGTTCGAAGGGTAATTGCGGAAGGACTGAAACTGACCTTCAAAGGAAAGCCTCCGTTAACTCGAAGTCCAAGATGGACTCAACTTCCGTCGAATATTCTAAAAAGAGACGCTCTTCTTTCAGAAGTTCAGTCTCTTTTACTGAAGAACGTGATAGAGAGAGAAAACCGGGAATCTCCAGGTTTCTACAGCCATCTGTTTCTGGTTCCCAAACCAGACGGCTCGTTCCGTCCAGTAATAGATTTAAGCTGGATAAACAAGCTGATTGTGGCTCCAAAATTTTATATGGAGACCATTCGTTCGGTCAGAATGAGCATTCAAGTGAACGACTATGCTGCGAGCATAATTCTCAAGGATGCATACTTTCACGTCATGGTACATCCGGCGTTCAGAAAGTATCTTCGGTTCGCTGTCCTAGGGGTTGTATATCAGTTCCGTGCGATGTGCTTCGGTCTGAATCTAGTGCCCTGGGCTTTCACTCAGATAATGAACTTGGTCATGACTTACTTCCGAGCTCATTCGTCTGCGGTAACGTCGACCTACCTGGACGATATTCTTCAGAGGTACGGCAACGAGTTAATACTTCAGAACAATGTGCAGAATCTTCTACTATTGTTCCGACGTCTCGGTTTTATAGTAAACGAACAGAAGTCGGATCTGGTGCCGTCCAAGTCATTCACCACCTGGGGATGAGCTTCGAGACGCACAACAATCTCGTTCGTCTGCCATTAACCAGAGCGAAATTAGTCAGTTGTTATGCTCGCTATTGTCTAAACTCAGAGAAGGTTACAGCGAGAGAAGTCATGAGACTGATAGGTCTGTACGGAGCTGCCATGCATCTCATTCCAATGGTGCGGCTACGCACTCATCCTCTCCAAATCTTTCTGACTCAGAATTGGAAAGTGAAGACTCATTCGCTCAATGCGGACATCCTCTTGTCAGACCAAGTGAAACAAGAGATTCGGACTTGGGCATACATTCAGTGGTTAACTCAGGGAGTTCCACTGCAATTGCCGGATCCGAGTTTTACTATCATGACGGATGCCAGTCAAACAGGTTGGGGCGCGACACTATGCCCGTCGGATTCGAGGTGCCAGGGTCTTTGGGATTCTCAGGCAAGCACATAAATATCAAGGAAATGATGTCAATTTGGCTTGCGTTGCGTCATTGGATGGACGTTATTCAGAACACACACGTTCAAATTTTGTCCGACAATACGACCGTAGTAGCGTATATTTGGAATCAGGGAGGCACTCACTCCATTCCGTTGTTCAACCTAATGGAAAGAATCCTTCTGTTTGTCCTGGAACATCAGGTTCTACTATCGGTCCGTCATATTCCGGGTCGTCTGAATGTGTTAGCAGACTCCCTTTCACGGAAGGGTTGCCTGTTGCCGTCGGAATGGACTCTCAACAAACAGGTTTTCAATCATATTTGCTACCAATGGGAGTGACTAATGATAGATTTGTTTGCGACGTCCCTCAACAATCAGTTGCAGACTTACGTGTCCCCATGTCCGCATCCTCGAGCATTTGCAGTAGACGCTCTATCGATCGCGTGGGATGGGATAATAGGATATGCGTATCCTCCAGCGCCGCTGATTCAGCAGATATTGCTCAAGATAAAGCAATCCCTCTGCAAGATTCTGTTGGTAGCATCTCTGTCACCACAGAGACCGTGGATAAATCTACTCAGGTGTCTGTTGTGGGACATGCCGTGGAAGCTTCCTCCACGGGAGGATCTTCTGTCACAAGGGAAATTGCGCACGCTTCACCACAATCCGCAAGGTCTCAACCTTCATGTTTTTCCATTGCGCGGTCCTTCTTGCACAGTAAGCATTTTACAGGACGAGCAGTGGACGCAATTTCTAACAGCAGGAAAACCTCCTCTTCGCTAAATTATGCTTCAAAGTGGAAGGTCTTTCGCCAGTGGTGTAGGGATCACTCTGTGGATATATATGATCCCTCCATTCCTGACATTGCTAATTTCCTGGTCTATTTGTTTGACGAGATCAAACTGCAGCCTGTTACTATCAAGGGTTATAGGTCTATGTTATCTGATACCTAAGCTCACCATGATACATTGATGATTGGTTCTAATGTCTCTTTATTTAAATTAGTTAGAAATTTTTCGATAAATAGACCTAGAACTCTTAGATTAATTCCGAAATGGAATTTAGCATGGGTTCTTCTTAAGCTAAAAGAAGCACCTTTTGAGCCTCTTGATACAGTGGATTTCAAATTCTTAACATATAAGACAGCTTTTCTATTAGCCTTCTCTTCTGCTAGAAGAGTTAGTGAGCTTCATGCTTTATCGGTAGATGATTCTCACTATCGTAGTGTTGGTAATACTATTACTTTTACTACCAATGTTGGATTTTTGGCTAAGAATCAGGCTCCTGATAAGTATCCTGAACCTATTGTTGTTAGGGCCCTTCCATCTTCAGACGGGCATAGGCCTTTACTCTGTCCTGTTAGAGCTATACGTATTTATAAACGTAGGTCTGAGTTTATTAGAAAGGGACAAAAGCGTTTCTTTTTGTCTTTGATGCCTAATAGATTGCATATTATGGTTCATTCTATTGCTAGATAGATTCAATTAACTGTACGTATTGCTTATGAAAAGTTATCTTCTTCTCAGCAGTCTGCTCTCAAGATTTCGGCTCATGATGTAAGAGCTCTATCAGCATCTTGGGCTTATGCTAATAGTGTTGCTATTACAGATTTAATGAAGGCTGCATATTGCTCTCAGCCTTCCACTTTCACTAATTTTTATCTTAGAAACATTGAGACCATTTCTGGAGATCTACATTGTTTAGGTCCGTTATCTGTTGCTGAGAATATCGTCCACTAAACAGTTGCAACTATAGTTATGTAGGTTTTCTGTTCCGGCAGTGATTCTGTCCTGCTGCCCTCTTTGCTCTGTGGTATTTGACCCAGGGCAAGGGGAAGAGGGGGGGGGGGAGTGTTCCCTTAGGTCACCTGCTTTATAGTGAAAAGCAAGGGAATACCTCCCCCAGAGTCAGTGATTCCGAGTCGGTACTGGGATGGTTTTAAAGTGTAAAGCTAATGTTTACTCATGTCATGTAATATTTTTAAAGTGTAGCTCGGTGTGAAGCATTTGTATATGTCACGTGTCAAACGGGCGTTAATATACAATCCTCGGACACTTTTAATGAGTATAAAGAGTCTCATTTCTCTGGACTGTCTTTATTTATTGGCTTACCTTTAAAAATTGGTTTGGCCCTGAATTTAATGAGTTTGCACCAGCTAAGTCTGGGTCATTGGTAAGTATAAAAAATATATAAATTACTATAAATTTTTTTAACTTTTCTGTTTCATCTAATAACTGTCGACTGACTATTCAGATTTCTAGCTTCTATCCATAACTAAACAGTATCTAAGTCAAGTCAGTTTAGGCTCATTTTCAATCATTTTTCAGATAATGTGGTCAAATTCGACTTCCTTTATGCACAAACTCTTGGAAAAACTATTCTGATTGAAATGGTTTCAGGCATGGTTTTGTAACTGAGCATCTAATTCATATCGTATGTAGATGTGAGCATTGAGGATGCCTTCTTTGATAGATCACCATTTTTGGAACCAGTTTTAACCAGAATTTACTCCATAACCTTATGTAATTTAATCGGTCAAATTTGTATGGTAGAAATGGGAAATAACAAGCTTGTTCCATTGAGGGGGTCTCAGGTTAAGTTTTGTTAGCAAATGTTTTATAATTATTAAAACGTCATTGTTTGTTTGTGTGCATGTACTGACTGTGTATGACCATTATGTAATATAAGGGACTTAGTTAAATTCATGCAATATCATATGACAAAACAGATTTTATACTCATCATCTTTCATTAGAAACTTGTGACAAAAATGGTTTCTTTTCTCATTGCAGTAAAGTCACATTACACACAGACTGCTGTCAGATATTAGCAAATCAAGAAACATGTTACAAATCATTCCTTCATTTATTAAGTCTTCATTGTCAGAAAGATGTAAGTATATATTTACATACATATGACCATTTTGGCAATGTGTGATGCATGAATAAAATTAGAAAAAATACAAATTGTGGGTTTTTTTCCCTGCTTGTGAGCTTGATCTTTGTGGCTTGTGTTGTTTCTCGGCCTTCATGCTGATGCAGGATTCACAGTTGACAGAACATAAACAAGAGTATCTCCTCATTAATGTCTGTTGACAAACATTCCAGTCAAGGTCTATTTGAATAAACCATGCTGAACAATTGCAAAATAACTATTTTCAAGATGCGAATCCAATAAAACGTAGGAGAATCTGTGTTACCGAAAGCAATTCCGATCGAAATTCAAGTCTTGTTTTGACTTTCAAGTTTCATGTTCGAAAAGAACGTTCGATATTACTACGTTTTTGGGATTCCTCAATTCCATAAATTGTTAATGGTTATTTGGCTAATATAATTCTTGTTGTATTTTATTTTTCAGGTGTGGTGATCAGTTTAAAATACTAATTGTCATATAATAAACAAATTACTACCACAGTCAATTGATGTGTTGTATTCCATCTCGTTAACAAGATGAGATCAGCCAGATCAAACGAGATGCCTGCGGCGTCTCGTTTGATCTGGCTGATCTCATCTTATGTGGTGTCGCATTTGATCTAGCCAATCTCATCTTGTCAGCGAGATGGAATACAGCAACAATTGACTGTTGTAGTAATCTGCATTTATACTGGTTGGCAAGTTCTGTTGTTATTGGAACAATAGGATCCAGTAATCAAAAGCACTTATTTTGAGCACTATAAAATGGGCAGCTTTCTTATAAACTATTGGCTGAACAGGAATTTATACTTATTTTGCAGTCATGATATTGTGAAAGATGCTGACAGAAAATTAACCTTTTTGTCAAATGTAACAGCCATAAATGGCCATTGTTATTTCCAAAAAGCTCCATTCATGCCCCTGCATGAAATGTGAAGGGCAATAAGTGTTGTAGTTGTCCATCCATGCATCTGTCTGTCCTTGCATCCATCCATCTGGACATCTGTCCATCCATCTGTCCGCCATACTGTCCAGACGTGCCAAAAATTGGGGTTCAAGTGGCTAAAATATTAATGGAATTTAAAATGTGTAGACAATAAAAAAGCTTTTTAGGCATCCATCTGTGCATCCATTCATCCATCCATCCATCCGAATTTTGTTTTCTGGGTGATGAGAATATTTTCAGATATTTTTTGAAACCATTATATGTTGTCTGGAATGACAAAATACAAGTCAAGTTCACTTTGGCTGTAATTGCATTTTCCATTCCAGAGTTAATCCCCTTGACTTGGTGAAAATTAACACATTTTATGGTTTCCAGTTGATAATTTGAGTATGCATTGAAAAATTGTTTTGAATACACAACACATTTCGTGGTTTCTGGATGATAACTTGATTATGTATTCAGATTTTTTTTTTAATTTTAACCCTTTACCTAACATGAAAAGCAGACGACACTTGCAATAAAAATTCTTGAATAACTAGTTTTTTTCATTTTTTGTCTCAAAAACATAGGTTATGACCCCTCGTTGGAACGAGCTCGACGAGCTCGTTCCAACGAGGGGTCATAACCTATGTTTTTGAGACAAAAAATGAAAAAATAATGAAAATTAATTGGCGAATTTTGAGAATAGCGCTGGCCGGTTTTGGCCGTTACGTTGGGTAAAGGGTTAAACTTTCACATATCTTCTTAAATTACAAAACACAGATCAAGGTTTCATGTGGTCACATTCGCATTCTCCGTTCTAGAGTTATTCCTCTTGACTTAGTAACAAATAACACATTTCATTGTTTCTGGATGATAACTTAAGTATGCATTCAGGCATTTATTTTAACCCTTTGAACCCTGGTGGTATCTTCCATCTCAGTTCAATGGCAGCAACTGTTGGAGTCCATATATACAGGGTAAACCAATAAATGTTTTCAGCCTTAGGGCTGCTCCTTCAAAATATTGATTGGTCTATCCCGCACATTCACTTAGCAGTCATCCTACTTAATGAAATTATGATGTATCCTGCTTGTGAGTCGGAAACACAGACTCTCGGGTTCAAAGGGATAAACTTTCACGTATTGTCTAGAATGACAAAGTACAGGTCAAATTTGCCTTTGGACATATTCACATTCTCTGTTCTAGAGTTATTTCTCTTGACTTAGTGAAAAATAGTACATTTTATGATTTCCAGTTCTTACCTTGAGTATGTATTGAGAAATGTTTTTGAAAACTTTTGGTTTTAAAATGAGTTTTGAAGGAGTTTTATTGATCTTATGAAAAAAAATACATCACCCAATTTCCTCCAGGTGGTAGGTTCATTGGATAAATATTTTTCCTTTGCTTAAAATGAGTTTTGAAGAATTATAGTGATTTTATGCAAAACATGGTTTGTACACTATACTGGAAAAGTGGTTTTACATTTTCGGGTCCTGTAAAAATACTGGAGAAATGATCTCAATTTGGTAAATACTTGAAATATACTCGAATTGTGATTTTTGCTATCCCTACACTAATTTACCACCCCAAACAAACTCTTGTCAATATGACAAATTGAAGTTGTTTGGAATTAAACTAATGCTTGGAACTAGCCGCTCAGGTGACTTCAATTTCTCAGTGAATTTTGAAGACCTGTTCATGACCTCTGCATCATCTGAAATATGGTATACTACTCAAAGTTTGCTAAGCATCAAATATTTGATACATCATTGTGAAATTTGCTTGTGACATATTTGCGATATTTTTGGTGGTTATGATTGAGGAATGTATTGAGATGGTCCCCAATGTTTACATTAGCTCTCTTGACAGGCAGACTTTTGACCAGACCATGGGGCGATGGGAAACATTTCTTTGGCATAAATTAGGTACTTATGACCCAATAAGCCCTCATATCAAATTCGGTTCAAATTGGCCTCTCAGTTCGGAATATAGAAATTTGGGTACAATTCACAGGAAGACCAAATATAAACCCAAGGACTTGGCTTCAACTAACTTATATCTCACCTCCCTATGGGCACAATACTACTCAAAGTTTGCTAAGCACCACATATTTGACACATCATTGTGAAATATTCTTGTAACACATTTGCGATATTTTTGGTGGATATGATTGAGGAATGTATTGAGATGGTCCCCAGTGCTTACATTAGCTCTCTTGACAGGCAGACTTTTCAGGACAGTCATGGAAAGCCTGTACCCCTTGATTTCCATGATGTTTTTGTGTACTGTCTGCATGTACATGAGATGTGTGGGGCATTCAGTGTTCATTTCAACACAAACCCTTGTGATTTAATGATTGAATATGGAAAATGCAAATGTAAGAAGACATTTGTCTGAAGTGGAAATGTGGCGGGCTGTAGTGATGGTGGAGCAAGGGTTCTACCCATCGTCAGGTTGGTGAAACCCTTGGTATGCACCATACGGTGATCACCAGAGCCTGGGCAAGATTTCAGCAGTATGGCACACCAGTAAGACGGCATGGTGGTGGCAAAGACAGGGCAACATCTGCAGCTGAAGACCGTTTTTTGATCATTCAGGCCCATAGGAACTGCTTTGCCACAGCAACCCAGCTTTGCAGTGACCTTCAGAATGCATCCAGGGTAAATGTTTTGACGCAGACTATCCGACCAAGGTTGCATGAAGGTGGTCTCCGATCGAGAAGACTATGTATTCGCATTCCGCTGTCCCAGAACCACCGCCAGGCACGATATGAATGGGCCATGGACCACGTTGGATGGACCAGAGAAGATTGGCGACCTGTCCTTTTTACAGATAAGTCATGGTACTGCCTAGACCACACAGATAGGCATTCTAAAGTATGGAGAAGACCAGGAGAGCGATTTCATGCAGCCAGCATTGCTGAGCATGACCGCTATGTTGGGGGGGGGGGGGGGTGGTCAATCATGGTCTGGGGTGGCATAAGCAAGGATGGACGTACAGAGCTCTGTGTCCTTGAACGTGATACATTGACTGCACAGCGGTATTTTGATGAGATCCTGGATGTCCACGTCAGATTGCATGCAGGTGCAGTGGGTGATAGATTCATTCTATTTCAGCCCATCCAGTCCAGCCAAGAAGTGTCCAGGAGCTTGGTGCCATGCTGGTCTGAGAATGGAACAACATCCCACAAAGGACCACCAGGAACCTGATTGGGAGCATGAGAAGGCATTGTCAAGCTGTAATTAACTGTAATGGGTCTCATACTCAATATTGAACCCATACCAGTTCGCTCCGTCAACTTTTTGGCAATTTGAAAAATTTCCTCTTTTAACAATAATATCCATATTTTTATACTGTACCAATGGCCCAGACTTAGCTGGTGCTAACTCCAACAAAACCAGGGCCAAACACAAATTTTGCCCCCCAGTCCCCAAAATTTGCATCCAAAACAAAAAGAAATCATGTCCTAAAGGACCTCCATAGTACGCCTCTACTGCGCATGCGCAGTGACGCAGTCGTCCCGAAATTGGCGCCAATTATCATTCTCTGTTTGGCCCTTCATCAGTCAACATCTCACTGATCTTTGTGCTTGTAAATCTCAGTTTAAAGGATGCCAGACACGTAATTTTTGGAGAAAATGTGATTCTAAGGAGGATAGAAGGAGGAGAGGAAAAAGAAGTGGCAAAAAATAATCAGGGCTGTACTTAAAATTTTTTGATGAAATTATGTTAAGTTGCCTATTTTCGAGGCATGGGCCTCTTGTTGTCATTCTTGCTAATTGTTGCACTGCTTATTCAGTGTTTCCTCTCCCCTAGCCTTCTAAAGTCCCCCCTGGCAATTCTCCCATGCTTTTGGCATATTTTTGAGAAGTTTCATTTCTAAAATTTCCTGGGAGAGTTGCTTGGTTACAGAATGTTTTCTGTTATTTTCCCCATAGTTACGTTTTCACCCATGGGTGTATAACGTTTGTGTTCTGCATCTTCCATCTGATGTTCTACAGATTCTCCCCTGGGAGTCTCTGTTTTGCATCAGATAGAGTGTAATTGATGACTGATTCCGGGCCAGTTTTTTCAGTGCCTGGAGTCATGTTTTCTAGTGTGTTTACACTGTTTGTTTTCATTGGCAACAGCCTTTTTTGAGGGGGGCTGTTTGCCTTTGTGGTAGTTTATCTCATTATAAGATACATTTATATTATCCGAAAGTGTCTCATTAATTATTTTATATAAATTTAAAATTTTTGACCACACTTTGCCATCGGATCCATCGGGGCTCAACGTTACTTTTCAGCAACTTGGGCTTATCTGAAAAAATATTTTTTCAAAATTATTTTGTTTTGCAATTGTTTTTTCATTTATTAATGGATCATGTTATTATGTATCTTTGTGTCAGGGGTTTTTGCGAGTAACTAGGACTTATTGTTGTTCTTTCACAATGAAGGGACATTGTTCAAATTGTAATAGGAAGAAATCTTCCTCTGACTTTCATGATCATTGTATTAATTGTAGTCAGTGTTCTCGCATTAATCCCTGTCCTATATGTGAACATTGGGATGAGAAACATTGGAAACGTGTGTCACGATATGTTGTTTCTGGAGAAAGAGCGATGCCGGCTCTTTCTCCACAAGGTCACTCTACTCTCTCAGTTTCTATTTCAGAGGAACCAGAACAGGGTGATGTTTCCATGTTATCTTCTTCAAGTGTGCGTCCGTCGTCACAAATGAATTCAGAGCTAGCGGCAAAAGTGCTCATGGAGATTAGACAAATGTCGTCCGCTAGCTCGCCCGGTGTAGCGTCCATTCACCGAATGGTTCGGCAGCCGGGTTCGTCCGATGCGGTCCAAGAGGAAATTTTGGGTGATGCGAGCACTATAAACATAATAGATGCACACCCAGTGACGGCGGATAGTAAACGAGAACGGAGGAAGCCTTTTAGTCCGGTTCCTAGCTCGTCCAGGTCCAGCCGGGCCGCGAGCGAGAGAGGTCCCTCTCTCGTACAACAACATCTGGGACCAGATGTTGTGGTACAAAATGTGTCTTTAGCGGAGCATACGTCCGTCGCTCGGGACGCTCCGTTGTATAAGCAGTCCGCAGAGACTGTTAAGGCTTCCTCTTCTCGTCAGCGCACACGACCGCACCTTGGCTGCGTGACCGCCGATATTTTACCAGCTTCGCCAATGAAGGATTCTTCGGCGACCAGGTCACACCATCCGGCAGCCAGGGATTCGAGACCGATGGACTCCGGACGTTCGCATAGGAAAAGTATGCGGGAGCCATCTGATGCGGAGCTGCCCTCGGCGAAGCAGCGAAAGACTGCGCCTCCGCAGGTCTCGACGTCGGACATTCTTGTGCAGATAGCACAGCTTATCGCAGCATCCCAGCAGCCGACAGAAACGGTGTCGGATCGTGAATTATCCGACGGCGCTGGGTCGGTACGCTCCGCCGAAGCATCGGGGGCGGACGACCGGGAACATCGTGAGGTCCGACCGGATGGTGAAAGGGATACGGATGAATTGGAGCTATCCCTTTCGGAACAACATAAAGCTGCCGTGGACTTCATCCGGCACTTTCTCCCTCAAGTTGTTCCGTCGGGCCAGACTGCTGCGCTTCCGGACAAGAGAATTATAGCGTCATTGGACTCTGATTTTTTTGAGCGGTTCAGGGACATCGCTCCCGAGTTTCCGTCGCAGTCCAATAATGTTGCAAGAACATTTGAATTATTGAACGACGCTATATTTAAACTTGCTTCCAGGACGGGGGAAAGCAGGTTTCTTGTCCGCTAATACTCTTAACCTGCCTTTCATTAATGCAAGGAATAAATTCGACACGGCAGGACAGGGTATACCGAGAGTTCCTCTGCGTATGGACGACGAGGCGGAAGACTTAGAGCTATCATTACCGTCGTCAGCTTCTATTCCAACCGCGGTGTTGGAAACAGCTATTGCGTCTAACAGAGCCAATTTAGATGCCTTATCTTACGCAGATCACCTTACTAAGGCGTTATCACTGCGCCTTCAAGGGGAAGAGTTTCAGGATATACAATCCTCTTTAAGACTTCTTTCAAGGGCAGTAGCTTATTCCACGTGTAACTCCGCCCTTTCAGTGGCAAATCTGGAGTTGGTTAGACGTGACGCAGCCCTAGCTACATCCACACTAGTGGATTCTAAGGTGAAGAACTCTCTTAGAGTCGCTTCGGTCTCAGGAGAACTTCTCTTTGACGGCAAGCTTTCCGCTATTTATGATAAAATTAAAAAGAAAGCTAATGATTCTCTGTTGTTCAGATCCGCTCCTAAAAAGTCGGATACAGCAGACACGAATAAGACAGGCACTTCTGGGTCTAATGCGCCCAAGAGAGGTTCCTATAGAGGTTCCGGTGCGTCCTCTTGGTCTTATTCGAGAGACCGTCAGGATAGCGACTCTCGTTCGGGACGTCCTTCAGGCCGGGACAATCGGTCGGACGCCCCGAGGTCGACGAGGCGAGGTGCGGGTCGTGGAAGACGTGGTTTCTCCTACCGCAGGCCTCGCAGGTCCAGGAGGTGATGGCTTAAACCTCTATCGCGTTCCGGTTGGCGGAAGGTTGTCGAGTTTTTCACAAGAGTGGGCGTCGATTACGGACGACCCTTGGGTGAGAGGAGTGACTTCGGAAGGTCTAAAGATATCCTTCAAATGAAAGCCTCCATTAACTCGAAGTCCAAAGTGGACTCATCTTCCGTCAAATCCACAGAAAAGAGACGCTCTGTTATCAGAGGTGCAGTCTCTTTTAATGAAGAACGCGGTAGAGGTCGTAGAAAACCAGGAATCTCTGGGATTCTACAGCCATCTGTTTCTGGTTCCGAAACCAGACGGCTCGTTCCGTCCAGTCATAGATTTGAGCTGGATAAACAAGCTGATCGTCGCTCCGAAGTTTTATATGGAGACGATTCGATCGGTCAGAGCGAGTATTCGGGTGAACGATTATGCAACGAGCATAGATCTCAAAGATGCATACTTTCACGTCATGGTACATCCGACATTCCGAAAGTATCTACGCTTCGCAGTCCTAGGAGTGGTGTATCAGTTCCGGGCCATGTGCTTCGGATTGAATCTAGCACCCTGGGCTTTCACTCGGGTAATGAACTCGGTAATGATCTACTTCCGAGCTCATTCGTCTGCGGTAACGTCGGCCTACCTGGACGACATTCTTCAGAGGTACGGCAACGAGTTAACGCTTCAGAACGATGTTCAGAATCTTCTTCTATTGCTCCGACGTCTCGGTTTCATAGTAAACGAGGAGAAGTCGGATCTGGTGCCGTCCAAGTCATTCACTCATCTGGGAATGAGCTTCGAGACGCACAACAATCTCGTTCGTCTGCCGTTAACCAGAGCGAAATTAGTCAGTTGTTACGCTCGCTATTGTCTGCACGCAGACAAAGTCACGGCGAGAGAATTTATGAGACTGATAGGTCTGTGCGGAGCCGCCGCGGATCTCATTCCGATGGGGCGGCTACGCACACGTCCTCTTCAAATTTTCCTGACTCAGAATTGGAGTGTGAAAATTCATTCGCTCGATGTAGACGTTCTCTTGTCAGATCAAGTGAAACAAGAGATTCAGACTTGGGCAAACATTCAGTGGTTAACTCAAGGAGTTCCGCTGCAGTTGCCGGATCCGAGTTTTACCGTTATGACGGATGCCAGTCAAACAGGTTGGGGTGCATCATTAATCCCAACGGATTCGAGATGCCAGGGTCTTTGGGATCCGCAATTCCTGTGCAAGCACATAAACATCAAGGAAATGATGTCAATTTGGCTTGCGTTACGTCACTGGATGGACTTTATTCACGATGCTCATGTCCAAATCCTATCCGACAATACGACAGTAGTGGCGTATATACGGAATCAGGGAGGCACTCATTCAGTTCCGTTGTTCAATCTAACGGAAAGAATCCTTCTGTTTGCGTTAGAACATCACGTTCTTCTTTCGGTCCGTCACATACCGGGTCGTCTGAATGTGCTAGCAGACTCCCTTTCACGAAAGGGTCGCTTGTTGCCGTCGGAGTGGACTCTCAACAAACAAGTATTCAATCAGATTTGCTACCAATGGGAACGGCCAATGATAGACTTATTTGCGACACATCTCAACAATCAGTTGCAGACGTATGTGTCCCCGTGTCCGGATCCAAGAGCATTTGCAGTAGACGCTCTGTCGATCCCTTGGGACGGAATGATAGGATATGCGTATCCTCCAGCGCCGTTAATTCAACAAGTATTGCTAAAGATAAAACAATCTCAATGCAAGATTCTGTTGGTAGCATCTCTGTCGCCACAGAGACCGTGGATAAATCTACTCAGGTGTCTGTTGTGGGACCTACCGCGGAAGCTTCCTCCACGAGAGGATCTTCTTTCGCAGGGGAAATCGCGTCAACTCCATCACAACCCGCAAGGTCTCAACCTTCACGTTTTTCCGTTGTGCGGTCCTTCTTGCATGGCAAGCACTTTACAGGACGAGCAGTGGACGCGATTTCTAACTGTAGGAGGACCTCCTCTTCGCTAAACTATGCGGCTAAGTGGAAGGTTTTTCGTCGTTGGTGTAGGGATCATTCTGTAGATATATTTGATCCCTCTATACCAGACATTGCAAACTTTCTAGTATACTTGTTTGACGAAATCAAACTGCAGCCTGTTACTATAAAGGGTTATAGATCTATGTTATCTGATACCTATGCACATCATGATAGTTTACAAATTGGATCTAATGTCTCTTTATCGAAATTGGTTAGAAACTTTTCGATAAATAGACCCAGAACTCTTAGATTAATTCCTAAGTGGAATTTAGCTTGGGTTCTCCTTAAATTGAAGGAAAAGCCATTTGAACCTCTTGGGACAGTAGATTTCAAATTCTTATCTTATAAGACAGCTTTTCTCTTAGCTTTCTCTTCTGCCAGAAGAGTCAGTGAGCTTCATGCACTATCGGTGGATGATTCTCATTATCGTAGTGTTGGGAACACTATCACCTTCACTACTAATGTGGGTTTTTTAGCTAAGAATCAGGCTCCTAATAAATATCCGGAACCTATTGTTATTAAGGCTCTTCCGTCTTCAGACGGGCGTAGGCCTTTACTCTGTCCTGTTAGAGCACTACGTATCTATAAACAGAGATCTCAGTTTATCAGAAAGGGACGGAAACGTTTCTTTCTGTCTTTGATGCCTAATAGAAAGGACATTTCAGTCCATTCTATTGCTAGATGGATTCAGTTAACTATCCGTACTGCTTATGAAGATTTATCTTCTTCTCAGCAGTCTGTGCTTAAGATTTCTGCTCATGAAGTAAGAGCTCTTTCTACTTCCTGGGCTTATGCTAATAGTGTTGCTATTACAGATTTAATGAAGGCTGCTTATTGGTCTCAGCCATCCACATTTACGAATTTTTATCTCAGAAATATTGAGTCCATTTCTGGAGACCTGCATTGTTTAGGTCCGTTATCTGTTGCTCAGAATGTCGTCCACTAAACAGTTGCAACTATAGTTATGCAGGCTTTCTGTTCCGGCAGTGACTCCGTCCGGCTGCCCTCTTCGCTCTGGGCTATTTGACCCAGGGCAAGGGGAAGGGGGGGGGGGGGGGGGGGGGGGGGGGGCGGGTGTTCCCTTAGGTCACCTGCTTTATAGTGAAAAGCAAGGGAATGCCTCCTCCAAGTCAGTATTTCTGAGTCGCTTCCGGGATGGTTTTAAAGTGTAATATTAATGTTTAATTTCATTCATGTCTTATTTTTAAAGTGTAGCTCGGTGTGAAGCATTTGTATATGTCAAGTGTCAAACGGGCTTTAATATACAATACTCGGACACTTTTAAATGATTATAAAGAGTCTCAATTCTCTGGACTACTTTATTTATTGGCTTGCTTTAAAAATAATTAGTATAAGGGTTATACTGGATGTTAATAGAGAACATGAATGTTATTGTGCTCAATTATTAAGGGTAGTGTATCTTTCTAATTTAATATTAAATAAGAAAGATACATGTAAAGCCTAATACTCCTTTTCTCCTTAAGGGGTTACCTCTTTACTATATAGTTGAGCTTATTGGATTTTCCTCTATGTCCTAGGCCCTCCAGCCTGTTTACTATTCAGCTAAGTCTGGGTCATTGGTACAGTATAAAAATGTTAAAAAATTTATAGTAATTTATATATTTTTTATACTTACCAATGACCCAGACGGGGATGGCCCTCCCTGGAGTTGGGAACTCTTGCCTCCCCGCTGAGTACATAGCGCTGACCAGGCACTGCCAGTAAGAATGATAATTGGCGCCAATTTCGGGACGACTGCGTCACTGCGCATGCGCAGTAGAGGCGTAATATGGAGGTCCTTTAGGACATGATTTCTTTTTGTTTTGGATGCAAATTTTGGGGATTGGGGGGCAAAATTTGTGTTTGGCCCTGGTTTTGTTGGAGTTAGCACCAGCTAAGTCTGGGTCATTGGTAAGTATAAAAAATATATAAATTACTATAAATTTTTTAACTTTCCATGGTTATCGTATTCAAAAGCTAAAAAATAATGTCAAACACAAATAAAATCTTAATTTCTGTACTTAAATCATTAAAGATATAATTAAATAAAATATATATACACTTTTCATTACAATATTTCAATTAAAACGTAAAACGTAAAGTAGTTGAATATACTTGGTGCTTAGGAACTTTGAGTAGTATATATGCCTTTGTTATCAGCAATTTAAGTAGTTGTATAGTCAAGAACTGTGAATACGGTACTGAAAAATTCTCAATGGACACTGGAAATATACTGGAAAAGTACTGAAATTTCAACTCAGTTTGAGTGTACAAAACCTGGCAATAACAAAAAAATTCGTCCAATTCACCCTGGGTTTGACAGAAGAGGCGGGGGGCTGGAGTGGGCAGGAGGTCCATTGGATGAATTCTTTTTTCCTTGAAATTAATTTTGGGTGTGTTTATTCAAAAATAAAATTTCCACCCATTTGACCCTGGGTTGTGGGGGGGGGGGGGGGTAGGGCAGAGGGGGGTGTCAACTGGGGCAAATGTTTTTTCAAGGGATTTTATAGAGAAAAGTTTTTCTCACCTTTTTGACTCATGGGGGTGGGGGCAGAGGAGCAAGGCATGTGTGAATCTGGGGGTCATTGGGTGAATTTTATTTAATTTAATTTTTTTTTTTTTTACATTTGTTTTTGCTTTAAAATGTTTTTTGAGGATTTCGAGTGATTTTATGCGAAGAAAACAAAAACAATTCACCCACTTAACCCATGGGTTGAATGTTTGTGAATTTGTTCATTGGGTGATTTTCCTATGGACACAAATGTTTGTTGACTGTACTGGTAGGTGAATTGGGAGTGGACATCTATGCCAATGGAGCATGAAGGCATATCCATCCTTGGTATTATTCTAGTATTTTCATTTTTGCCTTTAAAACATAGCTTATGAAGCCTCATTGGCATTAATTTGTACCCATGAGGGGTCATAAACTATGCTTGGAGGCAAAAATTGAAAAAAAGAACTTTGGGTTAAAATGTTTTTGGCAAGTGTCATCTACAAGTCCTGTTGGCTGAAGGATTAAGCATGAAGTAAATAAATAAATGAAAAATGTTGTGTCTGGGGAAAATTGACAAGCAGTGGACTAACTTCTCCAAACCTTTACCAACCAAACGTATGTGTTTTGCCATGTTTTGACTTGCATTTTTGTGAAAAGACTGACTCTTATTTTTTACCAATAGTCTAACTGACTTAGTGGAACTACTACTGAGTTGTTCTTTGGAATCACATGATGTTTTCTTCTGAAAAAGTGATTGAAAAGAATTTTTTTTTAAACTAGAAAATATATTAACAAATTCTATTTTGACTATTTGAAATTTTGTGATTACATCCAAAAGTTTCAGTCAAGTTTTTTATACTATAAGGCAATAGGATGTAATGTTATGGATTTTAACTTCTTTGGAGTTTAGAATAAGTATAAGAAATGAGCTTATATAAGAACATCTCAGATACATGGCATCAATATGTGAGCTACTCAATTTTGCCATGTTTCAATAAAATTGGCTTTCATGTTGGTTATCTTGGATTTTGCCTATTCAGCAGTTGCACCTTCTTCAGCACTAACATTTACAAATCTGGAATCAGGCCTCAAGCTGGGATCTAAAAATCTTCTGACATGTTGGGATGAGTGATAGAACTTCTTTCTGACAGTATTCCCAGGTCGTTAACGAAATAGAAACCTAACTCAATACAGCCCTGACAACTGAACAAATTTGCGCCAGCAAAACAACTGCCCTGCTAAAATGACTGCCTCAACAAAAAAACATTTTGATTCAGCAGTTTTGAATCTGCATTTTCGATTCAGGTATTCATTTTGTGATTGAGTTGCAGATGTTTCTAATGAAGCATCTGCAACACAATCTCAAAAGGAATGCTAGAGATCACCAAATGGGGATGAACCAGGGGTCAGCCCACAGTTATTAGTCAGTGTTGGGTCGGGTGAATCCAACACTACTTTCATTTCTGACCACTACTATGTATGAAAAATGCTGTTTTGACCACTAATTCTTTACAGTGCCAAATATGGCATCACAGAGGAGCCCCAGCTAGTCTTTTATTGTTCAGCAATTAAGTTACTAGAGGGCCATTGCTCTATATCTGATCCTGTATCATCATAACGATACTGAGCCTTAGACTGAGGTAATATTTTAAATACTAAAACCAAACCTGAATGTTCACTTAACAGCTATAGCGATATTTTTAATTTTTTTCATCGGCAGTTTTATTGCCAGGGAAAATGTATTTTCCCTCGGCTTTTGCCTCAGCACTGCCAATAGCCGACGCTAATGGACAGGTTTGTCAATATACTTCTTTAAAATAATAATAAATGAAACAGGTCCAAAACGGTTGTTTATTATTATTATTATTTTAAAGAATTACTTTCGTTTAACAAAAGTAATTCCCTAAAATAATAATAGTTCACAAACATTTTTCATGTACATGGCAACTCTATTGCCGTATACGTATAACAAGTGCTTTTTGTGAAGCTTATATGAAACATAAAGGTATTTTTGCTGCGGTTTCATCAAATGTCAAAATTCTGATGCTGGGGCGACCAACAATTTTTCCAGCAACCAAATTTTCTGATGTACATGGTCATAAAGGAGGATGGATAAAGTCCCCCTCCCCACCTGCTTCTAGCTTCAGGCATGTCTGCAATCTACTTTGAAATAATGATACAGGATTGTTGTATCTTTTCTTTTGGGCTCTTTCAGATTGTGCGAATTCATATCAATAATACATTTTTCTATTCAGGCAAATTTTTGTTTCAACTGAAAGAAGATTATCACTGGGTGAATTGGCATTTGGTTCTGAATATGAGAATATCAGTACCTTACTTACCCAGTATATAGAAGCTTGAGGGTCTAACAAGAAAATTTCTTATGAACAACTAGATCGACAATCCATTGGTCTGTGAACTGGATATTTACTTGTTTGTCATCAACTTTCTATTGTACTAGTAATTGTGTTGTTAGACAAGTGTCTTCGAACAATGTGGATCTTAAGCTGTGTTTTGGAGGCATGTATTAAAAAAAAATAATTAAATTTGAATGGAGATTTTCTTAAATACAGTGTAAAACCCTGTTAATTGAATAACCACTTTACCAATGAAATAGATTCAATTGACAGGAGTATTAAGTTAACTGGAGCAGGTTCATATTTTATACTGTAACCCAATGGCCTAGACTAGCTGGTGCTTAACTCAAAATTATTAAGGGCCAAACACAAATTTTGAACCCCCCAATCCCCAAAATTTGCTTGCAAAACCAAAAATTAAAAGTCCTATCTGGCCCTCCATACATTTACTCTCTGTGCATGCGCAGACGTCAGGAAGTGACCAGAATTGGCGCCAACATCATTCTTTGTTTGTCCCTAAAAGTCATCAACAATGAAATGACATCTGTGCTTTAAAATCCCCTTTTTTGAGGATGCCAGACACAAATCAATGCAAGAATTGGTGGATACAAGGCTGTTATTGGATGAAGGAAGTGTTCAACGGTGGTTTTGGATGTTCAGGGCTGTAACTTTATAATATTTATAAAATTATTTTATGTTTCCCAATTTCGGGACATATGCCCGACGTGATCATTTTTAAAAATAATTATTCCACTGTGTGTTAAGTATTCCTTCCCTATCCTTCCATGAACCCTTCCTGTTAAACTCTTAAAGCTTTTTGGCTGTTTTTTATTAAATTTCTTGAGAGTTTAACATTTATTACAGAATATTATTCTGTTTCTTCCCCAGGGTTACGCCCTCACCCTAGGGATGTTAGGCCGTTTAGTCTTGCATCTTCTATCCAATGTATCATTTTTCTTCGTATGAAGATCAAGCTTTGCATTTGATAGCATTTCAATTGGTTCTGATTTTGGGCCTTTTTGTGTGCCTGATGTCTTGTTTGCATCAACGTTGTTTACTTTATTAGCGTCCTCATATTTAGGTAGTTTTTAGCTCAACTTTGGCGAAGCCAAATTTGAGCTTATGCCATGGCCAGTTGTCCGTCTGTCCATCAACAATTCAATACGGCTCGGGCTAGAGGCCGTATTTATGAACCGATCTTTACGAAACTTCTTGGGTACCTTTGTTATGACCGTGGGACAAGAACGAGTGTTTTGGGGTCCGATCCGAAATTCAAGTTGGCCGCTGGCAGCCTTTTTGTACAAAATTAGGTGCAATCAGATTTTTGCGCAGAACTTCCATATGAAAGCACTGATTTGAATAATTTTTTGTGTGAATGTTTAGTACCATGGGATACATCACATATAATACAGGTTTTTTTCTCGTGCAGAAATTATGCAAATTAGATTAACTTTGATTTTTTCAGTGCTACTTACACACAGTAAGTACACATGACAATACGGCTCGGGTTAGAGTCTGTATTTATGAACCGATCTTCACGAAACGTCTTGGGTACCTTTGTTATCAGTTTTTTGTCACAACAACTATACAGCTCGTATTTGTGAACTGATCTTCATGAAACTTCTTGGGTACCTTTGTTTTCACCTTGGGACAGGAACGAGTGTGTTTTGGGGTGCCTTTGTTATCACTGTGCTATGAGAACAAATATTTTGGGGTTCAGTCAGACCCACTCTGGGACTCGGAAGATTTCTTTTCTAGTTTAACATCTGACTGTCACCCACCTTTACAATACTTTACCTATACATTTGTTACAGGCTACGGTCAGTATTTATGTACAGACTGTTACAATACTTTATATCTACCTTTGTTAACAGGTCATTACCGAGATGTTTGTTATTGCTGTGTCACATACTATTTTGGTTTACAAAAAATATTTTGAATTTAATTATGATTGCTATTATTCATGTATCTCAGTTATTTATAGATATTGTTGTGGAGTTTGGAGGACTGATATCGACTTTAGTTGATACACTCCTGTGGACTCTTGTCATTCTTGTGTTGCACTGGGATGAGTCAGGTGTCACGATACATTGTTGGCGGTGAGGTTCTAAGTTTTAATTCATTCTGTCAGTTTCTATTTCAGTGGAACGTGAACATGGTGATGATATTCTGACATCCATCCAAGTGTGCTACCGTCGTTGCGCTCCATGGAGCATATAGAGCTAGCTGCAGTGCTCATTATTGCAAGAGTTAGGGCCTTTGGGTAAAGGTTTTAATCTCTTGCAAGCAGCTAGCTCGACCGGTGAAGCGGTACTCCATCCGTGGGTGCCGTGACGCCAGGTAAGTCTGTTGCGGTCTAAGAGGTGGATTGGGTAGAGCAAGCACTATAATATAAATAGCTCACCCAGCGATGACGAAAATAGGGAGGAAATTAGGGAGGAAGTCCGCAAGTTCTTGTACTCGGCGAGGTCTGATAGACCACGAGCGGGAGAGGCCCCCCTCTCTAATATAGCAACGTCTGGGGTCAGATGTTGTTTTGAGAAACTTGCACAAGCCGGAGCATATGTCCGCCCTCCACTCGGGACACACTGTTTAGTCTGCAGCCGGGGTCGGCTTCAATCAAGGCTTCCTCTGTTGCGTTTCACAAGGCCGAAATGAAGTTTTATGGTTGGAAACTTGCACAAGACGGAGCATATGTCCTCCCACCACTCGGGACTCTCCGTCTAGTCTGCAGCCGGGGACGGCTTCCTCCGCTACGTTATTTAAGCACATACGACCGCATCCTAGCTACCCAACTTCGGATATCCAGCCTGCTGCACAAAGAAGGAACCGCTCTTCGCCTGTGAAGTCGGACCATCCGGTAGCTAGGCAGATAAGATCTTGATCATCAGGACGCTCGAAGAAAGGATCCGTTTCCAACACACTGTCCCAGGAGCAGCACGCGGCTAAGGAACAGAAATCTGCTGCTCCTCAGGCCTCGATGACGGATTTGCTGTCGCAGATTGCGCAGCTAATCGCAGCATCCCAGCAAGTGCAGATGCAGCCTCCCTGAGACTCAGAATCTGGGCTTGTGGACGGTGCTGGATCGGTCCAGTCGTCTGTTCACGCAGATGCAATGGACCAAAAGTTCGCAACTGATTCTCTCGGATGGTAAAAGGGATAAGGAAGAGAATTACCCTTTCCTTTCGGAACAGTACATGGTTGCAATGGCTTTCATCCATCAATACTACCCTGCTTTTGTTGCACCGAATCAGAATGCTGCGACGACAAGAGAGAAACCGCTGGCGTCGTTAGGCGCAGACTTTATCCAGACAAAGGAGGAAGTCCTTTCTTTTCCGGTTCAGTTTATGCAGGTGTCGCAGGCCTTCGGCTATATAGACGACGCCGTATTTATCCTCTTGAGTGTGAGGAAGAAGGTGGTTTCTTATCTTCATCTTCCATATTCATACCGTTTTTTGGACCACGTTCATTTAAAAACGGTCGGGGAAGATGTTCAGAGAGTTCTGCATTTGGATGAGCAGGCCGGGGATCTAGAGGTATCCTTACCTGTATCATTCACTATTGTTTTCGCTCAGATGCAATTGAGATGGCTATTTCTTCAAATAGAGCGAATTTGGACGTTATGTCTTACGCAGATCACCTTACAAGAGCTATGGTGCAACGTCTCAAGGGAAAGGAATTTTGAGGACGTTGTACCTCTCTTAGAGTTCTTTCCAGGGCAATTATGTATACCACGTATAACTCTGCTCTAACAGTGGCTAATCTGGAGTTAATCAGACGTGATGCTGCCCTTGCGTTGTCATCACTGATAAGATAATAAGGTGAAAAGCTCTCTCCGAGTCGCTCCGGCTTCCGGACATTTTATTTTCGACGACTAGCTTTCGTTAGTCTATGAACAGGCTACTAAGAAAGCGTCTAGTGCTCTGCTTCTGAAGTCGGCGTATCAATGACCCGCTTCAGCAGACAAGAGTAAAGGAGGGCGTTCCAGACAAAAATCGTCAAAAGGAAACTCCACACGAGGGTGCAAGAAACCCTCTTATAATTACCCTGGAGGTCGTTGGTATTAGCGACTCGGAAAAGGGGCGTAGGTCTGATTGGGACTATAGGTCAGATGCACCTAGGCCGACGAGACAAGGTTTTTCATGGGGAGGACGTGGTTCCTCCTCCCGTAAGCCTCACAGGTCATACAGGTGATGGTTTAGACCTCTATTGCTGGCCAGTTGGCGGAAGGTTATCAAGCTCCGCAAAAAACTGGATAACAATCACGGAAGTTCAGTGGGTGAGAAGTGTAGTCTCGGACGACTTACGGCTATCATTCCTAGTAAAACTCCACTAACAAGTTGTCCGCGTGGGACAAATCCTCCATTAAATTCTTGCATAAGAGAGTTTCTCCTACTGGAGGTACAAGCTCTCTTATCAAGGAAGCAATGCAGGTCATGGAGAATCAGGTTTCTCAAGATTTTTACAATTGCCTGTTCCTTGTACCTAAGCCAGACGGCTCGTTCCGACCGGTTATAGACTTGAGCTGGATAACAAGTTTATCTAAAAGTCTGTTTATGGAAATCATTCAGTTGGTATAAGCGAGCGTTTGAGTGATCGACTATGTGGCAAGCATAGATCTATGGATGCATACTTTCATGTCCTGGTACATCCAGCATTCTAAAAGTACCTGCGGTCCGCCGTACAAGGGAAGGTGTACCAGTTCAGAACAATATGCTTTGGTCTGAATCTGGCCCCTGGGCATTTCACTCGAATAATGAACTCGGTAATGTCTTACTTATGTGCTCATTTGTCTGTGGTAACGTCGGCTTACTTGGACGACCTTCTATAGGGATACGGCAACAGAATTATTCTTCAGAACGATGTTCAGAGTCTGCTTCTATTACTCCGACGTCTCAGTTTCATCGTAAACGAAAAAAAGTCAGATCTAGCTCCGTACAAGTCATCTATTCACTTGGGATTGAGCTTTGAGACTCACAACAAACTGGTTCGCCTACCGTTACCCAGAACAAAATTAGTCAGTTGTTATACTCGCTTTTGTCTACACTCAGATGCATTAATAGTAAGGGAATTCTTGTGACTGTTGGAGTTGTGCGGAGCGCCTGTGGATCTCATTCCGGTGGGCCGCCTGCGTGCATGTCCCCTCCAGATATTCTTTACTCAGAACTGAAGTGTGAAGATGCTTTCGCTTGAACCAGTATTGTTTTAACGGACCTCGTAAAACAAGGGTTCAATTGGGCAGATATTCAGTGGTTAACTCAGGGAGTTACGCTGCAACTGCCGGATCCGGCTTTCACGATTATGACGGATGTGAGTCAGACAGGTTGGGGCGCGACCTCAAGTCCCACAGTCTTGAGGTGTCAGGGTCTTTCTTTGGGACCCTCCATTCCAGAAGAGACGCATAAACATGAACGAGATGATGTAAATTAGCTAGCGCAACAAAATTGGATTCACATAATTACAGACATCCGTGTTCAATTTGGTCAGAAAACTCGACAGTAGTAGCGTACATTGGGAACCAGGGCGGCACCCATTCATTTCCGTTATGCCAACTAACGGAGAAGATTTTCCTAATACGTCATGAATCATCATCTTCATCTTTTTATTCGTCATATACTGTGTCGTCTGAACGTACTAGCAGATTCGCTCTCTCGGAAAGGTCACCTGTTGCAATTGGAATGGATGCTCAACAAGCGACTATTTGGACAGTTTTGCTACGAGAGGGATCGCCCCATGATAGATCCGTTTGCGACGCACCGGAACAATCAGTTACCGTCATTTGTGTCACCATGCCCAGACCATTGAGCGCATGCAGTAGACACTCTGTCGATCTCTTGGTGATGGATGATAGGATACGCGTATCCTCCAATTCATTTGATTCAGTAGAGATTACATTTAAGATCAAACAGTCTTGTTGTGAATCCTATTAGTAGCACCTCTGTCATCACAGAAACCTTGGATCAGTCTTCTCAGGTGTATGTTATGGGACGTTTCCCGGAAGCTTCCTCCACAAGAGGACCTTCTTTATCAGGGGAAATTTTTGTTCCTCACGTCCTTCTCCGCCCATAGTGGCATAATGGAGTCGGTTAGATGTGAGGTAACCATTGCGGTTCCTATATTATTTGATGATAAGAACGATTAAGTAATGTGGGTGAGGAGGGTTCAATATGACTTTGAATTCCACACACACATTGCCAATGTGTTTAGAGGTGATTACAGGGCAAGACGTAGTTTTCTTCCTGCAGGTCTCGTATAAGTTTAAATATATACATGCATTTCTTCACTTTCGATTGGCAGCTGGGTCACGTTCTGTGGCGACCTCATGGGCACATCCACTTTTTAGTTGGATTGGTTTCCTGTGATTATTTGTTTATATGTCATATACGAGCGCATATTTCATCATAATTAAATTGCTAGTCTTTGGGTACCTCGGAGGCTGCATTACCAGTTAACTGGTATTCAGATGATTACATGCGGGATTTTAATGCTCACTCCCATAATAATTATTAGTCTGACGCTTTATTGTATATTATGGACCTTTGATCATACCGACTTCCATTTCTAGATCCAGGTTTCTATTAATGTCCGTACTCATCTTGTATATTCCCACGCTTATAGTGTCATAGCTATCGGATAGTACACATCGGGGAGTGTTGTTACTGGAATTTATTGTACACCTGAATGGGGTCGCCTGTGGGTTACCTCGGAAGTGTGTTTACTCTCCATAGATCGTCTGGGCTAACCTTAAAAATTGGGAACATCCAATTAGCATAGTCTTCATGCTAAGTACACAGAATTACTTGAACTGGGCTCCTTTTGTATGATATGCCTTCTCTATTACTGTATAGAGAGACATACATGTAATTCCTAATAATTTTATTTTCCTTTCATCTTGGATTACAGAATTGGAACTATGTTGATCTACTAATTCTGAAGTCCTAGGCCCTACACCTTTTTACGATTCAGCTAGTCTGGGCCATTGGTTTACAGTGTAAAAATATTATAAATTTACAGTAATTTGTATATTTTTATACTTAACAATGGCTCAGACGGAGATGGCCCTCCCATGAGTGGGCACTCATACCTCTCCGCTGAATTTTTATGTAGTACTCTCTTCTACAAAGAATGATGTTGGCGCCAATTCCGGGCACTTCCTGATGTCTGCGCATGTGCGGAGAGTAAATGTATGGAGGGCCAGATAGGACTTTTAATTTTTGGTTTTGCAAGCAAATTTTGGGGATTGGGGTGGGGTAAAAATTTGTGTTTGGCCCTTAATAACTTTGAGTTAAGCACCAGCTAGTCTGGGCCATTGGTAAGTATAAAAATATACAAATTACTTTAAATTTATAATTTTCTAAATATTCTTTAACCTGCTTTTACTGATTTTTTATTGAAACAGAATTGATAAATGTGGATTTTCAAGAAATCTTCTTCTCTGAAACTACAAGACCAAATGTTTTGAAACTTAACCATGTAACTGATAACTGGAACACCCTCTACCAACAATCCTCATTTAATGTTGATCGGGTTGCAAACATGGCTGTAGTTGTGGCTTAGTTACTACAGAAACCCTATGGGAAATAACATTTTCATCTGCTACTCGGGAACTACTGATCCAATGTGAACCAAATGTGACAGGAATGATCTATAGGAGGTACTCTATGAATGACTCTCATTTTGTTCCCGTGGGATGGAAAACATGGCCACCACAGTCGTTCTTTGATTCTGATTGGTGAATTTCAAAAATCTTCTCTTCTGAAAACCACTAGGCCAAATGCTTCGAAACTTTACATGCTTGATGACTGGGACAACCTCTACCAATGTCCTCATTTAATCTTGATCAGGTCGCAAATATGGCTGCAATTGCAGCTTATAGTTACTATAGAAACCCTATGGGAAATCACATTTTCATCTTCTTCTCTGGAACTACTGAGCCAGTGTGAACCAAACTTGACGGACATGGTCTATGAGAGGTTCTTCACAACAGATACTCATTTTATTCCTGTTGGATGAAAAGCATGGCCGCCAGTGGCATTCTTTGATTCTGATTGGTCAGTTTTGAAAAATCTTTTCTCTGAAACTACAAGGACAAATGTTTTGAAACTTCACATGATTGAGGACTGGGACACCTACCAATGATCCTTGTGTAATGTTGATCGTGTTGCAAACATGGCTGCAATTGTGGCTGAAAGTTACAATGGAAACCCTATTCGAAATCACATTTTTAGCTCAACTTTGGCGAGGCCAAACTTGAGCTTTTGTCATGGCCCGTCGTCTGTCTGTCCGTCTGTCCGTATGTCAACAATTGGGTACGGCTCAGGCTAGAGGCCGTATTTATGAACCGATCTTTATGAAACTTCTTGGGTACCTTTTTATGACTGTGGGACGAGAACAAGTGTTTTTGGGTGCAGTCCGAAATTCAAGATGGCTGCCAGCCACCATTTTGTACCGACGATGCAGAAATCTGTATTTTTATACTGTACCAATGACCCAGACATAGCTGGTGCTAACTCTTAAAATATAGGGCCAAACACAAATTTTGCCCCCCAATCCCCAAAATTTGCATCTAAAACCAAAGAAAACATGTCCTGAATGGCCCTCCACACTTCACCTCTACTGTGCATGCGCAGTGTCAAGGACGTTCCGAAATTGGCGCCATTAATCATTCTTAGTTTGGCCCTTCATCAGTTAACATCTGACTGATCTTTGTGCTTGTAAATCTCAGTTTAAATGATGCCAGACACATAAATATTAGTGAAATGGTGATTCTAAGGAGGATATAGAAGGAGGAGAGGAAAAATGTGTGACAGAAAATTATCAGGGCTGTAACTTAAAATTTTTTAATGAAATTATGTTAAGTTACCTATTTTCGAGGCAGCAGCCATTTTGTTGTCATTCTTGTTATCAAGTTACACTGATTTTTCAGTGTTTTCCTCTCTCCCTTTCCTTTAAGTCCCCTCTTGCTATTCTCCCATGCTTTTGGCATATTTTCTGTAATTATTATTGCTAAAATTTCTTGGGAGTTTTAGCTGAATAACAGAATGAATTCTGTTCTTTTCCCCATGTTTACATCTTCACCTATGGGTGGTTAGGCGTTGTGTTCTGCATCTACCATCTGATGTTCTGCAGTTTCTTCCCTGGAAGTCTCTGTTTTGCATCAGATAGTGTATTATTGGTAACTGATTTCGGGCCTGGGTGCCTGGAGTCTTATTTTAGTGTTTTTACACTTATTGTTTACATTTATAACAGCCCTCTGTGTGAGGGGGGATTTCTTGAAAATAATATCTTGATGTTAATTTAATCATAACTAGATACATTATTATTGTTCGTAAGTGTTGCATAAATTGTTTAAAATATTTTTAAAATTTTTGTCCACACTTAGGCTTGGGATCCATTGGGGCTCAACGTTACTTTTCAGAAACTTGGGCTGTTCTGAAAAAATATTTTTTCAAAATATTTTGATTTCAATTATTTTTTCTATGTTAATGGATCATATTATTATGTATTTTGATTGTCAGGGGTTGGTGCGAGTACCAGGACTTTGTTTTCTTTTCACATTGAAAGGATTTTGATCAATTGTAATAAGAGGAAGTCTTTCTCTGACTTTTATAATCATTCTATATGTAGTCAGTGTACTTGCACTAACTCCTGTTCTGTATATGATGATTTCGATGACAACTTGGGAAGCGTATGTCACGGTATGTTAGTGGGGAATTGGACATTCCGGTCCTTTCCCCGCAGGGTCACTCTACTTTATCAATTTCTATTTCAGACGATCAAGATTAGGGTGATGTATCCGTGATGTCTTCCAACAGTGTGCCTCCGTCGTCACAATTAATGAAGGGCTAGCGGAAAAGTGCTCATATAAATACGCCAATTGCCTAAGAGGACCCTAGTAGGTTCGACGGCCTTTGACGTCCGCTAGCTCGCCCAGTGTAGCGTCCATTCATCGAATGGTTCAGCAGCCGGGTTCGTCCGTTGCGGTCTAGAAGGAGTTTTGGGGTGATGCGAGCACTATAAATCAACCAAATGCACACCCATTGACGGCGGATTAGAGGGAGAACGGAGGAAGCCTTTTAGTCCGGTTCCTAGCTTGTTCAGGTCCATCCGGACGGCGAGCGAGAGAGGCCCCTCTCTCGTACAACAACATCTGGCCCCAGATGTTGTGGTACAAAATGTTTCGCATTCGGAGCATACGTCCGCCGCTCGGGACGCTCCGACATGTAGTCAGTCCGGAGAGACTGTCAATAAGGCTTCCTCATTCTCATGGTAGCGCACACGACCGCTCTTGGCTACGTGACCTCGGATATCCAGTCAGCTTCGCCAGTCAGAGAATCATCGGCGACCAGGTCACACCATCCGGTAGCCAGGGACACGAGGCCTGCAGACTCCGGACGTTCGCATAGGAAAGTGTGCGGGAGTCAACGTACACGGAGCTTCCGGCGGCAATGCATCGTAAGACCGCTACTGCACAGGCCTTGGGGACGGACGTGCTATCCTAAATAGCACAGCTTATCGCAGCATCCCAGCAACAACTGAATCTGTCGCATAATGTATTATCCGACGATGCTGGGTCGGGACGCTCCGCAGAAGCGGGTACGGACGTCCAAAAATTTCATCCGGTCCGACGGGATACCGAAAGGGATTCGGAGGATTTCGAGCTTTCCCTTTCGGAACAACATATGCTGTTGTGTATGTCATCTGACTTGATCTTCTACAGGTTCTTTCGTCGGACCAGAATGCTGCGATGCCGGATAAGAAACTGATAGCGTCGGTGGACTTGGAAATTTTTGGTTCGGTTCAGGGACATCGTCCCTCAGTTCCGACATAGTCCAATAAATGTCACACAAACTTTCGAATTATTGAACGACGCTATATATTTATTATTATATGCTTGCTATTACCAAGCATTTCTGGTTTCTTGTTCGCAAAGTTACGGAGATGTCTTTCAAAAGTGTGCCTCTGTCGTCATAGTTAATGAAGAGCTAGCGGCAATAAGTGCTCATGGAATATGTCTATCGCCTAAGAGGTCCCTTGTAGGATCGATGGAGTGACATTTGCTAGCTCACCTGGTGTAGCGTACATTCATCGAATGGTTCGGCTGCCGGGTTCATCTGTTGCGGTCTAGGAAGGAGATGTGGGTGATGCGAGCACTATAATAACTTTAGTACTCACCCAGTGACGGCGGATTGAGGACAGATCGGAGGAAGCCTGTTAGTCCGGTTCCTGGCTCGTCCAGGTCCGTCCGGGCTGTGAGCGAGAGAGGTCCCTCTCTCGTCCAACAACATAGGGGACCGCATGTTATGGTTCAGATATTTTACATTCGGAGCATATGTCCGCCGCTCGGGATGCTCCGTTATATTGACAGTCCGAGAGACTGTCGATAATGCTTCCTCATCCTCACAGCAGTGCACACGACCGCACATTGGCTACGTGACCTCGAGTATCCGACCAGTTTCGTCATTCAGTGATTCCACGGCGAACAGGTCACGCCATCCGGTAGCCAAGGGACACGAGGCCTATACACTCCGTTCGCTCGCATAATAGTAGTATGCACGGGGTAACGATCACGGAGCTTCCAGCGGCAATGCATTGTAAGACCGCTTCTCCACAGGCCTCAGTGACGGACGTGCTATCCAAGTTAGCACAGTTTGTCGCAGCATCCCAGCAATCGACAGTTTCTCGGTCGGATCAGGAATTATCCGACGGCGCTGGGTCGGTGCGGTCCGTGGTTGCATTAGGTTCGGACGACCGAACGCTTTATAGGGTCCGACAGGATGGCGAAAGGGATTCGGACGATTTCGAGTTTTCCCTTTCGGAACATCGGAAGCTGCCATACATTTCTATCGGCATTATCTTCCAGTGGTTGTTCCTTCGGACTACATTGCTGCGATGTTGGATAAGAGACTTATAGCGCCATTGGACACGGAATTTTGGATCGGTTCAGGGACATTGTCCCTGACTTACCGACACAGTCCAATAATGTCATTAGAACATGTGTATTATTTATCGACGCTATATATATATATAAGCTTGCTACCAAGCATGATAGTTTAGTTTCTTGTCCGCAATGCTCAATTCTGCCTTTTATCATTTATAGGAATAATTTAGTTTGGCAGAACAGGGCATACCGAGAGTTCATATGCATCTAGACGGCGTGGTTAAAGACTGCTAATTATCTTTTTCGCCGTCTATGTCTTTTCCAACTACAATGTTGGAAACGACAATGAGGTCTAATAGACTTAACTTAGACGCTTTATCATACGTAATCCACCTTACTGAGGCGTTATCATTACGTCTTCAAGAGAAAGAATTCCGGGATATGATCCTCAATGTGATTTCTTTTGAGGGCAGTAGTTTGTTCACGTATAACTCCGCCCTTCAGTGGCTACCTGGAGTTGGGTAGACGTGACGCAGCCCTAGCTACATCCACGCGCGTGGATAGTAAGGTGAAGAACTCTCTCAGAGTCGCTTCGGTCTCGGAGAAGCTTCTCTTCGACGGCAACTTTTCAGCAATCCATGAATTGCTCGATTTACACGTTCTCTTGTCTATCTAGTGTAGCAAGAGATTCAGACTGGGGCAAACATTCGGTGGTTGACTCAGAGAGTGCCACTGCATTTGCCGGATCCGAGTTTTATAATTATGACGGTTGCCAGTCAAACAGGTTGGGATACAATATTGATCCCAACGGATTCGAAGTGCCAGGGTCTTTGGGTTCTGCAGTCTCTAGGCAAGCACTTATCTTCCACGGAATAATGTTTTTTAGGCTTGCTTTATGTCATTGGATGAACATTATTCAGAAACGCATGTCCAAATCCTGTCCGATAATACGACAGTAGTGGCGTATCTCCGGAACCAGGGAGGCACTCATTCGTTTCCGTTATTCAATTTAATGGAAAGAATCCTTCTGTTTGTTATAGTACACCAAGTTCTGCTTCGGTCCGTCATATTCCGGGTCGTCTGATTGTATTACCGGACCGGACTCCCTTTCACTTATGGGTCGCTTGTTGCCGTCAGAATGGACTCTCAACAAACAAGTATTCAATCAGATTTGCTATCAATGGGAGCGCCCAATGATAATTTATTTACGACACAACTTGCTAATCAATTGCAGACGTATGTGTTTACATGTCCGGATCTCTGAGCTTATGTTGTTAACGCTCTATTGATCTAATAGGACGGAATGATAGGATATGCGTATCCTGCGCTGTTGTTTCAGCAAGTATTGCTAAGATAAACAACCACAATACATTTCTGTTGATAGCATCTCTGTCTTCACAAAGACCGTGGGTAAATTTACTCTGAGGTCTACTGTGGGACTTAACGCGAAAACTTCCTCCATGAGAGGATCTTTTTTCGCTGGGAAAAATCGTGTCAACTTCATCACAACCCGCAAGGTCTCAACCTTCTTTATTCCGTTGTGTGGTCCTTATTGCATTGTAAGCATTGTACTGGACGAGCTTTGGACGCGATTTCTTACTGTAGGAGAACCTCTTCTTCGCTATACTATGCGGCTAAAGTGGAGGCTCTTCCGTCGTTGGTGTAGGGATCACTATGTTGATATTGTTGATCCCTCCATACTAGTCATTGTAACTTTCTAGTATACTTGTTTGACAAGATCTACTGCAGCCTGTTACTATTAGGGTTATAGGTATATGTTATCTCATACCTATGCACTCTATGATAGTTTACAATTGAGTCTTATGTCTCTTTATCTAAGTCAGTTAGTAACTTTTCGATAATTAGACTTAGAATCATTAGATTAAATTTCTATACGGAATTTAACTTCGGTTCTTATTTAGCTAAGTAATCATTTGAGCCTCTGGAAACAGTAGTTTTCAAATTCTGACCTTTTAGACAGTAATTCTGTTGGCTTCTCTTTTACTGAAGAGTCAGTGAGCTTCATGCACTATCGGTGGATGATTCTCACTTTCGTAGTTTCGGAATCACTACTTCCTTTACTATTTAGGTTGGATTTTTGCATAAGAGTCAGGCTCCTAATAATATCCGGAACCTATTGTTATTAAGGTCCTTCCGTCTTCGTACGGGCATAGGCCTTTACTCTGTCCGGTTAGAGTTTACGTATTTATAAACAGATATCTGTTTATTACTACGGGCGTAAGCTTCTTCTGTCTTTGATGCCTAATGGAAGGACGTTACGCTCCATTCTATTGCTAATGGATTCAATTAACTATCGATACTGCTTATGGTATATCATTGACTCAGCAGTTGTGCTTGAGATTTCGGCTCATGAAGTAAGAGTTCTTCTACATCTTGGGCTTACATTAATAGTGTCGCTATTATAGATTTTTGAAGGCTGCTCATTGCGCTCAGCCATCCACATTCATGAATTTTTATCTCAGAAATATCGAGTCCATTTCTGGAGGCCTCTATTGTTAGGTCTATTATCTACGCTCAGAATGTCATTCACTTAACAATTGCTACTATAGCTAGGTAGGCTGTCTGTTTCGGCAGTGACTCCGTTCTGCTGCCCTCTTCGCTCTGGGCTATTTGACCCAGGGCAAGAAAAAGGGGGGGGGGGAGGGTGTTCCCTTGGGTCACCTGTTTTACTATGAAAACAAGGGGATACCTCCTCCGGAGTTAGTAATTCTGAGCTGTTATTGGGATGGTTTTTTAGTGAGAAGTTTATGTTTTAAAAATTCATTCAGGTCTTAGTTTTTAAAGTATAGCTTTTGAATATAGCACGTGTCAACGGACGTTATTATACAATCCTCAGACACTTTTAAGAAGTATAAAGAGTCTCTATTTTCTAGACTTACTTTATTTATTGGCTTACTTTAAAAATTATTAGTATAAGGATTATACTAGATATTAATAGAGTACATGGATGTATGATGCTCAATTTTGGAAGGTGTTGTATCTTTCTAATTTATCATAAATATGAAAGATACATGTAAGGCCTAATACTTCTTTTTTCCTAGAGGGGATGACTCTATTTTATATATTGAGCGTATTCCAACTTGCTCTATGTCCTTGGCCCTCCAGCCTTTTTACTATTCAGCTATGTCTGGGTCATTGGTACAGTATAAAAATGTTAAAAAATTTATAGTAATTTATATATTTTTTATTCTTACCAATGACCCAGACAGGGATGGCCCTCCCAGGAGTTGGGAACTCATACCTCCCCGCTGAGTACATAGCGCTTACCAGGCACTGGTTATAAGAATGATTAATGGCGCCAATTTCGGAACGTCCTTGACACTGCGCATGCGCAGTAGAGGTGAAGTGTGGAGGGCCATTCAGGACATGTTTTCTTTGGTTTTAGATGCAAATTTTGGGGATTGGGGAGGCAAAATTTGTGTTTGGCCCTATATTTTAAGAGTTAGCACCAGCTATGTCTGGGTTATTGGTAAGTATAAAAAATATATAAATTACTATAAATTTTTTAACTTTTTGTACAGAACTTCCATATGAAGGCTCTGATTTGAATAAATTTTTGTATGAATGTTTAGTACCATGAGATACATCACATATAATACGGGTTTTTTTCTCGTGCGTAAATTATGCAAATTAGACTAACTTTGATGTGTTTAGTGTTACTTTCAGCACTGTTAGTGCAAATACCAATACGGCTCAGGCTATAGGCCGTATTTATAAACCGAACTTTACGAAACTTCTTGGGTATCTTTGGTATCACTGTGGGACGAGAACGAGTGTTTTTGGGTGCGGTCCGTAATTCAAGATGGCTGATGGCAGCCATTTTGTACAAAATTAGGTGCAATCAGATTTTTGCACAGAACTTCCATATGAAAGTGCTGATTTGAATAATTTTTGTGTGAATGTTTAGTACCATGGGATACATCACATATAATACTGGTTTTTTTCTCGTGCAGAAATTATGCAAATTAGATTAACTTTGATTTTTTCAGTGCTACTTACACACAGTAAGTACACATGTCAATACGGCTCGGGCTAGAGGCTGTATTTATCAACCGATCTTCACGAAACTTCTTGGGTACCTCTGTTATCACCTTGGGACGAGAACGAGTGTTTCTGAGTGCGATCCAAAATTCAAGATGGCTGCCAGTGGCCATTTTGTACCGAAATTAGGTCAAATCAATTTTTTGTCACCACAACTTCTATATGGCTCAGGCTAGAGGCCGTATTTATGAACCGATCTTTACGAAACTTCTTGGGTATCTTTGTTATCACCGTGGGATGAGAACAAGTGTATTTTTATACTGTACCAATGACCCAGACTTAGCTGGTGCTAACTCCACAAAAACCAGGGCCAAACACAAATTTTGCCCCCCAATCCCCAAAATTTGCATCCAAAACAAAAAGAAATCATGTCCTAAAGGACCTCCATAGTACGACTCTACTGCGCATGCGCAGTGACGCAGTCGTCCCGAAATTGGCGCCAAATATCATTCTCTGTTTGGCCCTTCATCAGTCAACATCTCACTGATCTTTGTGCTTGTAAATCTCAGTTTAAAGGATGCCAGACACGTAATTCTTGGAGAAAATGTGATTCTAAGGAGGATAGAAGGAGGAGAGGAAAAAAGAAGTGGCAAAAAATAATCAGGGCTGTACTTAAAATTTTTTGTTGAAATTATGTTAAGTTGCCTATTTTCGAGGCAAACGCCTCTTGTTGTCATTCTTGCTAATTGTTGCACTGCTTATTCAGTGTTTCCTCTCCCCTAACCTTCTAAAGTCCCCCCTTGCAATTCTCCCATGCTTTTGGCATATTTTTGAGAAGTTTCATTTCTAAAAATTCCCTGGGAGAGTTGCTTGGTTACAGAATGTTTTCTGTTATTTTCCCCATAGTTACGTTTTCACCCATGGGTGTATAACGTTTGTGTTCTGCATCTTCCATCTGATGTTCTGCAGATTCTCCCCTGGGAGTCTCTGTTTTGCATCAGATAGAGTGTAATTGATGACTGATTCCGGGCCAGTTTTTTCAGTGCCTGGAGTCATGTTTTCTTCTGTGTTTACACTGTTTGTTTTCATTGGCAACAGCCTTTTTTGAGGGGGGCTGTTTGCCTTTGAGGTAGTTTATCTCATTATAAGATACATTTATATTATCCGAAAGTGTCTCATTAATTATTTTATATAATTTTAAAATTTTTGACCACACTTTGCCATCGGATCCATCGGGGCTCAACGTTACTTTTCAGCAACTTGGGCTTCTCTGAAAAAATATTTTTTCAAAATTATTTTGTTTTGCAATTGTTTTTTCATTTATTAATGGATCATGTTATTATGTATCTTTGTGTCAGGGGTTTTTGCGAGTAACTAGGACTTATTGTTGTTCTTTCACAATGAAGGGAACTTGTTCAAATTGTAATAGGAAGAAATCTTCCTCTGACTTTCATGATTATTGCATTAATTGTAGTCAGTGTTCTCGCATTAATCCCTGTCCTGTATGTGAACATTGGGATGAGAAACATTGGAAACGTGTGTCACGATATGTTGTTTCTGGAGAAAGGGCTATGCCGGCTCTTTCTCCACAAGGTCACTCTACTCTCTCAGTTTCTATTTCAGAGGAACCAGAACAGGGTGATGTTTCCATGTTATCTTCTTCAAGTGTGCGTCCGTCGTCACAATTAAATACAGAGCTAGCGGCAAAAGTGCTCATGGAGATTAGACAAATGTCGTCCGCTAGCTCGCCCGGTGTAGCGTCCATTCACCGAATGGTTCGGCAGCCGGGTTCGTCCGATGCGGTCCAAGAGGAAATTTTGGGTGATGCGAGCACTATAAAAATAATAGATGCACACCCAGTGACGGCGGATAGTGAACGAGAACGGAGGAAGCCTTTTAGTCCGGTTCCTAGCTCGTCCAGGTCCAGCCGGGCCGCGAGCGAGAGAGGCCCCTCTCTCGTACAACAACATCTGGGACCAGATGTTGTGGTACAAAATGTGTCTTTAGCGGAGCATACGTCCGTCGCTCGGGACGCTCTGTTGTATAAGCAGTCCGCAGAGACTGTTAAGGCTTCCTCTTCTCGCCGGCGCACACGACCGCACCTTGGCTGCGTGACCTCCGATATTTTGCCAGCTTCGCCGATGAAGGATTATTCGGCGACCAGGTCACACCATCCGGCAGCCAGGGATTCGAGACCGATGGACTCCGGACGTTCGCATAGGAAAAGTATGCGGGAGCCATCTGATGCGGAGCTGCCCTCGGCAAAGCAGCGAAAGACCGCTCCTCCGCAGGTCTCGACGTCGGACATTCTAGTGCAGATAGCACAGCTTATCGCAGCATCCCAGCAGCCGACAGAGACGGTGTCGGATCGAGAATTATCCGACGGCGCTGGGTCGGTACGCTCCGCCGAAGCATCGGGGGCGGACGACCGGGAACATCGGGAGGTCCGACCGGATGGTGAAAGGGATACGGATGAATTGGAGCTATCCCTTTCGGAACAACACAAAGCTGCCGTAGACTTCATCCGGCACTTTCTTCCTCAAGTTGTTCCGTCGGGCCAGACTGCTGCGCTTCCGGACAGGAGAATTATAGCGTCATTGGACTCTGATTTTTTCGAGCGGTTCAGGGACATCGCTCCCGAGTTTCCGTCGCAGTCCAATAATGTTGCAAGAACATTTGAATTATTGAACGACGCTATTTTTAAACTTGCTTCCAGGACAGGGAAAGCAGGCTTCTTGTCCGCAAATACTCTCAACCTGCCTTTCATTAATGCAAGGAATAAATTCGACACGGCAGGTCAGGGTATACCGAGAGTTCCTCTGCGTATGGACGACGAGGCGGAAGACTTAGAGCTATCATTACCGTCGTCAGCTTCTATTCCAACCGCAGTGTTGGAAACAGCTATCGCGTCTAACAGAGCCAATTTAGATGCCTTATCTTACGCAGATCACCTTACGAAGGCGTTATCACTGCGTCTTCAAGGGGAAGAGTTTCAGGATATACAATCCTCCTTAAGACTTCTTTCAAGGGCAGTAGCTTATTCCACGTGTAACTCCGCCCTTTCAGTGGCAAATCTGGAGTTGGTTAGACGTGACGCAGCCCTGTCTACATCCACACTAGTGGATTCTAATGTGAAGAACTCTCTTAGAGTCGCTTCGGTCTCAGGAGATCTTCTCTTTGACGGCAAGCTTTCCGCTATTTATGATAATATTAAAAAGAAAGCTAGTGATTCTCTGTTGTTTAGATCCGCTCCTAAAAGGTCGGATTCAGCAGACACGAATAAGGCGGGCACTTCTGGGTCTTATCCGCCCAAGAGAGGTTCCTATAGAGGTTCCGGTGCGTCCTCTAGCTCTTATTCGAGAGACCGTCAGGATAGCGACTCTCGTTCGGGACGTCCTTCAGGCCGGGACAATCGGTCGGACGCCCCGAGGTCGACGAGGCGAGGTGCGGGTCGTGGAAGACGTGGTTTCTCCTACCGCAGGCCTCGCAGATCCAGGAGGTGATGGCTCAAACCTCTATCGCGTTCCGGTTGGCGGAAGGTTGTCGAGTTTTTCTCAAGAGTGGGCGTCGATTACGGACGACCCGTGGGTGAGAGGAGTGACTTCGGAAGGTCTAAAGATATCCTTCAAACGAAAGCCTCCATTAACTCGAAGTCCAAAGTGGACTCATCTTCCGTCAAACCCTCAGAAAAGAGACGCTCTGCTATCAGAGGTGCAGTCTCTTTTAATGAAGAACGCGGTAGAGGTCGTAGAAAACCAGGAATCGCTGGGATTCTACAGCCATCTGTTTCTGGTTCCGAAACCAGACGGCTCGTTCCGTCCAGTCATAGATTTGAGCTGGATAAACAAGCTGATCGTCGCTCCGAAGTTTTATATGGAGACGATTCGATCGGTCAGAGCGAGTATTCGGGTGAACGATTATGCAACGAGCATAGATCTCAAAGATGCGTACTTTCACGTCATGGTACATCCGACATTCCGAAAGTATCTACGCTTCGCAGTCCTAGGAGTGGTGTATCAGTTCCGGGCCATGTGCTTCGGATTGAATCTAGCACCCTGGGCTTTCACTCGGGTAATGAACTCGGTAATGATCTACTTCCGAGCTCATTCGTCTGCGGTAACGTCGGCCTACCTGGACGACATTCTTCAGAGGTACGGCAACGAGTTAACGCTTCAGAACGATGTTCAGAATCTTCTTCTATTGCTCCGACGTCTCGGTTTCATAGTAAACGAGGAGAAGTCGGATCTGGTGCCGTCCAAGTCATTCACTCATCTGGGAATGAGCTTCGAGACGCACAACAATCTCGTTCGTCTGCCGTTAACCAGAGCGAAATTAGTCAGTTGTTACGCTCGCTATTGTCTAAATACAGACAAAGTCACAGCGAGAGAATTTATGAGACTGATAGGTCTGTGCGGAGCCGCCGCGGATCTCATTCCGATGGGACGGCTACGCACACGGCCTCTTCAAATTTTCCTGACTCAGAATTGGAGTGTGAAAATTCATTCGCTCGATGTAGACGTTCTCTTGTCAGATCAAGTGAAACAAGAGATTCAGACTTGGGCAAACATTCAGTGGTTAACTCAAGGAGTTCCGCTGCAGTTGCCGGATCCGAGTTTTACCATTATGACGGATGCCAGTCAAACAGGTTGGGGTGCATCATTAATCCCAACGGATTCGAGATGCCAGGGTCTTTGGGATCCGCAATTCCTGTGCAAGCACATAAACATCAAGGAAATGATGTCAATTTGGCTTGCGTTACGTCACTGGATGGACATTATTCACGATGCTCATGTCCAAATCCTATCCGACAATACGACAGTAGTGGCGTATATACGGAATCAGGGAGGCACTCATTCAGTTCCGTTGTTCAATCTAACGGAAAGAATCCTTCTGTTTGCGTTGGAACATCACGTTCTTCTTTCGGTCCGTCACATACCGGGTCGTCTGAATGTGCTAGCAGACTCCCTTTCACGAAAGGGTCGCTTGTTGCCGTCGGAGTGGACTCTCAACAAACAAGTATTCAATCAGATTTGCTACCAATGGGAACGGCCAATGATAGACTTATTTGCGACACATCTCAACAATCAGTTGCAGACGTATGTGTCCCCGTGTCCGGATCCAAGAGCATTTGCAGTAGACGCTCTATCGATCCCTTGGGACGGAATGATAGGATATGCGTATCCTCCAGCGCCGTTAATTCAACAAGTATTGCTAAAGATAAAACAATCTCAATGCAAGATTCTGTTGGTAGCATCTCTGTCGCCACAGAGACCGTGGATAAATCTACTCAGGTGTCTGTTGTGGGACCTACCGCGGAAGCTCCCTCCACGAGAGGATCTTCTTTGGCAGGGGAAATCGCGCCAACTGCATCACAACCCGCAAGGTCTCAACCTTCACGTTTTTCCATTGTGCGGTCCTTCTTGCATGGCAAGCACTTTACAGGACGAGCAGTGGACGCGATTTCTAACTGTAGGAGGACCTCCTCTTCGCTAAACTATGCGGCTAAGTGGAAGGTTTTCCGTCGTTGGTGTAGGGATCATTCTGTTGATATATTTGATCCCTCTATACCAGACATTGCTAACTTTCTAGTATACTTGTTTGACGAAATCAAACTGCAACCTGTTACTATAAAGGGTTATAGATCTATGTTATCTGATACCTATGCACATCATGATAGTTTACAAATTGGATCTAATGTCTCTTTATCGAAATTGGTTAGAAACTTTTCGATAAATAGACCCAGAACTCTTAGATTAATTCCTAAGTGGAATTTAGCTTGGGTTCTCCTTAAATTGAAGGAAAAGCCATTTGAACCTCTTGGGACAGTAGATTTCAAATTCTTATCTTATAAGACAGCTTTTCTCTTAGCTTTCTCTTCTGCCAGAAGAGTCAGTGAGCTTCATGCACTATCGGTGGATGATTCTCATTATCGTAGTGTTGGGAACACTATCACCTTCACTACTAATGTCGGTTTTTTAGCTAAGAATCAGGCTCCTAATAAATATCCGGAACCTATTGTTATTAAGGCTCTTCCGTCTTCAGACGGGCGTAGGCCTTTACTCTGTCCTGTTAGAGCACTACGTATCTATAAACAGAGATCTCAGTTCATCAGAAAGGGACGGAAACGTTTCTTTCTGTCTTTGATGCCTAATAGAAAGGACATTTCAGTCCATTCTATTGCTAGATGGATTCATTTAACTATCCGTACTGCGTATGAAGATTTATCTTCTTCTCAGCAGTCTGTGCTTAAGATTTCTGCTCATGAAGTAAGAGCTCTTTCTACTTCCTGGGCTTATGCTAATAGTGTTGCTATTACAGATTTAATGAAGGCTGCTTATTGGTCTCAGCCATCCACATTTACTAATTTTTATCTCAGAAATATTGAGTCCATTTCTGGAGACCTGCATTGTTTAGGTCCGTTATCTGTTGCTCAGAATGTCGTCCACTAAACAGTTGCAACTATAGTTATGCAGGCTTTCTGTTCCGGCAGTGACTCCGTCCGGCTGCCCTCTTCGCTCTGGGCTATTTGACCCAGGGCAAGGGGAAGGGGGGGGGGCGGGTGTTCCCTTAGGTCACCTGCTTTATAGTGAAAAGCAAGGGAATGCCTCCTCCAAGACAGTATTTCTGAGTCGCTTCCGGGATGGTTTTAAAGTGTAATATTAATGTTTAATTTCATTCATGTCTTATTTTTAAAGTGTAGCTCGGTGTGAAGCATTTGTATATGTCAAGTGTCAAACGGGCTTTAATATACAATACTCGGACACTTTTAAATGATTATAAAGAGTCTCAATTCTCTGGACTACTTTATTTATTGGCTTGTTTTAAAAATAATTAGTATAAAGGTTATACTGGATGTTAATAGAGAACATGAATGTTATTGTGCTCAATTATTAAGGGTAGTGTATCTTTCTAATTTAAATATTAAATAAGAAAGATACATGTAAAGCCTAATACTCCTTTTCTCCTTAAGGGGTTACCTCTTTATTTTATAATTGAGCTTATTGGATTTTCCTCTATGTCCTAGGCCCTCCAGCCTGTTTACTATTCAGCTAAGTCTGGGTCATTGGTACAGTATAAAAATGTTAAAAAATTTATAGTAATTTATATATTTTTTATACTTACCAATGACCCAGACGGGGATGGCCCTCCCTGAGTTGGGAACTCTTGCCTCCCCGCTGAGTACATAGCGCTGACCAGGCACTGCCAGTAAGAATGATATTTGGCGCCAATTTCGGGACGACTGCGTCACTGCGCATGCGCAGTAGAGTCGTACTATGGAGGTCCTTTAGGACATGATTTCTTTTTGTTTTGGATGCAAATTTTGGGGATTGGGGGGCAAAATTTGTGTTTGGCCCTGGTTTTTGTGGAGTTAGCACCAGCTAAGTCTGGGTCATTGGTAAGTATAAAAAATATATAAATTACTATAAATTTTTTAACTTTTGGATGTGGTCCGAAATTCAAGATGGCCACCAGCAGCCAGTTTTTACCAAAATTAGTGCAATCAGTCTTTTGTACAGAACTTCTGTATGAAAGTTCTGATTTGAATAATTTTTTGTATGAATGTTTAGTAACATGGAATACATCACATATAGTACAAGGTTTTTTCTCGTGAAAAATTATGCAAATTAGATGAATTTTGATTTATTTAGTGCTACTTATACATTGTTAGTGCACATTTCAATACGGTTCGGGCTAGAGGCTGTATTTATCAACCGATCTTCACAAAACTTCTTGGGTACCTTTGTTATCACCTTTGGACGAGAACGAGTATTTCTGAGTTCCGTCCAAAATTCAAGATGGCTGCCAGTGGCCATTTTGTACCGAAATTAGGTCCAATCAGTTTTTTGTCACAACTTCTATACAGCTCGTATTTATGAACTGATCTTCACGAAACTTCTTGGGTACCTTTGTTTTCACCTTGGGACAGGAATGAGTGTGTTTTGGGGTGCCTTTGTTATCACTGTGCTATGAGAACAAATATTTTGGGGTTCAGTCAGACCCACTCTGGGACTAGATTTCTTTTCTAGTTTAGCATCTGACTGTCACCCACCTTTACAATACTTTACCTATACATTTGTTACAGGCTACGGCCAGTATTTATGTACAGACCGTTACAATACTTTATATGTACCTTTGTTATCAGGTCATTACATGTTGTCATTGCTGTGTCACATACTATACATGTACATGTCTTGACAAGTTGAGCTACAGTGTCATTGACACTTTCATTATATGTAGGTCTGTCAGGTGAGCAATTACAGGCTCTTTAGAGCCTCTAGTTGTATTTATTTGTCATTTAATAGCAAAATATTTTATTTTTTCAGGATTTAGTTGTAAGAGTCTGCTTTATATTGGGAAATTTGACAGCGAAAAATGATGCTGCTAGGCAAAAACTATTTAATGAGCCTTGCTCTATAGAAATTTTATTGTCAGTATTAAATGCCTTCATAGAATCTGACATGAAGGTGAGTTTGAATAATTATGTAATTCTCAGTGTTGTTGTTTAAGGTTTGGATAAAACACCAAATTCATTGTATGATAAGCATCTAGGTACACGAGTCACAATACGATATGTATCCAGATACATATCTTGATATTCATCCTGGTATTGAAGCTACAGTGAAGATCACATGGACAATGGTGGAGCCAGCAATTCATAGTTGGGGAGCACAGATGCATTAGGGAGGAGGGGAATCAACTGCAGCTCCCCCCCCCCCCCCCCAATATATTTCCCATATTCTATCACATATTGCACGATCTGGTCATGTGTATCTGTCTGAGCTCATACTCTGGCATAAGCCCACCCCTAACTTTACAAATGTGAGTTACCAAGTCGCCCCTCTGAGTCTAAGCACATCCTTCTACTTTTAACTTTTAGAATAAAGATGATTTTAGTCACAGGCGCTAGTAATTACAATGAAAATAGGTAAGTAGACATCTGATGATCATGACAACTAACCTTACCAAATACATAAAAAAACAGCTGGAGTACCCTGGTCCTGTAGATTGGCAATGAAAATATATCAGTGATTGAGACATGCTCTTGGGAGTTCATGGTTCGAATTCCACTTTGCAATTTTCAAATTGGTTCACCCGAACGAAAAATGTCGTGAAAGATGATTACGAAGAATAACTGGTGCACATCAAGGGGGCTAATTAATAGGCACTGACATCATAGAAAACATGAGTGAAGTTTTGTCAACTGCTTTGAAAACACTCATAAAAGGTTGGCTTAAAATTTTATCATTTCACATAACCAATGGACATTCATAATAAATTGATGTATTGTTGCACTGTTTATCTGTAGTTTTACCATTTTTGAATCAAAATGTTGGATGAGCGCATAAAATATTGAATTGCACCATGCAAGCTAAATTTTAGTGATTAGATCGCACCTGAGAGATCTTGCTTTGCGAACAGCGATGCGAATCCAAACAAAAAATACCCAGATTTAATACTTGGTATTCCGGTGTACCCGTGTTATATTCTGAATTGGGGGGTTGGCCAAATCACTCTAGCCTAAAATTTGATGTGTTGAATGTATTGAGAGTGAAAGAGTTGAATTTCAGGATTGGTGAGCGGCCTATATAGTGGTATTGCGATACGACAAAATTTGGATGTCTGCACTGGTAGCTGTATCATTGGTTGCAATATCAGTACATATCGGAGTACCGGAATTTCGTCCCAAGCCTATTGTTGTTTATTTTATTTATTGATACATGTGTTTTATGAATTACATGGAAATACAAGAATACAGAATTATCAGAAACTTTGTTCATCCTTTATTTACAAATTTACTTTGATATACATTATCCATCTGTTCCTTCTTGGCAGTTAACTGGTTGAGTGCTGGAAGCCACTCTCATGGCTCTTTTTGAAAAGTGCTGGAAGCCACTTTGATGGCTTTACACTGAATACATTAGCTTGGATGTTTGTTCAGTAGTAGAAGAAAAATTTCTATATAAAATTGTTTAGCTGCAATTCATTGGAGAGTGCCTTTTGTCCCTCTCCAATAAATTGTAACCAGACAATTTTTTATGAACAAAATCTTACTAAATTAAGGCAAATTTTGCTGGCAGCATGGTATCTTTGAAAAAAATACCCATGGTTCCAATCACCTTTGAACAACAATAATTTAGCACTCAATCAGTTAATGGAAATAATACCTGCATCTTACTGTGGTCCTTGAGATGCTGTATCAGAGGCTTTTCCAGTGATCAGTGTTGGGTAAAGGTACAGGTATAATTGGTTTGAAATAATGTTATCAGGTATGCATTCAAACACTGGCTTTATATAAGCATCCTGCTTGCTGCTGAATCCATTTTCTTCTATTGTACATCTTCTGTTTGTTCTTCTCAAGTTGTGCTTTTATTGTTAACCATGAAATGAAATATTTAACTGGTAGAGTTCTGCATTTTTCATTATATATTACTCTGTTACATTTGATTGGATAGTGCCTGTAGGCACTATGTTACTAAGCTCTGTGTCATTAATTAACTCTGCTTCTTTCTAGGGTCAAATATGAAACCTTACAGAGTGCAGGTATTATAGTCACAACCTGTGGTATTTCATAAAGCCCAAATATGGGCTTTCAGCACTTTACCAGTTAATGTGAACACCACCAATAGTGGAAATAATTTTCATATTCAGATGGGAGCATGGTGGTTTAAAGATGCTTGAAAATTCCCTCCAAAGTCCTTGAAAGCTCCGAATTTTTAATTTCTTTCAGGGGAGTATCAACTCTCTTTTAAGATGCTAAAAATTATCTTGATTAACTCTGAACACGCTTGCATTTTCAAAATATTTTTTTTTCATCAAATGTAGTCATGTCTGCTTTGAAGCAGCCATGAATAGATTTGTGAAAAATTCATGTAACTTTAACTCAGAAATCATTGCTAAAAAAGTCCAATCAATTTACAGGGGGAAATTTGGTTAAAGGTGCCCAAATTATACTTATTTCAGTGGCAAGAGATTTGTTCTGGACAGAAATATCTGCCAGCAGCGTGCAAGGAGTTGCTTTAGTCAAATAAATGTGAACAGAACACAGTGTTTGTCTCTCTGCCCATCTGTTTGTTAGTCCATCCTTCATTTGTTTGCTTACAACAATCATTTGGGGGTTCAGCTCTTCCTTTATTTGTTTTTTCATTGTTAATGTTAGGAAACATAAAAACATTGAAGAGCACAAAGAAAATAAATAGGTCACATGTATTGACAGACAGTATTTCCATTTTTTCCAAGTCTAAATGTTGTACTGAACTGCACATTCCTTGTCTTTAGCTCCTTACATTCTCTTGGCAGATATTCCTGCCCAGGACTGAATTTCTCTTGCCACTGCAATATATCTAATTTGGGTACATTTAATCAAATTTCCCCCTGTAAATTAATTGAATGGATTTTTGCTTCATTGATTCCTTGAATTAAATTTCATGAATTTTTCATCAAATCTAGTCATGACTGCTTCAAAGCAACACCATGACTTGATTTTATGAAATAAATCTTGAAAATTCTCAGCGGGTTAAGAGTTCAATACACTTTCTGATCATTTATATTGATATTTTTTTTTTGTTGATATTTATTGTTTATTTCAGAATAAAATCAACAAAGGAAAGCGAGAGAACGATAAAACCAAAGATAATGCAATTAAATATGAAGATGTGTTGATTAAAGTAATGCGAGTTGTAGCAAACCTCGCTATCAATGAAAACATAGGTTCCCATTTGGCATCGAATGAACAGTGTGTACAGTCATTACTCAAAATATTAGGTGAGTTGTATAAATATTTTGATTGAAAAGATTAATTTCTTCAAGACTTCTCAGATTTTGAAACCTCAAACTTTCCTCCAGCTCTGTGCCCCTTACATTGATGACAATATTTTGTTAAATTGTGTATACTTTGTCTGAACCTTAATGGTAAAGTGTTGAATTATTTCTGGACATCAAAATTTGTAAGCATGTATTTTCCTTGTTACACTTTATGGGAGAGTGACTGTAGGCACTCTCCCATAAATTGTAACAAATCTAATCTATACAAGTTGAATAATTTAACTTCAAAGGTAATACCAAGCACATCCACAGAATGTGAAGCCTAAATGAGTCTAAATATGGATTTCCAGCACTCTACCAGTTAACTGGTTGAGTGGTGGAGGCCCAAATTTGGGCTCCATTTTGAAGTTCACAAGTAAAAGATTTCATATTCGGAAGATGTGCTTCATTTTATCTTTGAACTGAAATTATTTTGTTGGAATGTCTTTGCCTTGTAACACTTTAAGGGAGAGAACCTGTAGGCACTCTCACATAAAGTGTAACAAGCCAAAGGCATCTGAACAAATATTTATGGTAAAAAATAATTTAGCACTCTCCCCGTTAAGTTTCAGACCTAGATGAACACCAAGGAAACCAAAGATGTTTTCCAACAATCAATTGGGGAAAGTTGTCTTACAATGTAGAGTAAACTCATCATTACAGTGGTTTCTTGTCAAGTTGTGGTTGCCTATACAGGCATTTAAGACTTCTCTTGCAACCACTGGTACTGTCACTTGACTGGAAGTTTGTGGGGTGTTGTAAATTCTGGAAAATTGGCCAGGCACTTAGTGTGTTAACTTTTTTAAAGGCCTAATTCTGACTTTGACTACTTTTTATTGCAACAAAACAGTAGCCCCAACATGGTGTCTTTGGGTAAACTTTCAAGAATGATGTTGGCGCCAGTTCCGGTCTCTTCCTGGGTACTGCGCATGTGCAGGTACCAAAAGTATGGCGGGCCAGATGGGACTTTTAATTTTCGGTATTGTATGCAAATTTGGAGGATTGGAGTGGGGTAGGGGGGGGGGGGGGGAGTTCAAAATTTGTGTTTGGTCCTTAATAATGTTGAGGTTGCACCAGCTAAGTCTGGGCCATTGGTAAGTATAAATATACAAATTACTTTAAATTTATCGTTTTGGGATAAACTTTCAAGTTACATTCAAAGTACTTGGCAGTTGTTTCTAGGCAAGCCTTAGCTGCCTAAACAGGCAGCTAAGACTTGCATGGAAATAACTGGAAAGCCACAGGGTGTAAACTGTCAAAAGTGTTGCACGGTTTTAGGACATTGCCAAGTTCTTTCCACAGTGGTACACAGGGTTTCATTTCATGAATGGTCTGAAAAATTAATTTTATGGGTTAACTCCTCACCTAACCATTATGCGCCCACCTGCTGACAGCAGGCGTATAGTGATTGCTCTGTCCATTCAGAAGTGTGTGCACCTGTGTTCATGCATAAATCTGGTTTGGCTTCGAGACATTGACTTGGCAAGTCTTTGCTTTAGGATGATGAAACTTAACAGGAACATTGCCTAGGGGAAAGGGATGAACCCTATCGATTTGTGGTTCAAGTCCACAGGGTGCCCCCCATTTGGTTTCCAGACTTTTAACTTGACAATGCTTTAACCTAGGCTGATGAAACTTTCCAGGTACATTACCTAGAGAAAAGTGATGAACTCGATTGATCTCAAGCCCAAAAGTTAACGTCACAGGCACACTGACCCTAAATATGTTTCTGGTATCTAACTTGACAATGCTTTGGCTTAGTCTCCTGAAACTGAACAGGGTACACCGACTTGGGGAAAGAGATGAACTGTATCGATTTGGTGCTCACTGGGAACTCTAATTCAGAAGTGGTTTCCTCACTTGAAGTTGACAATGCTTTGGCCTGGAATTATGAAACTTCACAGATGCAGTACTTTGAGGAAAGTTATGAACCCTGTCAATTTGTGTAAAAAAGTCACAGAGCACTCCGATCCCAAAGGGTTTCTGGGCTGAAACTTGACAACTCTTGTCCTGGGATCATGAAACCGTACAGGTACACTGTCGAGAGAACATGGATGAACCCTATCGATTTGGAGATCCACAGGTCAAGGTCACATGATGCTCTTACCCAGGGTTTCCGCTATACCGGCAGCGGGTCCGTCGACCGGACCCATTCCCCCACCGATCATACTATGATCAGTCAGAAAAGCTGGTGGTTAAAATGTCGAGTACAATGCTGTATCGTAACGACACTCGGGATCCTTTGTTTCCACGCAATATACATGTAGGCACAATTATGTTGTATGCTATGCCTACTATTACTGGCGACAACCTGATACCTTATAACCCCCAGACGAGAGGGGGAAACAAAGTTCAAATCCTAAATGTCGCCTATAAAATTTCGGACTCAAATTGTCGTGTTTGGTCCGAAATCACTGGCTTTTATTTTGAGCGACAAATGATGTACTCGTTTTGGAAGCTGTCACTTGTTTCAAATGAGTGTACAGGCTGCTGTCAGGAGTTGTCTGAAACACGCCCACAACATATAGTTTTCACAGTTTTCACAGTGGTTGAATATCATCAGAAAGATACTGATTGAACACAGCCACTTTCGAGCGGTGCACAACTCATTGTGAAAGACCACTGCCATTTTCGAGCGTGCACAACTCATTGTGAAAAACAGGTGTTCAGAAATTAATGAGAAAGTGGTAATTAAAAATAAAAAATAATTACAACTCTGGTATTTGAGAATTATATAACAGTATAACCAAGGATATGATTTATGACTTATTGGTTCAATAAAACATGCTCATTTATCATTTCATCATGCTCTGCAATATGTGAAGTTCTGACTTTAAGTGTAAAATCAATTTTTCGAATGGTGCCAAGGGAGGCAACTATTTTGTTATTCATATTTTGCTGTGTAAATTTTATCTGGTCTTCATATTATTATTCTTTTATTGAGTTTGTGTGAAGTTATATTTTGTTTTATTCGTAAAAATTTTTAAAAATGTACATATTTAAAAAACCTCTATATTTTTATACTGTACCAATGACCCAGACTTAGTTGCTGGTGCTAACTCTAACAAAACCAGGGCCAAACACAAATTTTGCCCCCCAATCCCCAAAATTTGCATCCAAAACCAAAAGAAATCATGTCCTATAGGACCTCCATACTTCGCCCCTACTGCGCATGCGCAGTGTCAAGGACGTCCCGAAATTGGCGCCAATTATCATTTTCTGTTTGGCCCTTCATCAGTCGACATCTCGCTGATCTTTGTGCTTGTAAATCTCAGTTTAAAGGATGCCAGACTTGTAATTATTGGAGAAATGGTGATTCTAAGGAGGATATAGAAGGAGGAGAGGAAAAAGGAGTGACAAAAAATAATCAGGGCTGTACTTAAAATTTTTTATGAAATTATGTTAAGTTGCCTATTTTCGAGGCATGGGCCTCTTGTTGTCATTCTTGCTAAAAAGTTGCACTGCTTATTCAGTGTTTCCTCTCCCCTGGCCTTCTAAGTCCCCCCTTGCAATTCTCCCATGCTTTTGGCATATTTTTGAGAAAGTTCATTTCTAAAATTCTCTTGGGAGAGTTGCTTGGTTACAGAATGTTTTCTGTTATTTTCCCCATAGTTACGTTTTCACCCATGGGTGTATAAACATTGTGTTCTGCATCTTCCATCTGATGTTCTGCAGATTCTCCCCTGGGAGTCTCTGTCTTGCATCAGATAGAGTGTAATTTTGATGACTGATTTCGGGCCAGTTTTTTTCAGTGCCTGGAGTCATGTTTTCTGGTGTTTTACACTGTTTGTTTACATTGGTAACAGCCTTTTTTGAGGGGGGCTGTTTGCCTTTGGTGTAGTTTATCTCACTATAAGATACATTTCTATTATCCATAAGTGTCGCATTAATTATTTAATATAAATTTAAAATTTTTGACCACACTTAGCCATCGGATCCATCGGGGCTCAACGTTACTTTTCAGAAACTTGGGCTTCGCTGAAAAAATATTTTTTCAAAATTATTTTGATTTACAATTGTTTTTTCATTATTAATGGATCATGTTATTATGTATCTTTGTGTCAGGGGTTTGTGTGAGTAACTAGGACTTGTTTTTGACTTTTCACAATGAAAGGAAATTGTAATAGGAAGAAATCTTCCTCTGACTTTCATGATCATTGTATTAATTGTAGTCAGTGTTCTCACACTAATCCCTGTTCTATATGTCAATATTGGGATGACAAACATTGGAAACGTGTGTCACGGTATGTTGTTTCTGGAGAAAGGGCTATGCCGGCTCTTTCTCCGCAAGGTCATTCTACTCTCTCAGTTTCTATTTCAGAGGAACAAGAACAGGGTGATGTTTCCATGTTATCTTCTGCAAGTGCGCTTCCGTCGTCACAAATGAATACAGAGCTAGTGGCAAAAGTGCTCATGGAGATTAAACAAATGTCGTCCGCTAGCTCGCCCGGTGTACCGTCCATTCACCGAATGGTTCGGCAGCCGAGTTCGTCCGATGCGGTCCAGGAGGAAATGTTGGGTGATGCGAGCACTATAAACATTCATTGTGCACACCCAGTGACGGCAGATAGTAGGTGAGATCAGAGGAAGCCTTTGAGTCCCGTTCATAGCTCGTCCAGGTCCAGCCGGGCCGCGAGCGAGAGAGGCCCCTCTCTCGTACAACAACATCTGGGACCAGATGTTGTGGTACAAAATGTGTCTTTAGCGGAGCATACGTCCGTCGCTCGGGACGCTCCGTTGTATAGGCAGTCCGCGGAGACTGCTCAGGCTTCTTCTTCTCGTCAGCGCACACGACCGCACCTTGGCTGCGTGACCGCCGATATCTTACCAGCTTCGCCGATCAGGGATTCTTTGGCGACCAGGTCACACCATCCGGCAGCCAGGGACACGAGGCCGATGGCCTCCGGACGTTCGCATAGAAAAAGTATGCGGGAGCCATCTGATGCGGAGCTGCCTCGGCGAAGCAGCGAAAGACTGCGCCTCCGCAGGTCTCGATGTCGGACGTACTTGTGCAGATAGCACAACTTATCGCAGCATCCCAGCAGCCGACAGAAACGGTGTCGGATCGGGAATTATCCGACGGCGCTGGGTCGGTACGCTCCGCCGAAGCATCGGGGGCGGACGACCGGGAGCATCATGAGGTCCGACCGGATGGTGAAAGGGATACGGATGATTTGGAGCTATCCCTTTCGGAACAACATAAAGCTGCCGTGGACTTCATCCGGCACTTTCTCCCTCCAGTTGTTCCGTCGGGCCAGACTGCTGCGGTTCCGGACAAGAGGATTATAGCGTCATTGGACTCTGAATTTTTTGAGCGGTTCAGGGACATCGCTCCCGAGTTTCCGTCGCAGTCCAATAATGTTGCAAGAACATTTGAATTATTGAACGACGCTATATTTAAACTTGCTTCCAAAACGGGGAAAGCAGGTTTCTTGTCCGCCAATACTCTCAACCTGCCTTTCATTAATGCAAGGAATAAATTCGACACGGCAGGACAGGGTATTCTGAGAGTTCCTCTGCGTATGGACGACGAGGCGGAAGACTTAGAGCTATCATTACCGTCGTCGGCTTCTATTCCAGCCGCGGTGTTGGAAACAGCTATTTCGTCTACAGAGCCAATTTAGATGCCTTATCTTACGCAGATCACCTTACTAAGGCGTTATCATTGCGCCTTCAAGGGAAAGAATTTCAGGATATACAATCCTCTTTAAGACTTCTTTCAAGGGCAGTAGCTTATTCCACGTGTAACTCCGCCCTTTCAGTGGCAAACCTGGAGTTGGTTAGACGTGATGCAGCCCTAGCTACATCCACACTCGTGGATACTAAGGTGAAGAACTCTCTCAGAGTCGCTTCGGTCTCCGGAGAACTTCTCTTTGACGGCAAGCTTTCTGCTATTTATGATAAAATTACAAAGAAAGCTTCGGATTCTCTGTTGTTCAAATCTGCTTCTAAGAAGTCAGATACGGCAGACAAGAATAAGACAGGCACTTCTGGGTCTAATGCGCCCAAGAGAGGTTCCTATAGAGGTTCCGGTGCGTCCTCTTGGTCTTATTCGAGAGACTGTCAGGGTAGCGACTCACGTTCGGGACGTCCTTCGGGCCGGGACAACCGGTCGGATGCCCCGAGGTCGACGGGACGATATGCGGGTCGTGGAGGACGTGGTTTCTCCTACCGCAGGCCTTGCAGGTCCAGGAGGTGATGGCTTAAACCTCTATCGCGTACCGGTTGGCGGAAGGTTGTCGAGCTTTTCACAAGAATGGGCGTCGATTACGGACGACCATTGGGTGAGAGGAGTGACTTCGGAAGGTCTAAAGATATCCTTCAAACGAAAGCCTCCATTAACTCGAAGTCCAAAGTGGACTCAACATCCGTCAAATCCTCAGAAAAGAGACGCTCTATTATCAGAGGTGCAGTCTCTTTTAATGAAGAACGCGGTAGAGGTCGTAGAAAACCGGGAGACTCCGGGATTCTACAGCCATCTGTTTCTGGTTCCGAAACCAGACGGCTCGTTCCGTCCAGTCTTAGATTTGAACTGGATAAACAAGCTGATTGTCGCTCCGAAGTTTTATATGGAGACGATTCGGTCGGTCAGAGCGAGTATTCGGGTGAACGATTATGCAACAAGCATAGATCTCAAAGATGCGTACTTTCACTTCATGGTACATCCGACATTCAGAAAGTATCTACGCTTCGCAGTCCTAGGAGTGGTGTATCAATTCCGGGCGATGTGCTTCGGACTGAATCTAGCACCCTGGGCTTTCACTCGGGTAATGAACTCGGTAATGATCTATTTCCGAGCTCATTCTCTGCGGTAACGTCGGCCTACCTGGACGACATTCTTCAGAGGTACGGCAACGAGTTAACGCTTCAGAACGATGTTCAGAATCTACTTCTATTGCTCCGACGTCTCGGTTTTATAGTAAACGAGGAGAAGTCGGATCTGGTGCCGTCCAAGTCATTCACACATCTGGGAATGAGCTTCGAGACGTACAACAATCTCGTTCGTCTGAGGTTAACCAGAGCAAAATTAGTCAGTTGTTACGCTCGCTATTGTCTGCACGCAGACAAAGTCACAGCGAGAGAATTTATGAGACTGATAGGTCTGTGCGGAGCCGCTGCGGGTCTCATTCCGATGGGGCGGTTACGCACGCGTCCTCTCCAAATTTTCTTGACTCAGAATTGGAGTGTGAAAATTCATTCGCTCGACGTAGACGTTCTCTTGTCAGATCAAGTGAAACAAGAGATTCAGACTTGGGCAAACATTCAGTGGTTAACTCAGGGAGTTCCACTGCAGTTGCCGGATCCGAGTTTTACCATTATGACGGATGCCAGTCAAACAGGTTGGGGTGCATCATTGATCCCAACGGATTCGAGATGCCAGGGTCTTTGGGATCCGCAATTCCTGGGCAAGCACATAAACATCAAGGAAATGATGTCAATTTGGCTTGCGTTACGTCATTGGATGGACATTATTCACAATGCTCATGTCCAAATCCTATCCGACAATACGACAGTAGTGGCGTATATACGGAATCAGGGAGGCACTCATTCATTTCCGTTGTTCAATCTAATGGAAAGAATCCTTCTGTTTGCGCTAGAACATCACGTTCTTCTTTCGGTCCGTCACATACCGGGTCGTCTGAATGTGCTAGCAGACTCCCTTTCACGAAAGGGTCGCTTGTTGCCGTCGGAGTGGACTCTCAACAAACAAGTATTCAATCAGATTTGCTACCAGTGGGAACGGCCAATGATAGACTTATTTGCGTCACATCTCAACAATCAGTTGCAGACGTATGTGTCTCCGTGTCCGGATCCAAGAGCATTTGCAATAGACGCTCTGTCGATTCCTTGGGACGGAATGATAGGATATGCGTATCCTCCAGCGCCGTTAATTCAGCAAGCATTGCTAAAGATAAAACAATCTCAATGCAAGATTCTGTTGGTAGCATCTCTGCCTCCACAGAGACCGTGGATAAATCTACTCAGGTGTCTGTTGTGGGACCTACCGCGAAAGCTTCCTCCACGGGAGGATCTTCTTTCGCAGGGGAAATCGCGTCAACTTCATCACAACCCGCAAGGTCTCAACCTTCACGTTTTTCCGTTGTGCGGTCCTTCTTGCATGGCAAGCACTTTACAGGACGAGCAGTGGACGCGATTTCTAACTGTAGGAGGACCTCCTCTTCGCTAAACTATGCGGCTAAGTGGAAGGTTTTTCGTCGTTGGTGTAGGGATCATTCTGTAGATATTTTCGATCCCTCTATACCAGACATTCCAAACTTTCTAGTATACTTGTTTGACGAAATCAAACTGCTGCCTGTTACTATTAAGGGTTATAGGTCTATGTTATCTGATACCTATGCACATCATGATAGTTTACAAATTGGATCTAATGTCTCTTTATCTAAGTTGGTTAGAAACTTCTCGATAAATAGACCCAGAACTCTTAGATTAATTCCTAAATGGAATTTAGCTTGGGTTCTTCTTAAATTGAAGGAAAAGCCATTTGAACCTCTTGGGACAGTAGATTTCAAATTCTTATCTTATAAGACAGCTTTTCTCTTAGCTTTCTCTTCTGCTAGAAGAGTCAGTGAGCTTCATGCACTGTCGGTGGATGATTCTCACTATCGTAGTGTCGGGAACACTATCAGCTTCACTACTAATGTGGGTTTTTTAGCTAAGAATCAGGCTCCTAATAAATATCCGGAACCTATTGTTATTAAGGCTCTTCCGTCTTCAGACGGGCGTAGGCCTTTACTCTGTCCTGTTAGAGCGTTACATATCTATAAACAGAGATCTCAGTTTATCAGAAAGGGACGGAAACGTTTCTTTCTGTCTTTGATGCCTAATAGAAGGGACATTTCGGTCCATTCTATTGCTAGATGGATTCAATTAACTATCCGTACTGCTTATGAGAGTTTATCTTCCTCTCAGCAGTCTGTGCTTAAGATTTCCGCTCATGAAGTAAGAGCTCTTTCTACTTCTTGGGCTTATGCTAATAGTATTGCTATTACAGATTTAATGAAGGCTTCTTATTGGTCTCAGCCATCCACATTCACGATTTTTTATCTCAGAAATATTGAGTCCATTTCTGGAGACCTGCATTGTTTAGGTCCGTTATCTGTTGCTCAGATTGTCGTCCACTAAACAGTTGCAACTATAGTTATGCAGGCTTTCTGTTCCGGCAGTGACTCCGTCCGGCTGCCCTCTTCGCTCTGGGCTATTTGACCCAGGGCAAGGGGAAGGGGGGGGGGGGGGGAGGGTGTTCCCTTAGGTCACCTGCTTTATAGTGAAAAGCAAGGGAATGCCTCCTCCAAAGTCAGTATTTCTGAGTCGTTTCTGGGATGGTTTTAAAGTGTAATATTAATGTTAAAATTCATTCATGTCATATTTTTAAAGTGTAGCTCGGTGTGAAGCATTTGTATATGTCAAGTGTCAAACAGGCTTTAATATACAATACTCGGACACTTTTAAAAGATTATAAAGAGTCTCAATTCTCTGGACTACTTTATTTATTGGCTTATTTTAAAAATAATTAGTATAAGGGTTATACTGGATGTTAATAGAGAACATGAATGTTATTGTGCTCAATTATAAAGGGTATTGTATCTTTCTAATTTAATATTAAATAAGAAAGATACATGTAAAGCCTAATACTCCTTCTCTCCTTAAGGGGTTACCTCTTTATTATATAGTTGAGCTTATTGGATTTTCCTCTATGTCCTAGGCCCTCCAGCCTTTTTACTATTCAGCTAAGTCTGGGTCATTGGTACAGTATAAAAATGTTAAAAAATTTATAGTAATTTATATATTTTTTATACTTACCAATGACCAAGACGGGGATGGCCCTCCCAGGAGTTGGGGACTCTTGCCTCCCCGCTGAGTACATAGCGCTGACCAGGCACTGCCAGTAAGAATGATAATTGGCGCCAATTTCGGGACGTCCTTGACACTGCGCATGCGCAGTAGGGGCGAAGTATGGAGGTCCTATAGGACATGATTTCTTTTGGTTTTGGATGCAAATTTTGGGGATTGGGGGGGCAAAATTTGTGTTTGGCCCTGGTTTTGTTAGAGTTAGCACCAGCAACTAAGTCTGGGTCATTGGTAAGTATAAAAAATATATAAATTACTATAAATTTTTTAACTTTTAAACAGACAATGTTTGTCTGTTTTCAAGGGGGTGGTTTGCAGTACTGATTGACATACTTAACGTCCATTTCTGGCTTCGACTTTCGAGAGAAGCCTGTACAAAAAAAAAATGAAAAGAACACCACATGGTTTTCTGTTTGTTTTATTCATTAAATTGAGGATTAAAACCCGAAATCTGAAAATGAAACGTATGTACAAGATAATTATGAGAATTTTTAAAGCAAATTCTATAAAATTGGTAGGCGGTTTCCAAAGAAACGTAACATACCCAGTGGATATTTACTTGCCTTATATCGCCAATTTCAGACGCATCCCAACACGTCTTGCAAGCACAATAACTCGTCCCGAAGCCCCCCCCCCCCCTCCCCCACACACACACTTTGTAATTTATCCACTACAAGCACCCCCCTGGGCTTCTACAAGAGTCAGTATGGTAATTGCACGTGCATGACGTCACGCGTCCGCATCATGGTTCTTTTCGAATATTACAGCGAGCGGTTGTAAACAAAGCTCAGTCACTGTTAGGATTCATGGATTTTGTGTTGTTTTGGGTTTGTATTTTTATGAAACCTCCGACCAGATTTAGTACTGTGTGTCCCGTGGGAATTTAGAGAATTGCAGGAGGAAAAAATACATTTTTTCCACATCAATTATTCAGCATTTTAGCGACCAGTTTGTCCCCAGAAGCCACCTGAGAGTACCTAAAAATCAAAATTTTCCTGGGGGGAGAACCACCCCAGGCCCCCCTCTATACGCCCCTCTATACGCACGTGCCTTTGGCACGTGCAGCACACACTTTCGGCGTGTGAGTTTCACTTTCTTTAAACTACCAGACCCACAAATTTTCCCCTAGTGGAAACCCTGTCTTACCCAAATTTCAGACACAAACTTGGCAATGCATATGTCTAGAATCATGAAATTTCACATTTACACGGCCTTGGGTTCAATTGTTGGGCGGGGTGGGGGGGGAGGGGTGGGGGTGCTAGGTCACACAGTCCTCCGGCCTAAAAACAATTTCTGGACTCTCATTTGCAAATACTTTGGCCTAGGATAATTTGTGAGGCCCTCATCATGATCATGGTGATCTCCATCACTGATGTATCTACTTCTCTAATCATCAAGCTGAATTGCACAGTTTTGCTCTGATGCTAAGAAATATATTATAAATATTCTCTGTTGAGTGGAGTACAATGTCAGTGGTTCCACTTTTTCTTGAGAAACAAATATTTTATTTAATAGCCTAAAACAGAATATTTTTGGAGAGAGGAGATGGAATTTGTTGTTTTCTAATATATTTTATGTCTCAGGTATTAAATTATTTCAGATATTAAAGATATTGAGAAAAGTGAAGAACTAGTCTTGAACACTATTGCAACACTTAACAATGTGTCTTTCTACAGCACAAAATCCAGTGCGGTATCAACCCATCAGATAGCATTGGCAGAATGTGAGTATTTTTATGTAAAGGTTAATTGAGTCTGGAATGGTCCATTACTTGCCAAATATATATTTACAGATACAAATTTCTAGTATTTAGTAAAATCATCATGGTGAAGAACTAAGAAAGGCTGTAATGTGATTTCTCCTTAATTGTGATAAACAGACAACTCTCCACTGACCATGTTTTTTCAACAAGGCCATTCTAGCTGGTATTAAAATTAAAGTCCTCACAGTGTAGTGCTACCCTTTTGAAAGCCCTTAAAATTGCTAATGAACTGTTAAAGTTTTGCAAGATTTTATTACATCTTATATACTGACAGAATAAAGAAATGCAAGTTCATTTTTGGTATCACTTTTATCTGGAGATCCAATGTAGTAAAATTTGTTGCCTAGCTACCTGAGAGTACTGTCGAAAAAATCTTTGGTTAAAATTCAGTCAACAGATTTTTTGACAAATCTTCTGTTTCAATGGGGTTGAAAACCATGCCAAATCAAAGTATTCATTAGTACACATCGATTGCACAACATTTCATTTCAACTCGATTGAAAAGCAAAATGCCGCGAATGTCCCAAGTTCATAGGGGTAGGGCTATTGCTCTAATTATGCAAGGCCAATCACAACGTTTCATTGCCTAGCAATTTGGGATCCATGAGTCAATGATAGCTTGTTCAGTTGGGCGTCTCAGAGCCACAGGAAGATTAGCTGACCGCCCCAGGAACCAACGTCCGTGCATTACATCGCCTCATCAAGATAGAGGCATACGTCTCTCACACCTCCGTAAGAGATTTCAGATGGCGACGGAGACGGGAGACAGGCTATAGGCACTCATGGTCGCTGAGTGTGTCCAAGAACAGTTAGAAATCGATTGTTCGGAGTTCAATTTAAGGCCACAACGTTTGTAACTTACAGCAAGGCGATGTCAATGTCGATGCACCAAATCAGTTTCACTTGGCCTACTGTCACTGATGAGTCTCGGATCGCACTTTACAGGTCAGATGGATGACAGCGTTGCTATCGGCATTGATGTAAGTGATATTCTGACGCATGTGTTAAGGAAAATGACAGATTTGGGTGAGGATCTCTTATGGTTTGGGGAGGGGGATTTCTCATGGCGTGAAAACACCTCTCGTGGTCATCCAGGGCAATCTTACAGCTGTATGATATCAGGATCAGGTCCTCATGCCTCACATCCTTCCACTTATCCATGTGCATAACCTTACGTTGCTGCAGGATAATGTGAGGCTGCATGGTGCTGGGGTTTGTCGTGACTTCCTCATCCAAAACATTGTCCCAGTTCTCGATTGGTCACCCTACAGTCCAGATTTGTTCCCGATAGAGCATTTAAGGGATGAGCTGGCCAGGAGGGTTAGGAAGCGCATCAATGTCCCAAACAACATCGCTCGGTTCACACAGGTTCTTCTTCAGGAGTGGAATAGCATCTCACAAAGGACCATAAACAACTTGTTGGGGTCAGTGGTAAGCAGAGTCAGAGCAGCTACTGAAGCCCGGGGTGTGCACACCCACTATTGATTTTGATCAGGAAATGGCATAGGGTACCCACGTTTGAACGTTATCCATGCAAATGCCATCTGTATTAAGACAACAGAACTCATCAAAATTTAATCAGTAATGAAGAAATAACACCAAAATCCAGACAATGAAATAATCATCCATAACACATTTAAAATATTTACCACAGAAAGAAACTTGCATTTTTTTTTTCCACTAGTATAATTTATAAAAGTCATTAAAAGTGCTTGAAATTGACATAAGTGTTCTTTGTAAGGAGTCCTAAACTATGTGTTTGAGATAAATATATGGAATTTTTCAGTAATTCAAGCATTTTTTGCTCAGATGAGTGAAGCTGAAGGGGAGGTTTAGTGATCACTTTTCTCAAGTTTGTTCAGATTATGTTAAGTTGTCAAATCAAGACCCATGGTTGAGGGAGGGGGGGGGGGGGGGGGGCACGGGGCATAACTTTGTTAGTACCCCCAAACATTTTAAAAATCTTCTTCTCCAGACCCACCAATCAGAATCTTTTGATATTTGGTATACAGCATCCTTAGGAGGATCAGATTCAAATCAAGACCATGTTTTTATATTTGGGCTCCCTATGGGTGCAAGGTGGGGAAATTTTTTGAAAACTCTTCAGATCTAATAGTCAAAATCATTTGGTATTTGTTATGCAGTATCTTTATGGGGGTCAGATTCAACTTTGTTCAAATCAAGACCTTGGGTTAATATTTTGGCTCCCTTTGGAACCCAATTTTTAGCTTAACTTGAGAAAGTCAAGATAAGCTATTGCCATCATGCGTGCGGAAGTCTGTGAGTTTGTGAGTTGGTGAGTCTGTTCACATTTTTCTTTAGCACAGGCTACACCCCGTAACTCTTGTCCGATCGTCTCGAAATTTCATATGTCTAGATGAGAACATCACCTTTTGGTCATGATCGGTCAACTGTAATGGCTGCCCGAGCTCAAAACCTGTAGCACAGTCTTCAGGTCGTATTTATGAAGGGATTTCATTGTAACTTGGTAGGATGACTCAGTATGATGTCTAGATGAGAACTTTCCCATTTGATCGCGATCTATCAACTGTGACGACTGCCCAAGCCCAAAACCCGAAAACCTTTAGCACAGTCTACAGGTCGTATTTATGGAGAGATTTCATTGTAACTTGGTAGGTTGACTTCATATAATGTCTAGATGAGAGCGTCCCCTTTTGGTCGCGATTGGTCAACTTTGTCGGCTACAGGGGCCCGAAGCCCAAAAACCTTTAGCACAGTCTACAGGTCATATTTGTGAAGGGATTTCATTGTAACTTGGTAGGATGACTCCAAATAATGTCCAGATGAGAACTTCCCCTTTTGGTCGCGATCATTCAGCCGTGATGGCTGCCCAAAACCCGAAAACTTTAGCATAGTCTATAGGTTGTATTTATGGAGGGATTTCATTGTAAATTTGTAGGTTGACTCCATATAATGTCTAAATGATAACGTCCCCTTGTGGTCGTGATTGGTCAACTGTGAAGGCTACAGGGGCCCAAATCCCGAAAACCTTTAACACAGTCTACATGTTATCTTTATGAAGGGATTTCATTGTAACTTGGTGGGATCACTCCAGATAATGCCCAAATGAGAACGTCCCCTTTTGGTTGCGATCATTCAACCATGATGGCTGCCCGAGTCCAAAGCCCGAAAAACATTAACTGTGAGGGCCACATTAACCCACCCCTCAGTTCTTTAGTACAGTCTGCATCTCATATTATTTTTATTGAAAACTTAGCATACAGGGAACAGAAATTAACATATTCCCAATTATCACAATTCTTGTCTTATTTCATAATCCTTTCATAAACATTGAACATTATCCTTTTCATCAAACACAACACACAGACAAGTTAAGCTACAGTGTCATTGACACTTTCATTATCTTAGTGCAATATGAGGAATATTCTTTAAAAATCTCCTTCACATCCACTTGTCATAATCATCAGATGTTTGGTATGTGGCATCCTTAACCCTTTACCTAATGAATCGCCCGCATCCGCCCACGTAATATGCAAATTCAGCAGTTGAAAAAAATATTATTTAAAAAAAAATTTCAACAAAACCATACAGCCCTGGGAATTAGGAAAATTGTCTACGGCAGATAAATGCCGTCGTCAAATCAAACTCAACAGCAATTTTAACATTTTTAAGATTGTCTACGGCAATTTTTTCCACAGGTGGTTGGAAACGTAAAATAAGGAAGTGAAGGTTTTTTTCTCATTGAAAATAACGAAGCCAGTTACTGTTAGTAATAGCAGGGCCATATCCAGGAATAATTTGGGGACACCGGTGAGAATCCGGCAGGTCGATCGTGGGGGTAGGGGGGGGGGGGAGTCCAAATACGATGCAAAGCATCGTCCGAGCCGCGAAGCGGCGAGGGGGGGGGGGGGGGAGAGCACGACTCGAGAGGGTGTCCCCCCCCCCTCGTTGGTGGGGGTCTGGAAATATTTTTATTTCTGGAGGCTCTCAGGTGGTCTCTGACGGCACACCAAGCTCCAAAATTGTGGAACATTTCAACAGAGAAATCAGTATTTTTGTTGGTAAAATTTGAGAAATTAAAAAAATGGAGCTACTAACCTCACTTCTAGTGTTAACATGACACAATTCCCTGTCAAATATGGGGGCCCTGGGCGTCCGCCCAGTCTGCCCATTCGTAACTACGAAGCAAACAATTTTATAATTCACTTGCCAATGTGGTGCATCGTGGTTTGAGAGTGTCCTCTGAACCGTCGGTGCTTGATGACCAATCATCATTCAGTTTTAATGTTGCACATCAAGGGAGCTAATTAACAGAGCCATTCTGATTCAACTTGCGTTTCGCTTTTAAGCTTGCGTTGCACAATCGTTATTGAAAGAAATTCGAATCCTGACAAATTGTCAATGAATAAATTCAAACAAATCGTCATGTGAGATCCAGAGGGTCATCCTATGTCCCCAATGGGACAAAGGACGTTCTGGTTCTCAAACGACGAAATGGCACACGTCTGATCAGTTACTGAGTAAATGATCACAGGTGTGCCATTTCGTCGTGTGAGAACCAGAACGTCCTATGTCAACTGATCAGTGGCGGCGCCAGGATTTCGAAATAAGGGGGCGTGTAAATATTAGAGGGGGGGGGGGGGGTTGACTAACGAAATGGAGTCGCATATGACATATGACGTTGAATTACGCATACTTTATTTATTCACTTGCGTGTGAAGGCAGCTGCCACACGCCACCGACGTGTGCTACGTAATCCATTATCTCGCACCTTTCGAAGTGGACAGATGTGTTTTTTTATCAAACTGATACTACGGCAAAAAAATTGCCGTCGCCATTGGCGTTTTCATCGGCATTTACGACGGCACTGCCGAATGCCGCGGTAAATTCCCAGGGCTGCCATATCATGTAATCCCTTGGAACGAGCTTGTTCCAACGAGGGGTCACATGATATGGTTTTGATGAAATTTTTTGAAAATTTTGAAAAAATGTTATTTAAAATAATAAATTTTGATATTGTCTGCATTGGGTAAAGGGTTAAAGTGTGTGTGTGGAGGGGGGGGGGGGAGGGGGGAGACAGATTCAAGCTTGTTCAAATCAAGTCCTTGGGTTCCTATTTGAGCTTCTTTTGTTAGCCAAAATTTTAACTTAGTGCTTGAATTTTAACTTAGTGCAATATGGGTAATATTCTTTAAAAATGTTTTTCAGACCCTCCAGTTAGAATCTTCTGATATACGGTATACAACATCCTTATTAGGGCCAGATTCGGGTTTATTTAAATGTAGTCCCTGGGTCTATATTTGATCTTATGTGAGCCCAAATTTTAATTTAGTGCAGTATGAGGAATTTTCTTTAAAAATCTTCTTCAGAACCACCAGTCAGAATCTTTTGTATTTCGATATATACATCATCCTTATGAGGGTTAGGTTTAGTTTTGTTCAAATCAAGTCTCTGGGTCCATATTTGGGATTCGTGTGAGCCCAATTTTTGTCTTGGTGCAATATGGGGAATATTCTTTAAGAATCCTCTCCTTCTGATCCACTGCTCAGAATCTTCCAATATTTGGTATACAGCCTCCTGATGAGGGCCAGATTCAAGTTTGTTCAAATTGTGTCCCTGTGTCCATATTTAGGCTTCTTATGTGAGCCCAAATTTTAACTTAGTGCAATATTAGAAAATGTCTTTACAAATTTTCTTCAGGTCACTCCAGATGATGCCCAGATGAGATTGTCCCCTTTGGGTTGCGATCATTCAACCATGATGGCTGCCCAAGCCCAAAGCCCAAAAACCTTTAGCACAGTCTACAGGTCATATTTATGAAGGGATTTCATTGTAACTTGGTAGGTTGACTTCATATAATGTCTAGATGAGAATGTCCCCTTTGGACGCAATTGGGAAACTGACGGCTACAGGGGCCCGAAGCCCGAAAACCTTTAGCACAGTCTGCAGGCCATATTTATGAAGGGATTTCAATGTAACTTGATATGATGACTCGTTTTAGAATAATTTCACTGTAACTTGGTAACTTTCATTGATATATGTTAAGGGCCACATACATTAACTGTCATTTTTTAAATTTTGCACACTGGCAGTTGTTAGAAATCTGACAAGACACCCATACACTCCTCTATTATTTATACATATCCAAATGCCATGCTGCCACTGAATGGGGTGATAATGATTTGGCTTGCTAGCCAAACAGGTGTGGATATATTTTTATAATGTACCAATGACCCAGACTTAGCTGGTGCTAACTCTAAAATATTTAGGGCCAAACACAAATTTTACCCCCCAATCCCCAAAATTTTCATGTAAAACCGAAAATTACATGTCCAATATGGTCCTCCATACTTTTACTCCACTGCGCATGCGCAGTGTCAGGGAGGTCTCGAAATTGGCGCAATTATCATTCTTTGTTTGGCCCTCAATTTAGTTACATCTCACTGATATTTGTGCTTGTAAATCTCAGTTTAAATGATGCCAGACACATAATTAGGAGAGAAATGGTGGATATAAGGAGGAGAGAAAGAAACAGTGGAAGGAAATGTTCAGGGCTGTAACTTATAATATTTTTATACTGTACCAATGACCCAGACTTAGCTGGTGCTAACTCTAAAATATTTAGGGCCAAACGCAAATTTTACCCTCCAATCCCCAAAATTTGCGTCTAAAAACGAAAAATACTTGTCCTATATGGTCCTCCATACTTTTACTCCACAGCGCATGCACAGTGTCAATGAGGTCTCGAAACGCCGCCAAAAGTCATTCTTTGTTTGGCCCTCAATATAGTTACACTTCACTGTTATTTGTGCTTGTAAATCTCAGTTTTAAAGATGCCAGACGCATATTTATGAGAGAAATGGTGGATATATGGTGGAAATAGAAGGTGGAGAAGAGAAAACAGTGGAAACAAATGTTCAGGGCTGTAACTTATAATTATTTTACGAAATTGTTACATGTTACCTATTTTGGTGGCATGACCTTATTGTGGTCATTCTTGCTATGAATGTTCCATTGTTTAATCAGTGTTTCCTCTCTCCCTTTCCTTTATTCCCCCCTAGCTATTCTCCCATGCTTTTGGCTTATTAAACATATTACCCCCGCAACTTATTAATGAAGTTGCAGGGGTATAATGTTTTTGACTGGTCCGTCCGTCAGTCCATCCTACTTGTTTTCCAAACTTTTTTTCTACACGCTTCCAGATTTTGAGCTGATATTTGGTATGTGAGTCTAACATGGTGGCCTACAGATCAAGTTTGCATTTTGTTCTGCTCCACTGATTTTTACCCAAATTATGGCCCTTGGACTCTGAAAAATTCATCAAAATTACAGTTTTTCGGACTTTTTTTCTACACGCTTCCAGATATTGAGCTGATTTTTGGTATGTTAGTCTGACATGGTGGCCTACAGATCAAGTTTGCATTTTGTTCCGCTCCACTGATTTTTACCGAAATTACGGCCCTTGGACTTTGAAAAATGCATCAAAATTACAGTTTCCCAGACTTTTTTTCTACACGCTTCCAGTTATTGAGCTGATTTTTGGTATGTTAGTCTGACTTGGTGGCCTACAGATTAAGTTTGCATTTTGTTCCGCTCCACTGATTTTTACCCAAATTACGGCCCTTGGACTCTGAAAAATTCATCAAAATTACAGTTTTCCGGACTTTTTTTCTACACACTTCCAGATATTGAGCTGATTTTTGGTATGTTAGTCTAACTTGGTGGCATACAGAACAATTTTGAGTTTTGTTCCGCTCCACTGATTTTTACCAAAATTACGGCCCCCATAGACTTTGAAAAGTTCATCAAAATTACAGTATTTTTATACTGTACCAATGACCCAGACTTAGCTGGTGCTAACTCTAACAAAACCAGGGCCAAACACAAATTTTGCCCCCCAATCCCCAAAATTTGCATCCAAAACAAAAAGAAATCATGTCCTAAAGGACCTCCATACTACGCCTCTACTGCGCATGCGCAGTGACGCAGTCGTCCCGAAATTGGCGCCAATTATCATTCTCTGTTTGGCCCTTCATCAGTCAACATCTCACTGATCTTTGTGCTTGTAAATCTCAGTTTAAAGGATGCCAGACACGTAATTTTTGGAGAAAATGTGATTCTAAGGAGGATAGAAGGAGGAGAGGAAAAAGAAGTGGCAAAAAATAATCAGGGCTGTACTTAAAATTTTTTGATGAAATTAAGTTAAGTTGCCTATTTTCGAGGCATGGGTCTCTTGTTGTCATTCTTGCTAATTGTTGCACTGCTTATTCAGTGTTTCCTCTCCCCTAGCCTTCTAAAGTCCCCCCTGGCAATTCTCCCATGCTTTTGGCATATTTTTGAGAAATTTCATTTCTAAAATTTCCTGGGAGAGTTGCTTGGTTACAGAATGTTTTCTGTTATTTTCCCCATAGTTACGTTTTCACCCATGGGTGTATAACGTTTGTGTTCTGCATCTTCCATCTGATGTTCTACAGATTCTCCCCTGGGAGTCTCTGTTTTGCATCAGATAGAGTGTAATTGATGACTGATTCCGGGCCAGTTTTTTCAGTGCCTGGAGTCATGTTTTCTAGTGTGTTTACACTGTTTGTTTTCATTGGCAACAGCCTTTTTTGAGGGGGGCTGTTTGCCTTTGTGGTAGTTTATCTCATTATAAGATACATTTATATTATCCGAAAGTGTCTCATTAATTATTTTATATAAATTTAAAATTTTTGACCACACTTTGCCATCGGATCCATCGGGGCTCAACGTTACTTTTCAGCAACTTGGGCTTCTCTGAAAAAATATTTTTTCAAAATTATTTTGTTTTGCAATTGTTTTTTCATTTATTAATGGATCATGTTATTATGTATCTTTGTGTCAGGGGTTTTTGCGAGTAACTAGGACTTATTGTTGTTCTTTCACAATGAAGGGACGTTGTTCAAATTGTAACAGGAAGAAATCTTCCTCTGACTTTCATGATCATTGTATTAATTGTAGTCAGTGTTCTCACATTAATCCCTGTCCTATATGTGAATATTGGGATGAGAAACATTGGAAACGTGTGTCACGATATGTTGTTTCTGGAGAAAGAGCGATGCCGGCTCTTTCTCCGCAAGGTCACTCTACTCTCTCAGTTTCTATTTCAGAGGAACCAGAACAGGGTGATGTTTCCATGTTTTCTTCTTCAAGTGTGCGTCCGTCGTCACAAATGAATTCAGAGCTAGCGGCAAAAGTGCTCATGGAGATTAGACAAATGTCGTCCGCTAGCTCGCCCGGTGTAGCGTCCATTCACCGAATGGTTCGGCAGCCGGGTTCGTCCGATGCGGTCCAAGAGGAAATTTTGGGTGATGCGAGCACTATAAACATAATAGATGCACACCCAGTGACGGCGGACAGTAAGCGAGAACGGAGGAAGCCTTTTTGTCCGGTTCATAGCTCGTCCAGGTCCAGCCGGGCCGCGAGCGAGAGAGGTCCCTCTCTCGTACAACAACATCTGGGACCAGATGTTGTGGTACAAAATGTGTCTTTAGCGGAGCATACGTCCGTCGCTCGGGACGCTCCGTTGTATAAGCAGTCCGCAGAGACTGTTAAGGCTTCCTCTTCTCGTCAGCGCACACGACCGCACCTTGGCTGCGTGACCGCCGATATATTACCAGCTTCGCCGATGAAGGATTCTTCGGCGACCAGGTCACACCATCCGGCAGCCAGGGATTCGAGACCGATGGACTCCGGACGTTTGCATAGGAAAAGTATGCGGGAGCCATCTGATGCGGAGCTGCCCTCGGCGAAGCAGCGAAAGACTGCGCCTCCGCAGGTCTCGACGCCGGACATTCTTGTGCAGATAGCACAGCTTATCGCAGCATCCCAGCAGCCGACAGAAACGGTGTCGGATCGAGAATTATCCGACGGCGCTGGGTCGGTACGCTCCGCCGAAGCATCGGGGGCGGACGACCGGGAACATCGTGAGGTCCGACCGGATGGAGAAAGGGATACGGATGACTTGGAGCTATCCCTTTCGGAACAACATAAAGCTGCGCTTCCGGACAAGAGAATTATAGCGTCATTGGACTCTGAATTTTTTGAGCGGTTCAGGGACATCGCTCCCGAGTTTCCGTCGCAGTCCAATAATGTTGCTAGAACATTTGAATTATTGAACAACGCTATATTTAAACTTGCTTCCAGGACGGGGAAAGCAGGTTTCTTGTCAGCTAATACTCTCAACCTGCCTTTCATTAATGCAAGGAATAAATTCGATACGGCAGGACAGGGTATACCGAGAGTTCCTCTGCGTATGGACGACGAGGTGGAAGACTTAGAGCTATCATTACTGTCGTCAGCTTCTATTCCAACCGCGGTGTTGGAAACAGCTATTGCGTCTAACAGAGCCAATTTAGATGCCTTATCTTACGCAGATCACCTTACTAAGGCGTTATCACTGCGCCTTCAAGGGGAAGAGTTTCAGGATATACAATCCTCTTTAAGACTCCTTTCAAGGGCAGTAGCTTATTCCACGTGTAACTCCGCCCTTTCAGTGGCAAATCTGGAGTTGGTTAGACATGACGCAGCCCTAGCTACATCCACACTAGTGGATTCTAAGGTGAAGAACTCTCTTAGAGTCGCTTCGGTCTCAGGAGAACTTCTCTTCGACGGCAAGCTTTCCGCTATTTATGATAAAATTAAAAAGAAAGCTAATGATTCTTTGTTGTTCAGATCGGCTCCTAAGAAGTCGGATACAGCAGACACGAATAAGACAGGCACTTCTGGGTCTAATGCGCCCAAGAGAGGTTCCTATAGAGGTTCCGGTGCGTCCTCTTGGTCTTATTCGAGAGACCGTCAGGATAGCGACTCTCGTTCGGGACGTCCTTCAGGCCGGGACAATCGGTCGGACGCCCCGAGGTCGGCGAGGCGAGGTGCGGGTCGTGGAAGACGTGGTTTCTCCTACCGCAGGCCTCGCAGGTCCAGGAGGTGATGGCTTAAACCTCTATCGCGTTCCGGTTGGCGGAAGGTTGTCGAGTTTTTCACAAGAGTGGGCGTCGATTACGGACGACCCTTGGGTGAGAGGAGTGACTTCGGAAGGTCTAAAGATATCCTTCAAACGAAAGCCTCCATTAACTCGAAGTCCAAAGTGGACTCATCTTCCGTCAAATCCACAGAAAAGAGACGCTCTGTTATCAGAGGTGCAGTCTCTTTTAATGAAGAACGCGGTAGAGGTCGTAGAAAACCAGGAATCTCTGGGATTCTACAGCCATCTGTTTCTGGTTCCGAAACCAGACGGCTCGTTCCGTCCAGTCATAGATTTGAGCTGGATAAACAAGCTGATCGTCGCTCCGAAGTTTTATATGGAGACGATTCGATCGGTCAGAGCGAGTATTCGGGTGAACGATTATGCAACGAGCATAGATCTCAAAGATGCGTACTTTCACGTCATGGTACATCCGACATTCCGAAAGTATCTACGCTTTGCAGTCCTGGGAGTGGTGTATCAATTCCGGGCGATGTGCTTCGGATTGAATCTAGCACCCTGGGCTTTCACTCGGGTAATGAACTCGGTAATGATCTACTTCCGAGCTCATTCGTCTGCGGTAACGTCGGCCTACCTGGACGACATTCTTCAGAGGTACAGCAACGAGTTAACGCTTCAGAACGATGTTCAGAATCTTCTTCTATTGCTCCGACGTCTCGGTTTTATAGTAAACGAGGAGAAGTCGGATCTGGTGCCGTCCAAGTCATTCACTCATCTGGGAATGAGCTTCGAGACGCACAACAATCTCGTTCGTCTGCCGTTAACCAGAGCGAAATTAGTCAGTTGTTACGCTCGCTATTGTCTGCACGCAGACAAAGTCACGGCGAGAGAATTTATGAGACTGATAGGTCTGTGCGGAGCCGCCGCGGATCTCATTCCAATGGGGCGGCTACGCACACGTCCTCTTCAAATTTTCCTGACTCAGAATTGGAGTGTGAAAATTCATTCGCTCGATGTAGACGTTCTCTTGTCAGATCAAGTGAAACAAGAGATTCAGACTTGGGCAAACATTCGGTGGTTAACTCAAGGAGTTCCGCTGCAGTTGCCGGATCCGAGTTTTACCGTTATGACGGATGCCAGTCAAACAGGTTGGGGTGCATCATTAATCCCAACGGATTCGAGATGCCAGGGTCTTTGGGATCCGCAATTCCTGTGCAAGCACATAAACATCAAGGAAATGATGTCAATTTGGCTTGCGTTACGTCACTGGATGGACATTATTCACGATGCTCATGTCCAAATCCTATCCGACAATACGACAGTAGTGGCGTATATACGGAATCAGGGAGGCACTCATTCAGTTCCGTTGTTCAATCTAACGGAAAGAATCCTTCTGTTTGCATTAGAACATCACGTTCTTCTTTCGGTCCGTCACATACCGGGTCGTCTGAATGTGCTAGCAGACTCCCTTTCACGAAAGGGTCGCTTGTTGCCGTCGGAGTGGACTCTCAACAAACAAGTATTCAATCAGATTTGCTACCAATGGGAACGGCCAATGATAGACTTATTTGCGACACATCTCAACAATCAGTTGCAGACGTATGTGTCTCCGTGTCCGGATCCAAGAGCATTTGCAGTAGACGCTCTGTCGATCCCTTGGGACGGAATGATAGGATATGCGTATCCTCCAGCGCCGTTAATTCAACAAGTATTGCTAAAGATAAAACAATCTCAATGCAAGATTCTGTTGGTAGCATCTCTGTCGCCACAGAGACCGTGGATAAATCTACTCAGGTGTCTGTTGTGGGACCTACCGCGGAAGCTTCCTCCACGAGAGGATCTTCTTTCGCAGGGGAAATCGCGCCAACTCCATCACAACCCGCAAGGTCTCAACCTTCACGTTTTTCCGTTGTGCGGTCCTTCTTGCATGGCAAGCACTTTACAGGACGAGCAGTGGACGCGATTTCTAACTGTAGGAGGACCTCCTCTTCGCTAAACTATGCGGCTAAGTGGAAGGTTTTTCGTCGTTGGTGTAGGGATCATTCTGTAGATATATTTGATCCCTCTATACCAGACATTGCAAACTTTCTAGTATACTTGTTTGACGAAATCAAACTGCAGCCTGTTACTATAAAGGGTTATAGATCTATGTTATCTGATATCTATGCACATCATGATAGTTTACAAATTGGATCTAATGTCTCTTTATCGAAGTTGGTTAGAAACTTTTCGATAAATAGACCCAGAACTCTTAGATTAATTCCTAAGTGGAATTTAGCTTGGGTTCTCCTTAAATTGAAGGAAAAGCCATTTGAACCTCTTGGGACAGTAGATTTCAAATTCTTATCTTATAAGACAGCTTTTCTCTTAGCTTTCTCTTCTGCCAGAAGAGTCAGTGAGCTTCATGCACTATCGGTGGATGATTCTCATTATCGTAGTGTTGGGAACACTATCACCTTCACTACTAATGTGGGTTTTTTAGCTAAGAATCAGGCTCCTAATAAATATCCGGAACCTATTGTTATTAAGGCTCTTCCGTCTTCAGACGGGCGTAGGCCTTTACTCTGTCCTGTTAGAGCACTACGTATCTATAAACAGAGATCTCAGTTTATCAGAAAGGGACGGAAACGTTTCTTTCTGTCTTTGATGCCTAATAGAAAGGACATTTCAGTCCATTCTATTGCTAGATGGATTCAGTTAACTATCCGTACTGCTTATGAAGATTTATCTTCTTCTCAGCAGTCTGTGCTTAAGATTTCTGCTCATGAAGTAAGAGCTCTTTCTACTTCCTGGGCTTATGCTAATAGTGTTGCTATTACAGATTTAATGAAGGCTGCTTATTGGTCTCAGCCATCCACATTTACGAATTTTTATCTCAGAAATATTGAGTCCATTTCTGGAGACCTGCATTGTTTAGGTCCGTTATCTGTTGCTCAGAATGTCATCCACTAAACAGTTGCAACTATAGTTATGCAGGCTTTCTGTTCCGGCAGTGACTCCGTCCGGCTGCCCTCTTCGCTCTGGGCTATTTGACCCAGGGCAAGGGGAAGGTGGGGAGGGGGGGTGTTCCCTTAGGTCACCTGCTTTATAGTGAAAAGCAAGGGAATGCCTCCTCCAAGTCAGTATTTCTGAGTCGCTTCCAGGATGGTTTTAAAGTGTAATATTAATGTTTAAATTCATTCATGTCTTATTTTTAAAGTGTAGCTCGGTGTGAAGCATTTGTATATGTCAAGTGTCAAACGGGCTTTAATATACAATACTCGGACACTTTTAAATGATTATAAAGAGTCTCAATTCTCTGGACTACTTTATTTATTGGCTTGCTTTAAAAATAATTAGTATAAGGGTTATACTGGATGTTAATAGAGAACATGAATGTTATTGTGCTCAATTATTAAGGGTAGTGTATCTTTCTAATTTAATATTAAATAAGAAAGATACATGTAAAGCCTAATACTCCTTTTCTCCTTAAGGGGTTACCTCTTTACTATATAGTTGAGCTTATTGGATTTTCCTTTATGTCCTAGGCCCTCCAGCCTGTTTACTATTCAGCTAAGTCTGGGTCATTGGTACAGTATAAAAATGTTAAAAAATTTATAGTAATTTATATATTTTTTATACTTACCAATGACCCAGACGGGGATGGCCCTCCCTGGAGTTGGGAACTCTTGCCTCCCCGCTGAGTACATAGTGCTGACCAGGCACTGCCAGTAAGAATGATAATTGGCGCCAATTTCGGGACGTCTGCGTCACTGCGCATGCGCAGTAGAGGCGTAGTATGGAGGTCCTTTAGGACATGATTTCTTTTTGTTTTGGATGCAAATTTTGGGGATTGGGGGGCAAAATTTGTGTTTGGCCCTGGTTTTGTTAGAGTTAGCACCAGCTAAGTCTGGGTCATTGGTAAGTATAAAAAATATATAAATTACTATAAATTTTTTAACTTTCCGGGCTTTTTCTCTACATGCTTCCAGATATTGAGCTGATTTTTGGTATGTTAGTCTAACTTGGTTGCATACAGAACAAGTTTGAGTTTTGTTCCGCTCCACTGATTTTTACCAAAATTACGGCCCCATAGACTTTGAAAAGTTCATCAAAATTACAGTTTTCCGGGCTTTTTCTCTACATGCTTCCAGATATTGAGTTGTTTTTTGGTATGTTTGTCTAACATGGTGGCCTACAGATCAAGTTTGCATTTTGTTTTGCTCCACTGATTTTTACCGAAATTACGGCCCTTCGACTTTGAAAAGTTCATCAAAATTACAGTTTTCCAGACTTTTTTTCTGCACGCTTTCACATATTATGAAAATTACGGCCATTTTAGTATGTGAGTCTACCACAATGACTTACAGATTAAGTTAGCGTTTCATTCTGCTCGGCTGATTTTTGTGGAAATTACAGGCCCTGGACTCTGAAAAATACAAGTAACAGATTTCCGGGTCATTTTCCTAAAAATTACAGATTTCCGAGACTGAAATATCGGGGCACGTGGGGTATGTGAGCGTGCTCACTAAAGTTCTATATTTTGTAATGTTTATTACTAAAATTTCTTGGGAGGTTTGGCTTGGAAACAGAATTATTTTCTGTTTTTTCCCCCTTGTTTACATCTTCACCCTAGGGGTGTTTAGGCATTTTGGTCTGCATCTACCATCTGATGTTCTACAGTTTCTTCTCTGGAAGCCTCTATTTTGCATCAGATAGTGTAGTGTTTTAATTGGTAACTGATTTTGGACCATGTTTGTTTCAGTGCCTGGAGTCATGTTTCTGGCTTGTTCACACTTTTGCTTATGTTGACAACTGTTACTTCTGACAATGATTACTTGTCTTCTGCTTAATTTAGTTCATAGCAAGATACATTAATATTGTCCGTAAGTGTTACATTAATTTTTTAAAATGATTAAAAATTTTTGTCCACACTTAGGCTTTTTTGGGATCCATGGGCTCAGGGTTCCCATTGGGAACTTGGGCTCTTCTGAAAATTTTTTTCAAAAAATTTTTTTTTTTTTAAATTATTTTCTTTTGTTGAAATGTTATAATGAGTTATAATATATTATGTATATTTATTTCAAGAGTTAGTGCGTGTAATATGATGGTGTATATTTTTTCTGGTTGAAAAAATATTCTTCAATCGTAATGCGAGGATATCTTCCTCTAATTCACAAGTTCATTGTGTTTCTTATAGTCATTGTAGTCGCATTAATTCTTGCTCTGTGTATGTTGATTGATATGACAATGTTGGAGACGTGTGTCACAGTATTTTGTTGTGGTGAGAGGTCCATTACGGTCCTCGCTCCGTAGGGTCACTATGTATTATCAGTTTCTTTTTCAGAACTCAGAGTGATGTTTCCGTGATGTCTTCAATAAGTGTGTCTCCGTCGTTGCAATATTAGGGCTAGCGGGAAGTGCTCAAGGTATTACGACAATTGCTGGGAGTTAGCTAGTTCTGTCAAAGGCATTGTCGCCTGCTAGTTCGCCCGGTGCCGGGAAGCAGATTGGGTGATGCAAGCACTATAAAACTTCAGATGTGCACACCCATCGACGATGGATCCGAGGATAATACGGAGGAAGCCTGTCAGTCCGATAGCTAGCTCGTCCAGGTCCCCCCAGGACCCCTCTCTCTTGCATCAACATCTGCGCTGCGATGTTGTTATATGTTCGCTTAGTCGGAACTTACGTCCACTCCTCCTGCTCGGGACGCTCTATCGCATGACAGTCCTATGCGGCTGTTATATTGGCTTCCTCATCCTCGTCAACACACACGACCGCACCTTGGCTATGTGACCACAGATTTCCAGGGGACGTTCGCATATTATATAAATGCAGGATTGAACATCCCTGGTGCTCCTGCTTCGCCGTCCAAGGAATACACGTCAACCAGGTCACCCCATCTGCTAGCCAAGGATACGAGACCTTTCCAGTTGGGATGTTCGCATATTATATAAATGCAGGAATGAACGTCCCTGGAGCTTCCAGCGGATATTCACATCGGACCACGGCTCCACAGGTCTCACAGGGTAACATGAACTAGGTATTGTTACCATGATGTCTTCGTAAGTGTGCTTCCGTTGGCACAGTCAAATGAAGAGTTAGCGGCAAAGTGCTCATGTAGATACGTCAATTGCCTGGAGTTCCCTATTAGGATCGATGGTGTTGGCGTCCGCTAGCTCGCCCGGTGTCACGACCATTCACCGAATGGCTCAGCACCCGGGTTCATCCGTTGCGGTCCAGGAAGGAGATTTGAGTGATGCGAGCACTATAAAATACAATGTGCACACCCAGTGACGACGGATACGAGGATGGTACGGAGGAATCCTATTAGTCCGGTTCCCAGCTCGTCCAGGTCCATCCGGGCTGCGAGCGAGAGAGGTCCCTCTCTTGTATTACAACATCTGGGCCCAGATGTTGTGGTACTTTACGTTCCTCAGTCGGAGCATGCGTCCACCGCTCGGGACGCTCTGTTATATAGACAGTCCGGAGAGACTGCTCTTTCGGCTTCCTCATCCTCACGGCAGCACACGCGACCGTACCTTGGCTACGTGACCTGTGATATTCAATCAATAACGCCGTCCAGGGATTCTACGGCGACCAGGTCACGCCATCCAGTAGCCAAGGATACGAGGCCTTCATTCTCCGGACGTTTGCATATTAGAGGTATGCAGGAGTGAACGTCCAAGGAGCTTCCAGCGGCTAAATCCTGTAAGACTGTAGCTCCACAGGCCTCTGTTACGGACATGCTATCGCAGATAGCACAAATTATCGCAGCATCCCAGCAACCGACAGTAACTCTGTCGGATCAGGAATTATCCGAGGAAGCTGGGTTGGTATGTTCCGCTGCAGGTTCAGGCACGGATGACCAAGAATTTCAAGTGGTCCAACCGGATGGTGAAAGGGATACGGATGAGTTGTATTTTCCCTTTTTGGAACGACATAATTGCCGTAGAGTGCATCTGGCATTATCATCGGACGTTGTTCCTCCGGACCAAAATGCTGCGTTGCCGGATAAGAGACGGATAGCGCCACTGGACACAGAATTCTTAATCGGTTTAGGGACATCATCCCTCAGTTTCCGATACAGTCCAGATATGTTTCACGGACATTTGATCTTTTGAATGATGCTATATTTATATAACTTGCTACCTAAATGGGCAGGTTGGGTTTATTATCGGCTATATGCTCTACATCTGCCTTTCATCAATTCACCAAATATTTTGAAACGGCAGGACAGAGCATTCTGAGAGTTCTCTGCGTCTAGACGACCAGGTCAGGAACTAGTATTGTGTTTATCTGTCTTCTATGTCAATTCCAACCATGATATTGGAAATAACAATATCTTCCAGCAGGGACAGCTTAGACGCATTATCATATGCAGATCACCTTACCAGAACGTTCTCATTACGTCTCAAAGCAAAAAGAATTCTAGGATGTACAACCTCCTTAAGAGTTCTTTCAAGGGCCTCACGTAAACTCTGTCCGTTAGAGGCATTATGGAGTTGTTTGGATGTGACGCGGCCCTGGCTACATCCACGCGTGTAGATAGTAAGGTGAAAAACTCTCTCAGAGTCGCTCCGGTCTCTGAAGAGTTTTCTTCGATGGCATGCTTTCCGCAGTTTATGATCAATTAACTAAGAAAGCTTTAGACTCTCTGCTATTTAAATTTGCTTCCATATAGTCGGATTCAGCAGAGAAGAGTAGGACAGCACTTCTGGGATGAATACGTCCAAGGGAAGTTCCTATAGAGGCTCCCATGCATCCTCTAGGTCTTATTCTAGAGACCGTCAGAGTAGCGACTCAGATAGGGGCCGTAATTCCGGTCAGACGCCCCTAGGTCGGCGAGGTGAGGTGCAGGCTGTAGAGGACATGGCTTCTCCTTCCGCAAGCCTTGCAGGACCAGGAGGTAATGGTTTTATCCTCTCGCATGTATTAGTGAGCGGAAGACTGTTGAGTTTCTCAATTATTTGAGATTAGATTATGGACGTACCTTGGATTCAAGGGGTGTTTTTGGAAGGACTATATTGTTCCTCAAACGAAATCCTCTGTTAACTCTGAGTCCAAGATGGACTCAGCTTCCGTCAGTCAGTAGGATAGAGTCTCGCTTCCATCAGAATTCCAGTCTCTTCTGGAATGATCGCGATAGAGATCGTAGAAATCCAGGATTTTCAAGGTTTCTACAACCATCCTTTTCTGGTTCCAAAAACCAGACGGCTCGTTCCGTCCACTCATAATCTGAGCTGAATAACAAGCTGATTGTGGCTCCAAGTTTAAATACGGAGTCCATCCGATCGGTCAAAGCAAGTATTCGGGTGTACGACTATGCTACTCGCATAGATTTCTAGTTACATACTTTCACGTCATGGTACATCAAGCGTTCAGAAAGTATCTTTGCTTCTTTATCATAGGAACTGTGTTTCAGCACCGACCAATGTGTTCCGGTCTGAATCTAGTTCCTGGGCTTTCACTCGAATAACAAACTCGGTAATGACTCATTTCCGAGCTCATTCGTCTGCGGTAACGTTGGCCTTCCTGGACGACATTCTTCAGAGGTATGGCAATGAGTTAATGCTTCAGAACGATGTGCAGATTCTGCTTCTTTTGATCCAACGTCTCGGTTTCATAAGTAAACGAGGAGAAGTCAGATCTGGTTTTGTCCAAGTCATTTACCCACCGGGGGATGAGCTTCGAGACGCATAACATTCTCGTTCATCTGCAGTTAACCAGAGCGAAATTAATCAGCCGTTATGCTCGCTATTGTCTTCGCTCGGACAAGGTCTCAGCGAGAGATCTCATGTGACTGATATGTTGTGCGGGTCTGCCGTGATTTTATTCCAGTGGGGCGATTATGCATTTGTCCTCTCCAAATTTCTTTTAATTCAGATTTGGAGGGTGAAGTTTCTTTCGCTCGATACGGACATCTTCTTGTCAAATCAAGTGAATAAGAGATTCAGACTTGGGCAAGTTTTCAGTGCTTAACTCAAGTAGTTCCACTGTAATTGCCGGATCCGAGTTTTCAGTTTTGACGGATGCCAGTCAACCAGATTGGGTAGTTTCATTGAACCCAATGGATTAAAGTGCCAGGGTCTTTTGTTTCCGTAGTTCCTTATCAAGCACACAAACATCAAGAATGATGTCATTTTGGCTTGCGCTACATTGGAGGAACGTTATTCAGAATGTTCATATGCTAATTCTGTCTGACAACTTGACAGTATTAGCGTATTTTCGGAATTATGGAGGCACTCATTCCATCCTATTATTTATGTTAACGGATTGAATCTTTCGGTTGGTACTAGAACATCAAGTTCTCCTTTTGGTCCGTCATATTCCGGGTCGTCTGAACGTATTAGCGGACTCCTTTCACGGAGAGGCCGTTTGTTGCCACCAGAATGGACTTTCAACAAACGGGTATTCAATCAGATTTGCTACCAAGGAGAGCGGCCAATGATCGACTTATTTGCAACGCATCTCAACAATCAGTTGCAGACGTATGTGTCATAATGTTTCGATCTTCGAGCGTTTGCAGTAAACGCTCTATCGTTCTTGTGAGATGGAATAATAAGATATACGTATCTTCCAGCGCCGTTGATTTAACAGATGTTGCTCATATGTAAGTATTTCAATGCAAATTCTGTTGGTAGCTTCTCTAGCTCCACAAAGACTGTGGATTAATTTATACTCAGGCGTCTGTTGTGGGACATGCAGTGGAAGCTTCCTCCACATTTCGGTCCATTCTATGGTCAGATGGATTCAATCTACTATCAGTTCTGCTTATGATTATATCTTCATTCAGCAGTCTGTGCGTTAGTTTTAAGCTCATGAAGTAAGAGTTCTTCTACATCATGGTCTTAGACTAATAATGTTGCTATTACAGATCTATTGAGGGCTGCATATTGGTCTTAGCCTTCCATTTTCACGATTTTGTATCTGAGAATATTGAGTCCTTTCTGCAGATCTACATTGTTTAGGTCCATTATTTTTTACTCAGAATGTCGTCTACTAAACAGAGGCAACTATATGTGTATAGGCCTTTGGTTCCGGCAGTGACTCTGTCCTGCTGCCCTCTTTGCTCTGGAGTATTTGATCCAGCGCAAGGGGAAGGGGTGGGGGGGGGGGGTGTTCCCTTAGGTCTCCTGCTTTATAGTGTAAAGCAAGGGAATACCTCCCTTAGAGTCAGTAATTCCGAGTCGGTTCCGAGATGATTTTAAGGGAAAGCCTATGTTTACTCATCTGTGTAATATTTTTTAAAGTGTTAATTAGTGTAAAGTATCTGTATATATCACGTGATTAATTGGGTGTTAATATACAATCCTCGAACACTTTTAAATGAGTATATAGAGTCTCATTTCTCTAGACTCCCGTATTTATTGGCTTTCCTTTTAAAAATATTAGTATAAAGGGTTATACTAGATGTTTATAGAGATCATTGATATTATTGTGCTCAATTACAGAATGGTGTTGTGTCTTTCTTTTTTGATACAAATAAGAAAGTTACATGTAGCCTATCTCTCCTTTTCTCATTGAGGGGATAGGTCTGTTATAGGTAATTGAGTCTATTGGATTTTCTTTATGTCCTAGGCCCTCCAACCTTTTAACTTTTCAGCTAAGTCTGGGTCATTGGTACAGTATGAAAATGTTAAAAAATTTATAGCAATTTATATATTTTTTATACTTACCAATGACCCAGACGGGGATGGCCCTCCCAGGAGTTGGGAACTCTTGCCTCCCCGCTGCGTACATAATGCTTACCAGGCACTGGTTGTAAGAATGACTTTTGGCGGCAGTTTCGAGACCTCCTTGACACTGTGCATGCGCAGTGGAGTAAAAGTAGGGAGGACCAAATAGGACATGTATTTTTCGGTTTTAGATGCAAATTTTGGGGATTGGGGGATAAAATTTGCGTTTGGCCCTAAATATTTTAGAGTTAGCACCAGCTAAGTCTGGGTCATTGGTAAGTATAAAAAATATATAAATTACTTCAAATTTTTTAACTATTTTACGAAATTATTTCATGTTACCTATTTTCGAGGCATGGCCCTGTTGTGGTCATTCTTGCTATGAATGTTCCATTGTTTGATCAGTGTTTCCTCTCTCCCTTTCCTTTATTCCCCCCTAGCTATTCTCCCATGCTTTTGGCATATTTTTTGTAATGTTCATTCCTAAAATTTCTTGGGACTTTTGGCTTGGTAACAGAATAATATTCTGTTTTTTCCCCATGTTTACGTCCTCACCCTTGGGTGTTTAGGCGTTTTGGTCTGCATCTACCATCTGATGTTCTGCAGTTTCTTCTCTGGAAGTCTCTGTTTTTCATCAGATAGTGTTTAAATTGGTAACTGATTTCGGGCCATGTTTATCAGTGCCTGGAGTCATGTTTCCAGTTTGTGTACACTTTTTGTTCATGTTAACAACGGTTATTTCTCATAGTGATTACTTGTCCTCTGCTTAGTTCAGTTCATAGCAAGATACATTAATATTGTCCGTAAATGTTACATTAATTTTTTGAAATGGTTTTAAAATTTTTGTTCAGACTTAGGCTTTTTGGGGGATCCATTTGGCTCATTGTTCCCATTGGGAACTCAGGCTCTTCTGAAAATTTAAAAAAAAAATTTTTTTTTTTTTAAATTATTTTCTTTCGAAATGTTATAATCGATTATTTTATATTATGTATCTTTGTTTCAAGGGTTAGTGCGAGTAATATGACTGTGTATATTTTTTCTTGATGAAAAAATATTGTTTAAATTGTAATGTGAGGATATCTTCCTCCAATTCTCAGGTTCATTGTGTTTCTTATAGTCAATGTATTCGCGCTAATTCTTGCTCTGTATGTGTTGATTGGAATGACAACGTGGGAGACGTGTGTCACAGTATTTTGTTAGCAGTGAAGGGTCCATTCCGGTCCTCTCTCCGTAGGGTCACTCTATTTTATCAGTTTCTTTTTCAGAATTCAGAGTGATGTTTCCGTGATGTCTTCAACAAGTGTGTCTTCCGTCGTTGCAATATTAAGGCTAGCGGAAAGTGCTCAAGGTATTACGACAATTGCCGGGCGTTCCCTAGTAGGATCGAAGGCATTGATCGCCCGCTAGTCCGGGTTCATCCGTTGCAGTCCAGGGAAGCAGATTGGGTGATGCAAGCTCTATAAAACATCGAATGTGCTCACCCAGCAACGACGGATCCGAGGATAGTACGGAGGAAGCCTGTCAGTCCAGTAGCTAACTCGTCCAGTTCCACCCAGACTGCGAGCGAGAGAGGCCCCCTCTCTCTTGCATCAACACCTGTGCCGCGATGTTGTATGTTTGTTCGTTAGTCGGAGCTTATGTCCACTCCTCCTGCTCGGGACGCTCCGTCACATAGATAGTCTGACGCGGCTATTTTATTGGCTTCCTCATCCTCACGTCAACACACACGACCGCACCTTGGCAATGTGACCACAGATTTCCAGCGGATGTTCGCATATTATATAAATGCAGGATTGAACGTCCCTGGTGCTCCTGCTTCGCCGACCAATGAATACACGTCGACCAGGTCACTCCATCAACTAGCCAAGGACACGATGCCTTTCCAGTTGGGACGTTCGCATATTATATAAATGCAGGAATGACCGTCCCTGGTGCTTCCAGCAGATAATTACGTAGGACCGCAGCTCCACAAGTCTCATTGAGTAACATGAACAAGGTGATGTCTTCGTAAAGTGTGCTTCCGTCGTCACAGTCAAATGAAGAGCTAGCGGTAAAAGTGCTCATGCAGATACGTCAATTGCCTAAGAGGTCCCAAGTAGGATCGACGGCGTTGGCATCCGCTAACTCGCCCGGTGTAGGGGCCATTAATCGAATGGCTCAGCAGCCGGGTTCGTCCGTTGCGGTCCAGCAAGGAGATTTGGGTGATGCGAGCACTATAAAATACAATGTGCACACCCAGTGACGGCGGATACGAGGAAGGTATGGGGGAAGCCCATTAGTCCGGTTCCTAGCTCATCCAGGTCCATCTGGGCTGCAAGCGAGAGAGGACCCTCTCTCATACTACAACATCTGGGCCCAGATGTTGTGGTACAAAACGTTCCTCAGTCGGAGCATGCGTCCACTGCTCGGGACGCTCTGTTATATAGACAGTCCGGAGAGACTGCTCTTTTGGCTTCCTCATCCTCAAGGCAGCGCACGCTACGTGACCTGTGATATTCAATCAATAACGCTGACGTGGATTCTACGGCGACCAGGTCACGCCATCCGGTAGCCAAGGATACGAGGCCTTCATACTCCAGACATTCGCATATAAGAAGTATGCAGGAGTCAACGTCCAAGGAGCTTCCAGCGGCTAAACCTTGTAAGACCGCAGCTCCACAGGCCTCCGTTACGGACATGCTACCGCAGATAGCAGAAATTATCACAGCAACCAACAGTAACTCTGTCGGATCAGGAATTATCCGAGGAAGCTGGGTTGGTACGTTCCGCTGCAGGTTCAGGCACGGACGACCAAGCATCACAAGTGGTCCGGCAGGATGGCGAAAGGGATATGGAGGAGTTGTATTTTTCCCTTTCGGAACAACATAATTGCCGTAGAGTGCATCCGGCATTATCATCTGACGTCGTTCCTCCGGACCAAAATGCTGCGTTGCCGGATAAGAGACTGATAGCGCGACTGGTCACAGAATTCTTATCGGTTTAGGGACATTGTCCCTCAGTTTCCGACATAGTCAAGAAATGTCTCACGGACATTTGAACTATTGAATGACGCTATATATAACTTGCTACCTAAATGGGCAGGTCCGGTTTCTTATCGGCAAATGCTCTACATCTGCCTTTCGTCAATTCAAGGAATAATTTCGAAATGGCAGGACAGAGCATTCCAAGAGTTTCACTGCGTCTAGACGACCAGGCCGAAGACCTAGTATTGTCTATACCATCGTCTATGTCAATTCCAACCATGATGTTGGAAACGACAAGATCGTCTAGCAAGGTTAGCTTAGACGCATTATCATACGCAGATCACCTTACCAGAGCATTATCATTACATCTCAAAGGAAAACGAATTCCAGGATGTACACCCTCCTTAAGAGTTCTTTCAAGGGCCTTAGCATTCTCCACGTATAACTCCGCCCTTTTAGTGGTGATATGGAGTTGGTTAGACGTGACGCAGCCCTGGCTACATCCACGCGTGTGGATAGTAAGGGGAAAAAGTCTCTCAGAGTCGCTCCAGTCTCCGGAGAGTTTCTTTTTGGCGGCAAGATTTCCGCATTCTATGATCAGATAACTAAGAAAGCTTCAGACTCTCTGGTATTCAAATCCGCTTCCATACAGTCGAATTCAGCAGAGAAAAGTAGGACAGCACTTCTGGGGCGAATACGTCCAAGGGAAGTTCCTATAGAGGTTCCTATGCATCCTCTAGGTCTTACTCTAGAGCCTGTCAGGGTAGCGACTCAGGTAGGGGCTGTTATACTGGCCGAGACATCTGGACATGGTTTCTCCTTTCGCAAGCCTTGCAGGACCAGGAGGTAATGGTATTAACCTCTATCGTGTTCCAGTGAGCGGAAGACGGTCGAGTTTCTCAATCAATTGGGAGTAGATTACAGACGTCCCTTGGATTCGAGGGGTGAAGGACTAAATTGTTCTTCAAACGAAAACCTCCGTTAACTCGAAGTCTAAGATGGACTCAGCTTCCGTCAAGTCCGCAAGAAAGAGGCTCGCTTCCATCAGAAGTCCAGTCTCTTCTGGAATGATCGTGATAGAGATCGTAGAAATCCAGGAATTTCCAGGTTTCTACAACCATCCTTTTCTGGTTTCAAAACCAGACGGCTCGTTCCGTCCACTCATAAATCTGAGCTGGATAAACAAGCTGATCGTGGCTCCAAGTTTCTATATGGAGACCATCCGATCGGTCAGAGCGAGTATTCGGGTGTAGGACTATGTTACATGCATAGACCTCAAGATGCGTACTTTCACATCATGGTACATCAGGCGTTCAGAAAGTATCTTCGCTTCCTCATCATAGGAGTCTATCAGCTCCGAGCAATGTGCTTCAGTCTGAATCTAGCCCCCTGGGCTTTCACTCGAATAATGAACTCGGTAATGACTCATTTCCGAGCTCATTCGTCTACGATAACGTTGGCCTACCTGGACGACATTCTTCAGAGGTACGACAATGAGCTAACGCTTCAGAACGATGTGCAGAATTGCTTCTAATGCTCCGATGTCTCGGTTTCATAAGTAAACGAGAAGTCGGATCTGGTATCGTCCAAGTCATTCACCCACAGGGGGATAAGCTTCGAGACGCACAGCATTCTCGGTTGTCTGCCGTTAACCAGAGCCAAATTAATCAGTTGTTATGCTCGCTATTGTCTTCACTCAGACAAGGTTTCAGCGAGAGATCTCATGAGACATAGGTTTGTGCAGAGCTGTCGTGATTTTATTCCGATAGGGCGGCTATGCACTTGTCCTCTCCAAATTTCTTCTGACCCAGAATTGGAGGGTGAAGATTCTTTCGCTCGATACGGACATCCTCTTGTCAAATCAAGTGAATAAGAGATTCAGACTTGGGCAGAATTTCAGTGGTTAACTCAGGGAGTTCCACTGCAATTGCCAGATCCGAGTTTTACAGTTTTGACGGATGCCAATCAAACAGGTTGGGACGCAACATTGAGCCCAACGGATTTGAAGTGCCAGGGTCTTTGGGATCCGTAGTTCCTATTCAAGCACATAAACATCAAGAAATGATGTCATTTTGGCTTGCCCTATGTTATTGGATGAACGTTATTCAGAATGCTCACGTGCAAATTCTGTCCGACAATTCGACGGTATTAGCGTATTTTCGGAACCAGGGAGGCACTCATTCCATTCTGTTATTCAAGTTAACGGAATGAATAATTCTGTTTGTACTAGAACATCAAGTTCTCCTATCGGTCCGTCATATTCCGGGTCGTCTGAACGTATTAGCGAACTCCCTTTCACGGAGGGGCCGCTTGTTGCCATCAGAATGGACTTTCAACAAACGAGTATTCAATCAGATTTGCTACCAAGGAGAGCGGCCAATGATAGACTTATTTGTGACACATCTCAACAATCAGTTGCAGACGTATGTGTCACCATGCTCGGATCCTCGAGCATTTGCAGTAGATGCTCTATCGATCTCGTGAGACGGAATAATAGGATATGCGTATCTTCCAGAGCCGTTTATTCAGCAGATATTGCTCAAGTTAAATAATCTCTTTGCAAAATTCTGTTGGTAGCATCTCTATCTCCACAGAGACCGTGAATTAATCTACTCAGGTGTCTGTTGTGGGACATGCCGTGGAAGCTTCCTCCACATTTCAGTCCATTCTATGGCTAGATGGATTCAATTAACTACCAGTACCAGGGCTTGCCTTGAGTAAAATGGTCGGGGCCTAAAAAAAGTGCCCCACATATTGAGGTCGGGGCCTTTTCGGGGCTGATTTTCCATTTTGTCCATTATTGTTAGTGCTTTTTTGTGGAAAATGTCGGGGCTTGAAAAAAAGCCCCCAGCAAGTGCTCCTTGGGGCTGATCTCGGGGCCTGGGCTGATCAGCCCCGACTCAAGGCAAGCCCTGCAGTACTGCTTATAATATTGTAACGGTAAAGCTGTAGTCCAGACCCAGAGGATCATGACAGCTGACCCCTGCCATGCCTCCTCAGTGACCAGCCCACAGATAGACCAATTTTAGGAGCCATTACAGACCAACCCCAAACCCAGTGCAACAGTATACCCATGGTTCAGACCCAGAGAACGATAACAGCTAACCCCTGTCATCATCCTCAGTGATTGTTCCACCGATACACTAGTTACCAACCACCTACTTGAATAAGGCCAAGTTAAATCTGCGAAACGGTTACACTGGTAGGGGCAGGGATTAGGACAATGGCAGTGGGAAGGTTGCATGTGCAAGGATATTAAGGGAAATAACTGGGGCTGGGAATGGATTGGATTTGGGAGTGGGAATATAGGGAAGAAAAAAAGTAGCTTTGGGACAAGCCACTCCTTTTATCTATGACTACTAAAAAGATTGTATTAATGTTTTGATACTTCAATTTAGGTCAACATTCATTCTTGAAAAATCAGACACGGGCCCTTGTATCCCACCATTCAAGAACGACTGCCAAGCTAAAGTAGGAAAATTATCCCACATGCCGAATGTCCAAATACATCGATAATAGCTCCTGTCAGGATTCCTACACCAGTAGACTAGGTCTACAGTTAAATTAAATGATAAAAGAGTATGTCGAACTTTATCATATTTTTATACTGTACCAATGACCCAGACTTAGCTGGTGCTAACTCTAACAAAACCAGGGCCAAACACAAATTTTGCCCCCCAATCCTCAAAATTTGCATCCAAAACAAAAAGAAATCATGTCCTAAAGGACCTCCATACTACGCCTCTACTGCGCATGCGCAGTGACGCAGACGTCCCGAAATTGGCGCCAATTATCATTCTCTGTTTGGCCCTTCATCAGTCAACATCTCACTGATCTTTGTGCTTGTAAATCTCAGTTTAAAGGATGCCAGACACGTAATTTTTGGAGAAAATGTGATTCTAAGGAGGATAGAAGGAGGAGAGGAAAAAGAAGTGACAAAAAATAATCAGGGCTGTACTTAAAATTTTTTGATGAAATTATGTTAAGTTGCCTATTTTCGAGGCATGGGCCTCTTGTTGTCATTCTTGCTAAATGTTGCACTGCTTATTCAGTGTTTCCTCTCCCCTAGCCTTCTAAAGTCCCCCCTTGCAATTCTCCCATGCTTTGGCATATTTTTGAGAAATTTCATTTCTAAAATTTCCTGGGAGAGTTGCTTGGTTACAGAATATTTTCTGTTATTTTCCCCATAGTTAGGTTTTCACCCATGGGTGTATAACGTTTGTGTTCTGCATCTTCCATCTGATGTTCTGCAGATTCTCCCCTGGGAGTCCCTGTTTTGCATCAGATAGAGTCTAATTTGATGACTGATTCCGGGCCAGTTTTTTCAGTGCCTGGAGTCATGTTTTCTGGTGTTTTTACACTGTTTGTTTACATTGGCAACAGCCTTTTTTGAGGGGGGCTGTTTGCCTTTGCTGTAGTTTATCTCACTATAAGATACATTTATATTATCCGTAAGTGTCTCATTAATTATTTAATATAAATTTAAAATTTTTGACCACACTTTGCCATCGGATCCATCGGGGCTCAACATTACTTTTCAGCAACTTGGGCTTCGCTGAAAAAATATTTTTTCAAAATTATTTTGATTTGCAATTGTTTTTTCATTTATTAATGGATCATGTTATTATGTATCTTTGTGTCAGGGGTTTTTGCGAGTAACTAGGACTTGTTGTTGTTCTTTCACAATGAAGGGACATTGTTCAAATTGTAATAGGAAGAAATCTTCCTCTGACTTTCATGATCATTGTATTAATTGTAGTCAGTGTTCTCACATTAATCCCTGTCCTATATGTGAATATTGGGATGAGAAACATTGGAAACGTGTGGCACGATATGTTGTTTCTGGAGAAAGGGCTATGCCGGCTCTTTCTCCGCAAGGTCACTCTACTCTCTCAGTTTCTATTTCAGAGGAACCAGAACAGGGTGATGTTTCCATGTTATCTTCTACAAGTGTGCGTCCGTCGTCACAAATGAATTCAGAGCTAGCGGCAAAAGTGCTCATGGAGATTAGACATATGTCGTCCGCTAACTCGCCCGGTGTAGCGTCCATTCACCGAATGGTTCGGCAGCCGGGTTCGTCCGATGCGGTCCAGGAGGAAATTTTGGGTGATGCGAGCACTATAAACATAATAGATGCACACCCACTGACGGCGGATAGTAAGCGAGAACGGAGGAAGCCTTTGAGTCCGGTTCCTAGCTCGTCCAGGTCCAGCCGGGCCGCGAGCGAGAGAGCCCCTCTCTCGTACAACAACATCTGGGACCAGATGTTGTGGTACAAAATGTGTCTTTAGCGGAGCATACGTCCGTCGCACGGGACGCTCCGTTGTATAAGCAGTCCGCGGAGACTGTTCAGGCTTCCTCTTCTCGTCAGCGCACACGACCGCACCTTGGCTGCGTGACCGCCGATATATTACCAGCTTCGCCGAGCAAGGATTCTTCGGCGACCAGGTCACACCATCCGGCAGCCAGGGATTCGAGACCGATGGACTCCGGACGTTCGCACAGTAAAAGTATGCGGGAGCCATCTGATGTGGAGCTGCCCTCGGCGAAGCAGCGAAAGACTGCGCCTCCGCAGGTCTCGACGCCGGACATTCTTGTGCAGATATCACAGCTTATCGCAGCATCCCAGCAGCCGACAGAAACGGTGTCGGATCGAGAATTATCCGATGGCGCTGGGTCGGTACGCTCCGCCGAAGCATCGGGGGCGGATGACCGGGAACATCATGAGGTCCGACCGGATGGTGAAAGGCATACAGATGACTTGGAGCTATCCCTTTCGGAACAACATAAAGCTGCCGTGGACTTCATCCGGCACTTTCTCCCTCAAGTTGTTCCATCGGGCCAGACTGCTGCGGTTCCGGACAAGAGGATTATAGCGTCATTGGACTCTGAATTTTTTGAGCGGTTCAGGGACATCGCTCCCGAGTTTCCGTCGCAGTCCAATAATGTTGCAAGAACATTTGAATTATTGAACGACGCTATATTTAAACTTGCTTCCAAGACGGGGAAAGGAGGTTTCTTGTCCGCTAATACTCTCAACCTGCCTTTCATTAATGCAAGGAATAAATTCGATACTGCAGGTCAGGGTATACCGAGAGTTCCTCTGCGTATGGACGACAAGGCGGAAGACTTAGAGCTATCATTACCGTCGTCGGCTTCTATTCCAACCGCGGTGTTGGAAACAACTATTGCGTCTAACAGAGCCAATTTAGATGCCTTATCTTACACAGATCACCTAACTAAGGCGTTATCACTGTGCCTTCAAGGGAAAGAGTTTCAGGATATACAATCCTCTTTAAGACTTCTTTCAAGGGCAGTAGCTTATTCCACGTGTAACTCCACCCTTTCAGTGGCAAATCTGGAGTTGGTTAGACGTGACGCAGCCCTAGCTACATCCACACTAGTGGATACTAAGGTGAAGAACTCTCTTAGAGTCGCTTCGGTCTCAGGAGAACTTCTCTTTGATGGCAAGCTTTCTGCTATTTATGATAAAATTACAAAGAAAGCTAAGGATTCTCTGTTGTTCAAATCTGCTCCTAAGAAGTCGGATACAGCAGACACGAATAAGACAGGCACTTCTGGGTCTAATGCGCCCAAGAGAGGTTCCTATAGAGGTTCCGGTGCGTCCTCTTGGTCTTATTCGAGAGACCGTCAGGGTAGCGACTCTCGTTCGGGACGTCCTTCAGGCCGGGACAATCAGTCGGACGCCCCGAGGTCGACGGGGCGAGGTGCGGGCCGTGGAGGACGTGGTTTCTCCTACTGCAGGCCTCGCAGGTCCAGGAGGTGATGGCTTAAACCTCTATCGCGTACCGGTTGGCGGAAGGTTGTCGAGCTTTTCACAAGAATGGGCTTCGATTACGGACGACCCTTGGGTGAGAGGAGTGACTTCGGAAGGTCTAAAGATATCCTTCAAACGAAAGCCTTCATTAACTCGAAGTCCAAAGTGGACTCTTCTTCCGTCAAATCCGCAGAAAAGAGACGCTCTGTTATCAGAGGTGCAGTCTCTTTTAATGAAGAATGCGGTAGAGGTCGTAGAAAACCAGGAATCTCCGGGATTCTACAGCCATCTGTTTCTGGTTCCGAAACCAGACGGCTCGTTCCGTCCAGTCATAGATTTGAGCTGGATAAACAAGCTGATCGTCGCTCCGAAGTTTTATATGGAGACGATTCGATCGGTCAGAGCGAGTATTCGGGTGAACGATTATGCAACGAGCATAGATCTCAAGATGCGTACTTTCACGTCATGGTACATCCGACATTCCGAAAGTACCTACGCTTCGCAGTCCTAGGAGTGGTGTATCAATTCCGGGCGATGTGCTTCGGATTGAATCTAGCACCCTGGGCTTTCACTCAGGTAATGAACTCGGTAATGATCTATTTCCGAGCTCATTCGTCTGCGGTAACGTCGGCCTACCTGGACGACATTCTTCAGAGGTACGGCAATGAGTTAACGCTTCAGAACGATGTTCAGAATCTTCTTCTATTGCTCCGACGTCTCGGTTTTATAGTAAACGAGGAGAAGTCGGATCTGGTGCCGTCCAAGTCATTCACTCATCTGGGAATGAGCTTCGAGACGCACAACAATCTCGTTCGTCTGCCGTTAACCAGAGCGAAATTAGTCAGTTGTTACGCTCGCTATTATCTGCACGCCGCCGCGGATCTCATTCCGATGGGGCGGTTACGCACACGTCCTCTTCAAATTTTCTTGACTCAGAATTGGAGTGTGAAAATTCATTTGCTCGATGTAGACATTCTCTTGTCAGATCAAGTGAAACAAGAGATTCAGACTTGGGCAAACATTCAGTGGTTAACTCAGGGAGTTCCGCTGCAGTTGCCGGATCCGAGTTTTACCATTATGACGGATGCCAGTCAAACAGGTTGGGGTGCATCATTAATCCCAATGGATTCGAGATGCCAGGGTCTTTGGGATCCGCAATTCCTGTGCAAGCACATAAACATCAAGGAAATGATGTCAATTTGGCTTGCGTTACGTCACTGGATGGACATTTTTCACAATGCTCATGTCCAAATCCTATCCGACAATACGACAGTAGTGGCGTATATACGGAATCAGGGAGGCACTCATTCAGTTCCGTTGTTCAATCTAACAGAAAGAATCCTTCTGTTTGCGCTAGAACATCACGTTCTTCTTTCGGTCCGTCACATACCGGGTCGTCTGAATGTGCTAGCAGACTCCCTTTCACGAAAGGGTCGCTTGTTGCCGTCGGAGTGGACTCTCAACAAACAAGTATTCAATCAGATTTGCTACCAATGGGAACGGCCAATGATAGACTTATTTGCGACACATCTCAACAATCAGTTGCAGACGTATGTGTCTCCGTGTCCAGATCCAAGAGCATTTGCAGTAGACGCTCTGTCGATCCCTTGGGACGGAATGATAGGATATGCGTATCCTCCAGCGCCGTTAATTCAACAAGTATTGCTAAAGATAAAACAATCTCAATGCAAGATTCTGTTGGTAGCATCTCTGTCGCCACAGAGACCATGGATAAATCTACTCAGGTGTCTGTTGTGGGACCTACCGCGAAAGCTTCCTCCACGGGATGATCTTCTTTCGCAGGGGAAATCGCGCCAACTCCATCACAACCCGCAAGGTCTCAACCTTCACGTTTTTCCGTTGTGCGGTCCTTCTTGCATGGCAAACACTTTACAGGACGAGCAGTGGACGCGATTTCTAAATGTAGGAGGACCTCCTCTTCGCTAAACTATGCGGCTAAGTGGAAGGTTTTTCGTCGTTGGTGTAGGGATCATTCTGTAGATATATTCGATCCCTCTATACCAGACATTGCAAACTTTCTAGTATACTTGTTTGACGAAATCAAACTGCTGCCTGTTACTATAAAGGGTTACAGATCTATGTTATCTGATACCTATGCACATCATGATAGTTTACAAATTGGATCTAATGTCTCTTTATCTAAGTTGGTCAGAAACTTTTCGATAAATAGACCCAGAACTCTTAGATTAATTCCTAAGTGGAATTTAGCTTGGGTTCTTCTTAAATTGAAGGAAAAGCCATTTGAACCTCTTGGGACAGTAGATTTCAAATTCTTATCTTATAAGACAGCTTTTCTCTTAGCTTTCTCTTCTGCTAGAAGAGTCAGTGAGCTTCATGCACTGTCGGTGGATGATTCTCACTATCGTAGTGTCGGGAACACTATCACCTTCACTACTAATGTGGGTTTTTTAGCTAAGAATCAGGCTCCTAATAAATATCCGGAACCTATTGTTATTAAGGCTCTTCCGTCTTCAGACGGGCGTAGGCCTTTACTCTGTCCTGTTAGAGCGTTACGTATCTATAAACAGAGATCTCAGTTCATCAGAAAGGGACGGAAACGTTTCTTTCTGTCTTTGATGCCTAATAGAAAGGACATTTCGGTCCATTCTATTGCTAGATGGATTCAATTAACTATCCGTACTGCTTATGAAAATTTATCTTCTTCTCAGCAGTCTGTGCTTAAGATTTCTGCTCATGAAGTAAGAGCTCTTTCTACTTCCTGGGCTTATGCTAATAGTGTTGCTATTACAGATTTAATGAAGGCTGCTTATTGGTCTCAGCCATCCACATTTACGAATTTTTATCTCAGAAATATTGAGTCCATTTCTGGAGACCTGCATTGTTTAGGTCCGTTATCTGTTGCTCAGAATGTCGTCCACTAAACAGTTGCAACTATAGTTATGCAGGCTTTCTGTTCCGGCAGTGACTCCATCCGGCTGCCCTCTTCGCTCTGGGCTATTTGACCCAGGGCAAGGGGAAGGGGGGGGGGGGGCGGGTGTTCCCTTAGGTCACCTGCTTTATAGTGAAAAGCAAGGGAATGCCTCCTCCAAGTCAGTATTTCTGAGTCGCTTCCGAGATGGTTTTAAAGTGTAATATTAATGTTTAAATTCATTCATGTCTTATTTTTAAAGTGTAGCTCGGTGTGAAGCATTTGTATATGCCAAGTGTCAAACGGGCTTTAATATACAATACTCGGACACTTTTAAATGACTATAAAGAGTCTCAATTCTCTGGACTACTTTATTTATTGGCTTGCTTTAAAAATAATTAGTATAAGGGATATACTGGATGTTAATAGAGAACATGAATGTTATTGTGCTCAATTATTAAGGGTAGTGTATCTTTCTAATTTAATATTAAATAAGAAAGATACATGTAAAGCCTAATACTCCTTTTCTCCTTAAGGGGTTACCTCTTTACTATATAGTTGAGCTTATTGGATTTTCCTCTATGTCCTAGGCCCTCCAGCCTGTTTACTATTCAGCTAAGTCTGGGTCATTGGTACAGTATAAAAATGTTAAAAAATTTATAGTAATTTATATATTTTTTATACTTACCAATGACCCAGACGGGGATGGCCCTCCCTGGAGTTGGGAACTCTTGCCTCCCCGCTGAGTACATAGCGCTGACCAGGCACTGCCAGTAAGAATGATAATTGGCGCCAATTTCGGGACGTCTGCGTCACTGCGCATGCGCAGTAGAGGCGTAGTATGGAGGTCCTTTAGGACATGATTTCTTTTTGTTTTGGATGCAAATTTTGGGGATTGGGGGGCAAAATTTGTGTTTGGCCCTGGTTTTGTTAGAGTTAGCACCAGCTAAGTCTGGGTCATTGGTAAGTATAAAAAATATATAAATTACTATACATTTTTTAACTTTTAAGAACTAAGAATATTATTTATTGACATTATATACAGTTTAGGGATCCCACTCATTCATACCAGACAAAAATACCACAGGACAAATACAGACTTCACATAACATCAACACACGATGACAACATGAAAGTGAACATTTTGATGAAGTGCAAGTGAATATTGCACAAAGGATGAAGTTTGATTGATGATGATTAGTAGTTATTAACCCAAGGATGAGCCAATTAGAGAGGTCTCATCATCAGGATAATCTCTACCAATCCCTGTAGTCCCAGACTACGTGCAGTCCAACTGCACATCTGGTGTAATCTTGGATTACACCTGATAATTTGCCTAAAGTTGGCTGATGCATCATCCACGCATAGCGTACATATTCTTAACTATGGCAGATGTGCTTAAAATGATTATAAAATTGTTAGACAAGATACAACTGAGCAAAAACACTACAGTTTATCTCCACGCTATACTCCCTTTTGAGTATACCACATACTAACTAGTTGGATAACATGTTCCAACAATAATACCACTTTACCATCACCCTGTACAGTGCTGGGAAGAGCCATTTTCATACTCTCACCACAACTGCACAGGACGACAAAAGGAGGTGTACAAAAGGACACCAGATTAAATAATTACTCTACCATTCACAGTTATTTAATTTAGTAGGGTATGATTAGACTGCTGGACTATGGATGGAAAGGATATATGGGGTTTGGGGTTACGCAACAGGAAATATGTGAATTACACATATTGTAAAACATGGTTTAATTATAGGTATGTGTTTTACAAACACATGGGCTAAAAGTCGCTTGAGGTGCTGTATGCAGCTGGAAAGAGCCATAGCATAAGGTCTCTCCAACAACAACCAGCACATCAAACCAGGGCATATACAGTTTACAGGTGCATGTTTTACAAACATACGGGTGAAGTGGAGTTTGAGGTGTTGTATGCAGGTGAAAGGAGACATAGCATGAGATCCCTTCAACAACATCCAACACATCAAACTAGGATAAATACTAAAACTTATTATTTAATAGCGTTTAGGTGGTGGGGGAGATTTCTAAATATGAACAATGATCCCAGGTTCACTTTCATGAGGGACAAAGTACGGTACTCAGGAATGGCACGCAATACAAAAAAAACACTGCTGACTACTTTTCCCAAGCACTTACTAATTGACAGTTGCTTTATATACAGGGGCAATCCATACACACTCACACATGGGGAATATTGAATTTCAAGCCACCTTGGCTCAAAAGGCAATTACACACATATTATACCGATACTTTTGATCACACAAGTATGAGAACCCTTTGTGTTTTAACACAATAAGACATTCTGGCCCCTTCAGGCCTTGATGTCACAATAACATTCTTGCCCTTTCAGGCTCTGATGTTCAAAGAGTATCTGACACATTCTAGCCCTTTCAGGCCTTGATGTTACTCAGACATGTCATTAAACCTTTGGAATAAAGAAAGGGGCGCAGGGGTGCTTATTTAGTAGTGCCTAGGGATGGGGTTATGACAGCGTATTGAGCAACTGTGTTATTTAACATAGATGGGCTTTAGGCTAGAAGGGGTCTACAGGGAAATTTAACATTTAACTTGTGAGGGTGATTCCATATTATTTTACAGGATAACTTATATTGCAAAAACACAATTTGGAATATTACCCCATTGGTTATTCATGGTGGAGCCAGTTGGAAAGAGCTAGATATGCGAGCTCTTTCCTACCGCCCTCACCATGAATAATACTTGAAGGTACTATTCTTTACTAATACCAGAAAGGAAACGGTACAATAATTTTATGGGCAAGGGTTATAACTGGTTATAGGTTGCTATATCTTTGTGACAGATTTATTTACAAAGACATTAGTGAACTCTCAACCATTCAAAATCTGCAACACTGTAATTCTCTGAAATGAGCCATGTTAGAATCATTCAAAAAAAACCCGTGTGGCAAATCATGATCTGTTGAAGGTATCTCAATTTTTTGTAGGTTTTATAACACTACAATTTTAGGGTAATTTATGTAAACTTTAAGATTTATGTCTGAAATAAAAGAGAGGGTGGTGGGCGGTAGCGTCATGAGAAATGGAGATTGACATAATTTACTTTCCTGTAGATGGAATACAGCACCATCTCACTGAATAAAACTCTGTCCTCTTCAGGCTCTATAGTCTTATCATGAAGATGGATCATAATCCAAATCACTTAAACAATTTGGGTGGGGTGTGGTAGATTCTGCAAAACACAGCTATTTTAAGCTTTAGTGTATACAAGTTTATAAATAAAAAAAAAATAATGCATATAGCCTTAACTGGGATAGGGTCTATTACAAATTCACACTGGCTCTTTCAAGCCTTCTCTGTGATATTGAGAGATTAAATAAATAATAAAATGGGAAGACCTTGGGGGCGGGGGGTAAATAGTGTCAATTATTCTTTATGGGGTAGTGCCTTTTAAAAGTTATTAACATTCACACTGGCTCTTTCAAGCCTTTTGTGTGCAACAACAATGCAAAAATGTTTGAAAAATAAATATAATTGGTGGCCCTTTCAGGCCTAAACTGAAGAAAATTCTGCCAAAAGTTTCAACTAAAATAAAACTTTTGAGCCTTTTGCCCTTTCAGGCACTGACTCTAAATCCTATCCTAACTGGGACAAATAAAGATAAAGTGTTATTATTTCTGCCACTTCAGGCAACATAATAAAGAAAATAAAAATTATAAAATAAAATGTTGGGCTAACACTTACAGTGTTACGGCTTCAATTAAAATGGCTTGTTCCCTTCGGACTCTAGCAAACGGGCAACGGGAGTCTGCTGCTTTTATAGTGTTAAAATTCTGCCAAGTCACATGACTTCTGCCAGAATTCCGCAAAGGTGATACTTTGAACCCTGCAGAATTCTGCCGAAAGCCAAACGCCTGCCAGAACATTAACACAAAAACTATGCTTGGATGAGGCAAACACACGTGCAGGCATAATCCAGAAGCCATATTTTCCCCAAATCAAACATATTACCCATAATTAAAACTTTAATTAATCCATAAATGAGAAAATTACATCACAGAATACTCAGGTGTACTTGGAAATTCCAAGTCAGCTTTTATAGGTCAAGATTTCCCAGTAGGCAATTCGACCTTGACGTCCTTGACTTCTTGTAAGTTGTAGTACAAAATTTACGCTCACATGTTAAAATAAAGATGACTGAATATGAGCCAATAAAGGCACGAAACCAACATTATATGGGCCGTGAGCTGCGAAAAGGGACCTTACAGGATATCCAATGAAAACAGAGAAAGACGTCAAAAACGAACGACGTAAAAATTGTGAGCGTGATCAAATAAGTTTTATAAACACACGCGGTTTTTATGTTTTTCTTTCCATTTCCAACGCACTGATTTAATGTATTTAATAAATTAAAACTGGTTACCATAACTAAATAAATGTTTTTTGTCAGAGATAGAATCAGACTCTCAAAACATCCTCTTGAATTCTGATGAATTGAATAGTTCTTTGCCAACGAAATAGCCGAGGCGATAGTGCAACACACGTTCTTGCCTTTCAAGAAGACGTGTTGTCTACTGTGTAGCAAACCAGCTTCAGGCGTATCCAATTCTTTGGTTGTTTCCATATGACTTTACATGTTTCCTATTAACCGATGACATTAATGTCATAAAACTTCGAGGCAAACAGCATTTTCTGATCAAAATTAACACACACAAAAGATATACTGACAAAAACACGCCGATTTCATTGTTTTTCAAAAGAGTTCGATGGGCTGTCAGCAGATGTGAAACGACTGATTTTTCACTTCACCCTGTTTAGTTTGACCTGTTTAAATGACGTTTCGCACTCGCTGAATTGTTTACATCAACGAGTGTTTCTATTTGTAAATCACGGTGTGACATCGAAAAGAAAGTTGCCGAGAACTCAGGTTTCAAAATCATCTTTGTTTCCGTCACTTGTTCTAACATGAATTCATCATGTCCGTGCAGAAATACCCTCTGAAAACCAGTTACAAGTTACAAATTTTATGTGCCTGGAATAAAATTATTTTTATCTTTGAAACGTTTTTTTTTTTGTTTTTTTTTGTTGTTGTTGTTTCTGTTTTTATTTGAAGTTCAGCTGTGGCGTAAAATGACTGAAGTTGTCTGTTCTGTATTCAAGCTCTACTCTACGTCACTACTAGTCATTACAGTACCCGTAGATCATACTGACCAAGCCTTGCGGTGTTCTATTTTCTAACAGCTCAGATGGGCTGTGAAACTGAATGCGATTTGTTTTCTACAGCCCTGGATACAGCATGTCCACCGCCTACATTCTTTACAACCTCAAAAGCTGCAACACCTCATGTCAAGCGCAGTAACTTCTGTCGTGACCAGTGTCGATACTACGGGTGGGGGTGAGGTGAAGGGCATTTACCCGGTCCCCAAACATAGATTTTGCCAGCCATCCCCTTTCGCCCATTCATCACAAACACATTCACACACCCTCTCTCACACAAACATTGACTCTGCTTTTGTTTTGTTATTCCCATACACACCCAGCCGATGAACTTATTTAATAAAGATTATAAGCTCAAAATTCGAATGCAGTTAGCCTACACAGTTTGTGAATCTTACCCTCAAAATATGGGTCGTAGGCCCTACCTCATTATTTTCAACGTTCAAAAACTGTGTAAACCTTTAAAAGCCACCAGAATAGTCCGAAAGCACAATTTTTTGTCTGTTTTTTTTATCTGGGAGGGAGAGGTCTGGGAGCTTGAGAAAAATTGAATCACCTCACCCCCCCCCACCCCCCCCCCCCCCCCAAAAAAAAAAAAATAATTTAAACAAATAAATAAATAAAAACAAATAGAACCCTCCAATAAATCTTCAAAGATTGCTCCTGCCTTAAAAATTATTGATATGCCCCTCTACCCCAACCCCCCTCACCCATGGGGAACGTATCATGTCCCTTAATTGCCCCCCCCCCCCCATGCCAGAATTTCTAGCGCCGCCGCTGGTCAACTTATGTAGTTCACAATTGTGTCAGTTTTTCTTTCAATTGGAGCCTTATTAATTTTGTGATCGTGATGCAACTCAACTATATTTAACAAAATTTTTAAGAATGACAAAATTCAAGTATCTTTCCAAAACTTTCCTTCGAAGCTGTTTGAGAAACATTTCTCGGTTCTGGTAATTGTTGCTGGGACCAATAATGTATACCATTTTCCTAAACTTGTTTTAAGAAGGGATTTTCGTTTCAAAGAAGTAGAAAGTTAAAAAAAACCTTCAATTTTTTTTCCAGTCTTCATAGGAGGCGGGGGGGGGCGTCATCTAAAAATACAAGAGGCCAAAAATTTAGCCCCTGGAATAACCTCTGGTGGGGTCAGAAAAACATTTGCAAGACACTAAGCCCCGTGGGGTGTGGCCTCCCCCCCCCCCCCCCCCTTCCGAAGCCAAACCATTTTTTTTCAAATCCACTTTTTCCACATTTATTTCGCTGATAAAAGATCTTTGAGCATTGTTATATCTTTGGTGGTCACTTAAGAACATGATAGGTAAAATATGTAGGTTTTATTTGCTTTGAAAGTTACTTCTTCTGTTTTCATATTTTCTCATCAAAATTGGATTTTTGCACACACACACAAAAATGGCTCAAATTTTGTTTTTAGGGAGTCCAGGGGCGTAATGTTGCTTTTTCGGCCTCGTGTATATTTTTTACAGCTGACCGTCATGAACTGAAGTCCCTTGGCGACAATTGAGTTCTTTTTTCTGATGAAACATGAAAGAATAATCTGTTCAAATGATTGGTTGGGTGGAAAGGTAGGCTGCATGTAGGCCTGAAATAAATAGATGATGTAATTTCACTGCGGCATGATGCCAATATCACAAACACGCATACACAACAACACAGAAGGGAATATCCGTGAGCGGTTCGTGGTGGGGGGGGGGGGGGGGGGTTGTAAAAAATAATACACTAGGTCCGAAAAGCAAAGTTCTGCCTTGTACTATCCAGAAAAACAATCTGGGCATAAAAAAATTGTCTTTTTGGGGCGGAGGGGGTGGGGGGGGGGCAATTTTTTTTTCAATCTTGATGTACGATAAACTTTTAAAAAAATATCTTTCTAGGCAAATGAAACCGTCATGTTCTTAACTGACCACTAATGACATGCATGACAATGCTCAAAAGTCTTCTGTTACTGAATGAAAAAAAGTTGATTTGAAAAAAATTTCTTCGGCCTCGGCAGGCCCCCTCTCCCTGGGGACACTGTGCCTTGCAGTTTTTATCCGCCCACCTCCCCAACAAATCGTGTTTTTATTTATTTTTTACAACTGATCCACTCCTCCCTCCCTCCACCCCAACCCTGGGAATACCGAGAGACAAAAACAAAAACAATACCAAGTTATCGTGTAAAATAACTTATTTTGCACAGTATTGTTTTTGTTTGCTTGTTTAGGGTTTTTGCTTGTCTTGTTCGCTGATCCCTTTTCTTCTGGAACTAGCGAGAGGTGGTTGGGAATGGGAGTTGTCTTGAAAAACCTAAAAAACTACAGGCGGAAGTAGATAACTCAAAATCGGTTGATTCGAATATATGAGATAACACGAAGTGGCGATCGGTCCTAGCAATCAGGGACTATATATAGCTCATAACATCCAGATCCCGAAGTGGGCTGGCCGACGGGCGGCTTAATTAGGGTCTTGTGTGGGGGGGGGGGGGGGGCGGGGGGGGGGGGGGGGTTACCCCAGGTAAACTATGATTTCTGGAGGCTCTCAGGAAGTTTCGGAAAGCACTCTAGAGCTCCAGAATGTGGAGAATTTCAACAGGAAAATGGGTATTTCGAACAATATGACAAAATTCCCTGCCAAATGTAGGGGCCCTTCAAATGTGAGGCCCTGTGCGTCCGCCCAGTCTGCCCATTCTTACATACGGCCCTAAGGTTACCTGACTGCTCTGGGAATATTTGTTTCAGTTTTTCTCATCGAATAAAGGGAAAAAAGACCTATGTGTGGCCTATAACAGCCTCTCCCGACAAAAGGAGTAAAACTTCTGACAGTATATATCAGTCACCTTTTTAGGTTTCTTGTACAGAAGTCTCATACGCACCATTAGCTGAGCCTAACTTTGATTTAAATACAATTTGCGATTCATGTATTTATTTATTTGGTGCCAGCATCAAGGCTATATCATGACTCAACATAACTATAAAGTCAAGTCTTGCCAATCATTTATGCCTATGTTTCCCACTTACCGAGGGATGGCACCCAGCGGCGTTGGTTACCAAGTCCTATTTTACCAATGGAGACAGGTGGAGGAGAACAGTCTACATCAGTGGACATACAGACTTTTATTATCGTGGGCGTCCTACAGGAAGAGTTTTGAGATTGATACACATACCACAACATGCGGCCAAACACACTGAGCTTGATAACCCCTCCCGGCAAAGATTGAGACTAATGACACTCAGACAACTGTCGAAGGAAACTCACATATAGGTCTTGGCTGAATCTACATTGGATTTCAAGGACATTTTAAAATTGAAATTGTTCAGTTGGATGGCCTGCTCCACGAATTATATAGGGCCTACATGTTCAGACCCAAACGTGTTTCAATGTTATGTTTAAAATCGATTTTAGAGTTACGCTTCACCACAACTAAAATGCGTTTAGAAATTCCACATGAAGTTTGTTTTGGAGCAACTGAACATCTTAAGACCGTTCCGGAATTGGACACAAACTGACGAGAAAAAACACTTCTGTACATAATCCTTGCACTTCAGAGGTGCTCAAGAAACTGAATACGAGATTTTGTAAGCATTTTGGTGTTTTAAATTACAAACCGAAATATGTGTTTTGCATAAATGACACTCAGCAAATCATGTCTTTGTCTTGTGAATATCAATTAATCTAAAACTTGTTAGGGGACAAAAAATAGGAGAAAATAACAATTTAAAATTAATGGGCAACACATTAATATTTAGCAAAAACAAACAAAACCCAGCCTGTATTTGTTTAATAATTTTAATAGTGGTCTCAGAATAGGCCTATGCGCATGTGCATGAGGGAGTGGGGGGGGGGGGGGGGGGGGGATAAATACTCACTGGCATAGCCAGGATTTTTAATTAGGGGTGGCAAAATATACGAATGAATGTATGTATAGTATGCTAGGGTGGTACATTTAGATAATTATCTATGCAGGAGCTGTGCAAATGGAAGACGTAAGTGTCACTGGTACTGCATAGAGAATAATAAAATTTTACCACAAAATTATCAGAGTGAATTTTAATGCAGTAGTGTTGTATGTGAATCCATCAGTGAATAAATTGTTTTCCTGAAGTCTTCATTAAGTGGGACAGGATATATATATATAGGAATACTTCATTAAATCACCTGCAGAGTGGAGATTCCACCCAAGCAATAATTAAACATTAACCGGAGGTCCATTAGCTGAAACATTGCTTGTGTCTTTATGTCGATATGTACAGAATTTGAAAGTGATACTTTGGGTGATAACTCCACTACGCGGGTGATTCAGTTACAATTCACTCTCCACGTACTGTAGTTCTCTCGAGAAAAAATTGTCATCCGTGCTCTGATGCCTTTGCGACGTTATGCACGTTGGCCCATATTATTGGAGATAGCACTGTAAAAATTTCTGTTTATCCCGTTTCTTCTTGTTCTGCTTTTTTAGTTTTGTTTTTTTGCTGTTACTATTGTCTGTTTTCAGCCTACTAGTTATATTGGTGAGGAGGGGTCGTGTGTTATTGGATTTTCTTTATTCAAATTGCTGATACATGGAAAGCAGCCGAAAACGTGCAAAAGGCATCACCCCCCCGACACCCCCCCCCCCCCCCCCCCCCCCCCCCCCCCCCCCAACAAAAAAAACAAAAAGTAAAAAAAAAAAAAAAATGAACAAGAAAAACAAGAAATAAACAAAAATGAAAAACCTGACAACTCAGGAAAACAAATCTTTTTCAAAAACTTTCTTTGCTAGATTGCTCCTCTCACACCATGAGTTAAACTATATCCACGGTGAATTGAAGCTCAGATGGTTGGTTGTTATCTTCCTTCATTCTTAAATATTGCATTTTTTCAAAAAAGAAATAACTTGTTACTGTTCGCTAAACGTTCACATATTTTTATACTGTACCAATGACCCAGACATAGCTGGTGCTACTAACTCTTAAAATATAGGGCCAAACACAAATTTTGCCCCCCAATCCCCAAAATTTGCATCTAAAACTAAAGAAAACATGTCCTGAAAGGCCCTCCACACCTCGCCCCCACTGCGCATTGCGCAGTGTCCAGGACGTTCCGAAATTGGCGCCATTTATCATTCTAAGTTTGGCCCTTCATCAGTTAACATCTGACTGATCTTTGTGCTTTTAAATCTCAGTTTAAATGATGTCAGACACATAAATATTAGTGAAATGGTGATTCTAAGGAGGATAGAAAAGGAGGAGAGGAAAAGAATGTGTGACAGAATATTATCAGGGCTGTAACTTAAAATTTTTTAATGAAATTATGTTAAGTTACCTATTTTCAAGGCAGCAGCCATTTTGTTGTCATTCTGATTATTTAGTTACACTGTTTTTTCAAGTGTTTTTCCTCTCTCCCTGTCCTTTAAGTTCCCCCTTGCTATTCTCCCATGCTTTTGGCATAGTTTCTGTATTTATTATTACTAAAATTTCTTGGGAGTTTTAGCTTAATAACAGAATGAATTCTGTTCTTTCCCCATGTTTACGTCTTCACCTACGGGTGGTTAGGCGTTGTGTTCTGCATCTACCATCTGATGTTCTGCAGTTTCTTCCCTGGAAGTCTCTGTTTTGCATCAGATGGTGTATTTTTGGTAACTGATTTCGGGCCTGGGTGCCTGGAGTCTTATTTTAGTGTTTTTACACTCATTGTTTACATTTACAACAGCCCTCTGTGTGAGGGGGGGATTTCTAAATAATAATATCTTTATGTTATTTTAATCATAACTAGATACATTATTATTGTTCGTAAGTGTTGAATAAATTGTTTAAAATATTTTTAAAATTTTTGTCCACACTTAGGCTTGGGATCCATTGGGGCTCAACGTTACTTTTCAGAAACTTGGGCTGTTCTGAAAAAATATTTTTTCAAAATATTTTGATTTCAATTATTTTTTCTATATTAATGGATCATATTATTATTATGTATTTGATTGCCAGGGGTTAGTGCGAGTACCAGGACTTGTTTTCTTTTCTCATTGAAAGGATATTGATCAATTGTTTTAGGAGGAAGTCTTCCTCTGACCTTATTATCATTCTATATGTGGTCAGTGTACTCGCATTAACTCCTGTTCTGTATCGTATGATTTCGATGACAATATGGGAAGCGTATGTCACGGTATGTTGTTGGGGATTTGGACACTCCGGTCCTTTCCCCGCAGGGTCACTCTACTTTATCAATTTCTATTTCAGACGATCAAGATTAGGGTGATGTATCTGTGATGTCTTCCAACAGTGTGCCTCCGTCGTCACAATTAATGAAGGGCTAGCGGAAAAGTGCTCATGTAATACGCCAATTGCCTAAGAGGACCCTAGTAGGTTCGACGGCCTTTGACGTCCGCTAGCTCGCCCGGTGTAGCGTCCATTCACCGAATGGTTCGGCAGCCGGGTTCGTCCGTTGCGGTCTAGAAGGAATTTTGGGGTGATGCGAGCACTATAAAATTAACTTAATGCACACCCAGTGACGGCGGATCGGAGGGAGAACGGAGGAAGCCTTTTAGTCCGGTTCATAGCTCGTTCCGGTCCATCCGGACGGCAAGCGAGAGAGGCCCCTCTCTCGTTCAACAACATCTGGCCCCAGATGTTGTGGTACAAATGTGTTGTTAGCGGAGCATACGTCCGTCGCTCGGGACGCTCCGTTGTATAGGCAGTCCGCTGAGACTGCTAAGGCTTCCTCTTCTCATCAGCGCACACGACCGCACCTTGGCTGCGTGACCGCCGATATATTACCAGCTTCGCCGATCAAGGATTCTTCGGCGACCAGGTCACACCATCCGGCAGCCAGGGATTCGAGACCGATGGACTCCGGACGTTCGCATAGGAAGTATGCGGGAGCCATCTGATGCGGAGCTGCCCTCGGCGAAGCACCGATAGACTGCGCCTCCGCAGGTCTCGACGCCGGACATTCTTGTGCACATAGCACAGCTTATCGCAGCATCCCAGCAGCCGACAGAAACGGTGTCGGATCGAGAATTATCCGACAGCGCTGGGTCGGTAGCCGGGGACTCGAGGCCTGCAGACTCCGGACGTTCGCATAGGAAGTGTGCGGGAGTCAACGTACACGGAGCTTCCAGCGGCAATGCATCGTAAGTCCGCTACGGCACAGGCCTCGGGAACGGACGTGCTTTCCTTAATAGCACAGTTTATCGCAGCATCCCAGCATCAACTGAATCTGTCGCATATATTTTATCCGACGATGCTGGGTCGGGACGCTCCGCGGAAGCGGGTACGGACGTCCGAAAGTTTCATCCGGTCCGACGGGATACCGAAAGGGATTCGGTGGATTTCAAGCTTTCCCTTTCGGAACAACATATGCTGCGATGCCGGATAAGAAACTGATAGCGTCGGTGGACTTAGAAATTTTTGGTTCGGTTCAGGGACATCGTCCCTCAGTTCCGACATAATCCAATAATGTCACACAAACTTTCGAATTATTGAACGACGCTATATATATTATTATTTTATGCTTGCTATCCAAGCATTTCTGGTTTCTTGTTCGAAGAGTTATGGAGATGTCTTTCAAAAGTGTGCCTCTGTCGTCATAGTTAATGAAGAGTTAGCGGCAATAAGTGCTCATGGAATATGTCTATCGCTTACGGAATGACATTCGCTAGCTCACCCGGTGTAGCATACATTCATCGAATGGTTCGGCTGCCGGGTTCGTCCGTTGCGGTCTAGGAAGGAGATTTGGGTGATGCGAGCACTTTAATTACTTTAGTACTCACCCAGTGACGGCAGATTGAGGACAGATCGGAGGAAGCCAACAACATAGGGGACCGCATGTTGTGGTTCAGATATTTTACATTCGGAGCATATGTCCGTTGCTCGGGACGCTCCGTTATATTGACAGTCCGAGAGACTGTCTTTAATGCTTCCTCATCCTCACAGCAGGGCACACGACCGCACATTGGCTACGTGACCTCGAGTATCCGATCAGTTTCGGCATTCAGTGATTCCACAGCGAATAGGTCGCGCCATCCGGTAGCCAAGGGACACGAGGCCTATACACTCCGTTCGCTCGCATATTGGAAGTATGCACGGGGTAACGATCTCGGAGCTTCCTGCGGCAATGCATCGTAAGACCGCTGCTCCTCAGGCCTCGGTGACGGACGTGCTATCCGAGTTAGCACAGTTGTTTCGCAGCATCCCAGCAATTGACGGTTTCTCGGTCGAATCAGGAATTATCCGACGGCGCTGGGTCGGTGCGGTCCGCGGTTGCATCAAGCTACGGACGACCGAACGCTTTATAGGGTCCGACAGGATGGCGAAAGGGATTCGAAAGATTTCGAGTTTTCCCTTTAGTAGTATCGGAAGATGCCTTTCATATCTTCTGGCATTTCTTCCAGTGATTATTTTTCGGACTTCATTGCTGCGATCTTGGATAAGAGACTTATAGCGTCATTGGACTCGGATTTTTCGATCGGTACAGGGACTTTGTCCCTGACTTACCGACGCAGTCCAATATTGTCATTACAACATGTGTTTTATTTTTCGACGCTATATATTATATATATATATACAAGCCTGCTACTAAGCATGATAGTTTAGTTTCTTGTCCGCGTGGCTCATTTCTGCCATTTTATCTTTTTTACATATAGTTTATTTTGGCAGAGCAGGGCAAACCGAGAGTTCATATGCGTCTAGACGGTGTGATTAAAGACTGCATATATTCTTTTTCGCCGTTTATGTCTTTTCCAATTTCAATATTGGGAACGACATTATGTATAGTAGACTTAACTTAGACGCTTTATTATACGTAATCCGCCTTACTGAGGCGTTATCATTACGTCTTCAAGAAAAGATTTACGGGATATTATTCTCAATGTAATTTCTTTTGAGGGCAGTATTTTGTTCACGTATAACTCCGCCCTTCAGTGGCTGATTGGAGTGTTTAGACGTGATGCAGCCCTAGCTACATCCACGCGTGGATAGTAGGTTAAGAACTCTCTCAGAGTCGCTTCGTTCTCGGAGGAGCTTCTCTTCGACGGCAACTTTCCAGCAATCCATGAATTGCTTGGTTTATACATTCTCTTGTCTATCTACTGTTACAAGAGATTCAGACTGGGGCAAACATTCGGTGGTTGACTCAGAGAGTGCCGCCGCAGTTGCCGGACCCTAGTGTGGCTGTTATGACGGTTGCCAGTCAAACAGATTGGGATATATACTGATCCCTACGGATTCGAAGTGCCAGGGTCTTTGGGTTCCGCAGTCTTTTAGCTATCAGTTTAACTTCCGCGGAATAATGTTTTTTAGGCTTGCTTTATGTCATTGCATGAACATTATTCAGAAATGCATGCCCAAATTCCTGTCCTTTAATTCGACAGTAGTGGCGTATCTCCGGAACCAGGGAGGCACTCTTTCGTTTCCGTTATTCAATTTAATGGAAAGAATCCGTCTGTTGGTTATAGTACACCAAGTTCAGTTTTGGTCCGTCATATTCGGGGTCGTCTGATTGTTTTATCGCACTCCCGTTCTCTTACGGGTCGCTTGTTGCTGTCAGAATGGACTCTCAACAAACAAGTATTTAATCAGATTTGCTATCTATGGGAGCGCCCAATGATGTTTTATTATGACACAGCTTGCTTATCAATTGCAGACGTATGTGTTGGCTTGTCCAGATCTCTGAGCTAATACTGTTAACGCTCTATTGATCTATAGGACGCAATGATAGGATACGCGTATCCTCCGGCGCTGTTGTTTTAGCAGGTATTGCTAAGATAAACAACCACAATACATTTCTGTTGATAGCATCTCTATCTTCACAGAGATCATGAGTAATTTACTCTCTTGTCTACTGTGGATCTTAACGTGAAATCTTCCTCTATGTGAGGATCTTTTTTCACTGGGTAAATCGTGTCATCTTTATCACAACCAGCAAGGTCGCAACCTTCATGTATTCCGTTGTGTGGTCCGTATTGCATTGTAAGCACTGTACTGGACGAGCTTTGGACGCGATTTCTTACTATAGGAGATCCTCTTCTTCGCTATTCTATGCGACTAAAGTGGAGGCTCTTCCGTCGTGGTGTAGGGATCATTATGTTCATATGGTTGATCCCTCCATACTACGCATTGCTAGTTTTTAGTATACTTGTTTCACAAGATCTACTGCAGCCTGTTGTTATTTAGGTTATAGGTTTATGTTACCTCATACCTATGCACTCTACGATAGTTTACAATTGAGTCTTTTGTCTCTTTATCTAAGTCAGTTAGTAACTTTTTGATAAATAGACTTAGAATCTTTAGATTAAATTCCTATACGGATTTTAACTTCGGTTCTTATTTAGCTAAGTAATCATTTGAGCCTCTGGAAACAGTAGTTTTCAAATTCTGACCTTTTAGACAGTAATTCTGTTGGTTTCTCTTTTACTGTAGAGTCAGTGAGTTTCATGCACTATCGATGGATGATTTTCACTTTCATAGTTTCGGAATCAATACTTCCGTTACTATTTAGGTTGGATTGTTGCATAAGAGTTAGGCTCCTATTATCCGGAACCTATTATTTTAAGGTCCTTCCGTCTTCGTATGGGCATAGGCCTTTACTCTTTCCGGGTACAGTTTATGTATTTATAAACAGATATCTGTTTATTACAAGGGCGTAAGCTTCTTCTGTCTTTGATGTCTAGTAGAAGGACGTTACGCTCCATTTTATTGTTAATCGATTCTATTAACTAGCGTACTGCTTATGGTATATCATTGGCTTAGCAGTTGTGCTTAAGATTTCGGCTCTTGAAGTAAGAGTTCTTCTACTTCTTGGGCTTACATTAATAGTGTTGCTATTATAGATTTTTGAAGGCTGCTCATTGCGCTCAGCCATCCATTCATGAATTTTATCTCAGAAATATCGAGTCCATTTCTGGAGGCATCTATTGTTAGGTCTATTATCTACTGCTCAGAATGTCATTCACTTAACAGTTGCTACTATAGCTAGGTAGGCTGTCTGTTTCGGCAGTGTCTCCGTTCGGCTGCCCTCTTCGCTCTGGGCTATTTGACCCAGGGCAAGAAAAAGGGGGGGGGGGGGAGGGTGTTCCCTTGGGTCACCTGTTTTTACTATGAAAACAAGGGGATACCTCCTCCGGAGTTAGTAATTCTGAGCAGTTATTGGGATGGTTGTTTAGTGAGAAGTTTAAGTTTATAAAATTCATTCAAGTCTTAGTTTTTAAAGTATAGCTTTTGAATATTGCATATGTCAACGGACATGATTATGCAATTCTCACACACTTTTAGGAGTATAAGAGTCTCTATTCTCTAGACTTACTTTATTATTGGCTTACTTTAAAAATTATTAGTATAAGGATTATTGGATATTAATAGAGTACATGGATGTATGAAGCTCAATTTTTGGAAGGTGTTGTATCTTTCTAATTTATCATAAATAAGAAAGATACATGTAAGGCCTATTACTTCTTTTCCCTACAGGGGATGACTCTATTTTATTTTATTGAGCGTATTCCATTTTGCTCTATGTCCTTGGCCCTCCAGCCTTTTTACTATTCAGCTATGTCTGGGTCATTGGTACAGTATAAAAATGTTAAAAAATTTATAGTAATTTATATATTTTTTATACTTACCAATGACCCAGACGGGGATGGCCCTCCCAGGAGTTGGGAACTCTTGCCTCCCCGCTGAGTACATAGCGCTTACCAGGCACTGGTTATTAGAATGATAAATGGCGCCAATTTCGGAACGTCCTGGACACTGCGCATGCGCAGTGGGGGCGAGGTGTGGAGGGCCTTTCAGGACATGTTTTCTTTAGTTTTAGATGCAAATTTTGGGGATTGGGGGGCAAAATTTGTGTTTGGCCCTATATTTTAAGAGTTAGCACCAGCTATGTCTGGGTCATTGGTAAGTATAAAAAATATATAAATTACTATAAATTTTTTAACTTTCACGAGAGATAACGTTGCACGTATGCATCATTTTAGTATTACGTTGAAACGTCAAACGGCTCTTGGACATTCCACTTTTCACGTTGTGTTGACCCATTTATAAATGTCAAATGAACCTAAAGTAAACTTTGTTGGAATCATCGATTTCAGGAGAGTAAAGATGTAACTCTAACTTAATTTCAAATTTTTGACCCCTAAGGTCCCTTTTCGCAGCTCATGGCCCATATAATGTCCTGGATAATTTTACTGGCAGAAGGAGTTGTGACAAAGCATTTATACTGCTTAACATCCAACAGATAACAATTTATAACCTACGGTATGCATTGATTACCACAATGACGTTTCCCAACATACAGTTACACCAGGTTAAAGAATATACCGGTACCCCTAACCACTGGAATCCACTGAAATGTTTATTGGGGCGTTGTAAACAATTTAAAAAAATCTATGGGGCGGGAATACATTTTAAAAAAGGGTGTATTTAAGGTATGGATCTTTTAAAAGTGGCATTTGTTACATTATCTTCAATCAGCAGTCTGTGCTTAAGATTTCAGCTCTTGAAGTAAGAGTTCTTTCTACATCATGGGCTTACGCTAACAGATCTAATGAGGGCTGCATACTCGTTTCAGCCTTCCACATTCACAAATTTGTACCTTAGAAATATTGAGGCCATTTCAGGAGATCTGCATTGTTTAGGTCCGTTATCTGTTGCTCAGAATGTCATCCACTAAACAGTTGCAACTATAGTTATGTAGGCTGTTGTTTCCGGCAGTGACTCTGTCCTGCTGCCCTCTTCGCTCTGGAGTATTTGATCCAGGGCAAGGGGAAGAAGGGGGGGGGGGGGGGGGGTGTTCCCTTAGGTCACCTGCTTTATAGTGAAAAGCAAGGGAATACCTCCCCTGGAGTCAGTAATTCCAGTCGGTACCGGGATGATTTTAAAGTGTAAAGCTATGTTTACTCATCCATGTAATATTTTCAAAGTGTAGCTCGGTGTGAAGCATTTGTATATGTCACATGTCATACAGGCATTAATATACAATCCTCGGACACTTTTAATTGGTATAAAGAGTCTCATTTCTCTGGACTTCCTTTATTTATTGGCTTTCCTTTAAAAATAATTAGCATAACGGGTTATACTGGAGGTTAATAGAGATCATTGATGTTATTGTGCTCAATTACAGAATGGTGTTGTGTCTTTCTCGTTTTGATGCAAATAGAAAGATACATGTAAAGCCTATTTCCCCTTTCTCCTCGAGGGGATAATTCTGTTATATGTAGTTGAGTCTATTGGATTTCCTCTATGTCCTAGGCCCTCTAGCCTTTTTACTATTCAGCTAAGTCTGGGTCATTGGTACAGTATAAAAATGTTAAAAAATTTATATATTTTTTATACTTACCAATGACCCAGACGGGGATGGCCCTCCCATGAGTTGGAAACTCATATCTCCCCGCTGAGTACATAGCGCTTACCAGGCACTGGTTGTAAGAATGATAATTGCGCCAATTTCGAGACCTCCTTGACACTGCGCATGTGCAGTGGAGTAAAAGTATGGAGAACCATATAGGACATGTAATTTTCGGTTTTAGATGCAAATTTGGGGGATTGGGGGGTAAAATTTGTGTTTGGCCCTAGAATTTAAGAGTTAGCACCAGCTATGTTTGGGTCATTGGTAAGTATAAAAAATATATAAATTACTATAAATTTTTTAACTTTTCATTGATTTGACTCTTATGATAGTATAGTGATCATATTAATGCTGGTTTTGGTTTAGTTTTTCAAACACTTGACCTATAGATTGATGAAGTCGGTGTTTGGGTGGATGGGTGGGCAGTTGTCACCCCCTTCTCATTAGCAAGATAACTTTACCAAATATTAATGAATTTGGTCAATATTTGGTATATGAGAATTTCTTCATAATGTTTTGAATGAGTTCAAAAATTGGTACGGTTCAGCCATACTGAGTGGAGTTGTGGTCGCTAATTAGTTAATTTGTGCCTGTTTTCAGCTTGTTAGCACTATAACTTGAACTAATATCAATGGATTTGGTATATGAGACATTCTAAACAATGTCTTTCTAGAGTTTGAAAAGTGTTGCTGTTTGTCCATGGAGCAGAGTTATGGAACTTAATTAGTTAATTTTTGCCTGGTTTCATCTTGTTAGCACAATAACGAACAAATATCAATTAATTTGGTCAATATTTAGCATGTAAGACTTTTTAACAATGTTTTGAAAGAATTTGAAAATGATCACAGCATGATAACTTGAACAAATATCACTGAATTTGGTCAGTATTTGGTATGTGAATCTTTCTTAGCAATGTCTTGAATGAGATAAAAAACTGGTATGGTTCAGCCATCTGGAGCCAAGTGATGGCCCTAAATTAGTTACTTTTTTACCTGCTTTCAGCTTGTCAGCACGATAACTTGAACAAATGTTAATTGATTTGATCAATATTTGGTATTTGAGACTTTCGTAACCATGTTTTGCTTGAGTTTAAAAACCGATGTGGTTTGGCCATACTGAGAAGAGTTATAGCCCTTAATTAGTTAATTTCTTACTGTTTTCGGCTCATTAGTGTGATAACTTGAATATCAGTGGATTTGATTTTCGTATAATGACAAGTTTTACAGGTACGAAAAAACTCGACCCTAGCATTGGCAATATATAATCCTTGTTTTTGTGTATATAGTCACCTGAGTGCTATAATGTCCTATGCCCCCTATATGTCCCATAGGGGACATAGGACATTCTAGCAATCAGGCGTTACTGTGGTAAACCAGTTCTGCTTTACTAGTAAAATAGGACCCAGTCACCAATGCTTGGGGTGAAAGTCCTCTAAAATGGGCAACATGTTGATCAACGATTGACTAAACTTGACTTCATCTCCATGTTGTGTCACGATTAGCCATGGTGCATAAATATGTGACGTTAACCACCAACAAACAAACAAACTAGCAATCAGGCGATGATATGTGAAACAGAACACAATCTTTTTACTTCCATTTCAGCTCTACTGAGATTTGTACTGCCGGATAACATGGATGCAATGTTGGAGACAGCTAGAGTATTTGGTAATTTAACCAGACAGAAAGCTGTCAGAGAATTTCTTGCTAAAAATAAAGGTAATATTTATTGTTTCACCTTACTGAAATACTTTTTGTAATCAGTTTTGAGCAGATCTTTCAATATTTTTGTGAGGGGGTTTATGTTAAGCATATTTCTTTTGGGCTACTTCTTTTCCATGCTTAACAGTGGCTCACAGAACCAGGGCTGTATATATCTACAGTCACAATTATTTTCAAACAGCTATGCAATTAGGTGGTAAGCTGTGAAGTGACATTTACTCGCTGATACATGCTGGTGCTTTCTTTGTTCTTGTTTTTTTCTCCAGTATCACCAAAGCACTGCGGGGAACACTCTTTTGCAGATCTGGACTTCACAGGGTTTGTATGAATCTCTGAACATGTTTAAAAAGTACTTTGAGTTTTGAATCCAGACCCTTGAAACTACTTGAAATTTTGACTTTCTGTAAAAAAATCAGAAAAGTCCTTGGAAAAACATAATTATTCCCTGTCACTTAATGGGAGGGGGATATAGGAATGGGTTCCATCCATTCTTCTGTCCTGTGTCCTATCCTGTCTATATGGCTTTCCCCATTTCTTGTCATCATATTTAAAAGGAAACCATTAAAAATATTTTCCCCAAATTTAATATATGGCTTTATGGTGATGTCATGAATGGGATTGAAAAGCAGCTCTCTCCAAGTATATTTTTACACTGTAAACCAATGGCTCAGACTAGCTGGTGCTTAACTCAAAGTTATCAAGGGCCAAACACAAATTTTGAACCCCCCAATCCCCCAAATTTGCTTGCAAACCCGAAAATTAGAAGTCCTATCTGGCCCTCCATACATTTACTCTCCACGCATGCGCAGACATCAGGAAGTGACCGGAATTGGCGCCAACATCATTCTTTATTTGGCCCTAAAAGTCAGCAACAATGAAATGACATCTGTGCTTTAAAATCTCCTTTTTAGCTTAACTTGACATAGTCAAGATAAGCTATTGCCATCACGCATGCGGAAGTCTGTTAGTCTGTTGGTCTGTTCACATTTTCCTTTAGCACAGGCTACACCCCGCAGTTCTTGTCTGATCGTCATGAAATTTCATATGCAGGTTTGGGGTCATGTCTAGATGAGAATGTCCCCTTTTGGTCGCGATGGGGAAACCGGTATGGCTGCCCGAGCCCAAAACCCGAAAACCATTAGCACAGTCTACAGGTTGTATTTATGAAGGGATTTCATTGTAACTTGGTAGGATGCCTCTGTATAATGCCTAGATGAGAATGTCCCCTTTTGGGCATGATCTATCAACCCTGATGGCTGCCCAAGCCTGAAACCCAAAAACTTTTAGCACAGTCTGCAGGTCATGTTTAATGTGGAGGGATTTCATTGTAACTTGGTAGGATGACTCCTTTTGATGTCTAGATGAGGATTTCCCCATTTGGGCATGATCTGCCAACCGTGACGACTGCCCGAGCCCAAAACCCCAAAACCTTTAGCACAGTCTACAGGTCATATTTATTGAGGAATTTCATTGTAACCTGGTGGGTTGACTTCATACAATGTCTAGATGAGAAAGTCCCCTTTTGGATGTGATTGGGCAACTGTGACGACTACAGGAGCCCGAAGCCCAAAAACCTTTAGCACAGTCTAGAGGTCATATTTATGAAGGGATTTCATTGTAACTTGGCAGGATGACTCCAAATAATGTCTAGATGAGAACGTCCCTTTTTGATCGCGATCATGCAGCCTTGATGGGTGCCCAAGCCCAAAAACCTTTAGCATAGGCAAAAGGTCATATTTATGGAAGGATTTCATTGTAACCTGTTAGGTTGACTCCATATAATGCCTAGATGATGACATCCCCTTTCGGTCGTGATTGGTCATTTGTGATGGCTACAAGTGCCAGAAGCCCGAAAACCTTGAGCACAGTCTACAGGTCATATTTATGAAGGGATTTCATTGTAACTTCTTAGGATCACTCCAGATGATGCTCAGATGAGATTGTCCCCTATGGTTGTGATCATTCACCCATGATGGCAGCCCGAGCCCGAAGCCCGAAAACCTTTAGCACAGTCTACAGGTCATATTTATGAAGGGATTTCATTGCAACTTCTTAGGATCACTCCAGATGATGCTCAGATGAGATTGTCCCCTATGGTTGTGATCATTCACCCATGATGGCAGCCCGAGCCCGAAGCCCGAAAACCTTTAGCACAGTCTTCAGGTCATATTTATGAGGGGATTTCATTGTAGCTTGGTAGGATGACTCCAAATAATGTCTAGATGAGAACGTCCCCTTTTGATCGCGATCATTCAGCCTTTATGGGTGCCCGAGCCCAAAAACCTTTAGCATAGGTAAAAGGTCATATTTATGGAAGGATTTCATTGTAACCTATTAGGTTGACTCCATATAATGCCTAGATGATGACATCCCCTTTTGGTTGTGATTGGTCAGCTGTGATGGCTACAAGTGCCCGATGCCCAAAAACCTTGAGCACAGTCTACAGGTCATATTTATGAAGGGATTTCATTGTAACTTCATAGGATCACTCCAGATGATGCCCAGATGAGATTGTCCCCTTTGGTTGCGATCATTCAACCATGATGGCTGCCCGAGCCCGAAAACCTTTAGCACAGTGTACAGGTCATATTTATGAAGGGATTTCATTGTAACTTGGTAGGTTAACTTCATATAATGTCTAGATGAGAACGTCCCCTTTTGGACATGATTGGGCAACTGTGACGGCTAAAGGTGCCCGAAGCCCGAAAACCTTTAGCACAGTCTACAGGTCATATTTATGAGGGGATTTCATTGTAACTTGGTAGGATGACTCCAAATAATGTCTAGATGAGAACGTCCCCTTTTGATCATGATCATTCAGCCTTTATGGGTGCCCGAGCCCAAAAACCTTTAGCATAGGTAAAAGGTCATATTTATGGAAGGTTTTCATTGTAACCTATTAGGTTGACTCCATATAATGCCTAGATGATGACATCCCCTTTTGGTCGTGGTTGGTCAAGTGTGATGGCTACAAGTGCCCGAAGCCCAAAAACATTGAGCACAGTCTACAGGTCATATTTATGAAGGGATTTCATTGTAACTTCATAGGATCTCCCCGTGGGAACCCCAGGAAGTAAGCAGCACTTGTTTACTGTGGTAAACCAGTTCCGCTTTACTAGTAAAATAGGACCCAGTCACCAATGCTTGGGGTGAAAGTCCTCTAAAATGGGCAACATGTTGATCAACGATTGACTAAACTTGACTTCATCTCCATGTTGTGTCACGATTAGCCATGGTGCATAAATATGTGACGTTAACCACCAACAAACAAACAAACAAACAAACAAACTTCATAGGATCACTCCAGATGATGCCCAGATGAGATTGTCCCCTTTGGTTGCGATCATTCAACTATGATGGCTGCCCAAGCGTAAAGCCCGAAAACCTTTAGCACAGTCTTCAGATCATATTTATGAAGGAATTTCATTGTAACTTGGCAGGTTGACTTCATATAATGTCTAGATGAGAACAGCCCCTTTTGGACACCATTAGGCAACTGTGTTGGCTACAGGGACCCAAAGCCCGAAAATCTTTAGCACAGTCTACAGGTGATATTTATGAAGGGATTTCATTGTACCTTGGTAGGATGACTCTAAATAATGTCTAGATGAGAATGTCCCCTTTTGGTCGCGATCATTCAGCCTTGATGGCTGCCCAAACCCCAAAACCTTTAGCATAGTCTATTGGTCATATTTATGGAAGGACTTCATTGTAACCCATAAGTTTGACTCCATATAATGCCTAGATGATGACATCCCCTTTTGGTCGTGATTGGTCAACTGTGACGGCTTCAGGGGCCCGAAGCCCAAAAACTTTGAGCACAGTCTGCAGGTCATATTGATGAAGGGATTTCATTGTAACTTTGGAGGATCACTCCAGATGATGCCCAGATGAGAATGTCCCCTTTTGGTTGCGATCATTCAACCATGATGGCTGCCAGAGCCCAAAGGCCAAAAACCTTTAGCACAGTCTACATGTCATATTTATTAAGGGATTTCATTGTAACTTGGTAGGTTGACTTCATATAATGTCTAGATGAGAACGTCCCCTTTGGATGCAATTGGGAAACTGACGGCTACAGGGGCCCGAAGCCCAAAAACCTTTAGCACGAAAACCTTTAGCACAGTCTACAGGCCATATTTATGAAGGAATTTTAATGTAAATTGATAGGATGACTCATTTTGGAATAATTTCACTGTAACTTGGTAACTTTTGTTGATATACGTTAACTGTGAGGGCCACATATATTAACTGTGAGGTTACATTAACCCACCCCTCAGATCTTTAGTACAGTGTACACCTCATACTATTTTTATCATAAACATAGCATACAGGGAACAGAAATGAACATATTCGCAATTATCACAATTCTTGTCTTATTTCATAATCCTTTCATAAACATTGAACATTATCCTTTTCATCAAACACAACACACAAGTTAAGCCACAGTGTCATTGACACTTTCATTTGAGGATGCCAGACACAAATCAATGCAAGAATTGGTGGATGGATACAAGGCTGTTATTGGATGAAGGAAGTGTTCAACGCTGGTTTTGGACGTTCAGGGCTGTAACTTTATAATAATTATAAAATTATTTCATGTTTCCCAATTTCGGGACATATGCCTGACGTCATCATTTTTTAAAATGATTATTCCACTGTGTGTTAAGTAATCCTTCCCTATCCTTCCATGAACCCTTCCTGTTAAACTCTTAAGCTTTTTGGCTGTTTTTTATTGAAATTTTTTATTAAATTTCTTGGGAGTTTAACAATTATTACAGAATATTATTCTGTTTCTTCCCCAGGGTTACGCCCTCACCCTGGCGGTGTGAGGCCGTTTAGTCTTGCATCTTCTATCCAATGTATCGTTTTTTCTTCGTATGAAGATCTAGCTTTGCATTTGATAGCATTTCAATTAGTTCTGATTTTGGGCCTTTTTGTGTGCCTGATGTTTTGTTTACATTGACGTTGTTTACATTTTCAACGTTCTCATATTTAGGTAGTTTCTTATATTCATTACTGTAATATTCTGCAGAATACATGGATTATTATTCTGGTAGTGTAGCTCATAAAATTTTGGATTTTGTCCACACTTAGGCTCTATCAGGATGCCCTTGGGATCTTCATGTTCCCTTTGAGAACTTCGGCGTTTTTCAATAATAAAATTTTGTTTACAATTTAATTATAATTGTTATTATTCATGTATCTCAGTTATATATATATATTGTTGTGGAGTTTGGAGGACTGATATCGACTGTAGTTGATACACATCTTCAGACTCTTGTCATTCTTGTGTAGCACTGGGATGACTGATGTTGGAGTCGGGTGTCGCGGTACGTTGTTGGCGGTGAGGTTCTGAGGGTCAGAGCCTCTTACCTCGTTTTAATTCATTCTGTCAGTTTCTATTTCAGAGGTACAGGAATATGGTGATGATATTCTGACACCCATCCAAGTGTGCTACCGTCGTCGTGCTCCATGGATCATATAGAGCTAGCTGCAGTGCTCATTTATTGCAAGAGTTAGGGCCTTTGGGTAAAGGTGTTAATCTCTTGCAAGCAGCTAGCTCGACCGGTGAAGCGGTACTCTGTCCATGGGTGCCAGGTAAGTCCATTGCGGTCATAGGAAGTGTATTGGGTAGAACGAAGACTATAATATAAATGCTCACCCAGCAACAACGGAAATAGGGAGGAAGTTCTGGTACTCGGCAAGGTCTGATAGACCGCGAGCGAGAGAGGCCCCCCCTCTCTAATATAGCAACGTCTGGGGTCAGATGTTGTTTTGAGAAACTTGCACAAGCCGGAGCATATGTCCCCCCTTCACTCTGGATGCTCTGTTTCGTCTGCAGCCAGGGTTTTCTGGTTGGAAACTTCCACAAAACGGAGCATATGTCTGCCCGCCACTCGGGACGCTCCGTCTAGCCTGCAGTCGGGGTCGGCTTTAGTCACAGCTTCCGCCTCTACGTTATTTAAGCACACACGACCGCATCCTAGCTACCCGACTTCGGATATCCAGCCTGCTGCACAAAGAAGTAACCACTCTTCGAGCGTGAAGTCGGACCATCCGGTAGATAGGGAGACAAGGCCTTGATCATCGGGATGCTCGGAGAAAGGATCCATTTCCGACACACCGTCCCAGGAGCAGCATGTGGCTAAGGAATGGAAATCCACTGCTCCTCAGGCCTCAATGATGGACTTGCTGTCGCAGATTGTGCAGCTAATTGCAGTATCCCAGCAAGTGCAGATGCAGCCTCCCTCAGACTCAGAATCTGAGCTGTCGGACTGTGCTGGGTCGGTCCAGTCGTCTGTTCGCACAGATGCAATGGGCCGAGATTCGCAACTGATTCTCTCGGATGGTAAAAGGGATAAGGAAGAGGATTACCTTTCCCGTTCGGAACAGTACATGGTTGCGGTGGCCTTCATCCATCAATACTACCCTGCTTTTGTTCCACCGAATCAGAATGCTGCGACAACAAGAGAGAAACTGCTGGCGTCGTTAGGTGCAGACTTTATCTGGACAAAGGAGGAAGTCCTTTCTTTTCCGGTTCAGTTTATGCAGGTACATCCAGGATTCTAAAAGTACCTGCGGTTCGCCGTACAAGGGAAGGTGTACCAGTTCAGAATAATGAACTCGATAATGTCTTGAGACTCACAACAATCTGGTTCGTCTGCCGTTACCCAGAGTGAACAGTTGTTATGCTCACTTTTGTCTACACTCAGACTCAATAATAGTGAGGGAATTCATGCGACTTGGAGTTGTGCGGAGCGGCTGTGAATCTTATTCTGATGAGCCGTCTGCGTACACGTCCCCTCCAGATATTCTTGACTCAGAACTGGAGTGTGAAGATGCTTTCGCTTGAACCAGTATTTTTTTAACGGACCTTGTAAAAAATGGGTTCAAATTGGGTACATATTTAGTGGTTAACTCAGGGAGTTAGGCTGCAACTGCCGGATCCGGCTTTCACGATTATGACGGATGTGAGTCAGATGGGTTGGGGCGCAACCCTAAGTCCTGCAGTCTTGAAGTGTCAGGGTCTTTGGGACCCTCGGTTTCAGGAGAAACACATAAACATCAATGAGATGATGTTAATTATAGCTTGCGCGACAACATTGGATTCACATAATAACGGACGTCATGTTCAATTTGGTCGAACAACTCAACAGTAGTAGCATAAATCGCGATCCAGGGCTGCACCCATTCATTTCCGTTATGCCAACTAACGAAGATTTTCTAAATACATCATGAATCGTCATATACCGGGTCGTCTGAACGTACTAGCAGACTCGCTCTCTCGCGAAGTCGCCTGTTGCAATTGGAGTGGTCACTCAACAAGCGAGTATTTGGACAGATTTGCCACCAGAGGGATCGCCCCATGATAGATCCGTTTGTGACGCACCGGAACAATCAGTTACTGTTGTTCGTGTCACCATGCCCAGACCATTGAGCATATGCAGTAGACACTTTGCTGATCTCATGGGGATGGATGATAGGATATGCATATCCTCCAGTCAGTTGATTCAATAGATTTTGTTTAAGATAAAACAGTCTCGTTGTGAATCCTACTAGTAGCACCTCTGTCATCACAGAAACCTTGGATCAGTCTTCTCAAGTGTTTGTTATGGGACGTTCCCCGGAAGCTTCCTCTACGAGAGGACCTTCTTTTTCAGGGGAAGTTTTTGTTCTTCACATCCTTCTCTGGCCATAGTGGCATAATAGAGTTGGTTAGACGTGAGGGAACCACTGCAGTTCCTTTTTTATGTTATGTCTAACACAAAAGAACGATTAAGTAATGCTGGTGAGGAGGGTTCGGTATAACTTAACAATCCCCCCCCCCCCCCCCCCCACACACACACACCGCCAATGTGTTTAGAGGCAATTACCGGGCAAGACGTAGATTTCTTCCCGCAAGCCTCATATGAGTTTAAATACATTCATGCATTTCTTCACTTTTTGATTGGTGGCTGGGTCGTGTTCCATGGCGACCTCATGGACACATCCACTTTTTAGTTGATTGGTTTCCTGTGATTTTTTGTTAATATATCATATACGAGCGCATATTTCATCATAAATATTTGCTAGTCTTTAGGTTCCTCAGAGGCTGCATAACCAGTTAACTGGTATTCAGATGATTACATTCAGGATTTTAATGCTCACGCACTTAATATTTATTAGGCAGACGCTTATTGTATGTTCTGGACCTTAGAAATTATGAATTATTTCAGGGGCAGTCCGTGTCGGAGCCTGTTAATCAATTTCTTGATCCAGGTTTCTATTAATGTCAGTACTCAAATCGTATATTCACACGTGTATACGGTCATAGTTATCGAACAGTACACGTTGGGGAGTGTTGTTACTGGATTTTATTGTTCAGGGGTCGCCTGTGGGTTACCTCGGAAGTGTGTTTACTCTCCAAAGATCGTTCATTGTGGTTCGATTAGACATGTGTATGTTATATATTATATCACCGGTTTTTCGACCTGTCTGCGTATGCTGTCTCAAATGTACGTTATATAGTGGGCAATATTAATTACCGGGATCGTCGCTATAGCCTTAAATTCTGAAGTGACATTAAGCACCATTTATTAATAATAATTAATACCTGAGTAGCTGTTCGACAAATATTTATATTGTTTTTTGGTACCGCTTTTACTGATTCCAGAGCGCTCCCCTCTTTCTTTGTGAAGATTCCTTCAAAAGAAAGGGGGGGGGGGGATTTTTACCTCTCCTCTGGCTTGATAGGTATGTAACTGTGAGGGGAGCTGTTTTGTCCGTAATTATATCCTGCATTCAGCTGGAGTTTTATGGTATATGGCGTATGTTTGTGGGGGATATTCTCTCATTCTCAAATTCGCCATCCTAATTTTTGGGGCTTAGTCTGGGCTAACCTTAAAAATTGGGAACTCGTTACATCCAATTAGCATAGTCTTCATGCTAAGTATACGGAATTACTTGAACTGGGCTCCTTTTGTATGATATGTCTTCTCTATTACTGTATAGAGAGAAATACATGTAATTCATAATAATTTTAATTTCCTTTCACCTTGGATTACAGGATTGGAACTGTGTTGATATACTAATTCTGAAGTCCTAGGCCCTCCACCTTTTTACGATTCAGCTAGTCTAGGCCATTGGTTTACAGTGTAAAAATATTATAAATTTACAGTAATTTGTATATTTTTATACTTAGCAATGACCCAGACGGAGATGGCCCTCCCATGAGTGGGCACTCATACCTCCCCGCTGAATTTTTATGTAGTTCTGTCATCTACAAAGAATGATGTTGGGGCCAATTCCGGTCACTTCCTGACGTCTGCGCATGCACAGAGAGTAAATGTATGGAGGGCCAGATAGGACTTTTAATTTTTGGTTTTGCAAGCAAATTTTGGGGATTGGGGGGGGGGGGGGGGTGCAAAATTTGTGTTTGGTCCTTAATAACTTTGAGTTAAGCACCAGATAGTCTGGGCCATTGGTAAGTATAAAAATATACAAATTACTGTATGACCAAGCTTACTGGACTCTTTCAAACAAGATATAGTTTGTTGAATGTTCAACTGCATGGTGGCAAATTTTCACTGCTGAAAACAATGGTTTTTCCACATGATAGTGTAAGGAGTAAGATTTACAATTCCAGCTATTCAGGACTGTTTTGTGGATTAACAAAGAAAAATATGAAATAAGCCTCCTTCCCTCATCATAGAATTGAAGAAAAATTGCCTGCGAAATAAATTTTTTTTATAGGTCTGAGCTAAGAATTTTTTTTTTAGTGTAGTTTAAATGCTGTGCTCTATTGTACAATAGGAACAACATAATTGACGGTGGTTGTACATATTTTCTTTTTGAAATGAAATGCTAATTTTTAAATTTAATATATTATAACTGATATTCTTATTTCTACTTTGAAAGTTTCCACCGACATTTCTTGGAAGTAAATATTTTCATTTTTTCCCTCAGAAAGGTAGCTTAGGGCACCTCATTAGCTTGATGAGTTTGTTCCAATAAGGGATTGTAAGCATTATTTTGGAGCCAAGAAAGTGAATACAAAGACTAACAGAATCTGAGTGGAGAATTTTGGAAATAGAGTTATCCTGATTGATTGATTGATTGATTGATTGATTGATTGATTGATTGATTGATTTTATTCAGTAGTGCCACATGTATACAATCAAAACCAAAAATATACATAGAGGTAACATTATTCACAACTACATGATTGCACCACAGGGAGATATGGCCTTTACATTAGGTAAAGTGTTAAGCCATACAAGATTCCTTTAAAAAGTCTTTTTTTATGAAATCTTATTCTCAAAGATTCTTATTATTAATAAAGAGGGGCTGGAAAGTCTACTGTTAGATAAATGTGAGAAGATTTCTAACTTTTATGTTTTTCCCTTTTAAATTTCAGTGGAAGAAGTTATGATAACTTTACTAGATTCAGGAAATAGAGAGGTTGTGTATATATCATGTGGTGTATTAGTTAATTTTATGGCTGATGAAGACAAAAGAAGTGTGTTGAAAAAGGAAGGCGGAATAAAAAAGTAAGATTTTTTGTACATTTGCTTTCATTAGCCCACCCCACCAAAACATGGCTCATTGGTTAGTGCTCTGGACTTCAGACCGAAATATTGATGGTTCGATCATGGTCCCTGCATGGTGTCCTTTGGCAACAGGCTTAATCACAATTGCCCCAAGTGCGAACATTATGGCACTGTGCTGAGGCAAACTGCATGTTGATGGTACATATGCCTTCAACTGATGCAAGCCCTGCTTGTCCCGGGTTAGTAAGTTGAAGAATCTGACAGTTGCTTGCCACTGATTGGTGAGCAATTCCCTCCAGATACTGCAGTGTTCTTCAACCATGAAATGTCCATCATGAGCACAATATGACCGTGGCTGTTGAAAGTGTCATTAAAACCCAATAAATAAAGAAATAAATGAATACCCCCCCCCAACAAAAAAAAAATGAAACAAAACACAACATGCACACCCCTTTCCCTACCCAATCCCCAAATTTAGAGTGCCTTGGTAATGGATTGCTGCTTAGTCTTGCTTTCCAGTGCTCAGGGACGGACTTCATTAGGTCTTACACTTCTAGTTCACTAGGCAATGTTTTTTACACTTCTTAAAGATGCTGTTTCTGAAATTGGTAGTTTGCAGTAAGTGGCTCTCAAATCCTTCTCATTATACATCCATCCATTAAGAAACTAAATTCCTTGAAAGTCTTGGTATTTGATATTTGTATACTGTAACCAATGACCTAGACTTAGCTGCTGCTAACCCCAAAATATCTAGGGCCAAACACAAATTTTGCCCCCCAATCTCCAAAATTTGCATGCAAAACCGAAAATTAGAAGTCCTATCTGGCCCTCCATACATTTTACCCTACGCGCATGCGCAGACTCCAGGAAATCAATGAATCTAGCGCCAAATAAATTATTCTTTGTTTGGCCCTTGTCAGATAACAACAAACTGATATTTGTGCTTTTAAATCTCAATTAATAATGATGCCCGACAAATCAATGGTTAAATTGGTGGATCCAAGGACAGAACTGGATGAAGGAAGGAAGAAACAGTGGTTTGATACGTTCAGGGCTCTTTTTTATTATTTAGTAAAATTAGTTCATGTTCCCTAATTTCGAGACATGAGCCAGACGTTATCTCTGATTGATTATGACCTATCCACTGTTTATTTACTATTCCTTCCCTGCCTTCCCTTGATCCCCCCAGTTAAGCTCCCAGGCTTTTTGGCTTGTTTTACTAAAGATTTTTTATAAAATTTATTGGGAGTTTGACGTTTTATGCAGAAAATTATTCTGTACATCACCAGGGTTACGTCCTCATCCTTAGGGTGTTCGAGCGTTTTGGTCATACATCTTACATCCAATGTATCATTTTTAGTTGCGACTAGCAGCTCTATAAGTTGCAATGTTGGTCTGTCTGTCGATCTGTCTGTCGGTCTGTCTGTCTGTCGGTCAGTCGGTCGGTTGGTTGGTCGGTCGGTCGGTCGGTCGGTCGGTCGGTCGGTCTGTCTGTGACCAACGAGTTTCAAAACTCAATAACTTTTGAAATACTTGATGGAATGACTTTATATTTGGCATGTAAGTGTATCTTATTGATGTCTAGCCACTGTTTAATGCATGTGTTGTTCCAAATATTTTTCTTGGAGTTATGGCCCTTGATGAACTTAGAATGTTGGTCGGTCTGTCTGTGACCAACGAGTTTCAAAACTCAATAACTTTTGAAATACTTGATGGAATGACTTTATATTTGGCATGTAAGTGTATCTTATTGATGTCTAGCCACTGTTCAATGCATGTGTTGTTCCAAGTATTTTTCTTGGAGTTATGGCCCTTGATGGACTTAGAATTTTGTGAAATTGCACCACCCGTCGCAGCTACGGCGTCGATGTTGCAATTTTTTCTTCTGAGGAAGATCTTGCTTTACAACGGATAGTCTTGTTTCTGTTACTGACTTCGGGCCGTGTTGCCTGGGGTCTTGATTCGGTTTCTTATCTTCTTCCTCTGTATTTTTTTATCGTTTGTGATGGTTCAACAACAGGGGAAGATGTTGAGAGTTCCTCAGTATTGATTGAGCAGGCTAAGATCCTAGTTTTAGCCTTACCTTCAGCATTTAGCTGTTCGCTCGGACGCAATTGAGAAGATAATTTCTTTGTCCGAGCAATTTAGTCTCATGGTCTTATGTACTTAATTTTAAGTACTGTGACACATTGTCTATATGGAAGGAATTTTGTGATCGTTTGTACCTTTTAAAATTCTTTCCAGACATAGTATTTATTTCTCGGTCTTAACTAATGTTAAGTGAGAGTTATGCTGATGCAACGAAGCCTTGTGTCTCATCTTTGCATCTGACAAGGTGGAAAACTTGCCATAGGTCGCTTTAGTCTTCCAACTCTAGTTTTTATGATAAGAATCAATTCTCATCTCTTTAAGCTGGGGTCAAATGTACCATCACTAGCAGAAAGAGTACGAGAGGTTGTCCTAGACTCAAATCGTCTATTAGGACTCATAGCAAAGGTGTAGGTATACCTGAGTCTTTGTTGGTAACCTTTCATTATTGAAGGATTAAACTACAAGAAAGCATCTATTCTCGACTCTTAAAGTTGGGGTCTAATCGACTACAGCCAACAAAAGAGTAGGAGAGTTTGTCCTAGACTCAATTCGCTTATAAGGCTCATAGCGAAGGTATAGGTATCTCTCCTATATATAATTCTTCAGGTTTGCTTATACAGCCACTTGGATAGGGGTTTCTCGTCAGACTGAGTTACTGATCAGACTCCCCTGAGCCGGTGGTTCGAGGCTCTTATGAAACTCAGTCCGGCCGATTTTGACTGGAAGTGGATAATTAGGTTATTTATGATTATCAGTCGATAAGTGAATGTTCAGCAATTACAGCGAGTATAGTTCTTTAGATCACTTGTTTTGTGAACTAGATAATGTCTCATGGGATTTATGATAGGATTCATGTGTCCCACTATTCATTTGGCTGGTTCATCTGTTTCACAGAGCGAATTAACCAGCTGTTTGGCTCACTTTTATCTGTTATCTGATGCATTAACAGCGATAGTTTTATGTGCCGGATGGAGTTGTGTGGAGCGGCTTGGAATGTTATTTCGATGGGTCGCTTACACACATGTCTACTCCAGTTGGAGTGGTAGACGTTTTTCCCTCTTGACCTGATTTGTTTTAGAGAATCTTTTAACATAAGGTCAAGTTTGGGCATATATTACGGTTTTCTCAATTATTTCGGATAATTATTTCGGATGTGAGTTCATATATTGCGTTACTATCCTGAGTCCGAGGGTCTCTCTATGCACATCAGAGTTTATCAGAAGAGAAGTAACACTTCTGTTGTCATTATTTTTCAATAGAAGGGACGTTTATGTTCATTCTATTGTTAAAAAAGTCAGTTAGCTATTTGTGCTGCTTGGGTTATTTATCTTCCAATTAGCCGTCAATGCTTAAGATTTCAGCGCATAAGTAAGTGCTGGCTATATCTTGCACTTATTCTAACTGTTTGGCTATTATATGATCTTATGTGGGATCTCTTCAGGATAGTTAAGTTTTCGGCACATGGGAATAATAGTTTCCATTATTTGTGTCGCTAGTATAAGGCTTTTGAGCGCATACATTGACGCTCAGCTGTTTTCATGGGAATGAATGATAGGATATGTGTATCCTTCAGTTCAGTTGTGTCTATTGATTTCATTGAGGTTATGGGGTCTGCTATTGAGCATTCACCAGTAGCTTCCCATTAGAGGGTTTTCTTCTTCATGTCATTCTCCACTCTCAGTGGCATTACAGAGTATTCAGACGTGAAGTAGCTTTATGGTCTTGACATATATTTGAATCCCCCCCCCCCCCCCACACACACACACACACTCATGCTGTCACGTATATATTTTTTAATACGTACATACTTTGCGTCTGGGTTGTGTTGGATGGCACCATCATACACATATATGCAGTTCTGTTGCATTTGTTTCCGGTATTTATTTTCTGATTTTGGAGCCGGTTTATCATACCTACCTCCATTTCTAGATCCTGGTCTCTATTTTGTCGGTTCTCAAATCGCATATTCTCACGTGTTTATAGTTGTAGATACCAAATAGTACATGTTGGAGTGTTTTTTACCGGATTTAATATTACAGAGGCCTCCTGTGAATGATCTTGAAGCTTGTTTTCTCTGCAGAGATTGTTCATCTTATCCCGCTTTTGTATGTATATGTTATAATTGATTTTTCACTGATTTTGTCGTACCGGTATACGGCGTCTGCACTGCATATTTTATAGCGGATATTGTTATTTACTAAAATCATCGCTATAGCCTTTGCTCGTGAAGTGGCGTTAAGCACCATTTATTATTCAGGATTTAATTTTTTGAGTGCCTGATCGATATTTATTTATATCGTTTCCGGGTTCTACTTATTGATTCCAGAGCTCTCCCCTCTTTCTTTTGAAGTTATGTTAAAAAAAAGGGGGGGGGGGGGGTCATTTTGTCCACTTCTCTGCCTTATGGAGTATGTAATTATTGAGGAAGCTGTCTTGTCCGTACTATGTTCGGCGATCAGCTGCAGTATTATTGTGTGGCGTAGGTTTATGGGAAATTTTCTCTCATTCTCAGTATGCCATAATTATTTTTAGGGCCTAGACCAGACTAGTCTCTAAATTGTTTATTTGTTACATCCTAATTAACATGATTTTATGCTTAGATTTAGGATGTACATAATTGGGATACATATTAGGTTATGTCTCTTCTATTATGGGATTAAGAGACATACATGTAATTCTAATTTCTTCATCATGGATTGAAGGATTTGATATATGTTGATCTACTATTTCCAAAGTTCTAGGCCCTCCGCCTTTTTACGATTCAGCTAAGTCTGAGTCATTGGTTACAGTATAAAAATATTAAAAAATTTATAGTAATTTATATCTTTTTTATACTTACCAGTGATCCAGATAGGAATGGCCCTCCCATGAGTGGGCAGTACTGGGCACTCATACCTCCCCGCTGAATTATTATAATCTTTTTTTATACAAAGAATGATTTATATGGCGTCAGATTCGGTGACTTCCTGGAGTCTCTGCATGTGCGGAGGGTAAAATGTATGGAGATCCAGATAGGACTTCTAATTTTTGGTTTTGCATGCAAATTTGGGGGATTGGGGGGGGGGGGGCAAAATTTGTGTTTGGCCCTAGATATTTTTGGGTTAGCACCAGCTAAGTCTGGGTCATTGGTAAGTATAAAAAATATATAAATTACTATAAATTTTTTCATATTCCGAGTAGAGGACATGGAAAGTCCTTGAATATTGGAACCTCCCTTTTAAAATTTTGATCTCAGGCCATCCAAGGGGATGCATTTCAATAATATTGTGTATGCTTCACAGTGAGCTGAATATTGCTTGAAGTCTTAGATAACAGGCAATCCGAAGAGGTTCATTCCTGCAGTATTGCTTGAAAGGATCTCCTCTGTCTGATAGAATGTCTGCCCAATAAAATGAGAATCATGTTTTAGATCGCTGATTTGATTCTGATAGAACTTAAAATAGGACATACTGAGTACAAATGCATGTCACTATATCCTTGTCTCTTTGAGTGCAACAAGGGACCATCTGCATCATTGCAGATAGCACCTCGTTGCTCTCGAGATGGTACGGTTCCCTTGTTTTTCACCCAGAACATCCTTGAAAAATCATATATTTTCTCATTTATAGGTCCTTAGAAATTCTTGAAAATATACAGGAGAGATCTTGGAAATTCCATGAATTGACTACTCATTTACGTGCAAGAACCCTGAAGATTTAATTCAGTGGCCATGTAACATTTTTTCCAAACTGTAGTTCACAAGCTGTATTTGGAAAGATCCCATTATATATCAACTGAGTAGGCATATGTCAGGATTTTGAAGGAAAAGAAAACTTCTGCTTTATTTAGGAATTGTCACTGGTATTCAGTTTAGAATCTTATTTTGTCTTATCTTTTACAGATTATTAGAGGTTTTGAGAGATTTTGGTAAAACCGACTGGCAACTTGCCAGTGTTGTTTGTCAACTGTTGTGGAACTATAGCACAAAGATAACAAGCTGTAACTCCTGCTTTGGAGAGAAGGAAGCACAGGATTTAAATGATGTTCTTATCGAATATCTTGGTAAGTCATGTGTTATTTATTTTTCTGTTTAGGATTTATATCACAGAAGCTGTGGGTACAAGGGTTAAAGTTTTGGTTTGCATGTGCAATTATGCAGATACCGATCTTTAATTGATTTGAAAACATTTTCTCAATCAGTTGTTTGCCCAAGACGCTATTGGAATGTTATTGTGCCAGTTGTTAAAAGGTAGAAGCATTTCTTGACACAGGTAATTTCTCCAGGCACTTAAGTCTCCATTTCAAAGTAAAATATTTTAATTTCAGTTCATTCACTAATATTTTTGTCCCCCAAAGATTTTGACTATTAAAATAGCCATTGTCTGTCCGTCCATCAATTATGTGGCTGTAAGTATTTATGTGGCTTATATTTTTAAGTGTCTTACATTAATGTGGCTGCTTTTTCTAACCAATATTTATGTGGCTAATATTTTTAAGTGGCTTCTGAAAATTATTTTGTCTTTTTTCTAACAAATGGCTATTTATGTGTTGAATATCCATTCAAATTTTATGTGACTTGTATTTTTAAGTGGCTTCTCAAATTTTATGTGGCTATCAATTATCTGATTGCTAATTATGTGGCTTTGTAGCTCACTTTGCCAAAGTCAAGCTGAGCTTACCTAATCGCTCTCCATCCGTCATCTGTCATTCGTCCATCAACACTATGTTTTGGACTTTTCCAAAACCACTGGGCCATTTCAAGTGAAAGTTTGTATGAGTGATGGCTCCAAAGGGGCATTGCATTTTTGTTCAACTCAACATGCCCAGCCCCATAGGAAAATGCTCCAAAATATTTTTTAAATCTTCTCATAAACCAGTGGGTACAGTGTCTTGATATTTGGTATGGAGCTTCCTTTTGAGGTGTAGAATCAAGTTTGTTCAAAGTTTATGGAGCAATATTTGCCTCTGTAATGGGTGGGGAATTCAAGTTTGTTCAAATCAAGTGCCTGGGTTGATATTTGGGCTCCCTATGGCAGCTGGAATTGGCCATGTAGCTAGTGCTGAAATGGTTGGCCCATTTTTGTAACTGGCTAACCATCGGGCATAACTGGATTTTAACAGGATATCCGTTAATTTCAACCACTGGTATTATTGCCTTGTCTACAAAGCAAAATCAGTAAGGAATGGTGAGAAAAGAATCCAAAACACTGCTACCTGATTTGTGCAAAAAGTAAACAAGCGAACACTAAAGAGTGCCTGTGGAAATCGCCGATGTCCAAACGACCGTTAACAATTTATATGACTGCAATGGTCCCACGTAATAGTGATGATACATTGTAACTATGGTCACCCTGCATTGCCCGGTCACAAAATCAGGCCTAGCCGTTTGAAAATCACAGGCACTCTTCATGCCGCGCACCTGAAACAAAGTTTACATGTGCGATTTGTTCTCACGTGTGTGCATTTGAAGTGAGGGATGAGGTCGATGTTTATCATTGATATTGATGAAGAATTTTCCAACCAGTTCGTAAATTGTAGTTAGGCATAGTTAACTGTATTGGCAAAGGGCCTCTTACCTCACGTGGCTTGAATTTGATGTGATCGTAGGATAAATATGTACTTTAATTTTTTTTCTTTTTCTGTTCACTTCTAAGAAAATTGTTGCAAGCAGTTCCACGTTTACATTTACCTATTCATTGCAATGAAAATTCTGGTGGGAATATGTTGTGAGTCATGAAAGGGGTGTGGTAAGAAATTATTATATGCCTTATTGAACAAGAGCCCCTCATTGTCTGACAATGACCATTGAAAACCAAATTTTAAAATTCAAGATTTTAAATTAGGTTTTTTATGACATACGTTCATACTTTAAAACAGTTCAGCAAAATCGAAACATAGTTTTTCTGAAACACGATGGTAAATTTCCAAGCAGTCAATTTATTTTGGAAGCACCATTACTCACACTGAGGGATTTTTTCAGCATTATAATCTGCAATTAACAACACCTCATCAAAAAGAATGTCAAATTTGTCTGTAGAAGACTATGTTACATTGACGACAGGCACATGCTCACTGCTGCCCATGCAGAAAACAACCTGCAGTGCACTCAACTTTTGGTAGTTTGTTACAAACATTTATCCACGGCATGACAGCCCAAGCAATTGAAATAACTGTTTATTCAACATTCCAACACCATAACTCTTTCATGTTATATCGAGTACACATCATTGTGAATCGACAAATGTTTGGTAGCTTTGACAATGTTTGCATCAGCAAAAGAATTTGAATGTCTCGTGGTCAAGTACTATTTATTTTCCCCGATGCTATCCCATAAACTATAGGTATAGTGGTTATCTGGTTGACAGCTATTCCAACCGGTTATGCTGTTATCTGGCTAACCGTTTCAGTACTACATGTAGCTGAAGAATTAGTAATTAGTAGGTCCTCTTGTTTACCAACAAATGGTTATTTATGTATCCAATGTCTATATTTTTTTTTAAGTGGCTTCCCAACTTTTATGTGGCTGTCCATATATAATTTTATGAGACTTTTAAGTGGTTTCTTAACTTTTATGTGGCTGCCAATGGATGGATGTCAAAATTTGGATATCATCTTTCCAACTTTTAATGCTACTATGATGGCATGCATGTGTCTTATTTAGTCACGTAGATGATTTTTAGATGTAGAAAAAATGTCTGTTATGTGGCTAGCCACATAACAGAAATTAGCCTCATAAATATCCATTTTTGCCAAATCCTAGCCACACAAATAGTCATTTGTAAACACGTACATCCATCCGTCCCACTTTGGTTTTCTGGTAACTTTAGTTATAGTTGACCAAATAAAATCAAATTTATTTTTTATGTGTATCAACATAAAATACAGGTCAGGTTCAAATCTGGGTGCGTTCTGCCGTTCTGACAATTCCCCTTTTTCGACCTTGAAAACTCTTTATTTTTTTTTAGTTTCCAACCAATAACTTCAGCTGTAATTGACCGAATCAAATAAAATTTGTTGTGTAGGTATATCAAAATAAAGTACAGGACGAGTTCAAATGGGGGTTTGGTCCAACATTTTTTGCCAGAGTGATGTCCCTTTTTTCGACTTCGAAAAATTCAATTTTCTTTTTTCAGGGTACATGCTGCCGAGCAGCCTTTTATTTCCTATGTAGCTTCGTCATTCATATTTTGTGAAAGGTCTGCTATTGATTTAACAAATGATGGGCAGTTATCTACTTCTTCTTGTAGATTCAGAGGCAGCTCTTGACTCCGTTTTGAATGAGGAAGATGATGAAGAAATGAAAGATTACATACTGGACTGTTGGGAGACAGACTTTCAACCAGTAGCTTCCCAATTACTTCAACGAATTGAAGACCACCAGTCAAAATTTGAATCTCTGGATGCTCCCAGTTGAACAAGTTTTGTCAAGCTTAACACTTGGAGATAGACAGTATTAAATTTGTCAGTATATAGGACTGAAGGCAAAATAAGTGGGCCGTGAACCAAAAACAAGGTTTGACTGAAAATCTGACCATGTCAGCTTTGTTACACTTTACCAAACGCAATTTGCAGACAGCAGTACCTAAATTTTTTTTGATTGAAATGAAGAATGTATTTCTGCTTTCTCTAACCATGACTCAAGACTGCTCTTATAAATGAGCTCATTTACATCTTCGACTAAAGGGGGCAAAGAAATAGTCAGGAAAGAAAAATGATTAAATAGCAAGAGAAAAGTGTAATGATTAGTCTGAGGAAGGTCTTTGGGTTTGATAATTTGGTAAACAGTTGACCCATAACATACTGAGTTTAAGTTTTATGCATTAATCATCAGCCAAATTTGCCCATTGTTCTGCATAAAAAAAAACTTCAATACATCACAGAATATGACGAGTGCCGTATTGATAAATGCATTCACACATCGTGGCATTCTGTGTTTATTACATGCCTGTATGACAGAATCCATTCATTTAAAATTTCAAATATCACACATAGATAATTTCAAACTTTAAAACTTGGTTATTTATTGATCGTCTACTTGAAATAAAAACAAAAAAAATCCTCTGGTGTGATTGGCAAATACGTGTGCCAGATTGATATGTAAAGAAAATTATCAATGATATTGTGTCCAAATAGGTTATTTAGGCCACACAAAGTAGATCTTCTGTTTCTCAGGCCATTATTTGTAAAATTGCATGTGGGCGAGCGTTTTTTTATTTTATTTTTTATTTCAGTAATTACTTCTTTGCCATCAAAAGTTTATATTCTTGGTTCAAGTTTTAGGCCTCATAATCTACAGAATACCATGGGTGGTGGTGTATTTCATCCCTTGAGCGCAAGAAGGCTTTGCAATGCTAAAGCATTGCAAAGCCTTCTTGCACTCAAGGGACAAATTCATCAATTTTTTTAACTTCGGTAAAATATCAGACATAAACCATTTAATTTTTATTTTTTTTAAGTTTAAATTGGTTATAAAAAGAGAGCATGCGGCAACCAAAAGGACCATGCAGGAGGGCCTGAGAAACAGATTTTTTTATTTTTTTTAGGCCTTATTCATATTTTAAAGAAATTAGCTGCCGTTATCTGAGAGATAGTCGCTTCAAAGTCAGAACTTAAATGTTTTAAAATCACTCCCCATTTTTGGTCACTTTTGGTGTATTTTAACAAACACATTTTCCAATTGACATTCGATTTATCAGCTGTCAATGAAGGTTCCAAATTGATCTTGGTCCACTTTTGACATCAGTGTGCAGGGGGTTAAAAGTTGGCAGGACAGACATTCGGGAGTGATTTGATAACTGTTTTTGTCATTGTATAGATTATAATTCAATTTGTGACGTCAATGCTCATCCAATTTACAAGTAAAATGTATTGATCATTTAAATTTTCTTTCACAAATTGTTTGGTGTACCTGGGCCAGTTTTAGTATCTATGCCATGAATTCATCATGTTTTTGTGTTTCATAATTATATTCACCTAAAACAGCTTTCCCCAGTATACTTGAATAAATTGCACACAGATTGAAGAAAATATTTGTGCTTGGTCGATGTTAAAAATTGTATGCCCCCCAAAAAGACAAGTTTTTCTCAAATAGGCAACTTTGATGAGCAATACCTGTATCCATTTTCCAAGTATATTTGGCTTCTTCCTTTGAGTACGCACTCCACTTAGGAATCTTTGGAAGTGTCACAGTGCTTGATTACTGTGGTGCAAGAGTCTTGATCTGTGGTATAATAGTATCCAGTAACTAATGCCAGTGATAGAAGTCTTAGTCTTCAGCCCCTCCACTTTTTTTGCCGGGCCATGTTTTGTTTGTGTGCATATATTTTAACACAACCAATGGCTGGTGAAACAAGAGGCAGATCCAGAGCCTCCCCCATATTCTTGCCAGCTACTTTTCTCTCGTACTGGTTCAGTTTCGATGGATTTCGGATCTTTTTTTGCAGTAAGTGACAGCAAACGCTAAAATGTATACAGTCTGTTAAAAAATCGGTTAACTGAAGTAGATCTTAATCTTACAGACCTACAAGTACCAAATCCACTCCAGACAAGATAATCCACAGACAGTATAATTGCTGTAAAACATACAGGTGAGGTCTATTTATCAGCTTTGGTCGTTATGACCAAAGCATCAGCTTTGGTCGTTATGACCAAAGCTGATAAATAGACCTCACCTGTATGCTGTACTGACGTTTTTTAACGGCTCTCAAAGTGTGAAATCTTTCAAATAGATCTCCTGAAGAATTTCAAAATATCCACTCAGATGGGGATTTTGGGACCCTTGAATTTAAATTTTTCATACAGACGACCATCCATCGCCCGATCCAGCCCCCCCCCCCCCCCCCCATTTTGAAAATTGTTCCGCCGCCCCTGTGGTGCATACAAATTTGCATAATTAGCCGTTCTGGTCGCAGAGAGTACTTTACTCTGAGTTGTAATGGGTGCAATCAAACGGCGGTCTGTTTTGGGTTTTGTTTTTAGCTCACCTGACTGAAAGTCAGGGTGTAGGGCTGCAACGGTTCACCGCGGTCTCTGTGCACCGCGGTATTTTTCCACGGTACAATACTCTGTTCATTCAGCCTAATTTTCGGTACGCTCACGGTACAGCGGTCGCAGCAGGAGAATTCCAACACCCCCAAAGGAGGGCCCTTGAAGTCGGATGTGAATTTCAAGGAAACTCTCTGCAGGATCAAACTGTTCTCCCTTTCCCTCTCTCTGAAAAATAGAAGGGGCTTGCCTGTATCACCCCCCCCCCCCCCCCCCCCCATCCCACACACACACACACTCAGTAACTCACCCCATTGTACGGACCTGGAATCATCAAAATTTATTGGGAAATTGGGGCATATAATCTTGGTGGATAATATTTGTAATAGTTGGTGAGGTCAGTATTTAAATAGAAAAAACTTTATACTTACGCTTTCAAACATTTATTTTAAAAATTTAACTGATTCAAATCACTTAACAATAAAAGAAAGTGGAATTTCAAGTCCATAAAACAATCGGATGTGGTGGGGTCTTCCACGAAGTTGGTGCAGTTCAGACAAGCGATAAATATATTCAATATTCATAACCATGTTGATCATGTGATTTGGGGATACGTTTCTATTGGTTCGTGACAAACAACACTCATTTTCATATTGACGTCAGACATTTAGCACATGGTCAACTAGGTGCTTTTTCTGTCCTGTTTTGTCAAGTCAAGAGTGCATATTTCTACATCACCTTAACGGGCTGCCTGGCTGCAACATTTCAGCTTTAATCTACCAAATATGCGGTGCATAGAAGCATGCTGTTAGTTTCAATGGACGGCTGTTGGGAATTGGGTCTGTATGAAAATTTGTAAGTGTCAACACAAGCAAACAGTTTGCAAACATAAACAGAACAGCATGTCGTGCATCTATAAATAACCGACCTGACGTCACTTGAGCTTTGGGTAATTCCGAATGTGTGTCAGGAGAAGTAAGACGATTATTTATTGGCTGATTTTTCAACAATTCGCCAAGCAAGTTTTGCATTGTTTGTTTGCGTATTTCTGTTTCGACTTCGTGTACACACAAGTCAGATCTGAAGTACATACAATTATAACAACATGAGTGACGGAAATAAATGTGCTGCCAATAACAACGAAGGTATCGTCAGCCCACCTGCAAAATTTAAATCCCCTGTCTGGAAACACTTTGGCTTTCCCTCACACAAAGATGAGATTGATAGTGAATCATAGTAAATTCCTCAGCTTGGCTCAGAAATGAATAAAACCACACAGCCACAGGGGAAGGGGGTTATAAATTATTCAGTTTTTTGTTGCAGTGCATTTTTGTACGGCACAGATGCCACAGCAGTACAGAAGCATGCTAGGCTTCTAGTGTATTGCAAACATGATTCACCATCAGTTTTTGGGCGAATAATGTTAGAAAAAACGTACTGCAATACGTATTGTACCGCCACCGAAAAAACGCAATACGTACCAAACCGTGAGGTAAGTGTACCGTTGCAGCCCTATCAGGGTGAGCTTTTCTTATCTTCGTCCGTCGTCCTGCGTGAAGGTGGTGTTTGAGCCTCTTTCTCCTAAACCACTGGCCACATTTTTAATTAAATTTCACGTAAGTAGTGGTTATATAGGGGCATTTTGATTTTTATCCAAATTAGGTTTCGGCTCATATTGAGCAGAGGTGTGGGGAAAAAATGGCCAAATTTTTTGAAAATCTTCTAATGAACCACCAGTAGCAGAGACTTGATATGTGGTATACAGAGTCCTTTTAAGGTTTAGAATAAAGTTTGTTCAAGAAAAGTTTGTCGGGCATCATTTGCCTTCATTATGGGAGGGGCAAAAATTTTGGCCACGCCTAAAATTTCTATTTTCAGAACCGTGAGGTCGATTTGAACCAAATTTGATATGAGATGTTAATGGGTCATAAGTAGTTGATTGATGCAAAAAAAAAATTTCTCATTGCCCCGTGGGAACCTCGTGAGCTAAAAATAGGAAAAACCTTAAAACTGCCGTATCTCCAAAACTACATGGCACAGAGAATTCTTATTTTGTATAAAGCTTACTTTTATCCAGTAGAATAGAATGGTTAAAAAAAATCCCTGTAGGTTTGATCACAAGGTACTTTTTCAGGACTTTGAAAAAGTGCTGAGTCAGCACTTTTTAACACTGTAGACAATGGGAAAAAGATTAAAAATTCTTCTTCTCCAGATCCAGCAGGCAGAATCTTTTGTTATTTGGTATGCAACATTGTAGGGTGGGTCTGATTCAAGTTTGTTCAAATCGGCTCCCTGGGTTCATATTTGGGCTCAGTATAGGAGCCCAATTTCGAACTTAGTGCATTTCAGGCAAATTTCTTCAAAAATCTTCTCCAGATCCAGCAGGCAGAATCTTTTGCTATTTGGTATGCAACATTGTGAGGTGGATCTGATTCAAGTTTGTTCAAATCGGCTCCCTAGATTGATATTTGGGCTCACTATAGAAGCTTGAATTCGAACTTAGTGCATTTCAGGCAAATTTCTTCAAAAATCTTCTTCTCCAGATCCAGCAGGCAGAATCTTTTGATATATGGTATGCAACATTGTGGGGTGGATCTGATTCAAGTTTGTTGAAATCGGCCTCCCTGGATTCATATTTGGGCTCACTATAGAAGCCCGAATTCAAACTTAGTGCATTTCAGGCAAATTTCTTCAAAAATCTTCTTCTCCAGATCCAGCAGGCAGAATCTTTTGATATTTGGTATGCAACATTGTGGGGTGGATCTGATTCAAATTTGTTCAAATCGGCCCCCTGGTTTTATATTTGGGCTCAGTATAGGAACCCAAATTAGTGCATTTCAGGCATATTTCTTTGAAAATCTTCTTCTCAAGATCCAGCAGGCAGAATCTTTTGATATTGGGTATGCACCATGCTTAGGGGGTGAGATTCAAGTTTGTTCAAGCCAAGTCCCTGGGTTCATATTTGGGCTCACTGTGGTAGCCCGAATTATAACTTAGTTCAAAATGAGGAATTTTCTTTAAAAATCTCAGATCCAGCAATCGGAATGTTTTGACATTTGGTAGAATAGAATAGAATAGAATAGATTTATTGCAATATTACACCCACATGGGCAGTATGCACAAATACAGTAGACAATGTTAGGCCTACATTTATCATTTAAAACTGACAACAAATATTTCTTACGAATTTTTACGAAAGAGAAAAAACTCACGCACGGCACAGCAGATCACATTGCAAAGGGCAGGATCTGCATTTCCCATGATGTAGAGAAACTTATTATTGTTATTCATACCAAGGAATGTTCGCTCCCCATGTTGTATAAAACCCCACAACTTCTGTCGTGCGACATTATACTTAGGGCATTCCATCACAAAGTGGCGTTCGTCTTCAATCACTTTGTGGTCACAGAATGAACAAGTTTGGTCTTCTAGAGCTACTGGTGGCTGTGCGTGCCTGCCCTTTTCTATGGCTAAGGAATGATTACTTATCCGTAGCCGAGTAAATAGATGCCTACTCATTACAGATTTAGTGTGTATTAGATACGGCTCGAGTGTGTATTCATTCTTAAATAACCTATAAGTACGAAGTTTACTTCTGCCACAAGATCGATTATCGTTGTGCATAGACTCGTACAACTGAGAAATATGTTCGTCCCTTAATCTGTCTCGTATTTCGAATACGTCACGGGAATTCAGATTTTCTGTTTCTACTTGGAACTGATCCCCCAACACAGCTAATCGTTTCTGTAAAGAATCAGTACCTGCATACTTGATTGATTCAGTAAAAGCATTATTGAATACGGTGTTAACCGAACCAGTCTGTAGTTTCATGACATATTTCAGCATTGAAGTCGTAGTGGAAATATATAATGGGAAGAGACCAAGTTCAGCCCGCACCGCATGATTTGAGGCCTTCCTATTCACCCCGAGGACAGATTTACAAAATTGTAGATGTACATTTTCGCAAGCGGAATTATCCATTGCGGTTAGATCGGGAGACCATATCTCACATCCATAGAGTAATATTGGCTTAATTAACATGTTGAATAAATTAATGTAAACACTCACTGGCGGTGTGTATGTTTTAGAGAATGCACGTTGTAGCTTATAAAGCACCTTTTGCACTCTAACCTTGAGATGATTTTGTGCATTGATGAGTCGACCGTTCCTATGAAATAATAGGCCAAGATAGCAGTAATCATCACACTTCTAAGGGTTCATTTTGATAATGGAAGGAGTCGATATTTTGTGTTTTCCGTTTCGAAAATTTTACGACCTTCGTCTTTGCTGTATTAATGCGTAGATTGTTCTGATTCGAAAACGTCCCGAGGTTGTTCAAACACTTCTGAAGACCAGTTGCACTTTCGAACAATAAAAACAAGTCGTCAGCAAAGAGGAGGTGACTTATTGAAGCATTATTAAGAGTTATTGGCTGACATGATTCATCGAGGTATGTTGAAATGTCGTCAATAAATACCTTGAAAAGTGTCGGAGAGATCACGCAGCCTTGCCTCACGCCGATATTCGATACACAAGGTGGTCCAAGGCCTTTCGGCGTCTTAACATAATATTTACTCGTTTCGTACATAGATGCAAGTATGCTCATCATATTTCCATCTATTCCAACACTTGCTAATTTTTTGAACAAAATGTGTCTGTCAACAGAGTCAAATGCCTTTTTAAAATCGACGAAGGCTACAAACAGCTGTTTATTTTTCTTTTTGTACTTATCAATTGCGGTCTTAAGAACAAACATACTGTCAATGGTACTATGTTTTTCCCTAAAACCGAATTGATTGTGACTGATAATATCATTTTGCTCAAGATACAAATTGATTCTAAAATTTATAACTTTATTGAATAGCTTCCCAATTGAATTACTGACAGCAATTGCCCGATAATTGTTTGGATCCTTTTTATCCCCTTTCTTATGTAGTGTTGTCAATATTGACTCACTCCATTTGGTAGGATAATGTTGTGATAGAAACTCTTGATTAAACAATTTTGTTACGTCATCGATCACAGCAGGAATAACAGTTTTCAAAAACTCATTAGAAATATTATCTGCCCCGGTGGATTTATTGTTTTTCAAAGTACGCAGAGAATTTAGTATCTCTTGGGACGTCATAGCATCGTTGTTTAACGGATATGTAGCTGTTACTCTATTTTGTGATAACGACGGGAGATGTTGCTTGTTGATTTGTTTTTGGAAAAGCTGATCAAAAAAATCTATTGCATCATCGGGGTTTAAATCGTACGATGAGGGTTTTTTTGGCTGCAGGGCTTTAATCGCCTCCCAATAGTCTTTTGGGTTAGATGTCTGCAGTTTCTCTAGCCTCATTGAAAGATTTTTATAAAACAATTTGCTTTTCTGTTTTGTAATTTTGTTATACGTTTTCTTTGCTCTGAAAAATTTCTGCCTAATTTGTGTATCATATGGATATTTTTTCATTTTATCGATAGCGTCCACCATACTATTCTTAAGATCTTTACACTCTCTATCAAACCATTTATTTTTCTTCCGATTGTTAAATTTTTTGAATCTGACAATTTCAATATTCAGCGTTATGGTATGCAGCATCCTTAGGGGGGTGAGATTCAAGTTTGTTCAAGCCATGTCCCTAGGTCCATATTTGGACTCCTGTGGGAGACTGAATGATAACTTAGATCAAAATGAGGAATTTTCTTTAAAAATCTTCTTCAGATCCAGCAGTCGGAATGTTTTGATATTTGGTATGCAGCACCCTTAGAGGGGGTGAGATTCAAGTTTGTTCAAGCCATGTCCCTAGGTCCATATTTGGACTCACTGTGGTAGCTCGAATTGTAACTTTGTTCAAAATGAAGAATTTTCTTTAAAAATCTTCTTCAGATCCAGCAGTCGGAATGTTTTGGTATTTGGTGTGCAGCATCCTTAGGGGGGGTGAGATTCAAGTTTGTTAAAGGCAAGTCCCTGGGTTCATATATGGGCTCCCTGTGGGAGCCCGAATTATAACTTAGTCCAATATGATGAATATTCTTTAAAAATCTTCTTTTTTTCTGATCCACTGGTCAGAATCGTTGGATATATGTATAAGCTTTTCTTAGGAGGAGCAGATGCAACTTGTTGAAATCAATTCTCTGGGTTGATATTTAGGCTACCATGTCAGGTGAGCGCCCTCAGGCCCCTTGTTTTTTTATCTTATTCATATTTTTTTGGGTCATATTCATCCGGATTGGGGGGATTCTCTGGAAGTGTGCACAACAAAAATATTTCTTTTTTACTTCAATCCAATTCACCAAAGAAAAAAAGGGTTCAGGGAATTGTTAATGCTAGTGTTGGCATGTGAAGTTGAACTATAAGTCATATAATAAATCTTTTATCGCTACAGTGAAGTGATCTGGGTCATCACATCACGTCTAGTTGAGGAGGTCAGATTGCCAGATCCAACTCGCCTGCAGCAGCTTGTTTGATCTGGTGATCTTACCTCAGCTCGATTCGATACTATGACCCAGATCACTTCACTGTAGCAATATGTATATATGTAGCTCATTGGGTTTTCCAGAAATGAGTTCCTCGAGGCTAAAATTCTTTGTGTTTATGGTTTTTGATTCTCTGGTATCAGTGGAAACCTTGGAATGGGAAGTTGTGTGTTCCATCCAGATAAAGCAACTGTCTTTTGTCTTGATTTTCCATTTCTCTTTCAATGGTAACTCCAAGAAAGGTGCAGTTTTTATTATTCACTGATGTTGATAAAATGAGATTGTGTGGCAAAAAGCGTGGTTTCAAGTCCTCTGTGAAATATAAATAGGGGACTGTACATCCTTTATAGTGTTCAAAAAAGAGTGAGGCCGCAAAGTTGCCAGGACGGGATCATCCCAATCTGCATCCTGAGCCAAGTAAATTTTAATGAGTTCTAAAACTTTGCCATCAATTCTTGTAAAATAATAAGCGAAAACAAAGGTGATTGATTGACGTTGTTACTGCAATATTGAATAGATGTTGAAAGTAAGGCTATTGAAAAACAAAATCTTGTTTCAGGCTCATCATTAAAATTTGGCAGAGAAACAAGAATATTTTTCAATGGCCTGATGCAGAGCATTTGTAACTGATGTATCTTGATAATTCCATGTTTATAAATAATGTTATTCATTGTTCCGTCCAGAGTTGGTGATCTTTGTTGGTGAATTTCAAATATATATACAACTTGTTTTACATTTTTTTTTTATATTATATCTTTTGTTTTTGTGAATTGTAAATATATTTATATATAAAACTGTTATCATGATATCTATATATTTTATTCATGCTTTTGACACTCCCATTGTGAAATAATTTATTTTAATCATACAATACAGGTGGAGAGTTTTATTTTTTCAATAGATCTTGTTTGCATATCTGTTAACTCTTTGTCTTAAAAATGATGGTTTGCTGTCATCACCATTTTTTCCCCCCGAGTTACTCCAAATATTTTCTTCCAAATCATAGATTATGACTTCCCATTGGAATGAGCTTGACTTGTAAATTCCAGCAGGCAGCATAAACTGTGTTTTGGTGGAAAAAAGAAGTTGAAAACATACTAAAATGTATCAATGTTTGTGTGTTTAACCGTTACACTTGATAGCAGGGTTTCTGCTGGGTTAAAAATGTTGGGGCTGGTAAATTGGGGCAACCAAGAGGCCTTGCTACCACAGGCCAACCATGGTTTGGGCTGTGATAGGAAATTTTAAATTCTGGAGTCCCAAAACACCCAGTTTGTTGCATCTGTGGGAGGTTTTGAGGTTTTCCAAAGCCGGTAATTACAGAAGAATAAGGACCAATGAGGAGAATTTCAGGTGGAAAATCCTTCATACAGATTACAGAACTTACCAACAATACTCTTCCATGGCGGCATAGATGATCCAGTTCAATGACGATTGCATTATGGGAGTGTCAATAATTGTTATATGTCGCAAGAGTTTACACAAAAAAGAACATGCAGTTGTTACTTCAGTCACTGAGTGACTTGAAGTTTGCCAACGCTCTCATTCACTGTCGCACGACCTGCACAGGGTATTTGCAAACTTGGAGAATGTCATTGATTGATTTTTGACTGACATTCGTGTATAATTTTACAATGAGTTTCCTGCTCCTGTTTGGTGTAACTCGTGATTATTACTGTAAATGCATTGAGAGTTTTATTTCACATTTTCCCCAATGGCAAACTTCTTGTAGCAATTCATATCAACCATGGAATGCATGGTTAGGGGAATTTAGGTCCGAGGAGAATTGGGCCTTTCAGGGGATCCGAGGTCACCCTAGCGGAAACTCTGCTTGATAGATTTCTACATTTTGTTAACCCTTTGAACTCTTGTGGTATCTTCCATGCCAGTTCAATGGCAGCAATTAGAAGAGTCCATATTCATTATTTGGGGTTGACCAATCAATATTTTCAGCATGCAGCCTCGGGGCTGCACGTTGAAAATATTGATTGGTCTACTCCACTCATTTACTGAACAGCCATCCTATTTAATGATGTTATGAAATATCATGTTCCTGGCCGGAGAAGCAACCACTCAAGTTCAAAGGGTTAAAGAGTTAATGCACATTCACTGTACAGTTAAGGTTTTCTTTAGACATATGCTTTTGCTTATTGTGCAAGTTGGAAAGCATTTTTGTGATTAATATTTCTAGCATAATGAAAGTCACCACATTAGGGATAACTAGGGTCCTGCGAATATTCGATTAGATATAGATACCATGCATTTGCTTCGGGATCGATCCCGAATCAGTCTCGAGATTCGATTTTTTCAAATCTCTCGTACTAACTTCAATTTGTTAAATTTCCAACAAAAATTGGATAAAATTGACATTAGACAATTCATTCATGGAGGCTCAATTCATATTTAATTGAGTAATTGACAAAACTTAATTGTTTGGTAAGTAGTGAATTTTGTCCAGAACATTTCCCATAGTTTTAGTTTTTGAAGGCTTTTTGTAAGCTTCAAAACTAAAACTATGGATAATAGGCCCAGCTGTTTCAGCGACGGCGCTACAGAGAATATATATTTATTGGTGTTAAGGTGTTAGTCAGTCAGTAAGGGTCATCACAGTGTTCTGTAACTTCCGTTTGGTGCAATATGAAATAACTTGTCTATTAAGATAACATTCAGTATCAATATCAGACACAATTTGATTCGAGATTCGATTTGAAAAAAAAAATGTGTCATTCGCAGATCCCTAGATAACTCCACAGTAGCTTCTCTCAGACTCTTTCAAGTTGGTCTTTACCTCAATAAAACAGTAACATGACACTTCTTTATCATACCATTTATTTATTTATTGGGGATTTATGACACTTTCAACAGCCAGGGTCACCTCTTGTTGGACAGTTTTAAAGGTGGAGGAAGCCGGAGAGAACCATCGAGCAATGGCGAGCAACCGTTAGACTCAAACGTACTAACTCTGTACAAGCAGGGTTAGCATTCGTTGAAGACAAGTGCACCATTGATGTGCAGTACGCCTTCGTACACAGTGTCACTGTGGGCAATTGGGATTAAGTGGCTTTCTCAAGAAGATAATGCAGTTACCCCTGCTGGGGATCAAACTGTGTACCTTTAGGTTTGAAGTCAATGCCATAACCACTGGGCCACCATGCTCTCTTTTATCATACCAACAACACCATTGATTAGCAGCTCTGCAGTCATTAGTGTACATCTTGCATTAAGAGATGGGTGAGTGTGGCATACATTTTTGTTCCAGTGTCAGAAAGAGTACATTATTTTCTGACTTTTCACCAACCTGTGAATACATATATATTTGAACATTGGTACATTGAACATTGGTACAGCCTAAACCATCTAGCTGTACCGAAGTCTACATGCTTACTTGCTGGTATATGCAGACAAAAGTATGAAGTACATGATGCTACCTTGTGGTATTGGTATGTTTTTTATACTATTTTGTAATAAGTAGTGCTTACACAAGTGCATTTGCTATTACCATTGCAATCCAGCAGTTTTTCTTCAGAATTGTGCAACATTGTTTGTTACCATGCATTTATTCAAACTTTTGGTTGTTCATTCTCCAGTGAACATAATCAGTTATTCAATTTTATTTAAAAATGAAGTCGACATGAATTTTTCAAGTATTTGCTAGTATTTTGCATAAAATCCAGTAGTTGTGACTTGATTTACTGAAATATACAGGAAAAACTTTGGTCCAGAAATTGGATATTAGTTCATGGGATATGTTTGTCAAATTATTTGTTTATTGAGGTTTGTGCCATAATAAAAAAATTCCAAGATTTTCATCCCTGCCTGCCCCTATTTTTTGAACATTCCAAGATTTTCATCCCTGCCTGCTCCTATTTTTTTTTAACACTTTTCAATTTTTATTATTAGCATTTTAAAATGTTTTGTCATATCGTCTCCTTTTTGGATAACTACTAGAAAATTACTCTTATAATAATTTTCCCTTTATTGATAATTCCAACCCTTTACATCAAAAATGATGTCAAAGATTGGAATTATCAACCGAGTGAAATTTTCTTGTGATTATCCTACAACTTAATTTTGCTGGTACTGTATATACAGGGGTCGATTTAATTTTTAAATTGAATAGCAGTTTTCTAACTTCGATAAATTTGCATTGGCATTTCCTATTATTTACATGATTTTTCATTTGAAATTGATTAGCTATAGTTGAAAATTGATTCGGAAACTGCTATGCGAATCCAGTTAAATCAAGCCCTGATATATGACCCAAGTATCTTTTTTAGCCATTCATGGAGTCTTAATACTCAAATTCTCTGTTTACCTGAGTAATCTCTTGTTATAGGTTTTAAACCCATATGCCCCACACCACCAACTGTAGGGCAGTTCTTGATTATTCAGTCTCCGGGTGAATTAAAAAATAAAATCATTGCTCTTGCCACCAAGCCATCACATTCCCATGTTTAGCTTAACTTGACAAGGTCAAGATAAGCTTTTACCATCACGTGTGCGGAAATCTGTGAATCTGTTTACATTTTCTTTGGCACAGCACAGGCAACACTCTGGCCGGGGCTTGCCCAATCATCATGAAATTTCATGTGCAGGTTGGAGGTCATGTGTAGATGTCACGATTGGTCAACCAAGTCAGTTGCATGGACCCAAAACCTTTAGAACAGTCTACAGGTCATATTTATGAAGGGATTTTATTGTAACTTGGTAGGATGGCTCTGTATAATGTCTAGATGAGAATGTCCTATTTTGGTCGAGTTCAGTCAATCCTGATCCTGATGGCAGTAGGGGTACGTTACCAAAATTCTTTTTGCCCAGTCTACAGTTTGCATTTATGAAGGGATTTCATTGTAAATTGGTAGGGTGACTTGGTATGATATCAAGATGAGACTGCCCTATTTTGGTCATGATCAGTCAACCATGACCGCCAGACCAGCATGTGACCAAGATTCCTTTAGCAAAGTCTGTGAGTCATATTTATGAAAGGATTTTATTGTAACTTGATAGAATGACTCGTTTTGTCACTTGGTAACTTTGGTTGACATACGTTAACTGTGAGGGCCACATCAACCCAGGCCACAATTCTTTAGTACAGTCTGCACCTCAAAGTGTTCTTATGGAAAACATAGTATGTAGAGAACAGAAATTAACTGATGGAAAACATAGCATGTAGAGAACAGAAATTAACTTACTCTCAATTATCACAATTCTCGTCTTATTCCATAATCCTTTCAGAAACATTGAACATTATCCTTTTCATCAAACACTGTATACAGTCAGGTTAAGCTACAGTGTCATTAACACTTTCATTTGTTGAAAAGGACCCATGTGTGACTATAAAACACAGAATGCTTTTGTACCTGTTATTCTCAGGAACATCTCAGCAGTAAGTTACTACAGTATGTGGAGAGTGGATTGTAACTAAATCACCTACAGAGTGGAGTTATCACCCAAACTATAACTTTCAAATTTTATACATATGGACAAAAAACACAAGCAATGTTTCAGCCAATGGACCTCCAGGTTTAAGCCGGAGGTCCATTGGTTGAAACTTTGCCTGTGCTTGTTATGTTTTGCAACAAATTTGCAATTATTGCTTGGGTGGAATCTCCACTCTGAAGGTGATTTAGTGATAATACACTCTCCACATACTGTATATTGTGCTCAGCACTTTGAAAATTAAATTACTGTGTATTATTTGTTCGAGAATAACTCAAACTTTTATTAATGGTTTTTGTTGATGAAAAATTTATCAGGTTGGATTTCCTCCAATTTATTTTCAAAAAATTTAAAATTTTACCCTCATAAATTACCCATGTCCCCATGGGACTCCTGTGAAGTGAAGCAGTGCTTGTTTACTGTGGTAAACACACTCTGTTTTAGACCCCGTCTCCATTGCTTGGGATGGAAGTCCTCTTAAATGGGAAGCATGGGTATATACGATTAACTAAACTTGGCTTTATTTCCATGTTGTTATCATGATTAGCCATTGTGAAGACATGACCTTAAACACCAATAAATAAATTAATTACCCATCTTTTGATGACTGAAAATTTAGTATGGTAGTTTTCTTAGAAAAATAGGTTGAATTTTGGCACATTTTTTCAACCAAGTGGAGATTATGTTCATTTGAAATCTTTTAACTGGTTGAGTGCCATCATGGCTCCACTGAAAAGTGCAGAGAACCACTTTAGTGGCTTTGCACTGTACGTATTAGGTTGTTGTTTTCTCAGCAGTAGAAAAAAAAATGTTTACATACAATGCTTTGTTGCAATTTATTGGAGAGTGCCACAGGCACTCTCCAATAAATTGTAACAAGGCAGTTATTTTTTAAACAAACTCTTGCTAAACAATGACTTCGATTGCTGGTGGCATGGTATCTTTGAAAAAAATACCTGCATTACAAATGAACTTTGAAAAATAATTTAGCACTCTACCAGTTAATGAAATTAAGCAGTCCCATCCAAACTTTTAATGTTAGAAAATTTTAACAACATCATAAATGTAGCTTTAATCAGTTCAACTGCTGTCTAAACGTGTTGATTTAGTATTTAGTTTTTCAGCGGAGACCAGCAAAATGACTTTTGTGTAGGGTGATAATTTAAATTTTTCCACTTGTATGTTACTTTTTTCTTAAATTAACTCCAGTCCACCTTGAGAAACAATCATGAGAATTTCTTCAGACCATCACTTCCATGATAAAACTATTGAGGCCAGCACCTAGTGAAAATCAGGATGTGATAAAACTAAAAAATCTTCTTTGCATGGCAAGAAGTTTTATTGTTTTATAAGTTTGAAATCCCATATCCTGGCACCTGCAAGAGAATCTTACTTTTTTGGAGCAGATTGCTGACAGTTGTGAGATATATATAATATCAACAAATTTTACTCAAGTGCATTGTGGTACATTGGCATCCCATGAACACAGCTTGTTTAAACGACTATTAATTAAAAGAAAAACACACACAAAAAAAAGAAAAAAAAATTTTTCAGGGTGTTTTATGTTTTTTTTAAAAACTACATATTTGAAGAGCGAGATGGATGTTTGTAAAATCAACAAATTCCTATGAACCATCGATTGCTAAACAATGACTTCGATTGCTGGTGGCATGGTATCTTTGAAAAAAATAATTTAGCACTCTACCAGTTAATGAAATTAAGCAGTCCCATCCAAACTTTTTATATTGGATAAGAACGTCAAAAGAAGTCCTGCTAAAAAAAATTGTAATGTATACTGTTTTTGTTATCGTGGCAAATTGTACATGATTATGTTGTCATTTTTTTCTCATGTGGGAGGGTGTCCACCTCTCACATCAAAAAAAAATGTTGGAAAAAATTACTTCAAAATAGCAAAATTTGATGCAGTTTGACAGTCATCATATGTTAACACAGAAGTTGGAAAAATGTTGAGGTCCCGATTGTACCTCTGTTCCCAATAACATAACACTGATTTAAGTGTCTTAGAGTTAAAGCCAGTTTGATTTTCATAGAATATCCAGGCTCATTCCTACTGTTTATGTTAATGATTTTCTGTTTTGTAGTAACACACTGTAGAAAATGTCTCTATGAACATTTTCCAAAAAGGTGTCCCATAATAAAACATCAGCAAAAGGGAAGCTGCACAAAAATGTTGCCATTACTGAATGGTTCCCATCAGATTCATTTGACAATGTATGCATAAATTGAGACTCAAATTGTGCTTAATCTTAACCCGCTGAGTAATTTGCATGAATTTTTGTTCAAATCTAGACATGGCTGCTTTGAAGCAGCCGTGACAAGATTTGATGAAAAATTCCTGAAAATTTGACAAAAAAATCATAGGTCAAAAAATCTATACAATTTACAGGGGAAAATGTGATTAAATACTCAAATTTTGCTTATTTTAATGACAAGAGATTTCCTCCCCTGGGTTGGAATATCCCCCAGCAGCATGCAAGGAGTTTAAATTTTACTGAAAAACTATAGCTTATGACTCCCACACTCCTTGTGCTTATTCCAGGGATGAGTTATGATCTATTATTTTTTGAAAGCAGAAACAAATTTTTTTCTCCTATTCAGTTAAGAATCAAAGATCTGCAAGTCTTGTTTGGTGAATGGTTCAATAGTGTTGCTTGAAGTACTAGCCATTTGTCCCCTGTGGGAACTCCAGTGAGTGAAGCCGTGCTTGTTTACTGTGGTAAACAAGCTTTGTTTGACAAATAAAATAGGACCCAGTCACCAATGCTTGGGGTGTAAATCCTACAAAATGGGCAACATGATTGACTAAACTGGGCTTTATCTCCATTGTGCAAAAATATGTGACCATAATAGGTAAAGTGCTAGAAGCCTGTATTTGGGCATTACTCTGGAGTTCAGCTACTGCAACTTAAAGGCTTCATTTTCTGTTCATATACTTTATATTATCATTGACATGATTAATTACTCATTTTGGATTTGCGTTGTTACAATTTATGGGAGAGTGCCGCTTAGGCACTCTCCCATAAGTTGTAACAGGGCAATACATATTGATAAATTTTGGCGGCCAAAAATAATTTAGCACTCTGCCAGTTAAACACCAAGAAAATAAATAACTAGCCATTTGCATTACACACAAATTTAATTGTTTTTGGCTACCCTGTGGGGGCCTTCTTAATTGGATATTTATTATGCCCTCCCCCCATGGGAACCTGGGAAGTGAAGCAGTGCTGTAAACAACCTCTGTTTTACTGGTAAAATAGGACCCAGTCACAATTCCTGGGGTGGAAGTCCACCAAAATGGGCAACCTGGGTATCAATGATTGACTAAATTTGAGTTCATCTCCATGTTGCAGTCACGATTAGCCATTTTGCAAGAAGTATGTGACCTTAAACACCGATAAATAAATATAAATAAATTGAATAACCCTGTTAATTGTTTGACCATAACTTCAATATACAGGGGTTGCGGTGGCTCAGTTGGTAGAGGTGCAGGCTGCAAGCCGAGAGGTCCTCGGTTCGAATCCCACCTGCGGCAAACGCGTTGTGGCCTTGGGCAAGACACTTCTCCCCCATTGCCCACGTGGGGCACGGTCACGTTGTGTACTAAGGCGTACTGCATGTCGATGGTGCACCTGTCTTCAACCAATGCTAACCCTGCTTGTGTGGAGTCAGTATGTTGGGGAGCTGACAGTTGCTCGGTGGTTCTTTCTGGGTACTCCGGCTTCCTCCACCCATAAAACTGTCGCGGTCATGATTAGCCATTGTGCAGAAATATGTGACCTTAAAACACCATTAAATTTGTATATACATGTAGGCAATAAAGTACTTACGATTAATCAAAAAATAACTCGGGACAGCCTCCAAAATCCCTAAACTATAGACCTAATCCACCACATTACATACAATATAAGCATTTAATCTATTACATCTTGTTGGACAGAGCTCCATGAGTTCTATCAAACAAATTATAACAGAATAAATGCTTATTTTATCACTAGAATACAGGAAAATGACAAAATACCTGTTGATTGAATATTTTTCACTGGCAGAGTGGTAAAAGTCAACAGGTTTTCATTGATATCCAGTGGGAGCTAGAGAAACCAAGAAACACATTTTGCAGTTCATGGACCATCAGGTGGACAACAGATGTCCTAACTTAGTCATCAACTTTGTTAAACTTGAAAGTGAACATATTGGTTAATGTCAACTCACATCAGGTGATCAATAAACCAAATTAGGACACGTGAATAAAAAAAATTTGAGTAAATTAAATATTTTATTCCTTTCCTCAAAAACATAAAACAAATCAGCTCATTCCAGTGGGTCATAAGCTATATTTTTAAGATAAAAAATTCAAAAAATGAATTTGAATAACAATTTTTGTTCAAACGATTGGCTAAACTTGACTTCATACCTATGTTGTGGTAATGGTATAGCCATAATTATGCTTATAGTGACCTTAAACACCAATAAATAAATTAATAATTGCTATTAATCAGCACTGGTGGATTTTGTTGTGTTTGGAAATTCTTGAAACACTGAAGATGTTCAAGTTTGATATTGTAAAGCTTTAAAACATTCCAAACTGTATGATCATTACAGTATTAGCAGTAGCAGTGTATATGAGTGAGGAGCATTTCATATATCAGTTAGATAAGCTGTTGTCATTTATCCTGGTCTGGCTTGAAAATGTTTCATGTGTAACACTAGATATGAGCAAGATTTACAATAAAATTGAATTAAAGTTTATATTGTAATCTGTCAATTCAGTACATAGCCATTTCTCTAGCTGTTGAACCGTTTTGGCACTGAAAGCCACTATTACGGTTGTATTTAACTCTTCACCTACTGAGTATTTTAACTCACCTGACTGCAAGTCAGTGAGAGCTATTGCCATCACTTTTATCTGGCATCCGTCATCTTTTTGCAAACTTGACATCTTATTCACAACCACTAGGCCAAATTCAAACATATATTGCACAGACCATCTATGGAGTATAGCCTTTCTATTTTGTTTAAATGAAGCAGCTGCCATATTCGGGCTCTGGTTTATGCCCCAAAAGCTTAAAAACCTTAAAAAATCTTCTTGTGAACCACCAGAGGGAATGCCCTGATATTTGGTATGGAACATTCTTTGGTGCAGAAGATTAAAGTTTGTTCAAGGGAAGTTGGTAGGTCAATATCTGGGCTCTGCTCAAAATTTCTATTTCAAGAACCGGTGGGCCAATTTCAACCAAAAACGGCATGTAGTATAAGTGGGTCCTAAGTAACTGATTGATGCCCCCCCCCCCCCCACCCAAATTTTCACAGCCCTGTGGCAACCCCCAGGGGCTAAAAACAGAAAAAAATTCAAAAGCCCATACATCCCAAACCACAAGGAATAGAGAACTGCTATATGGTGTGAAGCATCCTTAGGACCGGAAGAAGGGATTGGTTACAAAAAAAATTGCCACCTGTTCAATCAGGGTGTCCAGTAGAGGGTATTGAAAAAATGATGAGTCAGCATTTTTACTGCAGTTTATCCAGGAGGAAAATTTCCATTCACTGAGAACCTTGATTGACATATTGTTCTTAAAATAACAAAATTGCTGTTATGAACATTGTAATCTTGTTATTTTAATCAGAAAATTGTTAAAATTTCTTACTTCAGTTTTGTTTTCCAAAGATTTCATTTCATGTTGAATGAACCCTTTCAATGCTGGAACCATTTATCTGATTCATGTATGCATGTCTTTACTTTAACCATCTCAAGGCTGCCATGTGGGTTCCAAGATTTTATTGTTGCCTTGATCAAACCTTTTTCAATGTTGTGCACATATGTTTTTTCTGGTTTCTTGGAAAAAATTTCTCTTTTTTGCTGGTTCATTGGAAAAGAATTGATCTAATTTCTGTATGAATATGTTTAATTTAATCCTTTCAAGGCTTCAATGTGGTTTCCAAAGATTTTATTTCATGTAATACTGTTGATGAAAACCTATTTCTGATTTCTTTAAAAAATATTTTACCCCCCCCCCCCCCCCAAAAAAAAAAAAAAAATAAGCCTCCATAAATTCTCATTCTGTTTTGTTTATTTTTGTTGCTTTAACCAGTTTCACACAGACTTGAATTTACTGGTGGCAGTAAAATTCTGTTTCTCTAGTTTGAAATCTTTCTTTTTCTTTAAAACCACTGGGCCAGATTCATTCATTTATGGCACAGACCAGCTTTGGAGTAAAACCTTTCTCCTTTGTTCAAATGAAGCTGCTGCCATCTTCAGGCTGGTGGAATTTTTCCCTCCATAATTTGGGGTGGGGTTAATGCTCCACTGGCCTAATATGCTTTTAAAATCCTCTTTTTATAAGCCACTTGCAATAATGCTTGGATTTATTGTTTGGAAATTACTTTAGTGATGCAGATTCACTTTTTTTCAAATTGGACAGAGGAGAGATCATCTGTTGACCAGGAATAAGACAGAAAGAATGGTTTCTTGCCTTTCCTAATGAACTGCGTCCAGTTGAGATAAATGCGATGTGCACGAACAGGACAGAGCAAAGGGTGACTACCCTCAGCAGAAGGAAGAGCCCTGATACAGATAGGAGGCGGAGTTGTTTCTGGTATCTGATTCTTGGCCGGAAAGGAGCAATCAGTGGTAAAAGTAACACTGTTGGTGGAGCTCCTGAAAAAGGCTGGATCAACCGAGAGGGTGTGAAGCTCACTAACTCACATAGGCGTATGGGAGGTAGAATTTTTGACGGGTTCAATACAGAATTGCCCGAAAAATTGGCAATGAGATGCCAAAGGCATTTCCCAAGAGCTGGAGACCCGAGATGGGGGTAGGCATGGGAGAGGGTGTCCCCTCCCATTGGTGGGGGGGGGGGGGGGGGCGGTAAAATTGTGAAACATTCATGGCAGTGAGGGCAATTTCGAGGCTTCCTAAGTACTCAGTCAAGGTATTTTCAGAAGGGGAACATGGCCTCATTTTTAACAGAAAAATTATTAATACATATCCGTGCATGTCAAACCACTTGGCGAGGATACTTTCAGAGGAAAGTCAAATTTTCATCTTTGTCTGATGGTGTTGACTGGTTGTCGTCATTGGCGTACAGGGCTTTTGTGATATGAGGGGAGGGGAGGGGGGACAAACCTTTTGATTTGCCCAAAATCCTGCATGGATGGAATACAAATATACATGACCCTTTCTCTCTCTCTGTCGTTCCTTGCCTGGATTTTTAAAGCTGGTTTGCCCGAATCCAGGGGTAGGGGGGAAATTGCTTGTACGCCTATGCTAATCCGTTTGGCTGAGGCAAAAGCCCGTACGCCTATGCTAACCCGTTTGGCTGAGGCAAAAGCCATCAGAAAAGCCGTTTTGTATGTGAGAAAATGCATATCCACCTGGGATAAAGGTTCGAATGGCGCCCCCTTTCCCCCCAAGCAAAGCAGCACTCAAGTAAGATTCCATCTTGGGGTAAGCTGCAAAATCCTACGCCTTTTCAAAGAAATGTGCTGAATAAGCTTGCAGAGGTATGGATTAGTGCCGATACGACGCATTCCCACATATGAAAAGGTCTCCAAAAGAATGGACCTGTACCCTTTGATGGTAACAGGCTAGAGACCCCGAGAATCAAACAGATATACCAGAAACTCTGCAATGTGTGATCAGCACACCATCGACAGAAGACCTTCCACTTAGCCGCGTAGGCTAAACCAGTGGACTGTCTCCTTGAAGAAGAAATGCACTCCACTGCTCGTCTTGAAAAATCTCTACGGAGGAGACAGAACCTGACAAAAGATATGCATGAAGGCACAATGAAGTCGGGTCGACGTGAAACCTCCTCGGGTGACCTTGGTAAAGAAGGTCGCGGCGTAGAGGGAGACGTGCCGGAACCACCGCCAACAGAAAGCGGAGCTGATTGATCCACACCCCTTGAGGCGATGGGAGCAATCCGAATGATTCGACAACAGAAGGTTCTGATCTTGGCCAGAACCTGAGGCAGAATAGGAACCTGCAGGAAGGCGTAGCCGACTAGACCGTTCCAGTCGAGTGACAGCCAGAGGATCTGGACAAAGGGACACAAAAGCGTCTAACTGATGGTTCCAATGGGTCGCAAAGAGATCGATGTGGGGACGACCCCAGAGATCGCAAAGCGACTGGAACACTGCCCTGTGAAGCATCCACTCGGTAGAAATGACCCTGCCATGTCGAGACAGGGAGTTGGCTAGGACGTAAAAACGACCGGGAATGTGACGAAAATACCGCTCAGGTGTTGACATCCTGAGATAGCCGTAGATCCTGAGCCAATTCGTACATAGGAACCAAGTGTGTATCGCCCTGGTTCTGAATGTAAGCCACCACTGTCGAATTGTCGGACAACAGAAGGACCTGATGATTCGAAAGGTGGGGGATCCACTGCTGGAAACTAAGAAGAACAGCTGTGATGTGAAGAGCTACTTGATCCTGGTCCCATACACCGTGAAGGGAAAGACCTAGAGGATCCAATGTCGCACCCCATCCGAGATCGCTGGCATCTGCCATCAGAACGTGGGCAAGTCCAACAGAATTCCCTGCATAATCCAGTGAACATCCGGCCAGGGAAGAAGGTGACGATGATGAGAGTCTGGTAACTGAAGCACCAGATCCAGAGGATCGACATTCGGCCTCCAACGACTGAGCAGAAAGTGGTGGAGTCGTCTGAAATGCAGCCGACTTAGAGGAATGAGATCCATCACCGAACCGCAGAGACCGAGCAGCTGGAGAATACTCCGAGCTGTCGTGGACCTGGTCTAGGTCAGAGTCAGGGTGAATGCCGAGAGAATCACAGCCCTCACCCAGGGGAACTGCCACCCTATTCAGCGCAGGATGGAAGTCCATCCCCAGATGACAAAACGACTGACAAGGGACCAGGTCCGACTTCTCCTCATTGACTCTGAACCCAAGTGACATGAGCAAGCTCAACAATGTATCAACATCTGACTCCAGAAGAGCAGAATTGGAGTGCCTCTGGAGGATATCATCCAGATATGCCGAAGTAGTCACCCTGGACTGTGTGCGATGGAAGGCTGTCACATGTGACATCAGTCGGGTGAAAGTCCAAGGAGCCAGGTTGAGGCCAAAAGGCATGGCCTTGAACTGGTAAACTCGCCCCAGAAAGCAAACCTGAGATACTTTCGCGATGTCCGCTGAATTCGAATGTGAAAGTAAGCGTCTCACAGATCGAGGCTGGAAGCGAAATCTCCCTGGTGAATGGAACAGAGAACCAACCTGAAAGTCTCCATGCTGAACATGGGAGCAATGATAGACTGGTTCAGGATACGAAAACCAGTCGGAGTCGCCCATCCTTCTTCGGCACCAAGAACAGGCGGGAATAAAATCCCACTGAATGAATGTGCTTGACGACCTTGATCGCCCCCTTTGACAGGAGACTGTCTATCTCCGTGATCAAAAGCTCCCCGACATGAAACGTCTGAAGGAACTTGTGTTGGAAGAGGCACTCTTGACAGAGTGGGGTGCCTCCGGAAGGATATTCGCAGCCCGGACCGAACAACATCTAACACCCAAGGATCAGATGTGATTGTGGCCCAATGGTCTGCGAACCCTGATATCTTTCCTCCAACCTGGGATGAATTGAGGTGAGGATCTTCATCTCAAGCCCTGGCGAGGCCCGCGAGAGGAGAAACCACCTCCTCTATTAGATGAATGATCCGGAGTCCTCCCTCTGGTCTGCCGGCGCTTACCCCGTGAGTAAGAAGTAGAAGTGAGGCAGGAGGATCAGCCCTTGGCTTTGCAAAGGAAACAGAAGGGCGATTGTTAGGCTTAGAACGGCTCCTGCCTTCAACAGAAGGCTGATCAAGCTGTTGAAGCAGCAACTAATCTTTGGAAGGATGCAGGATGTTATCCGGACTGTCGCCACGGAACCATGGAAAAGTTGCGGACCTGTCAAAGAAGCCGATCAAAGAGCAGCGCGCTGCCCCTCAGGAAGGGAATGGCTTGTGTCCAACACAGCTTCCTGGCGAAGTAATTCCAAGTTAGCCGTGTTACAGGCATATGAGTAAGATGCATGAGCACCTTGGAAATCACATGCAAAGGAGCCTGTACATCGTCAAACCTATCTGGAGGCAGATAAGCAGCCAAAGCAGAGACGACTTGATCTGACAGAGAAAGCATGCCCAGCATCTCTCTCAATACACCCAACAGGGACTCCAGAATCGCCATAGGAATAACAGCCGACTTGGGCTTGGAAAGCCCGAGGGAGGTGGAGTCCTGATCCAAGAACTTCAAAGTCTGGCAGACTGATGGATTGGTGGAATCGTAGGAACAATACTGCACTGCAGGCAAAAGGTGTCAGCCCTGGTGAAGAACAAAGTCTTCATAGCCTTGGAACTCAGCTTAGAGTCCAAAGCTGCAAACACTTCAACCACCTGTACCGACTGGCACGGTCGAAGGTGCCCAGAAGCGGGTTGCTCCATAGGCTGGAGGTGCGCGACCGATGATCGTGGCCTGGCTGACACCGTCGGCTGGTCTGAAGGCTTGAGATCCAGAAGGAACTCAAACACAAAGTCAAAAGCTGCCCCCAAGTCAGAAGACTGTTGGCCCTCAACGTCAGGTATGTCTGACCCATCCTCTGAGTCGGAAGACACAAAGCCCATCACGGGCAAACCAGCCGATGCCTCCCATGGTGTAGGCACACCAGGGAGATCAGAATCCAATCCTGGGAGGCGGGGGGAGGAAAGGGGGGGGGGGCCTGGAAACCACTAGTTGCCTCGCTGGATGCAACGGAAAGGCCCTTGGAAAGAACCTTGAGCAAGGAGAGGGCCTCCCTTAGCTCACGGCCTGTGGCAGTCGGTTCGATGTGGGAATGAACTGGCGAAGAGGCTTCACTCCTGACCCTCTTAACCAGCGAAGGTTCACGATCCTCCAGAACACCTGATGTGAGGCGATGAGTGGCAGCCGAAACATCTGCAGGCAGATGCTGATAGGGGTATACCAGACCCCCGAAGATCTCAGGAGAGTCGCCGTGGACCTCTGAGGGACAGAAGGTCCAGGCTGCACAAAGTGCATCGGTCCCGCAAAACTGGCCGTCGGAACAGAGTGCGTGGACGGAAATGCTACAGAGTCCATGGTGACCCCACCAGGAACATTCAAATCCAAAGAGAAGGCTGCTGGACTCGATGGCTGAGAGACAACAGCAGAGGGTTCGGCTGGCAGCCCCTTCCGACTTCGCCGAATTGAAGTCAGGGAAGGCTGAAGCCAATATCCCACGTCTACACTACCAGACATCTCTGCTGACCCCTGCAGGGACTCACCGAGGCCAGCTGAAACAGAGACCGATGATGCTGCAGGCGGAACAGTAGTAGCAGCAGATACGTCGGAAACTGTTGAAACTGGTGGAAAGGTGGAGAGAGCAACCGAGCTCGGCTCCAAAGGAGGCGTCACAACCCTATTGACAGGCATCTCTTCACCAGACAACAGCTCCCGCAGTATCCACCACAGGAAAAGACTGCACATCCCCCACAGAGGGGGTAAAACTCTCACCAGATGTGGTCGTTTCGGGAGGCCCCGAATGACTGCACTCCCCTTTCCCACGGATATGGGAAGAACGGCCACGAGCATGCACCACACAGTTAACGGAAGCCCAGAAGGTGGACGACCAAGACCCACAGAGCCCACAGGGTCGATCTGACAAACACCCATTACAAGTGGAGCAAGAAGCATGGAGTCCTCCACATGCTTGGGCAAAAGGCACTGCCCACAAGAGACAGTTCTGGGCACAACAGAGGTGAGAGCTGCAGAGAAAAAGGTGAACTCAACAGATTGAGACAGAAGAACACCCCCAACAAGGAGAGAAAGGTGGCAGAAAAAAACAGACCAGTGGGAACACAACAGCACCCAGACATCCAACAGGGACCCAAAAAGCAGAAGTTCCACCCTCAACGGAGAGGAGAAATTCTGCCCATACAGCTCCCCAATCCCCCGCCCACCCCCCCCCCCCCCCCCCCCCCCACTGACTCCTAACTCCAACAATAATAACATTATCCAAAAGGATAACATAAATCAATAATAAAAATATGACATGTCTGAATCGCAAGCTACGCGAAAGAATGCAATGAAAATGTGGATGAAATTAATAAACGAGAATATATAAAAGCAGTTCTGAAATTAGAAGATCCTCAGATCAATAATTCTTGACACAGGAACAAGTAATCAATGAGCTAGTAGCACTGTTTTCTAATGCAAAGGATAGCACATCTCCTCAAGATGGCAGAAGAAAAAAGAATGAGTCATCTGTCACATGTCTGCGCACTGGTACTGGAAGCTGAGGATTTGTACTTGGAGAAGAGCATCCCCTACTGGGTGTGCGCCGGTTGCACTCGACCCAGTTTGGGCTTATTATTTTTTGGGTGCTTTTGCACCACTTTTCTTTCCCAAATCGCTTGGGAAAGATCAAAATAGAGAGTATATTTTTCCGAGTTAGGGACTTCCACTGTAATGCAAGCCTGTAGTAAACAAGTGTAGGGTTGGCTGATAAGAAATTTGGTTTGGAGCTTCTTTTTAAGCTGTAGAATCAAGTTTGTTAAAATGAAGTTTGTGCAGCAATATTTGCCTTTGCCCCCATGCAAAATTTCTATTTTCTGAACCGATGGTCCGATTTGAACCAAATTTGATAAGTGGTATTATTAAACAGTTTTTCATGTATCCCCGTGGGAATCTCGGGAGCAAAAAATATAAATATTTTCAAATACCCATATTTCTCAAACCACTCGGAACAGAGAATTGTTATTTGGTATGAAGAATCCTTAGGATACGAGGAATTGAATGGTAAAAAAATGCCATTGGTTGTGTCAGGGCGTCCTACAAGGGGGCATCGAAAAAATGCTGTCAGCATATTGGCAAAAAAATTTTAAACAAATTTCTTCGGAACCACGGATCAGAATCTTTTGATATTTGGTATACAGCATCCATAGCACAGGGTATAAAAAGACAGTCAGCTGAAATGGAAATTGTGAGCTGTCCAGCGAGACTCACTGAACTGAAACGCTGAAAAATTGCACGTGGTTTAGCGATCATTTTTGTGAGATTGTGTTCATTTAGTGGATGTACCTAGAAAAACCAGCCCACACACAGTAAGTAGAATAGTTAACTGTTATTTACAAAGTGAGGTCCGATTCTGTATGGATTTGTGTCTAAATGTAGAATTTGTTGACTTGACTCGCAACAATATTTATATTTTTGCAAACGAGAATGTGATAAATGATACCGAAACACAAGACCAGTAGCGTTTTAAATACATTTGACTCTCAAAATATTTAAAAGGGTCACTTTCCACTTCATTGGGTCCTTCAAATGGAAAATCTGTAATACATGAATCGTAAACCGGCTTAATATCTTGGGCCACTGTAATATCCCTGACTGCACAATATACTACGACGAAGTACCTGTCTGATTAACTGAAATGTACACAATATTTTTAACCAATTGTACCAATATCACTGTAAGAATCCTGGTATATGTTGCAGTGTTTCTCAGCTTTTCTGGTTAGTCATGCCCTACTGGTAGAAATGAAGTTATTAACTTCATAAACACCAGTTCTGTTATACCGAAACATACGCATGTAATATTTGATTTTCAATCAACATATCAACATCCCCTGGAAACGCAGGACTTATATTTTGGCCAAAATTTTTATTTTAATCATGTGTTTTGTAGCAGAATTTGGATTCTCACAAAGGTGAATGAAATATAAACCCTGATTTATGAACATGGTGTTAATAAACGCCGATTTGTATTTGAGCACAAATTATTTGGATTCTTCTCTTTTTAGCTTAACTTGACAAAGTCAAAATAAGCTATTGCCATCACACGTGCGGAAGTCTGTTAGTCTGTGAGTCTATTCACATTTTCCTTTAGCACAGGCTACACCCCGTAGTTCTTGTCCGACCATCCTGAAGTTTGATATGCAGGTTTGAGATCATGTCTAGATGAGAATGTAACCTTTTGGTCATTATTGGTCAACCTTTAGCTCAGTCTACAGGTCGTATTTATGAAGGGATTTCATGGTAACTTATTAAGATGACTCTGTATAATATCAAGATAAGAACGTCCACTTTTGGTCATGATCTGTCAACCATGATGGCTGCCCAAGCCTGAAACCCCAAAACTTTTAACACAGTCTACAGGTCATATTTAATATGGAGGGATTTCATTGTAACTTGGTAGGATGACGCCATATGATGTCTAGATGAGAACTTCCCCATTTGGTTGTGATCTGTCAACCGTGATGACTGCCCGATCCCAAAACCCGAAAACCTTTAGCACAGTCTACAGGTCATATTTATGGAGGGATTTCATTGTAACTTTGTAGGATGAATCCATATAATGTCTAGATGAGAACATCCTCTTTTGGTCACGATTGGGTAACTGTGATGGCTACAGGGGCCCAAAGCCTGAAAAGATTTAGCACAGTCTACAGGTTATATTTACGAAGGGATTTCATTGTAACTTGGTAGGTTGACTCCAGATAATGTCTAGATGAAAACGTTCCCTTTTGGTCGCAATCATTCAGCCTTGACGGCTGCCCAAGCCCAAAACCTTTAGCACAGACTACAGGCTGTATTTAAGAAGGGATTTCATTGTATCTTGGTAGGATGACTCGGTATAATGACTGGATGAGGATGTCCCCTTTTGATTGTGATCAGTCAACCATGATGGCTGCCCGAGCCCAAACTCAAAAACCTTTAGCACGGTCTACAGGTTGTATTTCTGAAGGGATTTCATGGTAACTTGGTAGGATGACTCTGTATGATATCTAGATGAGAAATCCCCTTTTGTTCATGATCTGTCACCCGTGATGGCTGCCCGAGCCCAAAACCTGAAAACGTTTAGCACAGTCTACAGGTCGTATTTATGGAGTGAGAACTGGCACTCTACTGATCTACTGTAATAAGGAAGCCCTGGCAATAAATTTATCAAATACCAATAAACTTGCAGATAGGGAGGTGACTGCATTCCCTCATAAAACCCTCAATAACAGCAGAGGTGTACTTAGAACAAGAGAACTTGCTGGCATAGATACACTTGAGATACGCAAAGAACTAGAACCTCAACGTGTAACAGATGTTAAAAATACTGAAATTAAAAAAGGTTGATCACTTATTAAAACAAATTCTTACATATTAACATTCGATTCTTTTCAGCCACCCAAATCACTCAAAATTGATTACATGAACATTAAAGTGGATTTGCATATTCCAAATCCACTTCTATGCTTCACGGGTGAGAAATATGGCCATGGACAAAACAACTGCATTGTCAAGAAATATGTTACAAATGCAGCCAACAACATCAAGAGCCATGTACCAATGCCATCAAATGTGTCAACTGTCAGGGCAATCACATGTCATCATCCAAAGATTGCCCTGTCTGGAAAAAAAGAAAAAACAATTCAAAAAGTAAAATGCAAAAAGCAAGTAAGTTTTAAAGAGGCCAGAGAAATCATTACAGAAATACCCGGTATGAGTACATTGTCTCCATCATATGCTACCAAATTGTCACAGAAGTTGCCAACTCAGTCAGCAGAGTGCCAGACACAATATACATGGCTCAAAGGAAGAATCCCATCTCTAGTGAAAGCTTTCACAATAGATCAACCAGTGCCACAGTCCACCCAAACAAATACAGCTTCCAAAACAACAGAAAAAATTCCACAATCCAGTCAAAAACAAGAACAAACACCTGATCTATCCCATTCAGAACATAAAACGATCAAAAAACCTAAAGCAGTAAATAATAAGCCAAATAAAACCAAAGCAGATCCACAGCATAGGCAAAAATTGGGTCAGTCAGAAACGAGAACAAGATAATAAGAAAAGAAAGACAGAAACTAGAGTCTGACAGAATGCCCAAGCACCTTCAAAATGTTGTTACAAGCAACATGTTTAAAGGCATCAAGGACATGTCAGTCAATGAGTGCATCGATGACTGGTTCTCGACTAAACTTCACCTGAATTCTCAGGGTAGAACCCCACGTTAACATCTCCAAGAAGAAAGACTGGAGCAATATCTCCCATACAACCACCACCAAAATCGCCACCCAGACATGGATAATACACCCAAACTCAATATAATACAGTGGAATTATCAAGGTTTTGAAGCAAATTTTAATAGTGTTCCACCGATGATCAGAACTGGCCACCACAATCTGCAATGCTCCTGGAGGTACAATTACCAGTCGCATGCACTTGGGCAGTAAACGTGGCTCTCAGAGCCACATTTACAGCCCAAATGTGTGCGACTGGTAATTTTACTGCGACTCCAGTCAACAAAGTTTAACACTTTGAAAATGTTCAGTTTAATGTAGTTCATTCGAGCCTCGACTTGTCAAGAAGTGCACAGTAAAGCCAAAAATTATAAATTCAAAGTAATTTGTATATTTTTTTATACTTACCAATGGCCCAGACTAGCTGGTGCTAACTCAAAAATTAATCCAGGGCCAAACACAAATTTTGCCCCCCAATCCCCAAAATTTGCATGCAAAACCGAACATTTCATGTCCTATCTGGTCCTCCATACTTTTTCGAACTGCGCATGTGCAGTATCCAGGAAGACACCGAAATTGGCGCCAACCATCATTCTTTCAGAAATTGCCTGCTAAATGTTATAACAGCGGGGAGGTATGAGTGCCCACCCATGGGAAGGCCATCCCCGTCTGGGCTATTGGTAAGTATAAAAAATATACAAATTTCTTTGAATTTATAATATTTTTATACAACAACCAATGGCCCAGACTAGCTGAATCGTAAAAAGGCTGGAGGGCCTAGGACACAGAGGAAAATCCAATCACTCAATCACTTCATAAAGGACATCTCCTACTCCTACAGGAGAATAGGAGAGAAAGGAATTATATATGTCTTTCTCATTTGCGAGAAACGAGAAAGACATAACACCAACAATGTAATTGAGTATTACATATTATATAATTCTCCATTTAATGCCAGCATAACCCATTATGCTAATGCGGTGAAGGGAAACCAATATGTAAAGACAGTCCAGAGAATGAGACTCTTTATACTCATAACGCTTGTTTGTCACGTGACATATACAAATGCCTCACAGTGAGCTACACTTTAAAAACAATACATAAATGAGACATATTATTTGCTTCACACCGAGCTACACATAAAAACCATCCCAGCGCCGACTCGGGACTACTGACACCGGAGGAGGTCTTCCCTTGCTTTTCACTATAAAGCCAGATGATCATAAGGTAAAAAACCGTACCCCCCCCCCCCCCCCCCCCACCCCTTCCCCTTGTTCTGAGGTACTTGACCAATAAACGAAGAGGGCAGCGTCACTGCTGAAACGGGTTGCCTAAATAACTATAGATGTAATCATTTTAGTGGACAACATTCTGAGCAACAGACAGAGGACCTAAACATCTAAGGTCACTGAAGATGGACTCTAAATTTCTAAGGTAAAACTTTGTAAATGTAGAAGGCTGAGTCCAGTATGCAGCTTTCATGAGATCGGTAATGGCTATACTGTTAGAATAAGCCCAAGAAGTGGACAGCGCTCTAACTTCATGCGCTGATATCTTATTTACAGAACGCTGATCCGAAGATAGACTTTCATAGGCAATTCGTATTGCCAACTGAATCCATCTAGCAATAGAATGAACAGAAATATCTCTTCTGTTAGGAATCAATGAAAGAAAGAAGAGTTTTCTTCCTTTTCTTATAAACTCTGATCGGCGTTTATATATGCACATAGCCCTGATTGGACACAGCAAAGGTCTACGGTTGTCTGTAGACGGCAGAGCCTTAATGGTAATAGGCTCAGGCCGTTTATCTAGCCAAAAATCCCATTTCTGAAGTTAAAGTAATGGTATTTCCAACACTACGGTAGTGAGGCTGGTCAACAGATAAAGCATGAAGTTCACTAACTCTTCTAGCAGATGCAAAGGCTAAGAGAAATGCTGTTTTATAGGTCAAGAATTTGAGCTCTATAACATCTAACGGCTCAAAACGGAGCTTCCTTAAGTTTCAACAGAACCCAAGCCAAATTCCATTTAGGAATTAATCTAAGGGTTCTAGGTCTATTTATAGAGAAATTTCTAACCATAATAATGAAGCATTAGATCCAATTGCCAAGTTATCATGATGAGCGTAAGTGTCCGATAACATAGACCTATAGCCCTTAATAGTGACGGGCTGCCAGAAAGTTGGCAATATCCGGTATGGATGGATCGTAGTTTGAGATCGTCAAACAAGTTGACCAGAAAGTTGGCAATATCCGGTAGGGATGGATCGTATATGACTATCGACTGATCCTTACACCAACGGAAGAAAACCTTCCACTTTGCTGCATAATTCAGTGAAGAGGAGGACCTCCTGCAGTTATTTATTGCATCCACTGCTCGTCCTGTAAACTGCTTGAAGGACTGCAAGAAGGACTGCACAACGGAAATATGTGAAGGGTGAGACCTTCCAGGTTGTGATGCAGTGTGCGTGGCTTCCCCTGATAAAGAAGGTCCTCCCACGGAGGACACCTGAGAAGATTGATCCACGGTTTCTGTGACGACAGAGGTGCTACTAGCAGAATTTTGCAACAAGACTGCTTGATTTTTAACAGAAACAGAATCTGCTGAATCAACGGAGTTGGAGGATAAGCATATCCTATCATTCCGTCCCATGACATTGACAGAGCATCTACTGCGTACGCTTGATGGTCTGGACATGGCGACATATACGTCTGCAACTGATTGTTGAGGTGTGTCGCGAACAAATCTATCATAGGTCGATCCCACTGGTAGCAAATCTGTCTGAATACCCGCTTGTTGAGCGTCCACTCCAATGGCAACAGGCGACCTTTCCGAGAGAGCGAGTCTGCTAGTACATTCAGACGACCCGGTACATGATGGACCGATAGTTGAACATGATGATTCATGACATACAGAAGAATTTTTTCCGTTAGCTCGCATAACGGAATCGAATGAGTGCCTCCCTGGTTCCTGATATGCGCTACTACTGTCAAGTTGTCCGACGATATCTGAACATGAGCGTCCGCTATAATGTGAATCCCATGTTGTAGTGCTAATCATATTGACATCATCTCTTTGATGTTTATGTAATTCTCTAGGAACCGAGGGACCCAAAGACCCTGACACTTTGAGTCTGTCGGGCTCAGGGTCGCACCCCAACCCATTTGACTCGCATCCGTCGTAATCGTGAAAGCCGGATCCGGCAGCTGCAGCAGAACTCCCTGAGTTAACCACTGAATATCTGCCCAAATCTGGACCTTTTGTTTTACCAGGTCTGTTAAAACAATACTGGTCTCGAACGAATGCGTCTTCACACTCCAGTTCTGGGTAAAGAGTATCTAGAGGGGACGTGTGCACAAGTGACCCATCAGAATAAGATCTGCAGCTGCTCCGCACAACCCCATCAGTTGCATGAATTCCCTCGCTGTTAATGCGCCTGAGTGTAGACAAAAGCGAGCATAACAACTGACTAATTTCACTCTGGGTATTGGCAGACGAACCAGATTGTTGTGAGTCCCCAAGTGAGTGAACAACTTGGACGGAGCTAGATCTGACTTCTTGTCGTTTACAATGAAGCCGAGACGTCGGAGCAAAAGAAGCAGACTCTGAACATCATTCTGAAGAATAGTTTTGTTTCCGTATCTCTGAAGAATGTCGTCCAAGTAAGCCAATGTTACCGCAGACGAATGAGCTCGGAAGTAAGACATTACCGAGTTCATTATTCGAGTGAAAGCCCAGGGCGCCAGGTTCAGACCAAAGGACATCGTTCGGAACTGATACACTATCCCTTGAATGGCGAACCGTAGGTACTTTCTGAATGCAGGATGTACCAGGACATGAAAGTATGCAACCTTTAGATCTATGCTTGCTGCATAGTAGTTCACTCGAATGCTCGCCCTTACCAACCGAATGGTCTCCATATAGAACTTTGGAGCCACGATAAGCTTGTTTATCCAACTCAAGTCTATTATCAGTAGGAACGAGCCATCTGGCTTCGGTACGAGGAACAAGTGACTGTAAAATCCTAGAGAATTTTGATTCTTGACAACCTCTATTGCTTTCCGCTAGGAGAGACTCTCTTTTGCAAGGATTTGATGGAAGATTTGTCCACCGTGGACACCTTGTTAGTGGTGGTTTCACTCAGAAAGATAGCCGTAGACCATCCGAGATTACATTTCTCACCCACTGGTCATCCGTAATTGTTATCCAGTTTGTTGCGAATATTGATAACCTTCCGCCAACTGGCAAGCAATAGAGGTCCTGACCATCACCTGTAAGACCTGCGAGGCTTACGAGAGGAGAAACCACGCCCCCCCCTCGCGAAGAGCCTCGACCCGTCGGCTTAGGTGCAGTAGTCTCGATCAGACCTACACCCCTTTCCCGGATCACTGTATTGACAATCTCTAGAGTAATTATAGGAGAGTTTCCTATACCCTCGCAAAGAGTCCCCTTTTGACGATCTCTGTCTGGGACGTCCTCCTTTACTCTTTTCTGCTGTAGCGGGTCGATTAGACGCCGACTTTAGAAGCAGAGAATTAGAAGCTTTCTTTGTAGCTTGGTCATAAACCAACGAAAGCTTGTCGTCAAAAATTGTGTGTCCGGAGACCGGAGCGACCCGTAGAGAGTTTTTCACCTTGTCATCTATTAAAGATGACGACGCAAGGGCACTGTCACATCTGATTAACTCCAAATTAGCCACTGTTAAGGCGGAGTTATACATGGTATACATAATTGCCCTGGAAAGAACTCTTAAAGAGGTACGAACGTCCTCAAATTCCTTCCCGTTGAGACATTGCACCATAGCTCTTGAAAGGTGATCTGCGTAAGACATAGTGTCCAAATTCGCTCTATTTGAAGAAATTGCCGTCTCAATTGTATCCGAGCGAATAGTGAATGATGCAGGCAATTATAGCTCTAGATCATCGCCCTGTTCATCTTCCCCAACCGTTTTAAATGAACGTGGTCCAAGAAACGGTAAATTTAAGGAAGATGATGTCAAGAAACCGCCTTTCTTATTTCCACTGGAGAGTTTGAATAAAAGGCCGAAGGCCTGCGACCCCTGTCTAGACTAAACCAGAAAAAACAGGACCTCCCCTTTGTCCGGACAAAGTCTGCGTCCAACGATCCCAGCGGTTTATTTCTAGTAGTCGCAGCATTCTGATTCGCTGGAACAAATTCAGGGTAGAATTGATGGAATAAATCCATCGCAACCATGTGCCGTTCCGAAAGGGAAGGGTAATCATCTTCCGTATCCCTTTCACCATCCGATTGAATCAGTTGTGACTCTCGACCTACCGCATCTGAACGTGCAGATGACTGGACCGACCCAGCACCGTCTGACAGCTCAGGTTGTGAGACTGCCGTAGGCTGCTCCTGCACTTGCTGGAATGCTGCAATGAGCTGCGCAATCTGCGACAGCAAGTCCGCTACGGAGGCCTGAGGAGCAGCGGTCTGTTTCCTGGGACTGTGTGTCCTAGATGGCTCTTTTCTCCGGACATCCCGATAAATGAGGCCTCTTCTCCTTAGCTACCGGATTGTCCGACTTCGCAGACGATGAGTGGTCCCTTCTCGGCGATGCAGGTTGGATATCCAAAGTCGTGTAGCTAAGGTATGGTCGTGTGTGCTTTGAAGATGATGTTGTAGAATCCATAACTGTAGCCGAGGCTGGCTGCGAACTATATGGAGCATCTAGGACGGAAGGTGCGGACGTATGCTCCGACTCACGCAAGTTTCTAATCACAACATCTGGCCACAGATGCTGCTGGGAAAGAGAGGGACCTCTCTCCTCTCAGACCTCGCCAACCTACAGTACTTGCCGGCTTCTTCCTCTGTTCCGTCGGCGCTAGGTGAGCATATTTATGTTTTGAGGTGCTCGCTACACACAATCCACTCCTCTCAACCGCAACGGACACACTCGGTGTCACAGTATCCACAGACGGAGTAACCGCTTCACCAGTCGAGCTAGCTGGTGACAAGGGACTAAAACCACCGGTTAGTGGCCTTATGCCCTGTCTAATATTCATGAGCACCTTGGCAGCTAGCTCTGTTTGCTCATCTGAGCGTGACGACGGTAGCACACTATCTCTAGGTGTCACATAAACATCACCATGTTCTTGTTCCTCTGAAAAAGAAACTGAGAAACTTGGTTGACTTTGTGGCGAGAGGACCGGCATTGGCCTCTCGTCGCTAACAACGTACCGTGACACCCATCTCCAACGTTTGTCATCCCATTCGACACAGGTTGGACAAGAATTAGTCGGAGTACATCGACTACCAGCAAGGCTACAAGCATGTAAATCTGAGGTAGACTTCTTCGCCTTGCATTTTGAGCAATAAGCTTTCATAATGAATCAAAACAAAGTCGACAGTACTCCCACCAACTCCACAATAAATATATGAAAAAGATACATAATAAATAACATTCAAAATATAAATCGAAAAATTAATTTGAAAAAAAAAATTTTTTTTTAAATTTTGACAGGAGCCCAAGTTCCCAAAGGGAACAAGACGAGCCCAAATGTATCCCGATAGAGCCTAAGTGTGGACAGAATTCCAAAAATTAATTGCTACGCTACCGGAATATTATGAATGTATCTTACAACAATCCTACCATGAAATAAATAGAAAATTACATATATTTATACAACGTTGTCAATGTAAACAATGTCAGAAGAAAAACCGGAAACAAGACCCCAGGCACTGAATAAAGTGGCCCGAAGTCAGTAACAGATTTAGAACTATCCGATGTAAAGCAAGATCTTCAGAAGAAGAAAAAACAATATATCGGTTTTTGATGCATGACCCAAAACACCTAAACACCCCTAGGGTGAGGACATAACCATGGGGAAATACAGGATAAACATTCTGTGTAACACGTCAAACTCCCAAGAAATTTATAAAAAAAATTTAAATAAAATAAGCCAAAAAGCTTGAGAGTTTAACTGGGGGGCTTCAAGGAAGGATAGGGAAGGAACACTCAACAAACAGTGGAAAAATCATTAGCAAGAATGGTGACGTCAGGCCCATGTCCCGAAATTGGGAAACATGAAATAATTTAGATAAAACTTATAAAGTTACAGCCCCAAACGTTTCCAACCACCGTTGCTTCCTTCCATCATCCAAATGTGTCCTTTCCCAGTGAACCAATGGTTTTGGTGACGACGACGTCATCTAGGAGTGTTGGTACGCAAGACATCTACGACAAGTATTTGAGACATTTTGCAGCAATTTGGGATGCAGTAGACATCTGTAAGACGTCTCTAAAACTTATTGGTACCAAAGACCACATCAACACGAAGTGGAGACTCGACGTCTTCTAAGAGCGTTAGTACACAAGACGTCTGCAACACGTATTTGAGACGTTTTGTGGCAATTTGGAATGCAGTAAACGTCTGTAAGACGTCTCCAAAGCGTATTGGTACCAAAGACCACATCAACAATAAGTGGAGACTCGACATCTTCCAGGAGTGTTAGTACATAAGACATCTGCGACATGTATTTGAGATGTTTTGCAGGAATGTGGGATGCAGTAGACGTCTGTAAGACGTCTCCAAAACATATTGGTACCAAAGACCACATCAACACTAAGTGGAGACTCAACGTCTTCCCGGAGTGTTAGTACACAAAATGTCTGCGACACGTATTTGAGACATTTTGCAGGAACGTTTGATACAGTAGACATCTGCAAGACGTTTCAAAAACGTATTTGCGCGGAATACCACATGAACACTGGTATTGGTGACGGCGACATATTGCAGTAGAGTTGGTACGCAAGACGACTGTGACACGTATTTGAGACGTTTTGCATCAATGTGGGCTGCACTAGATGTCTGCAAGACATCTCAAAACGTATTGGTACCAAAGACCACTCAACACTAAGTGGAGACGTCTGCACGACGTTGTAAAAAACGTATTGGCACCAAATACCACATGAACACTGGTTTGGGTGACAGTGACATCTAGGATTGTTGGTACTCAAGACGTCTTTGACACGTATCTGAGACATTTTGCAGCAATGTGGGATGCAGCAGATGCTTCAAAAACGTATTGGTACCAACGACCACATCAACACTAAGGGGAGATGTCTGCAAGACGTTTTCAAAATATTAATGCCACCAAATACCACATGAACACTGGTTTGGGTGATGACACAGGAATGTTGGAACGCAAGATGTTTGAGATACGTATTTGATACGTTTTGCAGTAATGTAGGATGCAGTAGATGTCTGCAAGACGTTTCAAAAACGTATTGGCACCAAATACTACATGAACAATGATTTTGGTGATGGCGACATCTTCTTGGAGTGTTGGTACGCAAGATATCTGTGATACGTATTTGAGATATTCTGCAGTAAATGTCAGTAGACGTCTGCAAGGCGTCTCAAAAACGTATTGGCACCAAAGACCACATCAACACTGGTTCGGGTTTGGGTGACGGCAACGTCTTTGAGGCGTGGTGATACGCAAGATGTCTGTGACACGTATTTGAGATGTTTGGCAGCAAAGTGGGATGTAGTACCTAGACGTCTGCAAAACATATCAAAAACGTATTGGTTCCAAAGGACCCCCCCCCCCCCCCCCCAGAACACTCAGAATTTGTGTCGAAAATTTTCAACCCTCCCCCCCCCCCCCCCTCCCCCACCCATCAGAAAAGTCATGGTTTCGGGCCTGTGAACACTGGTAACGTTGAACAAACAACGTGATTCATGTTACTGGTTAGGGGAATAAGAACATTTGACACCTCCCATGCTGATTTGTTGATCAAAATGTCTAAGAGAAGATTTCATAATATGCAACGTCTGAGACTTGGGGGGAACAAGGAGCGAAGAAAGGTTTGACATTGTCTATTATTCATACACAATATAAAACTGTTTGTATTTAATGATTTAGTGTTGACCAACATTTGTGTTCAATTAAAACATGGAATAAAGATGTCTTTTTCACATTTGGAAAACGTCTTGTACACTTACGTCACATGCACGTGACTTTACAGGCTTGCAATTGCCGCCATTTTGCAAGACGTCTCAAAAACGTATAGGTACCAAAGATCACATCAGCACTAAGTGGAGACGTCTGCAAGATGTTTCAAAAACGTATTGGCACCAAATACCAAATAACACTTGTTTTGGTGACGGCAACATCTTCGTGGACGTCGGTACCCAAGACGTCTGTGATACATATTTGAGACATTTTGTAGTGATGCAGTAGACGTCTGCAAGGCGTCTCAGAAACATATTGGCACCAACGACCACATCAACACTGGCACATCACTGGTTTGGGTGAGGGCGACGTTTTCTTGGCGTGTTGGTACGTAAGATGTCCGTGATACGTATTTGAGATGTTTTGCAGCAAAGTGGGATGCAGTACCTATAGATGTTTGCAAGGCATATCAAAAACGTATTGGTTCCAAAGACCTCATGAACACTCGGGCCCGAAGCTGGTGGGGGCTGGGCCCACAACCCCCATCAGAAAGTCTTGCTTCGGGCCTGTGAACACTGGAGACATTGAACACTGTTAATCTTTTTACGTACTGGTAAGGGGAATATGAACATTTGACTCCTCTCATGTTTATTTGTTGACCAAAATGTCTAACAGAAGCTTAATTTTATAGTATACAACGTGTTTAGAACAACATCAATGAGACTTGGGGGAATGAGGAGAAAAGAAAGGTTTGACAATGTCTATCATTCATACCCAATATAAAATTGTTTGTATTTGATGATTTAATGTAGATCAAAATATGCGTTTAATTAAAACGTGCGATAAAGACGTCTTCCATACGTCTGGAAAACGTCTTTACGACATTGACGTCACACGCACGTGACTTTACATGCATGCAATTGCCGCCATTTTGAAGGGTGAAATCCATGAAAGTCAAACTGTTTTGTTTATATAAAAACTTGATAAAGGTTAGTATGAAGGTATTAGTATATTTTAGGGATAACAATTATTGTACGATATGGTATGTGGAACATCTGTAAGGATGAATGGAACACTGTTTTCCTGTCTGTCGCGATAAATCTGAATTGAAATCAATTTTCCCACGCCGTGTACTGTACTGTGTACGGTATATATCTTGAAAATTCAAATTTTGAAACACAGATTTTTTTATAACTTTTGAAAGGTTAGAAATAGAGTGTTGTAATACTCCCAACCGCTAAGCTGTATATTCACACGATTGACACAAATCGTTTTGAAAAGCTGTATATACGGGATGCACGGTTTATTTTTATTTCAACAGTGAAGACGTTTTCTGAACGTAGATTGGCCGTTTTTAGTCAGTCCTGTCAAAATATTTTAAAGAAACAAATTACAACTTCTGTCAGGCTAGAAATATATTGTTGCACACTCTTAATATATAAGCTATTCACGTGAATCGTTTTAGAAAGCTGTAGACGGGTTGCACGGTTTATTTTGAAAGGGAAGACATGATCTGGACGCCATGTGCACATTTTTAGTCAGTATTGTTGCAGCTCAGCTCTCGAAATGAGCTAACAGCTCTTGGATGGCAAGTGAACAAATTTGTGTTTCTTTCACAGAATTCTTTTTGTGACTTAAACACAGGGGCGTCATGCAAGGGAAAACAATCTGGGGGGCCCCACCGCCCGGGGAAAGAAAAATTATATTTTGCAGAGTCATGCTTAGTAAATATTGGGGGGGGGGGAGGGGTGCAGGAAAGTTAGAACATTATATTTTTTTGTGGAATATTTTTACCAAAAAATCAAAATAAACAATAATTAGTAGAATGTTATTGAGAAAAATTAATTAATGATTTTACTAATTATTTTCAGACAATTTTATGTTTATAAAAGAATACAAACAATTTTCATTACACATATAATTTTAAATTAATATTATGGGGAATTTCAACATAGTCTCACCCCTTGAAATTCACCATGGCAATCGGCAATGTTGTGGTAAGAGGCATGGCATCCTGCATCCTGCCATGGCTCTTACCACCATATTGCCGATTGCCGTGGTGAATGTTGAGGGCTTTAGTCTTACACAGATTAAAAAAAAACAACAAACAAATCAATAATGAATTAATACAATTATTCAAGTACAGGGATGCTTAGAAATGGCAGCACACTTTTTATCGTCGTGTAGTGCTGTTATTATTCTGTAAAAAAAAAATCTTAAAATATTTGGGGCAGGGGCAGGGGCTCCCCCCACCCCACCCCCTCCCCCAGCACCACGGGCATGACGCCACAGCTTAAACTGACAGCCTAAACACTTGCACTGCACGGGCTAGTGACAGGTAAGAATACATGTCTTGGCAACTTAGAGGAGGGTTCACCCAATACCAGATTCAGGATTTCAGCTTGAAAGTTTCTAAATACACAACGTACAGTACTTTGCCGAAATTGCGTAAATTGTTCGAATTACCCAAATTGGACCAAGTGAGAAATGTTACCACGACTCGAAAACAACGAAGCATCATAGGCAACCATGCATGCAGAGCTAGGAGGGGGGCGATCACCCCCATCCGCCACCGCATTATCGTTTAGTAACACATTGAAGAACTTTGTCATTCTGAATTAAAACAAATAATCATTTACGTGTTATATCGTTTTAAAATGTAATTAACTTTTACGAAAATAAACCTCCGCGATGTTTTGTCTTAAGTCGGTGGCTCACAACTTCATTCCTTGCAAGCAACAGATAATTTGTGGATGCATCAAAATTATAAGAGTTGGAGTCAACTATATATACCGCTTGAATTTCTTGACTGATCGTCATACAAGTAGCATGGGGTGATGTGTTTAAATGGTAAGTAAAGTGGGGGGTGGGGGGGGGGGGGTAGTAAAAAAAATTGCAAGACCCGATGCTGGTTTTTCGCATTCGGCCATTTTGGGGACCCACCCTAAATCTGCAAAAAAATTATTTTTTTACACCAAAATTTAGACACCCACCCCCTAAATTAGGTGGAAATAGTCACTTTTCACACCTAAAGTCCTAATTATGGAGCTCCTACCTCTGTACAATGATTTGCCTCAGTCAATATGAAATTATTAGGTGAAAAACATGAAAATATAATAAACTTTTAAAAATTGTCTATCAATGTGAGCAACTAGCCTATATGGTAGATAGCACAGACCATTATAGGGTATACAGTACTACACAATATATAATACAGTTATCGTGGATTGGTTCAAATCTGTGCGTGGAAATGGATTGTCAATACATACAAAATGAGATACAACAAAAGAACTACGAGCAAAATTCCATTTAATAGAGCACCGGAGAGATTCTTATGTTGTATCTCAGAATTGTACTGTCTGTGGAACATCCATTTCCACACGTGGGTGACTGTACTGTACACTGATTTTTCCTGACAGGAAAACATTGTTTTATGAATTTATCACATGCTACATGCAGGATATATTCCAAAATGTCAGGTGAATCTGAGTGAATGATGGTATTCCATTTCCTTTGAATGTGTACAATAACGTATTAAATTATTGCTAATGTAAGGCTTTGACTGCAAGATAGCACAACCCTAATTGTTTTATGTCGTACAGGTATATGTATGGGTAAATTTTTAACCGAGCAACCATGCAATGAATTCGGGAATTATAAGTGAGTGTGTAGTCCCTTTGTCTTAATAGTGTTGTTTGTCCCCAAAATATGAGCTATGTTGTCTTCTGACAACTCTTGTTATCCTTTGTAATTTCGAATTATATAGCTCAATTTACATTCTTTGCAAGTTTTGACCCTTGCCATAGCCGTGGTCGTGTACGTATGTGTGCAAGTTCACACCAGACCCTCGTCCAGATGTCACCAACTTTCATACAGAGCTACATGCTGACCTAGATGGAAGCAACTGAATTATTTCCGAATTTCCTTAAAAATGGCCGCTGCATGGAGCTAGGTGGACATGTTGGATTTTGCCTTTGAATCCATCTTTCCAACAATGACCCCCATCAGTATCACTTAACTTTAATTAGTTATAGCGTGTATGGCAGTCGTTACATGTTCACCACCAGATATCCACAGATTCCCAAATATTTTTCAAGTTGAGGTTCATGTATGTCATTGACACTTGCATTGTTTCTTGTGGGTATTGACTTATATTGTGGTGAGGTTTGCTGCTCTGGACTTGTCTACCACATGTTTCTTCACTACGTTTCTTATAATTTTAATGCATTAAAATATTATTTTTATTCCCCAATACAGGCGTCCTCCGGAGAAATACCCAAGGGAAAATAAATTGAGCATACGCACCAGGGCCAGTGATGTGCTCAAGTGTTTGAGTGGCCTAAAAGGAGGGGATGCATACAGGGCAAAGAAACTGAGATTAAAGAAAGTAAATAAGAAGCCCCAGCAGATACTCTTGTGATGACGGCCCTGAATCAAGTGACAGTGACTCTCCAAAACAGAACCGACAAAACATTTCATCAGACAGATCACCAGTGTCATCAGATTCATCCATTTCAAAAGATGTTATTTGAAAACTTGCCTGTTATTTGAACATATTTGAAAAAATCGGAGACATTCCATGCAAAGATTGCATAAATAATTGGGAAACAATTTTTTTATTTTAGGTTTATTTTTTCACAACACATGAATGTCCTTTGCCTTAATTCATTGCCATTGTTCTTAATTTGCAAGTGCAGAGCTAGCTCAAGGCTCCCTTTCGATCAGTGCATGCAACATAAAACTGATTCTCAGAACAACCTTGATAGCATGATTTGGAAAACGTCACTTTTTTGAAAACATTCTCCCAGTAAGACCCCCATCCCACCCCTACTCTCAGGAAGACCACTTACCATCTTAGGCCTACCTGAGCTTATAGCCCAGGTAGGTCTAAGATGGTAAGTGGAATTACTGAGACTTTGGGTAATGGTCTTCTCTGGGAAATGTAGTAAGAAGTCTTGTTGGGTTTACAACACCCATGGTAGGGACCTTTCGTGTTCTTCCACGCTTCCATTTCTGCCCTTTCAGACATTTGCTGGACCGCCCAGAATGTACCTCCCCCCCCCCCCTCTCCCACACTTGAAATTCCCGGCTTTGCCACTGCTGTGGCCCCCTCTAAAATCCACCCCCCCCCCCCAACATAGATCTCCCCGTAGGTACCTCAGCTGATTATATCAAGTTAATGATGTGAAACTGATTCTCAGAAACAGGATAGCATGATTTGGAGCACGCTTTTTTTAGAAACATTCTCCCAGTAAGACCCCCATCCCACCCCTAGTCTCAGTGAGACCACTTACCATCGTAGGCCTAAGAGGGTAAGTGGTCTTGCCGAGACTTTGGGTAATGGTCTTCCATGTGAAATGTAGTAAGACGTCTTGCTGGGTTTACACCACCCATGGTAAGGACCTTTCATGTTTTTCCATGCTTTCGTTTCTGTCCTTTTAGAAATTTGCTGGGCTCATCTCCCCCCCCCCCCCCCCCCCCCCCACACACACACACTTCAAATTCCTGGCTTCGCCACTGTTGTACACCCCTAAAATTCCACAAGCCACCCCCTACATAGATCTGCCCA